>JAUNZM010000332.1:1200000-2400000 GCA_033459285.1 Clamator glandarius | reverse complement strand
CTTGGATCAGAAACGGCGTGACCAGCAGGTCCAGGGAGGTTATTCTCCCTCTGTACTTGGCACTGGTGAGACTGCACCTCGAATCCTGTGTCCAGTTCTGGGCCCCTCACCACAAGAAGGATGTTGAGGCTCTGGAGCGAGTCCAGAGAAGGGCAACCAAGCTGGTGAAGGGGCTGGAGAACAAATCTTACGAGGAGCGGCTGAGAGAGCTGGGGTTGTTTAGCCTGGAGAAGAGGAGGCTGAGGGGAGACCTCATTGCTCTCTACAACTACCTAAAAGGAGGTTGTGAAGAAGAGGGTGCTGGCCTCTTCTCCCAAGTGACAGGGGACAGGACAAGAGGGAATGACCTCAAGCTCTGCCAGGGGAGGTTTAGGCTGGACATCAGGAAAAAAATTGTCACAGAAAGGGTCATTGGGCACTGGAACAGGCTGCACAGGGTGGTGGTTGAGTCACTTTCCCTAGAAGTGTTTAAGGCACGGGTGGACAAGGTGCTGAGGGGCATGGTTTAGTGTTTGATAGGAATGGTTGGACTTGACGATTCGGTGGGTCTCTTCCAATCTGGTTATTCTGTGATTCTGTGATCTTTATCAGTCTTTCCATGAAAAGGCTGGTTCTTACGCATGTGATGACAGTGGTCCAAAGAGGCAGCTCAGAACAGGACCTTCTCTGTCAGCTGGCCAGTGCAGCCTCAGACACGTACAAGAAGGTGGATAACTCCTTCTACCATGCCCAAGTCAACTGAAGGCTTTAAGAAGTCCTCAACCTGGAGAGCTCATGAACAGGGCCAAGGGAAGGCACCAGATACCAAGTCTGGAAGAGAAGGACAGTAAAGATGTGATGGATACAATGAAGCTTAGCTTCTGGAAAGCAGATGGGCCCAAATCATGCAAGAAGGCTTTACAATCCCTCCAGCAGGAACTAAGTGATGACACACTGTCATGTTGCTGTGTCAACAGCTGACACATCGCAGCAGGACAATTTCATGGACTCCCACATTCTCTTCAATTCTGAAGATCTCTTAAAAATTACAGAGCTAAGGCCGAGGAGCCTCAAGCCTTGCAGAAGACCCGCTGTTGTTGGGAGACCTCAGTCTCTTGGGAACCAGCCTGCACAGGGGAGCCACAGCCAGTCCTGCCATCCACAGAACACATCTGGGGTTTGCCACAGACAGCTGCTGAGACAAGACTGAAGCACCAGCCTCCCTTCCCTTTCCAATTCCACAAAACCAGTAGTCTGACCCAAAATGCATTGAAATGTTTCATTGTTGTCTGGCTAGCACATGTTGATATTTGAAGCTAGCCTGGAAGTCCTCAAGGTTGTGGACATGCATGTTTCAAGCAGGCTACAGTGCTTCTGAGAGTCTCCTTTATCATTAAGGTGGGAGGGGGAGGTGGGGGTTGTTTGCTTTTAACATGAGGAATCAGAAACGAAACATTCCTGCCTCCTGCTGCTCTCCCTCTCTTTCTTATCAGAAAGCAGCCACTTCCATTTTCACCAATGTAATCACCAGGCTGTTCTTCTAAGGGTTTGCCTATTCACTTTCCCTGCTTTTTTTTTTTTCCCAGCAGTGGGATGCTGGAGCCAAATCCTTGAGGACTGGTCCAAAGAGTTCTGCCATGCTGGAAACCAAAAGGGATATCTCCAGGAACCCTTGGATTTCATTGCACTGCCAGCTAGAACTGTGTTTCTGCTTCCAGCAACAGATTCAGCACAAGGCACATACTTGGACAATAGCAGAAACAACAAAACCCAGGTCCCTTCCCTTATAAGCCTTGTGGATAAGCTACCCTTATTCAGCACAACATCTGCAAAACCCATTCAATCTCTAAGGAACAGCTTCGTTTACAACCTGGTTTCATTTTCCAGCCTATGATGTTAGAGATATCTGCATATGCACATCTCCCGCTCCATTTTGGTTGGACTCGATGATCCAGTGGGTCTCTTCCAACCTGGTTATTCTATGATTCTATGATTTTGCCTTTCAGAGTCATCCTGCTATTGGGAAAAGTTTGCTGGAGTTAACAAGTGAGCACACACAACCTTCTTCCTGGAAAGCAACACATTAAGAAACAGTCTGGGCTCACGCATTAGAGTGGATGTTTTTGCTAGCTAACCTATTAATTTACTTGCACCAGCAAAGCGTCCCCCAAGCTGCAGGTTAATGCCCCTGCCCCCCGCAGCAAGCCGGCACACACGAGCATCACCAGCAGGTCTGCTTTGAACCAACCACAATGCTGCCGGCCAAAGCGGGAGGCAGGATCCTGGGCCACAGCCATGACTCACTCTCCTGGCCCTGCCAAATAAGTAGCTTTGGAGTAAGGAAGCGACAGGGAGGCTTAAATCAGAAAGCTAGTGAAACAAAATGAAAGAAAATCCTCCTCAGCTTGGGTCCAGCATGGAAAAAGGGGAAAGTACGCGAGGTGTCAGAGTATGGCGTGGTGCTGCTGTGACACAGAGATGGGCTCTGGCCAAGCAATCTTTTCCTCTACACAAGTAAAAATATCCTTTTCAGCATTTCACTACCTGCTCTAGTGGAGCAATGATCACGCCTGTGCTGCTGTTTGACACACAGCATGTGAGCTGTACAGGCACGTCTCTATAGGGTGCTGCCAACCACACTGGTGCTCAGACGGTTTCCCTCACTACCCTCTGCCATAGAAAATTATAAGTGAAACATGCCTTGAATATTTCCTCCACCACTACATGTAAGGATAAAAGGTTTTGAGTTCACATAGAGGCGCAAGAAAGCATCAAAACTTAGAATCACTATAGTCAATGGCAAAACTCCTAAAATTATGGGGGTAAAAATACATAACAATTAATTGCACCCCCAAGTATCAGCAGCCAGCTGAATTCTACTAATTCTATCAACCAACTTTTAAGGTAAGAAGCTGTCGTTGGGGCCACTAGGAAATGGAGATGAGTCACCTGGGTTGAGTCTGCAAACAAAGGAGAAAGCGGGCTTGGCTGTGGGAATGAGCTCTGAGCTGATGGAGTAAGCAGGTCCTTGCTTTTGGGGTTCACAACCATTACAGGCTACACATTCCAGAGCAGTTACAACCAAGGCAAACCTGTCCCCTCTTCTTGTGTTTATGCCACCGATGGAAGATTCTTCCTACAGGAAAATACATTATATCCTGTCACACACACTTTTCCCAAAAGCCTACCTTGCCAAGCTTCAGCCCATAGCCAAGATTTGATAGCCAAGTTAATAACTTGAGGAAGGTCACAAAGTCAGGCTCACTTTTTCCAGTAGCCCTCTGTGCCTGGTAAGTGGGACAAGCATCCGGAAGAGTTTACCGTGCCGCAGCCCTTGGGAAATCCCACTGTATGATCAGCTGCACAGGTTCTATCGCCTCCCAGGTAGGCATGTTAGGTATTGTCATGCAAAAAAAAAAGGTCTGATTAGGCCTTTCTACCACTAATAATATCAAAATAGCATACTGCTTTCATTGGCAGTCAAGCAGAAAATGAAAAGGTGCAAAAAGGAAAAGCTCCAGGTAAAGTGGAGTGGAATAACACAGAGTCTGCGGGAACAGCAGCCTTCAATTGCCCTTAGTACTTGAGTTTTTCACTTGCATATCAGGAGGTCTGTGCGGTACAAGCCGTCAACTCCTAGTCCCCATCCCATGGGAATCCTCCCACGCGCCTGCCTTTGCATTGCAGGTAAATTGGCAAGCGTCTCCTCCAAGCTACAGCAAGCCCCTGGGAAACAGGAGCCAGATGGTCCTCTCACCCCTTCTGATGTGCTGAAGAAAGAACATCCTCATTTTCCACCTCTGAGAGCCATTAAAGTGGTCTTTCTTCAGTGCAAAGGGGAGCAGAAATGCTTTTGTCTGGCATTTAACCCCAATGATGTACTGTGGCTTAGAAGCCTGACCCATAGGCTCTCAGCTCTTAAATCAAAACCTGCAGAGGACACCTCTGTGCTTCTACACAAAATAAGAGCTCAGACGTTGCCAGTCTTTGATGCCTTGGCTCTCCCACACTGGGTCCGTTGGACCCCACCTGCCCCACAGCCCAGACAGAGCTTGGGCTCTCTTGGCCAGGGAGGGTTTGGTAACATGCCCTACGCTTATTAACAAACAAACTAAAGCATTGACCTTTTGTGACTCCCTGCTGCTGCTATGGCAGCAAAAATAAATAAAAGCAGGAATACTAAAGAATTAATTGAAGCAACTTCCTGGAACTCTCTAGAGTGCTCCTAAATGAGCATTTTTTTATTTTTGTCCCAGCAGATCCTATGCAAAACTCAGAGAACACAATGGGAAGGAAGCAGCGTGCACAGGAGAGCACGTAACTGGCAGGTACCTTGCAGTAGGGAATAAAGGCTCTGTAAATCTTGAGGATGATGCTCCCAGGCTGCAGCTTCCTGTTCGCACCCTCTGAACTCACAAGCGTGCTCATACACAGCAGTAGGCATGTTGCAACAGCATGTAAACTGCATACAATGTTTGTCCAGACCTACATGCACCTATATACAATGCACATTTCCTAACAAGGGCAAACCATATGCCTTGAGTCAAATCTAGGTGTTGCGAAGTACCTCAGGTCCAGAATTCAAAGGCCCGGATAGAGTCCAAAAGTACCTTTCCTTTTCCTTTCTGTGCAGAGTGTCTCCTCCCTGCCAGAAGAGGTTGTGGAGAGGAGGGAGCTGGCTTCTTCTCCCAAGTGACAGGGGACAGGATGAGAGGGAATGGCCTCAAGCTCTGCCAGGGGAGATTTAGGCTTGAGATTAGGAAAAAGTTCTTCACGGAGAGGGTGGTTAGGCATTGGAACAGGCTGCCCAGGGAGGTGGTTGAGTCACCGTCCCTGGAGGTGTTTAAGGTTAGGGTAGATGAGGTGCTTAGGAGCATGATTTAGGGGTTGGTGGGAATGGTTGGACTCGACGATCCAGTGGGTCTCTTCCAACCTGGTTATTCTGTGATTCTGTGAATATAAATTGTCTACCAATTCACAAGAATAACAGAACAAGCTGGGCTGCAGCAGGGCTTAGCACATACCAAGCTCAGCTGCCCTTCAACCCAAAACTAACACCTGCTTATTGTCAGGCTCAAACCAGCCTGCTCAGACCTCTACCAAACCTGTAGCCCAGTAACAGGTACAGGGGCTGGGCGTCCTTGTTTTGACTGGGATAGAGTGCGTTTTCTCCCTAGTATCTAGTATGGTGCTGTGTTTTACATTTAGGATGAAAATAACGTTGATAACACACTGATGTTTTCGTTGTTGATGAGCAATGCTTAGACTAAGTCAAAGACTTTTCAGCTTCTCATATTGCCCTCCTAACAAGGAGACTAGGTGTACACAAGAAGCTGGAAGGGGACACAGCTGACCAAAACTGGCCAAAGGGATACTCTCTACTATATGATGTCATGCTGAACAATAAAACCGAGGAGACTTGGTTGGGGGGCAGCAGCCACTGCCTGCGTACAGGCTGGACATCAGTCAGCAGGTGGTGAGCTATTGCATTGTGCATCAGTTGTTTTGCATATGCTATCATTAGTATTATTCTTACTATTTTCCCTTTCTTTTTTTGTCCTATTAAACTGTCTTTATCTCAACCCATGAGTTTTATCTTTTTTCTGATTCTGTCCCCTATTCTACTGTGGAGGGAGGTAGGGAGGGGGAGAGCAAACAGCTGCGCAGTGTTTAGCTGCCTGTTGGCTTAAACCACAACACTGAGATGGTGAGAGGAGGCTTGGTGCACGAGCAATGCGCATCAGCCAGCATTTGCAGGAAGGGTGCTACGAAGAGCTAAATGCAAGGACACTGGTGCTTGTGGAGAGCAGGATAATGGAGTTGGCAAACCCCTGAGCCCTCCCCTCTTCTCTGGAATGCTAAGATCAGATGGCTTTTGGTGCTTTCAGTTGTCTGTGCACAGAACAGATACCTTTTCCACACATAAAAATTATTTCCTTGCTCTCAAGGAGGCAACATCTACCTCCTGCACATCCACCTAGTTAATGTACATTTACAGGTCCTCAAAAGGAGGGAAAGACCAAGGACCCCCATCCTACCTTGGCTGCTCAGCACTTGGATTCCTATGAGCAAGCCACCGGTTTGCTGCTGGAGGGCAGCCTGGCAGTGCAGGTTCCCCTGGATGGTGAAGAGCAGCAACTGGGGACAGGATTCAGGTCAAGCTGGCTGCTGGCAGCACTTCAACTGGCTATGCCAGAGAGGAAAATAAAATAGGGAGCTGGAGAGTTAATGTCATTAAGTATCTGACAGCTGGAAAATGTGAGCAGCCATTGTTTGCAGCCCCCCTACAGCTCCTCCCACCAAACAAGTCTGCTGAAAGCAGCAGTAATAAAGCATAAAAGCTAAGACTGGAAATACTGACTCCACTCTCTGACCTTCTGCTCCCACTGAGAGAGCAGGACAGCTCTGAACTCACTCTGCCTTGGCTCACGGGCCCAGGTTTTCCCTGCACCTCCACCTCCTAACCTCAACCCCCCCCTTGCTGCTTTGAGGCAGAAGCTCTGGGATTCGTGCTGAGAAGTCTGGGGAGGCCACGGCAAGAGCTGTCTCATCTCTCACCCACTCAGAGCAGCTGTGCTCTGTCTCTGCACACAGCACTGATGCTGCTGCTGTCATCACAGGGGTGAGCAAACTGCTTTGAGTGTAGCTTCTGTCCCTGCTGAGCTGCTGCAGGGAGGGAAGGAACAAGCCAGCTACACCCCGCATCACCAAAACCCCCCAAAACATTGCTCCTGGCCCTTCTCCCAGCTCAACTAACAGGAGATGCTAGAGACTCTTGGAACTGCTGGCCACCAGCTGAAACAAAACTGATCCTCTGCAACTTGAGAAATGACACTTAACTGCTTCTTCAGCTTGCAATAATGTTTTTGCATTTCCTGTATGAAAAGACCTTAAGACACATGCATTATCTTCCACCACCCAGCAGCAGTCAATAGCCGTAGGGGTATTAACAGACTATTCCCTTAACCTTTGGGTTATCTTCCCTTCTAGTGGCTGAATCCAAACCCGCTCCCTGTTCCCCACACACAGGATGGCCACTGACCTACTCCCAGCAGCACCCTGAGCATTCCCCAGCATCAAACTGATCTGGTGTAATGTGAGTGGCAGCATGCTGGAGAACACAGCAGAGAACTGAAACTACATCCCATGCACTTCACCTGCCAAAACGATGGGCAAGCACACCAGAGAGTTCAGTTCCAGGAGGTATTTTCAAGCAACTCCAGCCACGTGGATAGATGTTGTGGGACTCCTTTTTCTAGATCCACATAGCTGGCTTCAGGTTTATATCTGATAACATGCAGGCACCTGGCTCCACTATCGCATCAAACAACTCAAAAGAGTTGCCGTGATCTAGTTCAATCTACCCCATACATCAACAAGAAGTGAAGAATCGCTTTCACAGCAGTGTGAAAATTAAAACTGACCCATGTTCATACCAAGATGCTCCATTTCACATCTTGATTGGG
This sequence comes from Clamator glandarius, assembly GCA_033459285.1. Lineage (NCBI taxonomy): Eukaryota > Metazoa > Chordata > Aves > Cuculiformes > Cuculidae > Clamator > Clamator glandarius. Next base: position 2,392,555 of record JAUNZM010000332.1, on the reverse strand, counting down.
TCCTCCTGCATCCCACATCAATGACAAACTCACAACCTACCCACAGTTTTTTCAGTCCCTGCCACATGAAGGCAAGCAGCAGTCAGGAAGCAGTACTTGCAAGAGGTTTTGTTTTCTGGGTAGAAACAAGCAGATTTGATATTTTTGTAATTAGGAGAAGCTAAGAACAGACCCAAATCACATTGCCTGGGAATGAACAGCCACAGCTCCTTCCCTCTCACAGCCCCAGAAACTCCTGTAGAAAAGTATAGGAGGATCTTGCATGGTGTTCAACTTCTGCAATACGTAAAACACATTCCCCAGCACATCCTGAAGGAGACAGCAGGTGAGGGGATATTCAGTTTAGGCTGAATACAGGAAGTATTCATGTTTTAAAAAAGTATCCTTAAAACATCTGAGAGCATATTCACCTACCAGGTTTCAAGACAAACAGTGGCGAGTGATGGTGTGATGGCTACTCCTGGTCCGTCACAGAGGAGGAATTATTCTTGACCACAGCAGATTTCCCTCTTTCCTGCAAATCTGCTAACTACTGGGTTCTTGGAAAAGAACAGGGTGGGACTATGCATCTTCCTTGTGCTCAGACACAGGTGCAGACCCATTCTTGCATACACCAAAGAACACGACTCCACTATAACCCTCTAATTTGAAAGCTCAGATGTTGCTTAAGTGGAACTGCAAAAAACTTGGAGCGAGGAAATAACTGAAAAAACCCTTAGACTTTTGACTTGGTCTTTTTCATGTCACTGTGTGTCTGTCACCTGGCAGCATCCTTTAGGAGTTTGGTGACCATATTTCAGAAGCATTCAGTGTCATGGAGCAGTAACATAATGACTGAGTTCTTTGCTCAGCATCTCATTGGATGATAAAGCTGCATCAGATCTATAGCAATAGCACGGCATGTACACACACACACGTACATGCAATAGCAATAACTAACATCCCAGAGACATTCATTTTCTCACCACTTCCCCTGCCGAGTCCCACACACTTCTACAACAAAACAGAAGATTCTGATGAAGGCAATTCACATGGGTATAAGCTATATTTTCCCTGGCATCTTCCTCCCTGAATACTCACAAACACCAAAGAGAGCATCAGATCACCTCACAGCAGCTTGTTCCAAAGCTTTTGTGCCTCGTTCCAGGCCAGTTGCCTTCCTCTTCCTTGCCTTTGTCCAACTAGGAAGCACATGTTTAATTACATTCATTTATGTTCAAACAGGTCTACTGAAAAATAAGTGGATTAAAAACTGGTGCGGAAAAAGAATTAACCCATGTTACATGATAGCGCAGCCTGTGAACTTCGGCTGCAATGTAATGCAGGTATTGGGGAATCTCCCTTTCAAGAAGCACTAGGAATTTAAAGCTGCAGGACAGCCAGCCCCACTACCTGCAATGTATTTAACAGATGGCTGAGACCCACATCATCATCCAGCTACCTTTGATCTTATGTTCCAGTCCTTCCTTCCAAGTCTAAACAGCCATTAAACCACTGGAGAGGCTCAGTGCACTTCTGCAGATGGATCTAAACTGCTCTCTGAACTCACAAGGGTAGTAGCTGCACATATTCATCTCCAGCAGCAAAAAGAGTACACCCACTCATTCATACCATCACTTACTTCATTGTCATCCAAGACCCACATACGGATGTTCTGCTTGAACATAGCCTTTCCATTGCAGCAGATGGTTAATGCTATAAACGAGCTGGCTGGGAGTCAGCTACTGAGTTTGAACGTCAACACCTCCCTGTTCGCATTTCCCACCAGCAAGCGTAGCCAGCCCAGCCCTGCTCATCCTCCAACTTCCCAGGAGAGGACCCCTCCACAGGTGGTGAAAACACCAAGACTATGCAAGCCTTTCCTACCTCTAGCATTCAAAGTCCAGTAGCCCAAGGTAGCAAAATGCTACCAAAAAAAAAAATAGATCTTATGAAATGAGAGCCAGAAAGTCATAACGGTAAAATATCAGGTATGTCCACCTTATGTGCACAGAGACTCCTGACCATACAAAACACACTATCTACAGACCTGGAAGCAGTGGGACTGCTAAGTCTAGGCATCAGGGCAATACAGCTGGGATAAAATAAGCACATTTTCAGGGTGCTGTGCTGAAACATATTTAGTTCTGGCTGGAATGACTCTCGGCTGAGGGCCCAGCAGTGGGCAACCACAACTGCTCTGCTTACAGACCCACGCAAGGAACTCTGTATGGTGTCACAGTGCTCCACACTCACTTGCTGGCCTAGCTGCTGACTCTCACAGGACACGCACTTTCCTCATGCTCAAAGCAGCCAGAGGACAGCTAGAAACAAACCTCCAGGACTTACTGAGCCCAACATCTTCTGTTCAATCTATACCATATGAAGCTGCTGGCTCTTACAGTTGGCTCTATGTAGGGAAGAAAAGAAGGGTCAGGAGAAAGAAAAGTTCGTAACAGCTTTTGCAGCCCAGTGAAAAGGTTCAGCAGCATTTGGCAGACCATTAAGTCCTGCACAAAACCCACTTTGCTGCAGGCTTCCTCTGAGCTTTCTCCCTCCCAGCTTTGCTTGCATCCCTTCCCTAACACAGCCAGGATGCAGAGCTGGCATGTCCTTCCCTTTAATTAAGCAACAGCAATTAGGCAACACATTTTTAAGCAGTTCTCTCACAGCCAAGCTTGCTGATCCTTGGGAAAAGGCTGGCTTCAGCATTAAACCAGCAGCTGTGTTCAAAGCGCCAGATCGCTGGGTCAGAAAGAGGGAGACTGATATGTAAACAGCCTTGTCACTAATTACCCCATGCCTCTGAGTGAATTGCGCTGGCATCGCTCCATTAGAGCCTCAGCTTCCGCAGGGGCAGGGATGCTGCAACAAGCAGGAGTTTGATGGTTAAATGAGAGTTTGGGAGATGAAAGAGGAACAGTCTCACTGAATATTTAACGTTGTACGAACCCAACCACCAAAAGCCAGTTACATGGAGCAGTCTCTGTCAGCATGGGCTTGAAGGATGTGTTATCTGTCCCACAGGCAAGTGGGTTAAAGTTTCTCAGAGCAGACTGCATAGGACAGAGTTTTCTTTCCCAAGCCATTTAGAGCTGAATTCAGAGTTTGTTGCCCCCTCCTCAGAAAATGCTCCAGAGGAACCCAGCAGATCAGAGGGAAGGGGAGGACTCCATCACACTGACAGGGAACTGCACCCAGCTTGCTTCCTTGCTCCAGTGCAAACTAGGGAGTTCATGTGATCCTTGTGGTGCTGAAAACGGGTTCCGAAATCTCTGAGAAAAGTGCTGAAAGACTCTCCCACAAACAACATTCAGCAGCTGCAAAGTAAGCAAAGTCTGGAGGACAGCACAGGAGGCACCATGGCTCTGGCTGTGCTGCACTGGGAACAGCCACATGCAACAGCTGCACCGGCACGGGTCCCCGGGAAGCCTCTTTGCCTCCCCTCTATTGCTTTGGCTTTCACTGGTATATAAGAACAAGGCTATCTAATCCATGTGTTCAGGGAAGCCACAAAAAATTCAAAGAGATTTCCTGTTGATTTTTTAAAAAATAAAGTAATGTCTCTTCTTCCTCTTGTCTCAGTAAGGACAAAGATTGCCAAGGACGCCCAGTAAATCTGTCACACACAAATGCTCCACTTCTTTCTCAGATGGATATTTACAGTTTTCCAAAGTGCTGAACCTCTTAAAGCCATTTAGCTTCTGCTTTCATCTGTAGTATCCACAGTACTTCTGAGATTTGTCTGCAGATATCCTAAATTAACAAGGATCAGAAACTAGGCTTCATCTGTAACCCTAAAGGTCAATTACATCATTTTGCTTCAACATGCCAAATAGGCAAGAGGAAAACAAACACATGGAATTTCCCAAAGGAAGATAAATGAAGAGCCCTGTCCCCAAGGAAAACAACACCCCCAAAGGAAAGCAAAAGCACCAGACTAAGTAGGATAACTTAAAATATTTATTCCTATCTGTCTAGATAGTGGCAACACACGCAACAGCTGGGCGCTAGCAAGATACCCCAAGTGAGTGGGTTTTCTTTACAGTTTCAAGGGGTGGTAAAACAGTCTTGGCTATTTTGGGAGAATGTCATCATAAAGAAATTGCCTTCAAAATCAAATGCATTTTTGCACATTCTGACAGCCCTAGGGCAGCCCAAACAGGTTTCTCCCCAGTCCAGCCAACAACACCCAAGTTATGCTGAGAGCACAGGTGCCAGGGCAGGAATCCCAGCCCAGGGACTGGGAAGGGCTTTACAGCCTGAAATTATTAAACACACCAAATTGGAAGCTCCATCTTAAAAGTCACACTGCACTGGATAGCCACCAACTTGGGCACTGCATGTCCTGTGCTTCACAAGTTCCCCCATCTGCTCCATCTGGTACCCAATGAACCCACTCTTGGGTTCATTACCCAAGAAGATGTTGAGCACTGGATGCACAAAGGACCCTTAGCTCTGAGATGATGACAAGGGGGGTGTCAGAAACTCAAGTGATGAGAAAAATATGGTCACCAACAGCTCTACACATGAGGCTGGAGGACAAAGCACATCCAAATGAGTAATAGTAGTCAGAAGGGACTGCACAGTGAGTAAGCTGAGTTTTCTTGCACCTGCGAAGGCAGAAAAAAAAATCCAGCATCTCTCGGTAGCTTCCAAAAGAGTCTCTTTATGTAATCATCCCCATTCCCACCTATGTGCGACCAGTGGGGAGAAAGAGCTATGTGTAACCTCTCACAGCCCATAACTGACACCCATTTCATTACTCCAGACCCTGCACAGAGACTCAGATCATAATCGCCACAAACATCGCTCAGGCTTTTAGTACAAGACATAAAATCACATTCCAGGTGAATGCTGACTATGGATTTAGATTACATATTTGCCAGCTGTGTCTTCTCAGCAGCTGAAATAATCAGATATAAAGAAGCACCATGAAAGCTTCTCCAGGGATCTCCCTTTCTAGCCAGCTTGCAACTCTCAAAGCAATCATACCTCAGTTCATTGCCTTGAGTAGCACTTTTCCCCCAAATCTGTACTCTCCCTTCTACCTAAAGCACTAATTTCCATTACCTCAAGAGGTATTGAATTCCAAATTTCTGCTACAGCTTCAGGTTTTCACACTCTGGGTACAGACACCTCATTAACCTCCCCACATCTGGTTCAGGCTATAAGGTGTTTGTTCTGTGACATGCCACAATCAGTCAACGCGACTGTCTGATTACATACAGGCTCCAAAATGTCTCATGTATATATAAAAAAAGAGAAGAAATTAAGCAGATGGCCTGCGGAGCACTCAGATTTGCAATATTCTTCCTGGAAAATTTCTGGTAACCCCTGTTCCAAAAATAATACCAGGAATAGCCCTCCATGTGGGAAGGAAGCATTTTTTAAAAACCTTTGATCTCTGTGTTCCAGAGGAGGGAACTGACACATTAATTAGTACATATTGCTGAATGAGGTTGCTATCTCACACCACAGAGCAAAACCAAAGCGGGTATTTAAATCTTAGTGACCAGCTGCTGAGAGAAATTGACTGTGTTCGTTTTTTTCCCCAGGATCTTTTTTCAATTAACAAAGTAGGCGCATCAGTTCAACTCTCCCATGATCCATACTATTATCTCTCCCTTAAGTCACTGCTCATCTGCTACTAAAAATTCTTTCCAACAGTTCTCACTCAGAATTTTATCCAGGTTTGTATCTGTCCTTTTTTAATATGTACATATTATGAGACTCTTCAAAATTCAATGAATTTATTTAAGGCTACAAGTCTCATTTTGTAAGTGAAGGGCTGAGACAGCACAGAGCACAGGAGTGTACTTAGTGAGAAATTTGGTGGTTTACATCCAAGGGATAAATCCAGATAGCCGACACTCCAGCGTGATCCTGGAGCGTCCCCAAACTCTCTACGCTAAATGTCACACTCACAAGTGCCCTCTTTCCACGTAGGTTTCATTACAAGGCAAAATTTACAGGAAAATTACCCTCCAGACTGGACCTTCTGCATGCATCTTCCTCTCCATGTCTTGTCACCACTCTCAGAGGACACCCATCACTGTCTGTCTCCTCCCCAAATCTTTACTTCATCAGTGTGAAGGGCCATTGTCACCTAATACCTCTTCACAAGAGGGCTTCTCCATTTTGGAAAGAGTATATTCAAATTATCACTGGCCCCTTCTCCCCATACCTCAGCATCAGCAAAGCCAAGTCCCCAGACACAGGAGCAGGAACACGTTGCAAAGCTCACGTCCTCTTACAGAAATGCCTCTGTCTGTAGAGGCCACAAGCTGACAGCACTTGTTTGGATTCCTTGCTTGGATCAAATATTGCTTGAAATGCTGGATTTGCTCCATTTCTTCCACATTCCCTCTGTAACATGAAGTAATACTTTTCCCCTCTATAAAAAAAAATGAAATTGGGAGCATACAACCTTAATTTAAAGGTATTTATAATTTTTGGCCCATGCAGTCTCAGCATCACCCTGCCAAGCACTACTTGCTGATTGGAAAACTGACAAAATGTGATCAGCCAAAACCAAATGAACTTGAACTCCACTATGAGAAGGAAAGGGGAAAGCAAAGGGACAAAGTCAGAAAGATAAAATTCCATTATTTTTAAGTTGAACCGGGTCCTGTACTTGGGGCACAACAACCCTGTGCAGCTACAGACTAGGAGAAGTCTGTCTAGAAAGCTGCCAGGAGGAGAAGGACCTGGGGGTGTTGGTTGACAGCGACTGAACATGAGCCAGCAGTGGCCCAGGTGGCCAAGAAGGCCAGTGGCATCTTGGCTTGTATCAGAAACGGCGTGACCAGCAGGTCCAGGGAGGTTATTCTTCCTCTGGACTCGGCACTGGTGAGACCGCTGCTCGAATCCTGTGTTCAGCTCTGGGCCCCTCACCACAAGAAGGATGTTGAGGCTCTGGAGCGAGTCCAGAGAAGAGCAACGAAGCTGGTGAAGGGGCTGGAGAACAGGCCTTATGAGGAGCAGCTGAGAGAGCTGGGGGTGTTTAGCCTGGAGAAGAGGAGGCTGAGGGGAGACCTCATGGCTCTCTATAACTGCCTGAAGGGAGGTTGTGGAGAGGAAGGTGCTGGCCTCTTCTCCCAAGTGACAGGGGACAGGATGAGAGGGAATGGCCTCAAGCTCTGCCAGGGGAGGTTTAGGCTGGACATCAGGAAAAAAATTTTCACAGAAAGGGTCACTGGGCACTGGCAGAGGCTGCCCAGGGAGGGAGTTGAGTCACCTTCCCAGGAGGTGTTTAAGGCACGGTTGGACGAGGTGCTAAGGGCCATGGTTTAGTGTTTGATAGGAATGGTTGGACTCGATGGTCCGGTGGGTCTCTTCCAACCTGGTGATTCTATGATTCTAATGCAAACAGAATAAAAAGGGTATATGTAAAGCTCTTTGAAACCAATACTACAAAGCAGTAGATGTGTTAAGAGCAAACAACATCCAACAGCTATCAATTTTGTTCTTAGGCAGCAGTGAAGGATGATGACCCTGCTGTGGAGTGACAGCACACTTACAGACTCATCTGCTATCATCTGTCAGCAGCTTCTGGCTAAGTATGAATCCAGGATGAGGGGAAGACAGGTCATCAGCTCTCTTTGGAGTCACTGATAACAGAATGAAGGGGGAAAGGTGGAAAACATATCTCCAGTACTCTAAAGAGAGCTCATATAAGAGCTTTAGCCAGAAGAAGCAGATATTCTGTTGGGCTTTATGAATAGACATGATTGTCATAGAGACACATGGATTGAGCTGCTTAGTGATGTTTACATCTGAGAAGGCACATGGGAAAGCAGAAAGTCAGGTACTCAATGTGTACAGTTGGAATTTGGCATAGCAACCTGACCTATACTAAGTTTCTACCCACTTGAGTACTAATCAGAGGAGATTATTAATCACTTTTCTTGTATCCTGCACTTCCAGTTTGTAAAATGAACTAATATACAAAGAATCTGAGATACCTCAGAGGAGGAGAATGATGAGACACCTCCTCTGTCTGGATCTGGCAACTCATTACCTAGTGGAAGGGAATCTGCTTGTAAGCATGATCACAGGACACTGAAAACACTAAAGAATTCATCGTCTTTGACACTATTTTTACCTTCATGGTGCAACGTAGCTTGCTCAGACCCTGTGCTATCATCTTACTACGTTAACCAACTACTTGCAAGGCAGGAGGCTCCCCAGATGACATCTGCTTCCAGAGCAATACCATGCACCCGCGCCGCTGCTCTCTAGAGTCCTCCTTATGAGCTGAGACATATTTTTCAATGTGATCGACAAGCAGCATCTAGCATCTCCTGCATCTACTGGCACAGAAGAGCCCACACAGCCACTGCACTGCACACCGTTAAGCAAGGGCTCAGCACCATGAACTCTCTTGCCCTGGGAACTGGAGAATCCCACTGCAGCACTGAACAACAGGAAGTATTAAATCAGCATCTCCTCTGGAAAAATACCACAAGAAACCACCCACAGGACTCTTATGCTCTTGAGGTTTCTGCCCTGAATGCAACTTCCTCAGCAGATTAACCACCTCTAATAGGAAATGCTGCCTTTTTTCATGCTATTGACTCCGAAACATCTGCTCATCTACACGTGCTGTCAGCAATCTCAAGTAGGTGTCACTCCCCTTCGGTGTCTGTCAGTGACAGTTCTCTCAGTAAGAAGAGCCCTTCCTAGAAGCTCCAGGAAAAAATACCACTTTAACCCAGCATAATTTTAACACAGCCTTAGGCTTAAAAACACAGAGGATACACCTGCGCAGCAAATAATCCAATTTCTGCAGAAATATAAGTGCTAGAATAACTTGAAGAATGCGAGTTGCTCTTGTAAACAATGTATCTCACAATAGCATTAGTCTCATCAGTCCAACAAAAGGACACAAAAAGCTAGAAATACAAAGTTTTTACTTTAGGGAAAATGAACACAAACCAAGTGGAGTCCAGCAGAATGTGGAAAAAGGAAAAAAATATAAAAGGGAAAACTGCTCCATGACGTCTGACCCAGGAAGGATGGCTGAAAGCAGGGGTTTTCTCAAGGTAGAATTGAACAAAACCAAGAGGAGAGCTGAAAATTGCCTTCAAATGCATAAGCAGCTGATAAATAAGAAGAAAGGTAATAACTAGTTCTCCCTATTTATTAGGGTCTGCCCACTAGCTTAGTTTGTAATGTTCAAAAATGTTTAAGCAGCTATCAGGGAAAAATTCCCAACTTCAAGGACAGGCAATCTCAAGCACATTTTCCTTTGGGAATTCAGGATTCTCCTTCTCAGGAGATTTTATAAGCACATAATCACAACAGGTAGTTGGATTTAAGTTTTTTAAGTGCCTCCTATTCCAAAATTCCCCCAAATCCATGACTTTGAAGAATTAATTTCCATTTCTAAAAGGTCTTATGCACTTCTATTTCACGATTTCCCAGGACATATAATTTGCCCTAGTTCTTTATGAATCACTGCAATTGCTAACTGCCCTTAATATTAGAAATAACCACCCTATTTGTGCTCTGAACTTGCCCAGCCCCAGCTCCTAGCAGATCCTGTTGCAGGTTTGTCAGGTGGATCACAGAACCTGATTTTTTTTATTTTCCCACACCACCCTGTCACCCCTCCACCCCATCAATCTCCCCATCCTGCTCAAACACACATGCACATTAATAATATGTCACAGAAATGTATATGTCAGTCATCTGCATGAAAATACAATCTAAATAGCAAGAAATTTTTTCAAGAAATTTTTTACTTCTGAAGGAGTTGACTGAGTTACCAATAAACAAATAACCTACAATGAAGGGCAGCAGAGGAAGGAAAAGGTAACAATTTCAGACCAAAGGCAAGACGGCAAGTCTTCACACAGAGCATCATTGCACTTAGAAGGGGAAGTGGATGCAAAAACTTTATGAACATTCAAAAGCAACCAGAGACATTCTTAATGATAAAAGTTCAGTGGAGGCTCTCACAGGCACAGACACCAACCTACAATCCAGGCTGCTCCGCAGCCACCAGTTCTGCAGGCTGGGTGGGCATTCAAGACAAGCATCACAACATTTTTCCTGTTGTTCTGTCCTCCCTTGAGTTCCCAGTGCTGGCCACTCTTAGGGACCTTTATTCTAACTGGATACAGCTGCTCTTGTCTCAGTTGCCTAAAAACAAAAAACAAAAACAAACCTCCCCCTCCCAACATACCGTTAATCATCTGTTTTCTAGTGCACAGAATGTTACTAAGAGTAATGACAGCAATAAAAAAAAGCCTGGGACAAATAGGTTTTCTCACTAGAAAATCCAAATGTGGTTTCTGCACTGCCTGTCCATACTATGTTATTGCAAGGAGCTTCAAAAGAGTAGAATTTTAGGGAAGAGTTATGACACATCTGGTATGGCGCTAGAGTTTATCAGGAAGGGAACTTAATTGAAACAGAAAAATTCTAATTAAGATTGGAATCCCTAACAATCTTCCCAGCACCCAAACAGGAAATTCCAGGTGGGAACTGCTTCTCTTCTAGCTTTGCCTCCTACTGAAACCAGAAGTCAAAGGAGTCCTGTGTGGGCCAGGAAGTACATCACCTCTGATTTTATGCTGCTCCTTGGCAACCTACAGACCCAGGAAAGAGGGAGATGAAAATAAGTTGCTTGACTGATGTCACCGTTATCTTGGAAAAAACACAGGAACAGAAAATCAATCTGTAGCGCAAGATCAGTCCATCAGAAAGGCAGGCAGCCACTCGTATCATCTGTATTCTCCCCAGCTGGTATCTCAAGCTTCAGCCTGATTTACTGCTCTCCCTGTGAAAGCTCATAGAGCCTCAGATTGTTTCCTCATGCTGGGACATTTCAGCTAAAGCACCTATTGCATCAGAAGCATCAATGAGTCGCTTAATGAAATCAGATTAGTATTTCACACCCTTTAGAATAAAAATAACCAAAGAAAACTGGGATTCATCCCAAAGCATACTAGACAATTTATATTAATCAGGGGATGATATACCTGTCTCATTTCTAATCTTTCACTTCCTCTTCTCCAGCAAGATAAATGGCAAAGAAAACAAAACAACACCCTCTATATCTTTATTCTGCAAGGATCCAGTTTCCATGAGACCAGTCTGCCTTGGCTGCGAGCTGGAAAATAAACCAGAGCTCTGCTCTTTCTCAAGAGTCAATATGAAGAGGCTGTGTACAACCAAGAATGAAAAAGCCCATGACTCTCTACATTTTCCAGGCTCCATTCCAGGCTGGTTGCATATAACTGAAGTTATGAAAGAACTATTGCAACTCTCGTCCTGGAAACAATCTCTTTTGGACAAATGTCACAATATAGGCATCTTCCAGCATCCTCTCTATCTGTCCTGAATCAGCACCACAGTAACTTCCCAGCTCAACAAAGTTTCTCAGGTCCAGGTGCTGCAACAGCCAGCATCACAGCCCAAAACATCACAGCCAGAAAGCATCCCAACTCCAAGGCTAGTGCAAGAAGGGGATTAGCTCTGCAAGAGGCCAACAAGGGCATTTGCCTCTGGAATGTCAGTGTGAGATTCATGACAGCTGTCAGTGCTTGAGGCTTCTGAAAATTTACTTAGTTGCTCTCCTACGGGATGAGACACCAAACTGCAGGCTCCTGGTTTCAAAACGATGTGACCAAATGCTTCTTAGTGAGGATTTGGTCCATTCTACAGCTTTCCAGACAAATCCACGTTGGCATTTCTACTCTTTCGATTTATTGTCACTCCTATTGACACAGCACCAGTACAGCAATCCCCATATCCCAGTGAGGGGCTAAGAGCTGGGAGCAGTTCCCAGGTTCCGTATATCACAGAGCTTCAGGTGATGAGTTCCTGAAGCCATAGGATCAATCACGGGGTCCTTCATAGAAAAGACACAGAATTCCAGGTCTTCCTCTACTCTTTCCCTGAAAGATTAATGAAGTCCCTCAAATGTTATTTTTGGTTGAAACCACAATGACCACATGGGAGGTCTGCAAGGATGGAAAAACCTGGAAAGTCTGAGACACAACCTACATCATCTCTGGGCTGCATCTAGCTTGACTCAGCAAGCTGTAAGGGAGTAAGACCAGCATCTGTGGTAACCAAGAGCCTTCTCCTCTCCTTGCAAAAATGTGCAGTTGCAGCACAGCCAAATTCTTAGCAAGCAGTGTATTCAGAGATGAAATAAAAATACTTCCCTTATCTAGCAGATTACAGCAAGACTTACTCAGTAAGGAGCGCAAAATGTTAGCTGTCTTGGGAAGCAGCTCTAGCACCACAGTTTTTATGGTAAAATGGGTTCATTGCCCTGTCTACTGCATAACTCACCTGAGACAGCCAGAGGGAAACCTGGTGGCAATGTCAGCATCCACGTGGCAAGCCTCCATCCTGAGAATATTAAGGAAACACCAAAAGTTGTTTACAACCCACTTGTGGATTCAATTAGGTCTAACCAGAAGCACCGGGTGGAAACAAGAGGTTGCGTTAATGAACAAGATGGCATCTGGTGTGTGGGAAGGAGATACAGAAGAAAAGCAACACGAATTGCAGGCAACAATTCACACCTGCTGCCACACAACAAGTTTAGATCAAACATTCACAGCTTGCTAATGAGATAATTCTTGTGCACCTGCCAACACACACAGTTCAGCCCAATCCCCATGGTGCAGTGAAGGCTTCCTCCCTCTGAAATTATCTCAATGAAAAGGTGTAGAGCAAAACCACCCACCTGCATGTGAGTTTGAAGAGCTGTACCTACATGACTGAAATTGATTTAAAATTTAAGAAAGAGGGATGGACTTCAGGTTATTAGAGAGCCACATACTGTCTGGAGCAGGTCACAGAGCAGGTCTGCTGGTCCATTTGCTATTGGTAACCTTCTGTCATATATTGTTGTTTTTTTTTTTCCCTGTGGAAGGCAATTTACTGGGGCCTTTTATTCTTCTAAACAGAATAATTAACAAGTCATGGTATGAACTGTAGTAAAACACACAATCAAATTTCTATTCTCTTCATATCTTTTCATTTTATTGGGCTGGTGGGTGTGTGACGCCCAGCAGATTCTGCCACAGTTACAAACTGGGAATAGAGAAATCTTTTATTCCTTTCACTTTGTTGAACTCGTACGCTCTCAGTAAATTATCTACAACATCACTACAAATGATGCAGGCTCTTTAAGATTGAAGTCCATCAACTCCAGAAGTTTGTACACCTGTTACTGGCTCTGAGCATCCCATCTGCAAGCACAGAGTAGAACTGCATGCTGTCTCTGTGCAGATTACACACAAAAAAATCACCAGCTAGAGAAAAAGAAAGCCAACGCCACCAAGAAAGAACAAAGCTGTTAAATGAGCTTTGTGTGCTTATTTGCTCAGCTAAGGTAAGCTGCTTGCCTTTGACCCCCCAAAGCACAGACAGAAGTAACAGCTTTTCTTTCTCAGGACCCAGAATTATTCTCATCTTTTTATCATACTTCAGCAACTTTGTATCGGATATGAGCAAATAACATCAGTCATTTCAGTCTGATTGCTACCTTGGTGCTTAAGGAACAAATACGGTGATTAGTAAACCTCTGTAGGAGAAAACAGACGCCTTAATAAGCATGAAACACCAGCTAAGCATACTGAACTTTTCCTAAATTCCCTAAAAATGACGATCAGCTGCCTGGCAATGATTCCCCCAGCAGCAATAACTGCTGCATTCGGAGCAGTTTTGGATGCTTCTGAAAATAGGCGTGACCTTGTGCCAAAGAAAATAATCTCTTAATTTTATAGTTGTCTGAATAAAGTAAAAACTTGAAAATGAGAGTGTCTGGGGAGACACGTGTAATGAATTGCCTGGTGTCTGAAAAGGTCTGTTCCTTTGCCTCTCTCCAAGAGTCAGCAAGTTAAACTTGACTGGTTTTAAACTGAGGGTTCAGGGTGTTCAAATAAAAAAAATCTTTTCACTTGATGTTCGGTTTCCATTGATTTCAGTTGCTTGGGGTCAGGCAACTCAAAATAAAAAAAAAAAAAAAAAAAAAAGCGGGGGGGGGGGCAAGTTAAAAAATAAAATCTTTCCCAATACTAAAGAGTCCTAGCAGTATCCCACAGCAAGATAAAGTCCTCAGCAGCTCCATGTACTGGCTAGTGGCAGAGGTTTGCCTAAAACTTCTAAGAGGAGATTTTAGGCTTTCAACATAGCAGCAGCATCCACTGTCCCTGTCTCCTGGCATGAAAATGGCCAGGTCAAAAAGCTGGGGGGGGAAAAAGTATTTTTTACTCCTGTATAACTCTTTGGCTCTATGTTACCAGTGGCAGGGAGAGTCAGTTTGGAATCAGCCTTGATGGGGCTTGGTGGTGAAACTCCTCATGCCAAGGAGCGCATGTGCCATTTTGAGGAGGGCTGAAGTCCCAAGAAAGCCAAGAAACCTGCACTCAGGAGAAGGAGTGATAGGGCTAGTGACTGCCCATGTCATGATGCCCTGATAACCCAGTGGCAAATCACTGAAGCAACACACAAGCCTCTGGAGCAACTTCTAAAGAGAAAGTGGAGAAAGCTCCCACTAAAGGACAACATAAAGCTCTGAAGTTATTTAAAGCATGGAAAATACCAAGAACAGCCTATGAAGTCGCAGCTGTTTCAGACAGGTCTTTTATAAGCTACTCTAAAGAAAGCACTGAATATCCTACTTATGTTGAAAATTATACAGGTCATTTCCATATATAGTGCACAGTTGCACAGAGGTAGATGGGGAACAAGACACATTCATACTCCATCTTTAGCATGACCACCACCCAGATCCATATGTGATCTTGGCCTTCTACCCTGTATTTAAAGTAGAAAAAGCTGTGCCTTGAATTAAGAAAAAAAAAAAAAAAAAGAATCCAGACCTTTGTGGAGAAGGTTTTAGTGAAAAGGCTGGCTGCTTTTCTGTGGTTACTGAGGTAATGAAACTTCAACAGGGGCTTACACAATGTCAGAGTGGAAGAAATTCTAAGCATCTATTAGAAAGGTTTTAAGTTACTCAAAAGCCTTACTGATAGGATTTCAAAGCCAGCTACTCTATTCGAACACTAATGTGCAAGCGAACACGTCTTTCAAAACCACATGCAGCCAGGTTATTTATACTCCCAGTCTTGTTTCCTACCATTCATAAGTAGGAGTGTGAAGCAGCAGGGCAAACCAAATAAATTACTTCATTCCTCTGGGGATATGAGCGAATGTGAACAAAGAAGCAAACATTAACAAATTCAGGATGCCATATTTTTGCCAAGTTCTTCCAGTGAGGAACTCCAAAGGATTCAAGGAATATAACTGCTATCTCCTTTGTAAGGCTCTGCACTCATGAGTGCACATGTATGTGTATGCACAAGCAAGCTCTGAGACCTCCCAAATCCACAAGACTCCATGCACAGGTCTGTGGAAGACATTACAGAGGAGTTTAATATACTAACATTTGAGTAACTGGATACAAAGACATCTGTCTCCAGTAAAACAGAGTTTGGGGTACGGCATCACATGCCAGGTAAGCGTATCCCTTTTGCTAAAGCAAAGGCCAAAAGCTTCTGGAAATCCTCACTTTGTAGTAGAAAGGGCGTTTATGAACAGGCTAAGATTCTCCCAGTTGCTAACCTGGGAGCCTTCAAAAGACTGATCAGCTCCAGTGTGAATTTTCTTCTGTAACAGTACATGTAACTGTAGTTCAGAAAAGAACCGTGTCTACGCTTGCTGCTGAAGACCAATGCCCTATGAAAGAAAGGTTATACTATTAATATGAAAAAACATGGACTTCAAAACCATGATGATGCAGATATCTGACAAGTTAAAAGTCACAAAGGACAGCCATTTGCTTTGTGCAGGGCCGAGACTGTGCAAGACAGTGCTATCAGCTCCCTCTTTCCCAGTCACAGCAGAGCCTGCCTGGCTGCTTTGGTCCCAGCACAAACTCTTGTTCCAGTTTCCTATACAAAGAAGCTCAAATCCAGCTTTTTTACAAGCTCCTCCTTTCAAACCAAACCAAACCCAACACAACTCCTACTCCTCAAAATGGGTCAGAATCCTTGTGACCTCCTCCTCCAGTTTGGTGGAGTCTTCTAAGCTCATTTTGTGCTGTGACTCAGTTTCCCCTAATATTCCTCTACTGCTTCTGTTCCCTGCCCTACTTTTCACATTCACATTTCCCTTTTGACTATCTCATGGGAGGAAGACAAACTGAAACATGCTCCAGAGCCGAGATTACAGTTCACTCCATGGATTTGAAATTAAGTAGAATATCAGCTTTTCGAAAATCTCTCAATGGCTGTTGAAATAATTATTTTTCCAGCAGCAATTTTTTTTTCTTTTAAGGCAAAGCAATATGAATAAAAAGAAAGTATCACTGCAAAGGGGGAGTCATTCTCAGTAACTCTCCTCAAGCAGCGCAGCTGCAGAAAAGGACAAACTGTCAGCCCTGCTCAGCCCCGTGGCTGGTTGGGCTACAGCAGAGGACGATGTCTCTCCTTGCACCAGCTCACATTGATTGTAGGGGTTTTGCCAATGAGGTCCAGCAGAAATAAGTATGTAGGTGTAAAGAGCAGATTCCCAGAGGAGTTTGGGGTGTGATGACAATATGAGACTTATGGCATGGTGCGGTAATGTGACAGAGTGACAGGACATTGAGGACACCCACTTCACCCTTCATCCTCAGCCAGGTGCATGCTAGTCTGAAACGAAAGCTGTTGCCCCTGGACAAGCCAGCTGGCTTTCCAGATTCAGTCCAGGATTCAACCAGAACATGTCTGTAACTCAGAAACCACTCAAAAAAAAAAAACCAAACCTCCACACCTTGAGTGACATTTCCTACAGAGATCCTATTAGGCTTTAAAGGCCTCAAACAAGGAGAACCATTGCTCTGGAGGCTCGTAAAAATTTAGAGCTCCTACTCATCCGAGATGCAGAGTTTCCCCCAGATCCTAGGGATGTCATCAAGTTTTGAGGGCTCTTAAGCAGCAGCAGCTCAGGGAAGGACATCTAGATTAAAATATACCGAAAGTCCCAAAGTCAAAAAGATCTCTGCAAAAGTAACAGAACACCTGACCACAAATGTTTGCTGTATGGAATCCTGTGCCACTGAAACACAAGATACTGTAGTGCTGCCTGTGAAGGAGCTTTAATGATGGGTCCTGTCTGAAGGTGACCTGTCCTGGATCCACATGGCTGTCAGGCATGTCTTTTTCATATGCAGGACAGCTGTGACTGTTCATACTGCTGTACGACTGGTTTCCACTGAGAGGACAGTTAGTTCATGCTCTGTCGATAAGCCAGGCAGCACTATTGACTCTGAGCAAACCACTTCAATAATGATTGTTTTTTTCTCTTTCAGCACAGTAAACTTCTTAATTACTCTGCTACTGTTTACGTGTGCTATTTCCATCAGAGCTCACTCACAGTGCATAGACATCGTGCAGCACATCCGACACCCTCCAAGCATGTGATGTCAGTTATGTCTTACAATACTGAGTGCCTGGTGTATAATTACTGCACCTCAAACTCATTCCACAGAAGGGCAAATCAAGGCTTGGAGTGCTGGATGCTTTTCTGTCCCTGACAAAATACGAGCTGGAATGGACCAAACCCAGCCATGTCCGTCCTGCCTCTCAAACTGTTGCCAGTGACCAGAGCAGCACTTGTCTGGGTCACACACTCCCAAACAAAACGCAGTCGGGACTATGAGGTGGTCGCTATGCATAAGCTTGAGGTCTGCCGGATCACACTGGAGCGCTGTGCCAAACGACAACCCAACATGCCAAATTCAAAATATACAGTTCAACACACCACACAGTTGTGCTTTAGTAAGTCACCAGCCTGAGCAATCAAACCTGATTTAAGTTCACAGCAAGAATAAGTACCAACTTAGCTAACTCTCTTACTCTCTGCATAAGGATGTCACACTCCCTTCCATTTATACAAACCTGCAGCTTAGTGTTTTCATATTATAGGACAGATACACCTACGCCATTGCACAGTATATACCTGCAAGTTTTATTGCTAATACCAATAGATTTCAAAGCCAGACACCTGTGATGGTCTTCTAAATCCATAATCAACTTACTGCTGAGTCTGGCAGTCAGAGCAGTTGTCCTCAGGAGGGACCAAGAACAAAGTGTGCAACTCAGGAGGCTCCAAACCCTGCTATTTTCAGCAGCATTCGGTACGTATCACTGCCTGAAATTCCTCAGCACTGACATCCTTCTGCTGTCATTGGTCAGTAGTGGGACAAAGTTTCTGCTTGCATTGAGTGGCATCCTGGCTCTGAAACAAGAGATAACTGAGCATTGCTTTATGGTTTCTAGTGCTACACAAATGCAGACTAGTTTCCCATGTTCAAGACTGCTACAGCACCAAGTGTATATAAGTGCAGAGGGCAAAGCTTTCTCACAGAATCACAGAATAACCAGGTTGGAAGAGACCCACTGGATCATCGAGTCCAACCATTCCCACCAATCCCTAAATCATGCCCCTAAGCACCTCATCCACCCTCACCTTAAACACCTCCAGGGACGGTGACTCAACCACCTCCCTGGGCAGCCTGTTCCAATGCCTAACCACCCTCTCCGTGAAGAATTTTTTCCTTATCTCAAACCTAAATCTCCCCTGGCTGAGCTTGAGGCCATTCCCTCTCGTCCTGTCCCCTGTCACTTGGCAGAAAAGGCCAGCACCCTCCTCTCCACAACCTCCTTTCAGGTAGTTCCTCCCTTCTCGCATATAAAAGAGAGTGCACAGCACAGCCTAAACCTAGTGCAGTTTTGCAACAGAAGAATCTACAAGGATAATCTCCAAAAGGCCTGACAGTGTTCCTGGCACATGGGAAAAATTACAAAGGGAGAAGCAGCTTCTCCCTTCTTGTCTTTCTCCAAAATCTACCTTTCCTACCCCAGGCCTCAAAAGCAAACAGAGCAAAATTAAGTATGTTTGAGAGCTCAGCTGTCTTTTTCTCTTCTCTTTGATAATAGAGGATAATCTCCAAACTTGTTGTTAAATAGGTTAAATAAGATGGACTGTGAAAGGGTTCGTATAATGAACTATTGACCCAGCTGAACCACAGCACCTTGAAGCACCAACAGCTACACCAGCACGCTGCTTCACTTGGCACAGTAATGCTGATCACTTCCCAAAGATGCTTCCTTCTGGGCTTGGGTACATTGTTATTCCCATGAAATAATCCCTTATACACAGGGCCAAGCACTGTTGGCTCTTACACCTGAGCAGTCCCTCCCATCTCAAGCGTGCAGCACAGATAAACACCAGTAGGTTTTCTTATTCAACACCCCAGCTCCATGGTTGACTGAACACACATCAGAAAAGCCTGTGATGCACACCCAGAGCATGCAAGAGGAAAACTGTCAACCCTATTTAGCAAGGCTTTCCTATTCAGCACAGTCTGGCTGTGACACCAAAGCAACCCCAAAGAGCAGGACAGAAGATCAGTAAGGAGGCGTGGGAGACCCTTTCAAGCACAGTTCCAGCATCTGACTCCACTGATAATTCCACTTGGGCACTGAACTGTAACATTCACAGCGTAAAATAACAGCAAAGGAACAAGAATGTAAACAGTAAGCGTGAAGCATGCAAACCTTTCCTATCCAATACTTCTCAAAAGCATCATGAAGGACAGTACAGTTTCTGCTCAGTGTTTCCCAAGATAACTAGGAGCACTGATTATGGGCAGGTCAGGGACAGCTTTAAGTGCTGCAGCTTTCAAAGAAAAACAAACAGCCTTCCATCATCCACCTCCGGAGATCAACATATCTCACAACTCTTGTTTAAGATCCTGCAAAAACTTACCCCGGGACCAGCAGTGCCCACGTGCGAGACAAGTTCTGTCTGATCTCATTCTCTGTGACACAGAGACCAGCAGTCCTGGCAGGCAAGATGCTTTACAACACACCCGAACATGGGACGTGGATGACGTGAATCCTCTGAAGATTTTTAAACTAATTCTAGCTTCCTTAAAATGCAATGAGGTTAAATAGAGTCCTTTAAATAAAAAAAAAGAAAAGAAAAAAAGAAATCCCTTATAACTCTTATCAACTATTTACATATCTACAAGAGTCCCTTTTCATCCCTAGAAGGACTCCTAAGAAATAAATTAAATATTTCGTTCAATGAAGCATCTCAGGAATACTAGTGCATACAAAAAAAAAAATCCAGTTATTGCACAGTGCTGTAAGTAAGAGAAATGGGGATAAGACACAATGCTTTTTCCTCCCCACTAGTAAGGTATTTTGCTCAATCACAGATCCTTTGAAGGAGGCTGGCAGCCCTAGATGGGGAAGCGTTTTCAAGCAGCAGCGCAGTGCAATGTACTGCAAGTCAGTGCTCTTCCTTTCAGATTATTTCAATGAAACTTCACAGTTTTTCATCTGTTTCCAAAGAGACAGAGTAACTCAGGACACAGATGCCCCAAAACATATATAAGCCTTAGAACAGGCAGTGCCTTGGCAAAAAACACTTTAAAAACAGACCTTCTAAGCAAGGGAACCAACAGACTGTTTCAGTCCCTGGGCAGTCACAGCAACACCTTCAGCAAATATTTTGAAGGGTATTTTCCAGTTCCTTTCTCTCTGTACCACACTAATCTTTTCTGGCAAGGAATATGGCTGGATCCATTTTCAAAAGAAGTTGCACCCACAACCCTGGGCTATGAACTTCAGTACATCTCCCCATCACACCCTCGGGAGTCCAGTCCTGACTTCAAAGAGCTGTGGGTTTAGGCAGTGCCCTACCTGCAATACTCTAATGCAGGATTTGCCTACTCTTCGGTTTTCTGTTTTTGTGGCAAAGCTGCAGGCAGAAGGCCCTCTGGATTCAAGTGCTCCTGCCTCTGATCTTGATAGGGCACAGCTTGGTCTCAGGCTCCTCTTTCTGCAGGGGCATGCGAGATCAAGGCCACCACTGCAGCTGGTTTGGAAAAAACGTGGTGGAAGGAGCTTGTTGGTGTCTAACAGCCAGGTTTGTGTTTTTTCTGATTTTCCGTTTGTTTTAAATTCCATTGCAAAATTCCTGTATACTGAGAAGGAGAGGAGCATGTGCAAAGTCCAGAGTGGC
Source organism: Clamator glandarius (assembly GCA_033459285.1). NCBI lineage: Eukaryota > Metazoa > Chordata > Aves > Cuculiformes > Cuculidae > Clamator > Clamator glandarius. The sequence goes on along the minus strand of JAUNZM010000332.1, from coordinate 2,371,525 downwards.
TTTGCCCTAAAGAGCACCATAAGACCTAGCAAAGTGTCTCCACACAAAGAAAAGGGCGATACTGCTTGGCAAGGCAGCAAGCAAAGGTTTGACTCCGCCAGGGCAGAAACCCACCAGCCTCATGCAGGTCAGCAAGCAGCCACGTCAGCATCATTTGCCATTTATTGCAGGCACAGCTATTCTTCATAGCTGTGTTGTGTCACCCCTTCTTATACGAGCTCTATGCTGCAGTACCCACACTCACAGCACGACAAATAGCTTCGACATGCACGTGCCAGAGTGACTGCACACTATGCAATATTCCCCTGAACAAATACAGTGAAGGCAGAGCCCCTCGCACTGCTCCCTGGAGCCAACAGTGTCCCCAAAACATGTTTCTGATCTCCTACCAAAGTGTAACTCCCATTCCCTAAGAATGCATTTTGCTGTAATTTTTTTTAAAGGCATAAATATGAGTCCGGCTTTGTAGCTAAATCCCAGTTTTTGAGCACTGAACGCATCTCCCATAAAGGCACCTGTCATTCGGCACTATCAGGGAAACCAGTCACTGCACAAATCTGATCTAAGTGCTTTGACATGAAACTGCTGGGACAGGGGTATTTTTTTGGTGGTACAGACACAGCCCATTTCTGACAATGTCACTTCATGTTCTGTTCCTTCCTGTGTTTTCTGCCACCTACCAGATGTTCCACCCACCCTTATGAAAATCTTCAGTGCTGCAAAGACAGAAATCTCTCCTGCCCATGGCCACCCCACGTTTAAAATTCCCGGTTGCTCTGTGCCTCTAGTGCCAACAATGTTCCCCAAGCAGCCCATCAGCAAATTCTGCCTGACCCAAGAACGAGCACTGGGGCTCTGAGTGGAGGGTGATGGCAACTGCCACCAGATCAGTAGCCAGCCTGTCACCTCCCTGCTGCAAGAGGATACGCTCCTCAGCACGGGTCAGCGTGCTGTCCTGCAGCCTATCTGCTTCCCATCTCAGCATGAATACAGACTCAGCCTTTCATCCAACCCTGAAAGAACGTGTTTTTTTCCTCTTTTTTTCTTTTTTTTTTTTTTTTAAAAGTGAACAAGTTACAAGCAAGTATTTGGCCTTCACAACTTATGGGCTGCAGCCAAACTCTGCCATATGTTCCAGCTAGTACATGTGGACTTTGCTTCCCATCCAAGAAAGCTAAAAAGGACATTTATGAGCTGGGATTCAGCAGGAGCATGTGGGAAGGAAGGGGTTGGGAGGGGAAGCTATTTTTGTTGCTATAATTATTTGGTGGCCAAATCCCTGACCTGTGACGTCAGATCTGGAGGGTCTGTTTAACTGACCAGTTGTCATGGGAAGAGGGAGATCTGGTTGGGAGGCACAGACTGGCAAGGAACAGCTTTCAGCTGCCTGAACCCACCCACAGGCAGACCCCCTGCCTTCATTAGTCATCACCAGCTCACGGCCAAGAAATAAAAACGTCAATATGTTATTGCCAATATATTGGCTGGAAACAAACGCATCCAGGGAAATTGGCGCCCTCCTTCCTGCCATCCGTTACTGTTAAAAAAACACAAGCCAAATCCTGATCTCAGTTTCCCTAGTGTAAAGGCAAAAGAAACTCCATCGTCCTCAGCTGGGTCACCCCGGGTTCACACTGATGTATCCAAACTCAGTCCGGCTCAGTTCAGACTACACACGTGGAAACATGCCACGTACAGAGTGCAGGACTCCCTACTCCTCAGGAACAAACCCAATCACAATGACTAATTCATAAAAACAAAAATAAGATAAATAACCCCTGAATCCCATGCTCCAGATGTCAAGAACTGCCTCGAGCCCAGAGTCTTGCTAGCAAGAATCCTGCAATGCTCAGGAGGTTGGCAGCAAATGGCTCAGTTACTGACACGATGGTTTCTCACTACTGCCCGTGCCATCCATGACGAAATCATCAGTTGTACAAGGAAATGGTAATAATCCTTGTTGTAACCTCAGGCACAGCTAGTGAGCACTGGGCATAAGTTTGCTTAGTAGGGCTAAATTTCATTGCTCGTTCACATGCAGTTCATTATCAGCTGCCATTAGTTATTCCTGTGGCCAAAGACAACAAAAGGACTCAGCAGAAGCCAGAACAGAGCTCACTAGGACGTATGGATGAGATTTAACAGCCAGTACAAAAAGCCGTTTAACAAATCCCAGTGCAGTGCAGCACACGGATGGGACAGTTCCGCAGGGAGGTTCTGCCAAGAAGCAGCCGGCAAAGGAAGCCATCGCGAGACAAGCGAAGAGCAAGGTGCAAAAAGCCCTAGGAAGCTAGGGAGAGAAAAGAACAGGGAAGGGTCAGGTTCCTAGGTTGCAGCACAGCAGCAGCAGTTTGTTCTTCAAAGCCAATGGGTTCTCCTATACTATTGGTACCCAGTTTTGCCCAAGCTGGCATGTTAACCTAGTTTATGAACTACGATGCCTTTAGATCAAGACACGGAAAGATTCAGTGACACCACGCGAGTCACACCCCTGTCTTCTCCACCATCCAAGCTATGGCGTAAGGAATTGCCAAGAAATATGGAGGAATTCAGGCTTGCATTTTTTACACCACAAAACTGAGAAATGTTGCTGGCTGGGACCTGCTGCCAGTATATTTTGGAGCCCAGGCATGACTGCACAGCTAGGAGGTGAGAAATTGGAACTTGGCAAGACAAAAAACGTAGCCCTGGACATCCAATGGCTGATTATTAGCCTGTATGAAATGAGCTTAGTGTGTCTAAGACCAGTTTGTGATGATTACTTGTGTCCTGATTTGTTGAAATGCTGAGCAGGGCTGTGCAGCTGAACTGAGGTGGAAATCTGCAAACACCGTAATTTTGCTTTTGGATTTGTTTTATTAAAAACAAACAAAAAACCCAGAACAGCAACAAAAAAAAACCAAAACCATTAGAAAGTCACTACAATCACACTCTTACTACAGAACCAGCCTGGAGTCAGGTCCAAAGAGCCAAGATCGAGAGTCTCCTGTGAAGATGGCATGGGAGTCAAGTGTAATTCTTGGTATCCTGATTTCAACTGCTAGCTCACCTCCACCACAAAACCACATGCCTAGTCTGCATTTGCTAGTGTCTGTATTGAACCACTGGGTCACCTCCTTCCCTCTTTGATAATACTTTCAACCCAAAATGAAACATTTCAGAAACATTTAATCTCAAGCGGTCCACAAGAATGGAGGCAGTGTCCTGGGTTTAGGGCAGGATACTTAGTCCTGCCATAGTCCGAGGATAATAACCCAACTATCAAGACTCAGAGTTTTCCATTCCATAAACCGAGTTTATTTTTGTCTACATAATTTTAACTTTCTGAGCACTAACATATAACCTCTGATGAAGACTAAGAATGCTCTCTCAAAAAATTTAAATAAAGAGACTTTCCAAAAGATTAGTTCTGGGATCTATTTATTTATCTAGTATCTGAGTAATACAAATTCTCAAGGTTAAAGCTAAATAAACACCACTAATAGTAGTAGTCCAAATAATAATGATAATCTGACAGTTCTACTACAGGTCTTTTTCTGGGATGTGTCATATAAATCCTATGAAAACAAGAACAACGGACTAGGCAGACCTTACAGGACAGGTGACAGCTGTAGTTAGAAATAGCCTCAGTAGCCTGCTCCTGCAAAGACTTTTAAGTAGCAGGGTTTTGAACCTTATTCTGTGTCACTATCCCTAAGACATCATTAGTGAAATCATCACTTTTCCACCAAAGGCTGTGGTTCACCCCAGGACAAGAACCTACTACCTACACCTGCTTAAGCCCGTGCAGCATCACGGCGTAAATGAAAATGGAACAAAACATTCATGGAAAATATCAGTCCTTGAGTAAAACAAGCCAAATACCCAAAGCAACTACATTGGTGTGAATCCAGAGTTACTTTGCAATCCCTAAGTAGGTAATCCAGATGTCTATCAAGGAGACAAAAGACTCTGGCCCAGTGCAACAGCAATGGGCAGCAGCAAGGATTTACTTGAGGTGGAAAGAATTCGGTGATGTCTTAACAACCATCCCAAGCTTTCTGCAGGCACTCAGAGACAGGCACTCAAGCACAGCTAGCACTAAGTCTCACACAAGCGCTGGCAGAAGACAGAATGATCAGTCTAGTTTTACATACGCAAGTCTCCTCCTTTGAGTTTTGATTCACACAGACCCAGATTTTTTAAAGAAATAACTGGAGTAGGGAAATAATCTGTATTGGAAGATTTTTGAAGCTTGGGCCCCCACTGTTTCTTGTTTTTTCTCCCATGGTCTTCTATCAAGTCATTATTGTGTCTGTGCTGTGTTGCAGAAATCTTGGTGGCACGGGTGGGCAGAAGAGCACTGGGTGACCCCAGGACACGGACACATTCCCCACGGTGCCTCCAGCACCTCTCCATAAGCTGCAGCAAGGAAGACCCAGCAGAGAAGACAACAGTGCAAAGCCAAAGTTCTCCCCAAACAAGACCATTAGTAAGGCTAAGCTATTGTTTAAAGTTAGTGTGACTAGAAAAAGACTTTTTAAAAAAACAGAAACAGCTTTAAAGAACATATAAACAGCCTCTCCTAAACATTATTGTTTTATGCTTGCAACACACGAAATCATGATAACAGAACACAAGTACATCTAAGACACAGCAAGGGGGAACTCAAGAGGAGGACAGAATAAGCCAGATATTGTCACTCTTGCATCTTTTGCTCCACCAACAATCTGACATTACTAAGAGAAGAGCTATGCTCTGTGTGCCAGAGACTTGTTTTATTTATTGTTTTATACACTAGCACAGACTAAAAGGCTTTTTGTCATCTAGATTCAAGGCTGGTGGTTAGAGACTAGATATGTACAGGTCCATGCTTCACAGATGTGCAACGGGGCACGCAGGCAAGTGGGAAGATGAAAACATTGCAAGTCAACATTTACAAAACAGGAGCAAGTGCTCAGTTATAGCCCATCAATATACAGAGAAAATGAAAATGGGCTGTAGTGATCATCCCAGCAAACAGGCCAGGGGATGCTATGTCTGGGAACAAGATGAGATGAGGGAGAGAGACCTGAAGGGAAAGGTTAATATGGTAGAAGAGAAAGAATACCTGGTTTTGTAATTGATAGAGTGATCAACTTTTCCAGGTTACTTTGTTATTTTTGGACAAAGCTGACTTGCAGGAGTCAGCAGAGGGACAGGAAGCGATGCTCTGCCCACAGCCAACTCCAACGCAGCTACTGAGTCAGCAGGTCACAGCCAGCAAAAGCTCTCACGGTGTCCATTGTCTCCTCCTCCACTCCCTCTCAGAGCTAGAAAACCTTCCAAAAGGATGAGGGTTATAAACACCATGGCCTGCAGGCTAGGTTTTAACAGAAACAAGGTGACTAAGGCAGCAAAGCAAGGAGGACGTGATTAATAAAATATTTAAGGAGGCAAAGCTATCACCCCCTCGCCAACGTGCCAAGCCTAGCAGGTATTTTCACTGACAAAGTCTTAAAAGCCAGCACACAGCAGAGAGCCACCAGCATAAGGCAAACTGCCCTTGACATCAGAAACCCACCAAAGGAGATTTTCTCTGTGGGCTGAAGAGCCCACTATATGCACTACAAGAGTTAAATACCACATTCACATCGCCTTCTCTATTTCCACAACTTCTCAAAACCCATCCTGCTCTGCCTCAGCCAGCTGCATCCAATATATTTCTAAATAACCTGAAAACATCAGCTGTCCTAGGAAAACAAGGAGTCTTCCTGCTTACAACACATACTTGCAAGCTGCAAAGAAGTCCTGCAAGCACATTTGGACTTGTCCTGCTTATTCAAGGCAATTTGTCTGCAGTCTCCATAGAGACTGCAATCAACCTCATAGGCCTGAATGAGAGCCCAAAGCCCACAGAAGCCTTCAGCTAAATCCACAAGGCGCCCCAGTCCTGCAGTGCACCACAATCTCCCCTCGCATCATGCTAGTCACCAAAAAGACTCCAGTTGCATCTGTGAAATAGAACACTGGTTGATCAGAAGACCACTGTTTCTATTTCGGAGATATACAGAGACTAAAATAAAATAAAACTACAATATTATTTAGGGGACTGATAGGATGACATAGATTTAGAGACTGATGGGACACGTTCTCACACAGCGATACCACCAGCAACTAACCTAATCACATCATCATCTCCCTGTGCCTCTACAGTTCTCTGTGCAGGAGTATCTCAAACACCTGCTTAGAAGCAGGGGGAACACAGCCCAGGGCAACTGCTGCTATGGTCCAGTATGCAGCAAAGAGACTCCCAAACTTCCAAATCTAACATCGGTTTTCCACCTGCAGAGACTAATTCACATCACCATGGCTGGCCAAGCTCTACTGACACTTGCTCTGCAGTGAGAGACCAGGGGCAGAGGGAGACCCCCAACTTGCCCCTAGGTGGGATGGGGTGGCTCCGCTATCCCAAAAGTGGCAGAGGCACACATGGTCCAGGCCAACATTTGGCCTGTGCGTCTGTCAGTAGGAATAAAAGCCTTTGCTTTTCATACCCCACAGGAGTGTTGCAAGGATTAGCTCATGTTTATTCAGCACCATTTTTCAAAGCATTGTACAAGAGCCAAACCCTTCAATTTTTTTTGATCTGTTCCTTTCTTTGTCACTCCTTCCCAAAGGGACACATTACTCCCCTCCTGAGAAACAAACAAGCACAAGGTCAGCAGGAGTGGGAGGTGGGAAGCACATTCCAGGCTGCCCCTCCTCTCTTAAACCACAAATGCCATCAGCCTCTGCAGTCTGTCCAGTCCAGCAGGCACCCTGAGCGAGTCCCCAGCATTCAGGCCCCCCTACACAGCCTGGGGAGGAGTCAGACAGGACACACAGCAGGATGTTTAACCTCATTTAATTTCCTTTTTGGTTTCAAGGAGCAAAACAGAGGGGTCAAACAGCCACCCCTGGAGTTGTGCAGCTTGCCTCTGCCCCCACATCAAGGTAGGGGGATTCTGCACAAGCCCTGCTTTTCAGCTCCCCCTTCTCAGGCAAAATGCCAAGCGGATGCCACAGCTGAGATCTCCTAGGAAAGTGCGAGTGTCGATGCACCTCAGCCCTCAGGGAACACGCCAAAGCCTTGGCACTCAGCCTTGGCACACAGGGAACAGCTGTGGAGCAAGGATGCAAGACAAACCACCATGGGATCCTCTGTGGGACAAAGCTGCTTACAAAACCCAAGAGCATCAAAAAGGGTTCTAAAAAAACACATTAAAAACAAACAGCTTCTGCCCAAAACCCCAGGCATCCATACAGACAGCTAGAACATCCACTATTCCATCAGAAAGCAGGAAAAATCAGTGTTAGCATGAATATAAAATCTCCAGACACTGCAAAAGCAGATTAAGATGAATCACATATAACAAGAAAAGGCTGTTCTCACCACATTGCTTTGATAAGTTTACAATGTATTTTTAAATGGAAAACAAAAAACTTCACACCCAGGAGAAGCAGAAATGGGAGAACAGACCATAATACTAACTTAGCTGGATTTTTGTATATCAGTTTTACTGAAATGTGAGATAAATACCCCATTCCTCTAATCCCGAGGAAAGTTTTTTTGGATGAACTTGATGTGAGTAAATCTTTGTGACTCTGGGAAAAGTTTTGACTTCAGATGAATAAATCACTTAATTTTTTAGCATGGCAAATTCAATGTCACTGCCCGCAGTCAGTGACATTACACAGAGCATCTTTCAGGGTAAGGACTGCAGGAAAATTCTGCCAGCTTCACTGGGATCACATGCGAGTCAAATTAAAGTCCCTCAGGATTTCTTTCAGGAACTCTGTGCAGCACGTGGACACTAGAGTTTAAGCCAATGTAGTTCTAGTCTTCGACTTGTAAAAAAGTCATTAAAGCAATGACAGAAGAGGAAGTACAGAAAAAGCAACATAGCTATGATTTTCCGAAAGGTTTTAAAATGCAGTAGCTCATGATTTGCCTCTTTGTTCTGCTAGTGTATAGGCACTGCACCACAGGCTCCAGCACTGCCTAGGATAGATATTTGCCTCTCCAAATGCAAACAGGTATCAGCGGAATCACCCTCTCTGTGCTCTGCTGTGCAGATCTTCACCTAGGAAGTTGCCTATAGCAACTAAAAGGCTATGAATGTACTCAAATAAAGCAAAAACCTAGAGGGAAATGTTCAAAAAGTGTTTTAAGCATTCAACTTGGCATGAAATAAAATTCCCACAGTTTCTGTCCTTCTTTGTCATGATCAGGAAGACTTACTGCAGGTACCTGGCTTAACAGAGCACAAGTCTTGAAGTAAACCAAAAATATCCTCAGCTATCCTGATGTGGATTTCTTTTTTTTTTTTTTTTCCCCCCTTTGGTAAGGAAGTTCAAAGGATAACAACATTTCCTTCAAGTAACAGCAGAAGTTACCCGGATAAAAGGACAATACTCAAGATGTCAGTGACTACTAAAATACTGACTGCACAGTATCATGCCTAGTATTTCATGTAATACCATCAGATCCTGTTAGCAGAGGTTATATGCCCCGGCTGCACACACATTCCCTACTCCTAGAATGGGGCATCAGTTCAGCTTGATTTCAAGGGAAGCATCCCTGGTAGAGGTGTTACTGGTGGACAGAACCTTTCGGGTCCTTACTCCACAAACTCTCCGCTGAAGTCAGAGCATTTACAGAATTACACTATCACAGCACGGTTTGAGTTGGAAGGGACCTTAAAGCTCATCCCTGCCACGGGCAGGGACCCGTCCCACTGGATCAGGCTGCTCAATCATAGAATTATAGAATAACCAGGTTGGAAGAGACCCACCGGACCATTGAGTCCAACCATTCCTATCAAACACTAAACCATGTCTCTCAGCACCTCGTCCACCCGTCCCTTAAACACCTCCAGGGAAGGTGACTCAACCACCTCCCTGGGCAGCCTCTGCCAGTGCCCAATGACCCTTTCTGTGAAATTTTTTTCCTAATGTCCAGCCTAAACCTCCTCTGGCGGAGCTTGAGGCCATTCCCTCTCGTCCTGTCCCCTGTCACTTGGGCCAGCACCCTCCTCTCCACAACTTTCTTTCAGGTAGTTGTAGAGAGCAATGAGGTCTCCCCTCAGCCTCCTCTTCTCCAGGCTAAACACCCCCAGCTCTCTCAGTCGCTCCTCATAAGGCCTGTTCTCCAGCCCCATCACCAGCTTCGTTGCTCTTCTCTGGACTCGCTCCAGAGCCTCAACATCCTTCTTGTGGTGAGGGGCCCAGAACTGGACACAGGATTCGAGGTGCAGTCTCACCAGTGCCAAGTACAGAGGGAGAATAACCTCCCTGGACCTGCTGGTCACGCCGTTTCTGATCCAAGCCAAGATGCCATTGGCCTTCTTGGCCACCTGGGCCACTACTGGCTCATGTTCAGTCACTGTCAATCAACACCCCCAGGTCCTTCTCCTCCTGGCAGCTTTCCAGCCAGACTTCTCCTAGTCTGTACCTCTGCTTAGGGTTGTTGTGCCCCAAGTGCAGGACCCGGCATTTGGCCGTGTTAAACCTCATGCCGTTGGTCTCAGCCCAGCAGTCCAGCCTGTTCAGGTCCCTTTGGAGCCTCCCGACCCTCCAGCAGATCCACACTTCCACCCAGCTTAGTGTCATCTGCAAACTTGCTAAGGGAAGGCTCCATCCAACTGGGCTTCGAACACTTTCAGGTATTCTTGAACACTAAAGGACAATCAAAAACCTCCCTCCTCCAAAATAAGACTAGAAAAAAAACCAAACAAGGAAAAGCACTGAAAGGGTCACTGTAGAGACCTCATTGCTCTCTATAACTACCTGAAGGGAGGTTGTGGAGAGGAGGGAGCTGGGCTCTTCTCCCAGGTGACAGGGGACAGGATCAGAGGGAATGGCCTCAAGCTCCGCCCGGGGAAATTTAGGCTGAACATTAGGAAAAAATATTTCAGGGAAAGGGTCATTGGGCACTGGAACAGGCTGCCCAGGGAGGTGGTTGATTCACCTTCTCTGGAGGTGTTTAAGGGACGGGTGGATGAGGTGCTGAGGGGCATGATTTAGTGTTTGATAGGAATGGTTGGACTCGATGATATGGTGGGTCCTTTCCAACCTGGTGATTCTATGATTCTGTGATTCTATCAATCGGCTGCGACAGCACCCAGCGAGAGCGGCGGGGGGAACCACACCTGGGATGGATGGATGGATGGATGGATGGATGGATGGATGGGAGGATGGATGGATGGGAGGATGGATGGATGGGAGGATGGATGGATGGGAGGATGGAGCGGAGGAGGGTAGCTTTCTGAGGGGGGAGGCGGGGAGGGACGGGCGGTGCCTACCTGGATGTATGCGCGCTGCAGGTAGCTGTAGGGTACCCTGCGCTGGAAGTCTGCGCGCACCTCCTCGGCGGCGCGGTGGCGGGAGGCGGCTCCCAGGCGCGGCTCCTCGCAGCGCCGCAGGCAGCCGGCTCTCCGCAGCACCGAGCCGAAGAACGCCAGGTCCCCTCCGGCGCCCGTCCCCGGCGCCTCCAGCCGCACCCGCCCGCGGCAGCGCCGCCGGCACCGCAACCGCGCGGCGCGCAGCTCCCGCCGGCTGCGCAGCGCCCGCTCCAGGCACCGCGCCGCGCCCGCGAAGTCCCCGCCGGAGAACGCCTCCACGCCGCTGGCGTACAGCGAGTCGAACGGCTCCAGCGGGCCCGCTGCCCCCGCGCACGCCCCGCACGCCGCCGGCGGCACCACCAGCAGCGGCAGCAGCGGCAGCAGCAGAGCCCCCCAGCGCCCGCTCCCGGGGGCCATCCCGCTCCCTGCCGCGGGGACGGAGGCGCGGAGCGCGGTGGAGCGGGGTCCGTGCAGAGGGAGCCGGGCTGTGGATGTCGGGGGGGGTCCGTGCAGCGGGCACCGGGCTGTGGATGTCGGGGGGGTCCGTGCAGCGGGCACCGGGCTGTGGATGTCGGGGGGGTCCGTGCAGCGGCAGCCGGGCTGTGGATGTCGGGGGGGTCCGTGCAGCGGGCACCGGGCTGTGGATGTCGGGGGGTCCGTGCAGCGGCAGCCGGGCTGTGGATGTCGGGGGGGTCCGTGCAGCGGGCACCGGGCTGTGGATGTCGGGGGGGTCCGTGCAGCGGCAGCCGGGCCGCGCACCTCGCTCAATGGGCTCCGTGCGATGGGTCTCGCTGCGCTGCCGCGCTCCCCGCCGCCGGCATCTCTTAAAGGGCCCGGGGCCGCCGCCCCGCCCCGGCGCCCCCGCAGCCGGGGGGGGTGATGGAGGGGGGGTGGAGGAGGGCGCTCGGAGCATCCCCGCTCCGCGTGGGGAGATTTAAATACTCCCGAGGTGGTTTAAACGGCAGCAGCAGCCTTTCCTCCCTCTTTTCCGTGCCCCTCATCCCCTCCTGCTTGCCCACGTCGCGGGGGATGCTTATGTGCAGGATGCTTGTTGTGTTTTGGGGGGGGGGGGTTTGCCCCTCTGTGAGGCTGTTTCTCGGAGCCCTTTTTCGCGGAGTTCTCCACCCCTAGCCCTGCTTGCCCTGACAGCCTCCTGCCGCTGGGAATTCTGCAAATAAATCATCTGGGATGGGCACAGTGAGTGGCTGGTGAAGCCTTTTCAGCTCCCAGCTGTGTACTTCTCTCCCTTCCTCCAAGATTTCTCTCCTCCAATGCTGCAAAGCCTTGCCCTGCCAAAAAAAAATGTTACTCTTTTTTATTTTTCATTAATTTTCAGGCGTTATTGTAACGAGACTTTGGCAATGCAGCCTACTGACGTGTGGAAAAAAAAAAAAACTTAGTTGGCATTTTAAATAATCTCAGAATTGAACACCTGTCAGCAAGAAGTTTTTCATATTAACACAGTTCATTTGGCCAGAATCAGCTGTTTCTGACTGAGAGGGAATGGGCAAATCGTGGATCCCTCTAGATGCCTTACTATGAGCTGCTCTGGGCTGGAGGACTCCAAAGTCTGTGCCTACAGCACTGTGCTTAGTAGAGTCTCTCACCGAGGACTGTGGCCTTAGTTATTCCAAACGTTTCAGGAATATCTCTGTAGCTCTTGGCTAACTTTTCATAGACTAAATTAGCTGCAAAGGAGAGCTGCTTGAAACCCATTTGGTCCAGATTTTGTTGTTCTATCAAGGCAAATGTACTTTTAGGTCATGCTGGGCTTTCCCCTCTACTGCTCTAGTGGCACTGATCAAATTGCATCTCATTTATGCTGCCGTGTCCAGGATCAGAAACAAGGCTTGATGCCCTCTCTTCAGGCAAGTGATCAGATTATGGAGTCTGATTTACAACAGTTTCGTATATGGGAAGTTTCCTCCCACATGGTTAGAAATTCACTAGAGTTCTTGGTGAAGACATTTCCCATCTTGCAAAGATTTGATAATAATCTTCCTTGTTGCTTTCTTGCAAATTGGCACAAAATGTTTTAAAGGTTTGGGTGACCCTCCATCCTTCTGCCACACTGGAATGCTGGGGAGGGTACTTGCAACAGAGGAACCAAACTCACTGAAGGGAGATTTCCAGCAGAGGGATGTGCTGTAACCACTTGCGTATGTGATAGGAGTTCTCAAGCCCAAATAAGGCCTTTTCCAAGAAAAGGTAATCAGCATTCCAGGGGAAGAGGAGTGATGTTATGAGAGCGCTACATCAACCTTCTCAAGGGTCATTTGAGGATTTGCTGCCCAGATATAAGACAGACATGGCACTAGTACTACACAAGTTTAGAGTGGGAGTCAACGCTGCCACAAATCACCATGATAAAGCACCTAGCTTCTTGGGTGCACATTCTGAAGGATAAATGCAGCTCAGATTAGCTGTTTGCAGAAGTACTGCATGTAATTCCATATTGTTTCCAATTCAGTGACATCTCTGTGCGTGCAGTGCTAACACTGACACCCTGCATAAGAAGGAATGCAGAATCACAGAATCCCAGAATAACCAGGTTGGAAGAGACCCACTGGATCGTCGAGTCCAACCATAAAAAAAAAGTACATGAATGACTAGAGAAAAAAAAGTACATAAAAAAAAAGTACATTAAAAAAGTACATAAAAAGAAAGTACATAAAAAGAAAGTACATGAATGACTAGAGAGAGTATGAAATCAAACAAAACATTTTATTTCAGACTGCTGCATTTTCTGATCCACATTTTTCCATCATTAAAAATCCTTTTTGAAACAGTAAAGGAAAGACTCTTAGTTCTTGACACCCTGCAGCCCAGTCTGCTGCAGTCCTCCTGGTCACGCTTCCTTTGTTCACAAAAGTCTGTACATCACCTTGATGCTCCATTACTACCTAATTGCAGCAAAGAGCTCAAAAAGAGTTGCCTTGTACTAGACACTAAATCCAAAGGCGTCTCGGGGTCACTCCAGAGCAGCTCCTTGAGCAACCACTCTCTTTTTATGCCCCTGCTCACTTCTTAGATGAAAAGACAACTACTAAATGGAAATAGGTTTGCTGGTCCTCTCGTTGGAAGCCTTGTTCTTGCAGAAGATGTGAACCATAACAATTCAGTAATGGAGCTGCTACAGCCAACAGCATGGTAGTCAAGGTGGGTTTGCTGTATTAGAGTTGGAAAGGAGCTGGCTTATAAGCCTTATACATATAAAATCAGGATTTCACCCAGCTGAGCAATTACTAGTTTAGGATGGATCTCTGAATCAGGCCCCAAGATGCCCGAGATAGCCCTCATGCCTCTAATGAAAGGAATAATTCTAAAAATGTAACAACTCAGCCCATGTTCAAATGTTGATCCTGGCCCCTTTGCAGTTGTTTTGAAAGACCTTTTCCTAGGTAAACAGATTCCACTGAAGCTTGCTTTGTTTTGTTTTGTTTTTTTTCTTGAGGAAAATGCTGATATGCAGTTCAAATCACTGACAATTTGGCAACAAGATAAGAGCAAGTTTTAGAATGCCTTTCAAAATGGCTTTTCAACATGCTCTTTAAAAGCAGACCAAAGTCGCAAGCCCTTTCTGTTTCGTTTGTAGGCTTGCCTTTGTATGTAATTCATGGGCAAAATTTATCATTTCCAAATCAAACACAGGTGACCTCTTTAGGCTTGAACATTAGTGAGAGAGCTTTGAATCAGATGGAAGTACAACAGACCCTCGCTGAAGGATCTTGCTCCTTGCTCATGTACAAAAGTACAGATTTGTTGAATATATAAAACCCATGGTTGAAATACTTCATGATTTATATCTGAATCCAGACTTTGATTCTGTAGAATACCTTCATCTACCCATCACCTTTTTTATTCAAGGAGGGGTAAGAGCGATTCTGAATGTCAGTGGATGACAGGAGATGTGCTGCAGTAATAACTCCGTCACATTTTGGGACTCTCCTAGGAAAAATATGCCATCAGAATCACATAAAACTATTCTTGGTTCAAGAAGAATGAAAGGATGAGTGACCAAGAAGGATTTTTCTCTGTAAAATATTATTGGTGTTATAAAAAGGTGTAGTACATTGCAACAGAGCAAGATATGGATGAAGAGAATACGAGGTGCATGCTAGGAATGCCACCCCGTCTGCTCCAGGTTATACCTGCTGTTTCTTTGCTGCTGACTTACAAATCTGCTTCCCCACAGCTGTTGCACTGTATGTTTGAGCCTGTCTCTAACACATTGCTTTGGGATGAATTGAGACCAGCACAGGTGGACAGGAGGTCTTTAATTTTTCTTTCTAAACCTTTTCACTTTTACTTCCTTCAAGCAATACTTCTGTAGGCTCAGAACCCTTTATCTCTTCCCGTTTCAAACAAGGTTTTACGCTTTAGAATTTGCCATTGCTTCTCTTCTGCAGCACAAACCAAAAATAGCTCCCCAAAGTGATCTCTGTAATGATCCCTCCATTGTGCCTCTCGTGGGTTTGAACATGGGCTTTAATTTGCAGGCTCTTTGAGATACAAAGAAAACCTCGTGCTGTATCTGTTATTAAAAACTTAATACAAGAGCATAAGCAAGTAGAACACAAGCCTTGCTGTTGGCACTCGGCAAAGAAATACAATCATGTAAATCACATAAGCAGAAGATCCTTGTGTCTTCCCGTGTGTAGGCAACAGTATAACTGTATTAAATTTCAAGTGCCTGTGCGCTTTGCTTGCTTGGAAACTTGGACTGTATTTTACTGCCGTTATAAATTAAAACACAATAAAAATAAGGTTCAAAAAGTACAAAATACACAACCACAGGCGCACTGGTGTCTTGGAAGGATTGGCCTCATGCCTGTCTCTTTTAGCTTGGGTTTAAAATACCTCCATGACCTATATTATTTAAGATGACAACAATTAATAACACTAAGGAGTTATTATATTGTGCTCTACACAGCACTTTTCCTGCACTGACAGCACAGAAAGTTTTACATGGTTAGAGAGAGTTGAATAGGAAGGTACTTATAAATGATATAAACCGAGAAAATGTAATCATAGACTCAGATGACACAGTTATTTTCAATGCATAGTCCAGAGTTAATGAGATGTGTGAATGGTGTCATTGTGTAACGGTCTGAATGTTAGCTGTAAGCTGTGGCAGTTTCAGTTTCAGAGGGTGAACAGGGTCCGATTCATGACTGCTGTAATTGGACTGAAGTCGGTGACATTGCCAAAATGATGGGTCAAGTGTAGAGCATGTGCGCGCACAGCCGGAGTCTGGCTGGAATTCTAGGAGGTCCCACACACAGTGAATGCATGCGGGGTGGGACAGGCTGGGTGAAGTGGTCTGTTTGACTATGATTGGAAGGACATGAAATTAATCTAAGATGGGTAGAGTCACAGGTGAGACTTCTCTCTGACATGACTACTGTGCTATGTGGTGTGTGTATGTGAAGGCAGGAAAAAAAACAACCAGGGGATGGAGGAGACATGCTGCACATAGCAAACTCCTCTTCTGCCCAGAATAAGGTGGTTGGTGGAAATGAGAGCATGTGGACAGAGTAGAACAGGCTCCTATGCAGCTGGCATAGATGTTTGGAGACTCACCACCTCTCCAGGGTGAAAACCATGACCATGAAAACCTTTGATGTAAAAGTGTGGTGGTTTTGACTCCAGAGTTTCCTTGTACTGATAGCATTGCTGATTGTATCAGGGGTGTTCATGCTGAAAGCGTGAGGACTGAGAGCTGGGGTTGTTTAGCCTTGAGAAGAGGAGGTTGAGGGGAGACCTTATTACTCGCTACAACTACCTGAAGGGAGGTTGTGGAGAGGAGGGTGCTGGCCTCTTCTCCCAAGTGACAGGGGACAGGACGAGAGGGAATGGCCTCAAGCTCCACCAGGGGAGATTTAGGCTTGAGATTAGGAAAACATTCTTCACGGAGAGGGTGGTTAGGCATTGGAACAGGCTGCCCAGGGAGGTGGTTGAGTCACCGTTCCTGGAGGTGTTTAAGGTGAGGGTGGATGAGGTACTTAGGGGCATGATTTAGGGACTGGTGGGAATGGTTGGACTCGACGATCCGGTGGGTCTCTTCCAACCTGGTTATTCTGTGATTGTGTGATTCTATTGAGCGACTTGGGAGAGTCACAGTTTGTGAAAGTAAGTTGTGAGACAAAGGGAAAATACCCAAGGATTGCTTAAGAGCTGTTTTGAAGCAACTTGTATCTTTTAGTGGAAATATAAAGTCAAATAAATGTAAAAACAAATAAACAATATTAAAATCAAAATAAAAATCTCTAAATTCAGTGTGGCCATATTTTCCTCTGTATGACTTTGTGCTCATTTTTCCTACCTATCAAGTCTTAACCTGGGTGCCTTCATGCGTTTACTGCTGTTCTCTTTTCCTTTATCAGTTCTTGTCTAGTCTCAAAATATCATTTAGTACTTTGAAAACATTTAAAAATAAGATTACGTGAAAGCCACATGGCTGCTTAGCCAGCTCAGGTAGATGCTGCATCCCACTATGAAACGTAACCTGCAAACAGCAAGATTTAATCTACAGATCTTTCTCCCCAAGTTGCCCAGCAGTGAGAGACTGGAGCTCCAAAAGTAAATATTTCTTTTCCCTGCAGAGCTCTCCACATAGGCCAGACCCCGACTGATTGTGGGAAGAAAGAAGGAAAGATCTGGCAGGGGAAAGGGGCCCACTAGGAGGGCAACCCAATGGGAAGAAAGGAGAGTTGTCACAGGGAAATCCAACATCCTGCCCGTGAAATCAGAGGAGGGGAGAGAGCTGCAGGGGAAGCCAGGAGACAGAGGGAGTCCACTGAGAAAATGAAAAAAAACCAAATTTGGCAATGCTAGGACACGTACCATGAAGAGGAACTCCCCAGAAGAGGCATGGCTGAGCATCTGTGTGAGCGGTGATAACGAGGATAGCCTGCCACCCCCCAGCAGGACTACATCAAACACAGCGGCTCTCACCACTCGTGGCAGGATGGAGGCAAAGGCACGGGTTCTCATTTTGCCAGTCTTTCCCAGTTTCAATGTTTATGATTCAGTGAAAAGGCAGGGGAGGCTGAGAGACTATAAAATACATTAAGCTCACTTCTTTCAAAAGTATCAGGTTCCTGTGGCTCCCCTCTCACAGTCCATCTTTGTTGTACATTAATGCAGTCTGACTAATCTGACCAAGAGGCATAAATCAACATCCACAGGCCAATCATCTGCAAACGGTAAGAAATTGTGTGCAATTGAATATAAATTGGTATAGCTCTGTACCTGCTCCTTGATGTCCTCAAAGACCTGTCCTGCTTAAATATCAAGAATCTTCATGAAGATGAAGTGATCTTGGGGTAGATCATGGACACATTGTGCATGCAGAGATAGAGACACAGGGGTGGCTAAAATAAATATAGTCTAACGTGTATTTGGCTGAATAATTTTTACCACAAGTTGCTTGGTTTATCTGGCAACAGTTTTCATCCTAGACAATCCTCAAATGTTCTGCTAATGCTATACACATAAAACTCACTTCAGTACAGCTGCTAGGCAGACAAGTTGCTGGCACACTGCTTCCCACCCAGATGTGGGAAAGGAATAACCAACCTAGAATTTCTCTGCAAAATCCTGTCTTAAGGGAAATTACCCCTGGGAAAGGAAACAGAACTTGAATTCTTAACGTTTTGTGTAATGTGCAGACCTCTGAGGACCCTGGTCTCTCCTTGCATGGATATAATTCTGGAGGCGGAGTGCTGAAGCCAACTGTGCAGCCCTGGGTCAAATGAGAGGAAAACCCAAGATTTCAGAGATGGGCTGTGACTGTGCAAGAACTAATCCCATGTTCACCTGGGGGCGAGTCCATAGCAGCTACTCTGCCGGGCTTGGTACCAGCTTGGTAACGTGCATCAGTGGGGGTACCCACCAGTCCCCAACCCATGAGACACTTCCCAACACATGGTCAGCCCCGACTGAGAAGCCCGGCCAAAGGGAATCAGGAAAATGATCGTCTGTGGCTAGTCAGGGTACGCAAGAGGCTACATCATCATTCCTCCTTTGTACCTGTATCAATAACTGGGGAAAGCTGGGTGCTGCACAGGCATTACACAGGACCCTTTCTGCTGGAGGAAGATCTGAGAGGGCAGGAAGAGGTAAGTGGAGGACAGAGACTGAAATGGGTGGCTGATTAACACTGTTTTTTGCAGAGCTGCTGCAGACCAGTGGAAAATATTGTTTGGGAGCAATTCTGGCAATCCCAGCAATGACATGTTCCCTCATTCCCTTTTCTCTTTCCTTCTCTTCCCCCACGGCTAAGTTTTAGGTTTCATTAAAGCTGAAATAAAGATGGACAGATTCTCCTGCTGCAGCATATTTACTTTGGTTTCACAGCAGTATAAATTACAGGAAGGTTGGGTATTGAAACAGTGGGATACGGTGGACGAGTGATCTTAGGACTCCAGATTGTTCAAGGTCAACACTGAAATCTGTGAGATCAAAATGTACCTCCAGCTCCCCTGTGCTACCCTCTCCTTCCCTTCTAAGGGATGCCAAGCACCAGGGATGCCAGCTGCACACCAACCAGCGGTGGCATTGCAGAAAGTGACTGTAACATAAGCTGGGGAACATATGGCAAGAGCTGCAAATCCAGATGGTCATAATGAAGTGGAAAGGAGCAAATATCCTGTCTCATTGAAGTGTTCCCTATAATTAGACAAATTGCAGAAGAGAAACACTGCTGAAGAATGGGAAGGGAAATTGCTTCTGTGCTCCCTGCCGTGTAGTGATCTGTGAAAGCTGATGTTGCTGTGATTAGTGGCTGTTTCTCCAAAGGGAGTAGGAGAGGCTTTGGAGGGAGCAGCTCCCCAGCATACAAGATGCTGTACACCCAAGCTGGGATGTGAGTGGCCTGAAATCACTCAGGACAGAACCAGTTCTCCTGACTCTCCTCCCTGAGATACTGCACAGGGACTCCTTTTGCTAGGTCAGACACCAAAGGCAAGTGCCCCCGCAGAGAGGGTGTCACTGGCACTGGCTGTCCCCTACAGCTTCAGGAGTTTCTCCAGGGCCTTTTTTGGCTAAGGATAGATTGGCAGGGGGCAACAGATTTCACCTTTCCTGTAATCACTAGAAATAGAAATAGACTCTAGTATGTGTTCACTCTCTCTCTCCTAGGTCTCATTATCTTTGGGACTTGTCCAAAAAATAGATTTTGGAGAGTTGCCAAGAGGAGAATATCTCTGAATACAGTAGAAATGACTCTGCTTTCCCTAATTTTCCACTTTCTGTAATATAGCTTCTAGTGCAAAAGAAG
This sequence comes from Clamator glandarius, assembly GCA_033459285.1. Lineage (NCBI taxonomy): Eukaryota > Metazoa > Chordata > Aves > Cuculiformes > Cuculidae > Clamator > Clamator glandarius. Next base: position 2,351,899 of record JAUNZM010000332.1, on the reverse strand, counting down.
TAAGCCACAGCCAGTGCTGCTTTTGTATCTGCTCCTTGCAACAAAGATCTCAGCTGTTAGAAATTAGAATGAGGTTACTTCTTCGACCCCTGTAATTTCCTCTAGAGAACAGTGATCTGGTCTCACAAGCATCCCCCTGGCCAAACCTTCAGGACGAGGAGTGAAATTTGCTCAGTATGCCAGGCCAAGGGTGCTTTTTGAAGTATATGCCCAGAGGAGGAGAGCTAAAATCTTCAGCAACCTTTTGTTGCCTTAATCCATCATACACTGACAAGCAGATAGCTTCAACAGGATGGATCCTTTATGGAAAAAGGAGGGAGGTTTCTCATGAGAAGTGGGATTTTAATGGCAAAAAGAGATGTGTGAAAGGTTTAATCTTTGTGCCAGAGTGTGTTTCTGTTTAAGGAGATTCTGACATTATTTGTCAGAAGGATTGCTGACAACCTGGCTTTGCAAGGTTGTTATAAGCCAGGAGGGTCACTGGGCAGCAGCTGTTGAAGAGGCTGGGGGCATCCCAAAGCAAGGGTCAGCAGAGCACTTCCAAGCAAAATGTGGGATATTTCCAAGGAATTCGCAACCAGCTGGGAGGAGATGTAGTCCTAAAAACCATCTCAAAAGGTCATTTGCTGCAGATAGATGCTGATCTGGGGGCGTCTCATGCCAATAGGGCTAGTGCTGTTATGAATTACTACAAGTTTTTGAAACAATACACAGTTTGAAATCCTGGGTTAGATGATTTTGGAAAGGGGCTGCATGAACAGCCCTGGAAATTGCTACCTCATCAGTTCACAGCACTAATCAAGGGCAAGACTGAGCCTTAGTTATCGCTGGTGTTACCAAAATTTATGGTGTAAATTGCTGCATATAGGCAAAATATAACAGTCACGCTTCATTATGGCATTTGCCACTAGAACAGCCAGCTGTAAGCAAGCTGAATGTGAGAACCAGAGGGGGTTTGTACCCCATTATGGGCTCAGATATCTTCTTGACACTTCAGTCAAGACACAACTTGAAATCTTTTCCCTATGGCAATCCCCAAAGAGGCAGGGCAGAGCACCTTTATGGCCAGGAGGTCTTTGGAATGGAGCTCAAGGCAGGCTTTTGAAACTCATGACTCAAATTGAGGCAAGCCACATAACACACTTCTGAGGACAAAGCATTCTTGCTTCCCTGCTAGCATCAATCTCCATGGGATGAGTGCTCACTGTGACATTCCTAGATCCAAAAATCCTCCTTTGCCACTATAGAAGAAGCAGGTAAGGCAACTGGAGGCCACTCTAAGGACTCAGGGATGCTCTCAGCCCTTGGAGAGAGGTGGCAGAAGAGCCATTCAGAAGGCAGAAGACAACAAAGGCTCCAAAATTTTCTGAATACCAGTGTAGAGAATGCCATCAAATGTGTGATCCCAGCAGCAGAGTGGGTAAAGTGGCAAATCATTACATGGGATGGAGTCCTTCAGCATTTCACACAACTGGGCAGGCTGTGAAAAAGCCCAAAGAGAAAGAGATTAGGGATGATAGAGTATGTGAACAAACCCATGCTCCTTTGGAAATCTTAATGAGTAGTCTGCTGTTTTGCAGACAGCAACATATCTTGGGACAAATTATGCTGATACATTACAGGATTTTCATGTGCCTATTGTGCAAATTTTCTAAACTTCTGGGGAAAGGAGATTGTATAGAGGATTTCGTACCTACTTAATTTTACAGAGTGTATTGGGTAAGAGTGGATTTATTGTCTGAGCTAGACATCATTTCAAACATTGCTTTGTGTTTCTTCATTGGGGATGCAGGGTACCATTTTGTTGCCTTGTCTAAATTGTTTGTTGTTTTATTGAAGCATAAAAACACTTGGCAAGGTGACAGTGTCCCATTATCTTGAGCAATAATTTCTTATACAAACACAAAACCTTATTAAACAAACACAAAACCTTATTAAACTCTCAAATACCTAGAAATCAAAACAACTTAAAAACAGGGATGGCCAATACACTGAGTAATGAAGAAATTAATGTGCTTTTTAACTTTTGAACACAATTAAATCTGGAAAACCTTGAAAGCTAAAATAGAAACAAGTCTTATGCTAGTGTTGCTTGCTCTTATTTTCTTTCTGCTTTCATCTCTGCCTCTAAGTATACTACATCACTGGTTATTAGCCTGACCAAATCCCAAGGAACTGCTGATACTTCTGCTTCCAGACAAATTTGCAGATATTAATCCAGTAGGGAGAGAGAGAGAGAAGGAGAGGTTGGCAGAGCTGCTTGTATTTGTGCAGCCCTTGGAGAGGGATGCATGCCAGCGCTGAACTCTGCGCTGGAGCTGTTTCTGGTGCCTCCTCGTTCACACATGGGATGGAGACCAAAACAACAGCTAACCCCCTTCTGTAGCATTCTTGCCTTATGAAAGCTGACCTCATCTCACACAAACCTCAGCACATTCATCACCAGGAATTTGTGAGTCATCCATGGGAACCTTTACTCCCTCTGCTCTAACCATCTGAGCATAACAGCTCATACTGCATTGGCCAGAGCTTGGCTGCTGGAGAGGGCTTCAGGGGTCTTTCTCTGACTTGCCATGAGAGCAGCTTGCCGATAAGGCTATTACATATCAGTGGCACATGGATAGGCTGTGCCTGCACCTTTTTCTTCAACCCTTCTCTCCCTAAAAAGCAGCATCCTGATAGAGATGCAAGGGTCAAACCTAGTCCAGGTGGATTGTCTCTTGGAGAGCACAGTAACTAAAAACAGAGCCTGAGAAGAGAAGGCAGCACAACCCAGCTGCAATGACAGTGCTGAGGGTCACTCAGGGTCACTGCCAGCCAGCAGTGAGCAAAGGCATCTCCCCAAGCCTCTGGTCTCAGTGAGTCACCATGAACTCCCTGTCTGCTTGAGAATTGCCACCACCTTTGCCTCTTATACTCAGCATGTCACACCTCCAGCCAGAGGTTACATGGGAGCAAAGGAATCCGTTTTGAGTATCACTCCCCAGAAAGGAGGGGTCAGTAAGACCTACCAGAAGCCTAGTGATCCAGCTGAAAAAAGTGAGCCTACACTGACCTTTCAAGCTCATGATGATCAGGTAGATAGAACACTGAAGGTCTTGTGACCCTCTTCCTCCCTCAAATTGTGGTAGGTCTCAGCAGGGTATTAACCATTGTTTAGCAGAAGCCCCTGAGGCCCCCTGCCCCAAGCAAAGGAGATGCAGAGGGAGACTGAAGAATGACCTGTGTGGAAGCATACTTCAGCTCCAGGACAAACTGAGCATCAGGTTGACAAGAAGAGATGAACAAGCAAGTAGAGAACCCAAGGCAAAATAACAATGTCCACATTATGGTGGGGAAGATATCAAATCACACAGCCCATCTGCTGGTGCTAGATTTTCCCTAATTGATGCTGTATCATTACACACAGACTCTGTGCTTTCACAAGAGGAAATGCTGCCTGCTAAAGGAGCCCGAAGAGGTGCTTGATTTTCCGTGGAGGCTTGAATTAGCATGCTTATTTTAAGATTAAGCCTTCAATATTTGAACCCATCCCCATGGGAATCTGCAGAGAGTGCCTGTTCAGTCAGATGCCTTCCTCAAAACTAGCATTTAGGAAAAAGGAGGCTAATTCCTACTCTCAGATGGAAGGATAGTGTGGAAGGGGTTTGGGCAGCTGGAGGAAATGGCAGTAAAGGCATTAGGAATTCCCATAAATCATCTGCGAGCATTTGGATGCTTCATTTTATGTTTATGCCAACAGGCTCACTTTTTGGGTCAAATATCATTGATTTTGTTGGAGTTTTCCCAATGAGGCTTGGCCAGGAGAAAATGGTACCTTTTTTCTTTAACTGTGCCGCCTCTTTTTCATCACAAAACATCACAGTAACTCATTCTTCCCTATGCTGCACCCCTAGTTTTGCACACACACAAACATTTCTGTGTTAACAGAGTAAGCTTCTGTGCTCAAGAAAACATTACTTGAAGTTTGTGCATGTCCAGCCTAAAAGCTATGTCAATGCTGAGTTCCTTCTCCTCAGAACACAGAGCAGGGTCAACGCAGAAGTGAGAGTTAGCCACAAATACAAAGGAAATCAGCCACCAGACTGAGGAACAGTTCATCCCTCTGTAGTAGTTTGGCCATGGAAATTTCTACTGCACTTAGAATAGCAAAAATAGAGACTGAGACATTTCAGCAACGTTTAGCAATCTGAAACTGAGACAATAAATCCTTGCATTTGGGAACTAAGATGCTGCCTTTCATCATGTCAAGTAAGTGCCTGGGCAGGCATGCATGAATACAGACCACCTTCTTTTACATCCATGCCTCCAACTAACCTATTTGTCTTATATGCGTCCCAGCTATTTTTTCCTCTTCCTTTATCCAAAGAGATAGGAGAGAAAAGATCATGGGTTCCCTCTCCTATGCATATTTTAAGCCAGATTTTTATCATATACGAGTGCTACCTATTTATTTCGAAGAGGTTCCCACTGATTTTCAGCATGGTCTGTAAGCGCAGAGCTGAGATTGGGTCCCTAGGTTGGCCACTTCTCCTTTAAGAGTCAGTAAGAGATAACCAGCACTGCTTGGTACCTGATAATCTCTCACAGTAGCAGGCACGTGTGAGAAAATTCAGATAGAAATCTCCAGCCACTTGTAATATTTCAGTAGCTGTCAAGTTAAATATAGTAATCTGGCTACTACAGGACAAGAACCAGGCAGTTATGTTGGCTTACAGAAGCTATCGATGCATAGGTTAATCAGGTACCTTATGAAGGGACCAGAAAGCAACATGATCTATTATATACAGAGGAATCTTTAGAATAAATGTATCTTATAGCAGCACTCAGGACTCATGCAGTGTTGTACAAATGCAGAATTTAAAAGAAAAAAAAAAAAGTTCACAACATAAAAACAGAAAGCAGGTAGACACTGAGAGGGGGAGATTGAATAAACCTTTATGATAGTAAAAAGAAAAAAATCCAACACCATTCATCTGATTTACTCACCACATTGACTGGCATCCATTCCCTTGTGCCTGCAGTCAGGTCTATTTTCACAGGACAACTGCAAGCTGGAGAGGACAGGTATTTTGGTTGAGAGTCCTGCAAGAGACTGACCTCTAGGTGTTCTTTAAATGCGCAGACCAGGAACACTGAAAGATGTTCCTAAAAAGCAGAATCTTTTTAGGAATGCTCCTAGGATAAGATCTAACCCACCAGTATAGTCATTGGATGTCAAGTGTTAAACAAGCAGCTTTCTATAGAGTTTTACCATAAAAGGAGATAAAGACCTTCCAGACTCTCCAAAGACAAATAAAGCTGCTGCAACAGAGCTGACTACATTAGTGGCTGCTACCTGAAGGCTGCTGCTCTCTGCACCACACCTGCTGTGATTAGTCTGGTGTGAGCTGGGAAGTGGAAGACCACGGTTATATGAGAAAGTCTGCTACATTCATCTGAGCCAGCAGACAGAAAGCACTGACTCAGAGCCAGGTCTCTGCATGAGCCTCTTACCTCTCCAGAGCCACATTCCCAGGACTCTCATAATATTTGAGCAGAACTTTGAAGGCTGCAGGTGCTACATATGTGCTAAATGCTGTTTCTAATTGGAAGCTAATGGGTGTGATATTGCCCGCATTTGTGCCAAAAAGCATAGAGGTTTGCATGACTTCCCCACTAATCTATAAATCAGCTCAGGCTCTTTGGGAGCTTGACATGAACTAACTGAAAAGTTGGCTTGCCTTTGGAGAAGGTGGATGAAAGGTTTGCAGTCCAGAGTCATGAATTTGTGATGACAAACAAACCAGGGGGAACCTCCCCCTTCCCATCACCCCTCCCAGTCCTAGCCTCCAGCTGCCTTCCCTCCCCTAGCATCTCAATGGAGGGGAGAGAAATGAACACCCCAGTAAATTATAGATAGATGGTTTTGACATTCATCTAGTATACCAGAAAACTAAATAGATATCAAGGTTGAGCCTGGCAAGGTTTCTGAGAGAGGCATAGGATCTCCGAGATCCACAGGATTAATTTAAGCCCGATGGAGATCAAAGAGATGGGGATATTGAAGGCAAACTACAAATAAATTACTTTATAATGTCATGCAATTAAATTCTCTGTTACTAAATTGGCTAAGAAAAATGAAAGATAAATTTTCTCCAATCCACAGTAACCCAAAAGCCTGGGAATTATTTATTATGAAACTAAGCTTAATGTCGTGCGAAGGTTACTTCTTCTCATGAGGAGAGGAGAAACAGAATGGAGACTCCATGTTGCAGACACACAACTAGAGTGGATTTTTAGGGTGAATATAGTAAGAATAATGGGAGGTTTTACACGTCTGGGAAAGCAAATTAATATTTTCAGGACGCATAAGCAAAATAGTTTTGACTGTATATAGTCACTGCATAAAAAAGGAAAATATTACAAAAATATGAGAGTTGTACTGTCAAACACTCTGAAATTAGGGGGTATCAGAGCTAAGGCTGCTTTATTTGTCTTCCTGCCGTACCCATGAGATGAATGCACTGCAGGAGGTCCCCAGGGCATATTGTTCATTATTTACTCTTTCTGCCTCCTTCCCCCTCAGCACAGTTGTTTGCTCGGATCACAGAGTAGACGTTCATGTTGTATGAAATAATTCTTTGTTTTGTATTCTCCCCATTCTTCAGTAGGTGGCCTCAGGTCTTATTCACTGCAAGCACTTAAATATTGCTCTGAGGTCACAACTTCACTTTCAGCTTTTCTCCTACTATTTTCTGCTGTCCCTAAATGCTATTCCGCCATTCATTAATTTCTTCATGCAAGAAGGAAAGAGTACATAGTTATTCCTTCCTTTACAGTTAGAATAGCTCCATGTTAGCTGTATAAAATGAATCCAAACAAAATGAAGATGAAATAGAGCAATTTTGGTGTGCCTTCTGAGGCATCAATATGCTGATTTTTCAGGGTATGGCATATTTAATGTATGTAGGACACAATTTCTATTAACATCAGCCTTAGTATCTCCAAGCACCACATCCTCAGCGAGTTCTGCCAGATGGTTTTCCAACACCTGCAATTTGGGGAAACCACCAAACCTCCCACTAACGGTGGACACCTCTTGGCAAACCTCCAGGCTTGGGCAGCCCTTTGTTTTCTCAACAAACCAGTGACAAGAATGCTCAAAACTACATATGTGACCCGAATCTTAGCCACAGAAAATAGGATGTTGTAACTGAAACTTTCAAAAAACACGGATATGCCTGAGGCAGACAGACCACATTGAAACCTTTAGCTCAGAGTGTTTGACAGTGTCATAGAGGAAGGTATTCTGCTGGAAGGTGCTGCTCAGAAGTGCAAGCGAGCACTCAGCCCATGCTCCGTGCCTGTGGTGCCTATAGGGACAATGCTACAGCAGTCACCAAGGCCAACCCTGCTGAGGAATGGGGTCCTACATCCTTCCCAAGCCAGATGCTCCTGCACTGCTGCTGCTTGCTGAAATAGAGCCTCAACGACCTCATTAAAAGCAGCCTAAGTAGGAGGCGCCAGTGGAAGCCTCTGTATTCTCCTCTGATGCTGAACAGAAGCCTGGATTAATTATTTTCAATATCAACAACTATTAACTGGTCTGAGAGGGACTACGCAGGATTGCAGCACAAAATTTGTTGTTAGAGCATCCAATCCCTTTTCCAGTGAATAATGAAAGAGCAACAGTCAGATAGAGTGAGAAAAAATGCAGATTAGCAGAGGCTGATGTGCAGCATGCTGAGCCAGGGCCGCTGCTACTGGCAGAGTCTGTGCTAGGGTGGCTTGATGCCCAGCTACTGTATGATGGGGGATGCACAAAAATTGTGCTGGACTGAGGCCTTGGCATGGACTTAGAGGAGCTGTGGGACTAGACATGCCATTTCCCCCCAAAATGTAAAACAACTTCTGGCCATTTTTGCTCATTTCAAAGAGTTTGAGTGCTGGGCAAATTCCAGGTCAGATAGCATCATTATGCCTAGTTAAATGGTGGCAGTGGTTTTTAATTAAACTCATAATTCTTTTTGATTGCCCTCGCAAGGCTTTTGGACCACATCACCAGACACTAATAGACAAGAGTGAGACGGGACGTAAAGAGCTCTGAGAGCCCCGTGGCCAAGTTGTAATTGTCATTGCTATGGTACCTTTTACCTTTACAGCTATGTTAACTGTCGCTAAATCATTCGCACAGCAGATGTTGGCTGTTCTGACTGCAAGCAGGTGCATCTATACCAGGACGGCTAATCTTCTCCAAAGAAATGTCAAGGATGATAGCTCCAGAGAAAGGGTAATAAGCTGTTATGAGTCTTGCTTGGACTGTCATTGCTCTGGCTTGCCTAGAATATAGAGAAAAGACAGCAAAAGTTAAATTAGTTGACAGGTAAGTATTTGAATCTCTGATCCATTGCTGGCACTTGAGTATGGAAAGACGAGGTTCAGTAAAATTTCGTGCATAGTATGCATCTTTGTTCACCAGGTTCAACTCTGGACTGAGTGGGCCCATCTCATGATCCACTCAGGCACTGGCTGAACTGCTGGGACTGCCCTCAAGTAGCCACAATTGCCCCTGGGCAAGGGGAACTGCTGCATGGCAGAAGATTGAAGCCAGCAGGTTCATATTTGCAAAGGACTTGACTCCTTCCTGATAGTCTTGCAGAATAGTTCCCGTGAGGTTCCCAGCATCTCAGGACATCAGGAGGAGAGAGAACTTGAGATAGCCCTTCCCCTGTATTTGAGGTAGAACTTGTCCTTTCCCATCCTGAATGGATAAAAAGTAATCTAACTAACTTTCAGGCATTGTGGGGTTCACAAAGCTCCTTTCTAAAAGAAGCCTTTTTGATACATGGTATATTTGGGATTGTGGAAAAAATTATGAAGTGTGCTGTGCTTGTCATCTTTTTCCAGGAGGGCTTTGAGTCAATTTTCTTCAAGAGTCTGCATTCAGTTACAGTGTGGAATATATGATCTCATGGTGTTTGTATTTATACATCTTACAAAACCATTTTTATAGCATTAGTATCTATAGGTTACTGTGAGGGACCAAGTGAAGTCATTGTAAGGTCACTTACAGGATACTGCCTCCTACGTGGAGAACACCAACTTGGCTGCACAAGTGCTACAGCTGAAGTTCCTTTTTGGAGCTATGAACTGAAGAAATACAAGCGAGGGATATTAAAGTGATGAAATAAGACAATATAAAGCAAAAATACGCTACAGGGAAAACACCCCCCTGACTGGGGCCAGTTGTAAGGATTTGATAATGGAAGAGGCTTTTCCATCACCTATTCCCACATTAGGAAAACATGCAGTTTCCTGAGCAACAAGCTCAAAGGGTTGTTACTTTCAAAAACTTCTTTGAAGAGTCTGTGATGTCCCATGAATGAACAAAATTTCCACACTGAGATATTTCTGTATCTAGTCCAAGATTCCTATGTTCTCCTGAGAATATCCCCCCAATCATGGAGGTGACCCCCCTAATTACCTCTCAGTGTAATGGGAAGCTGTGAATTGGCCTCACACCACACAAGATGTTTGGCTTTTGCATGGAAGGCTCTTCTTCCCTCTTCTCAACCAATATTCAGTGGGAAAAAATAACCTCCATGTTGGAGTAAAGCATGGAAATTATGGCGTAACACACCAGAAGGAGAAAAGGTGCAGCAAAGGTTTGAATCTCAACCTTTGGCTCTGAGATTGTGGCCCCCCCGGGTAACTGAGGAGGAGATACAGCCTCCATGAGTCCCTGTGAGCTGGAGACATGGAAATACCCAGGATGAGGGAAAGAAACATCCTATGGGCAGTGTGGAGCTCCTGGACATCTGCATGTCAAAGGTCCTCCCGAAATGAGCTCTGCTTCGTATACAGCTGTGCGAGTCCACAGAGTGGGACCTGGACCTTGTTGTGCCATAGTAGTGGGATAAACACAGGCCTTTTAGGTAGTGAGGCTCATTTGTCAGATAAACTCTTTGCTCAGAACAGAAATACCATCTTGTCTGACCCAGGTTCCATGTTCCTGTAACAAACTGGGGTTAAGAAACACCCTGATTTCCAAAACAGTCAGTGCTCTAAAGTGACTCATACCCAGAGGTTTTAAGAAAGCATTTTCCTTTTTTCCTCTTTTTCCTGCATTAAGGACATGGGTTTTTTCACTTTTCATGAAAGATACCTAAGTTATAACACAACCATTTCCAGAGCACTCTGCTGCTCATTACTCTATCTGGTGGAAAACCCATGCCCTCCTTTATGCATTAAGACATTCAAATTTATTATGTTACATAGCTCAGAGGCATTCCAGCACCCACTGGAAGTAGTGGCAGCTTTCCCACTGACTTCAATGGACACAAAATATTCCCAAGAGTGGAAACCCCAAATTACCTGCATCTGTTCTGCACATTTCTGATGCCTTCCAACTACTAACAAGACCATCATGTTGCAAGAATAAGTACAGCTATGTGAAACATTAGCGAGATTGTGTGTCTTGGTCTGTGTCCTAGTCTACTCCAGTTGATTGGAAAACTGCCATAAATAAGTTAGGATTTGGCCTCAAGTGTGCTGAAAACTAAAGCCAGGTACTTGTGGATGCACTAGGAGCAGGCAGCCCTTGGGTTTGGGTGCATGGAAGAGTATTATTCAATGTTATGAATTCTAAGGCTGCCCATGGAGTTTGAATACTTCTCACCCACTTTGTCCTCAGCCGCATGACTATGATGGGTGCAGGGGAGAGAAGGAGGATACAGAACCCTGTTAACTGCCGCAGTGAGGTTGTCCTCCCTTCTCTCCTAGTAACAGAAAGAAGGGCAAGAAGGAGAGTACAGGAGTAATACAGAGAGGAGTTTATCAGGAGTGCTTGGGGAGTCGTTGAAGGACTTGGAGGGTAAGTAGCATGCAAGCAAAGGGTCTGTATTGCAGAATAAATCTGAGATGTAGTGAAATGCAGTGATTGTGAGGCTATGGCAAGAGAATGAACCACAAGAGAGAAGTTATGGTCTCCCTGGTCTTTCTCTTCCCTAGCTCCTTGTCTGCCCACCTTGCCACCTGCCCTCCAACTCATCCTCTGGGGCTGGAGTGCAAGGGATCATTGCTGAAAACTGATGCCAGAGCACAGGAGGGACAAGGACGGCCAAGAGGAAGGTGTGAGGGTTATGCTAGGTTCAGGCAAACCAGAGGGGACTCAGACAATCAGGCTGCCACAGGCAGGAGATGACCACAAAGGAGATCTCCGCACTCCTAGGTGTGGGGATCCTGTCCAGGCTTTTATCCTGGGGGAATTCAAAGCTCTAAAATACAAGATAAAAAAATACTAGCCCGTGGTAGGAAATCCTTCCCTTTGCCATCTCATTCCCTTCCCAGTTCCACTCAGCCCTGTCCTGTCGCACCAGAGCCGTAACACGGTCAGGAACAAGGTCACTGCCCCTTGCATCTCCCTGCTCTGTGATACCTCATCCGCTCCAGCAGAAACACTGCAATGCCTCAGCACTGAATTCACTCTCTCTTAGAGAAGTAAGGTGCCTCCTGGCTGATTAGCAAGTGTCTCACTTTAAAAGGGAAAAATAAAAAGGAAAACTAATTTGGTGGAAGGATAAGGATTAAGTTTGCATAATTCTTGCATAACAGAGCTAGATGCTGTATAAGGCAAATAAAACGCAGGGAAAAGAGGAGCAGTATCACAGGCGAGGCAGAGAGGGGTTGAGCCATCCTGCTTTGACGTCTGAAGTGATAGCTGGCAGCCTCTCGAAAGGGCCAGTCAGTATTCTGGGGACAAAGCCACCTGGCTCTACCGAGGAGGCAGAAAACGCCCTTTGAGAACAAAGTCATGCCTTTTCTTGACAAGTGTCAGCCCAGGGGGATTAGAGGGTACAATGCCTCCCTTCTGATTCACTCGCCAGCCTTTCATTCCCTGCAAGGCGGGTAAGCAGCCGCCCCTGCATTCAAGCAGGGAAGAAAGAAAGGGGCAAGGGTAGGAAGGTCAGAACCAGCAGGCTCCTAAGCAAATTCCTCCCTCCTTCCTCCTCAGTCACTCAGCTAGAGGCTGGGTAACAAACACCAGAGACCAATTAGGACAAAGACACATTAGGACTGTGTAAGCAGCACAGCCAGGCTGGGAGTGAACTTCAGGGACTCTGCACTGCTTGCAACTGAGGGCACAGGGCTCTGCATGGCAGGATTTCATACCAAGGGCCCAGGAACACGGGTAATCATAGAATCACCAGGTTGGAAAAGACCCACTGGATCATTGAATCCAATCATTCCCATCAATCACTAAACCATGCCCCTCAGCACCTCGTCCACCCGTCCAGGGAAGGTGAATCAACCACCTCCCTGGGCAGCCTGTTCCAGTGCCCAGCGACCCTTTCTGTGAATTTTTTTTCCTAATGTCCAGCCTAAACCTCCCCTGCCAGAGCTTGAGGCCATTCCCTCTCGTCCTGTCCCCTGTCACTTGGGAGAAGAGCCCAGCTCCCTCCTCTCCACAACCTCCTTTCAGGTAGTTGTAGAGAGCAATAAGGTCTCCCCTCAGCCTCCTCTTCTCCAGGCTAAACACCCCCAGCTCTCCCAGCCGCTCCTCATCAGGCCTGTTCTCCAGCCCCATCACCAGCTTCGTTGCTCTTTTCTGGACTCGCTCCAGAGCCTCAACATCCTTCTTGTGGTGAGGGGCCCAGAACTGAACACAGGACTCGAGGTGCGGTCTCACCAGTGCCGAGTCCAGAGGGAGAATAACCTCCCTGGACCTGCTGGTCACGCTGTTTCTGATCCAAGCCAGGATGCCATTGGCCTTATTGGCCACCTGGGCCACTGCTGGCTCATGGTCAGTCGGCTGAACTTCTATTCCCTCCGCAATGATCCATCCTGGCTGCATCAGCGCCGTAATGAAGAGGTGTCCAGATCATACCACCATCTACTGGCCTTCCCTCGCTGCACAACCGGGTCCCTCCGCAGTCCGGCTCAGCCCTGCTAGCTGCCTCTATCTAAGCATCCTCCTGGCTCCTTGGCAAAGCCAACAAAGCCGCCCTTCCAACTGCACAAAGCTGTCCCAGGGCCGGGAAGCAGCTCCACATCCCTGGGGTTTCTCAGAGACAGAAATTCTCTTTGCTCTCTTGGCTTTCCCTGGATGCAACAGCTGTTTTCCAATTGCATCGTACCTTCCTAATTGCCCTTTGCTATTTCTGAAGCAATCAAGGCACACTCAGCTCCAGCCCGTACCGCTTGGATTTGCCATGTGTGAAAGTGTAAGTGAATTGATGCTATTTATGTGTTTCTTCCCAGCTCACTCAGTATGGAGAGCTTGCAAACTTGCAGGTGAAGCCAAGGCCAACATCAGCCCAGCTGTGCCAAGAAAGGCACCAGGCTTCGTCCAGGGGCCTGAAATCTCACGTGTTGATCTCTACATCAGACAATGAGCTGATGAAAGAACTGTGCTTGAGTGCTAAAAAAAAAATGAGCAGGATCATGGCAGTTTATTTCACACAGACTGGTCACATCAGCCCTGACAAGGTCATATACACAAAACATTGCAAAAACTCTTCTGGGAGTCTTAATGAGAAAAGTCTGCTTCAAGTTCTCAAATGAAGTGAACATTGTTTGCCTGTGTGGAAGGCAATAATATTATCACTGCATTTCAGATGCCTATAGCACTCTGCAGGGATTAACTAGTTAATCCCCACAACAGCTCTAAACATCTTTTGCTGAGGCATTACTATCCCCCATTTTATATATCACAAGTGGTGGGATTTCTTCAAGCCTAAACTTCAGAGCCAGCAGCTCCCAGAGTCAGAGCTGGTGGTTAGTCTAACTGTCCCTGCTGCCACCTTCTCCAAGAGGATGGATGAGCAAGAGCTGGGGTGCAAAGTGCTCATCTGGTTCACAGGACGAATCATGCTTATGTTTTCTTAGGTCAATGGGATCAACACACACCCCAGGAGCAGCCCAGCCTGAATGCTTTGCTTGAGTTGGAAGCCTGATGAATGGACTATCATGAACTGACTACCTCTTTCATTTTGTCAGCTTTGTTTTCATGTACCAAGAAATTTTGCTGAGATAAAGGCTTGTAGGCTACTGCTCCTGTTTATCTTGTAATCTTGTACAGAAAGAGTCACACTGAAATCTAACCTGACAGTGAGTCAGTCCTGGGCTGAGAAATCTCCTTATTCCTGGGCGGTTTTTCCACAGTCTCCTCCACTATCTCAATGTTTTCTCGTCTGCCAAGCTCTGTCCACAGACATCTCAGAGCAGGTACCTCTCACAACACAAACTGGGCACAGATTGCACACCCAAGCCCCAAGCTTGTTAAAAACATTTACATTGCTTTTATTAATAAGGCAAGACCAGAAGCCTCCGCCTCAGTCATGGCTCCTCCAAGGATATTGCTTTTGGTTGCAGATGAGAATGGTCGGAGTCTTCCCAATCCTCATAGCCTCTGCTTGTAGAGCGCTGGTCTTAGCGCACACCTCTTGGGTCAATGCAGTAACAAAATAGTCGTGGTTTCAAAGGCCTACAGAGCCACTGTCAACCATCAGAGCCACCAAGAGAGCAGCGAGAGCTGCTCCAGTCTTTGGATGATAGAGGCTCTCTAGGGGAGAGACTGACAATGGGCAGAAGGACTGGCCACATCCCTGCAAGGAGCTGGAAGCAGGCTTCCACGATCCCCTGCCTGTCCTGAGGAGCACTGAAAAGAGACACCAGAGTGATGAAATGTTGTAACACACTCCGGTTTAACTGTTGGTGGACTTTGCACTGAGGCCAAATGCACCTTCCTGCCGGCTCCAGGGACAGTCACACATGGCAGGGTTTAATGCATGCAGATGGGGACAGGAACTTCTGCACACTCCTCAGATCACCGTCCCAGGGCTTGCTGCCCATCGCTTTGTGGTCCTGTTTCTCCAGAAAAAAACCAGAAGTGAGCAGAACAACAGCTGGAGAGTTTAAAACGTGAATGTCAACAAATGGTTCACATCAGGAGCCCAAGTCCCAGCAGGGACTGGAACGAAAGATAATCACCACACACCTTTCCTCTTCTCATAGCTAGACGATGCATTTCTCCTCCGTGTCCCAGTGAAATCCTGTCTCGAGGGAAGATTTGAAGGAGGATAAGAAGGATCTCACAGACTGGTTCAAAGAGTTTGGAGGGTGAGGCGTGAGAATGCTCCGCGTGGTGAGGCAGGAGATGGGACAGCCGGGTGGAGCAGCATCCCAGTGGGGCAACGAAAGGCAGGAACCCGAGGAGAGAGCCAGACAGCTGTGCAAGCCCAGCGTGACCAATGCACAACGCATCTTGGCTGGAAATCCACGCTCCGGGGAGCTGAGGTCTGTGTGAGCACAGCCTGAGCTGAGCACCGGCAGATGGAGCTGTGAGAGCAGAAGCCAGAGGGCTGCAGGCAGCACCCTCCTGCCTGCAGAGCCCTGCGGGTGGTGGGAGAGGCAGGGATGGAGAGGAGCACATTGATTCCTCGGCCGCAAAGTTTGGCACGGGAAGGCTGGGGCTACCCAGGCTGAATGGTTCTTGTGTTTGGAGGAATCCAGTGATGCCCTGCAACCGGTTTCCTAACTAGGGAAAGGAATTCCACCAGTGGGGGGAAATAAAAAGCACCCTGCTAACAGCGTAAGTATGCAAACAAACAGCAACTAATGCAAATGTCAGGACACTTGCTGAAATTAGTGTTCTACGCAGTTTAAAACAGGGAGTGGGACTGTCACCACATGGAGCAGCAGAAGCAGCCTTCACCTTGCCAGGCTTTTCAATTAGCATATATATTCAATAATCACTGATCCAGAAAGACTGCCCCCAGGGCCTGGCTACAGGAGACCCTGCTAGACTTCCTCGGATTTTTGTCTTTTCTTGCAAAATCTTCACAAACAGCAGAAATTTTCCCAAGAAAAACAAACAAAAAAAAAAAAAAAACCCAAACCCAAAACAATACAAAAAACCCACAAAAACTAAATCATAGAATCATAGAAATACTAGGTAGGAAAAGACCCACTGGATCATCGAGTCCAACCATTTCTATCAATCACTAAACCATGCCCCTCAACACCTCTTCCACTCATCCCTTCAACACCTCCAGGGAAGGTGACTCAACCCCCTCCCTGGGCAGCCTCTGCCAGTGACAATGCCGCCTATTGCCATGAAACACTTGGGAAAGTTTTCCAGTTTTGTGGAAAATTGTTACAATGAGCCCTCCTCCCATACATGCTTCACCAGCGCAATGCTCCCCCATTGCCATGCCTCACCCCAGGGAGGATGTGGGGTTCCCTATACATCCCCCTTTCCAGCCCCACATCCCTTCCCTCTGCGAAGCCAGTTGCTCTATGCACTCTGGGGTGCTCTAGAAGGCTCTGCCAAGTGCTTCCCCAGTGAAGTGCAGTTCTCAGTTGGCTCAGCTGGCTGCACTCTCTGCTGTGCTTTGGAAACTCATCTCAGAGCAGCCCAGGAGCAGCAGGTTCCTGCATTCTTGGCAAAAAATCCCAAAAAATCCCAAACTCCCCCAAAAACAAACAAACAAAAAACCCACAACAGAAACAACCACCAAACAAAACCAATAAACCAGCAAGTAAACAGAGGCAGTAGCGATGCTAGAAGTGGGGGGAGATATTCAGCTTTAGCTGTGTGTGTCACTCCAGGACAGGTTAACATCGGGGTGCTACCGTCCCTGCAGAGCACTCTGCTAGCTGGTAAAATAGTTGGGTGTCTCTAAGCCACTGCACCTAGAAAACGGCCCATCCCAGTGCACCCCTCCCAGGTCAGAGATTGGCCGCATTTCACCTGAAATATATCATTTTATTGCTGTTGGTTTGTGTGACAGCAGCCAGGAAGGGTGGGGATGTACTAAGATATCATCAGCTAGTGGGAGAGAAATGGTCAGCAATACAGAGCACATCCACAGCCCAGCTCATTTCTCCACCGAGTTCCCTGCAACCCCCAGCCCCTCTGGCTGGCAGGATCCTGCTCCCCGTGGGATGCGAGTGGGATGCCAGCCCTGCCCGTGGGTCCCCAGGCACAGCTGCTCTCCAGTGACCCTGCTCGCCCGGAGTGGGCTTCAGGATCCAGCTCTCAGCTTGGCCAAACAAGGAAAGCCTTTCTTGACAAGAGAGAAAGAGGACCTGGGAGGCTCCCTCAGCTCAGATGACCCACCTGACCCCCATTGCAAATGGCTATAAATCCTCCTGCTTCCATGCCACAGCGTTCCCGGGCGCTCCTCCTCTTGCTGGAGCTGGGCCTGGCTCTACAAAGTATGTCACTGCTGGCCGTTTTTGGAAGGCAAATACGCAGTTGTCTGACTTTTCATCAGAGGTTTTTTTCTGGCTGAAAACAGAACTGACTTTAACCAGTGCATAACAGAGCTGGGCACAAGCTGGATGTTTGGCTCTGCCAGGCTCCCTGCAGCATCAATTCACACAAACCCTCTTATCTGGCTTTGTCAGGGCTCAACGTGGTCCCTGCCAGGAGACCTCTGGCACTGGGTGCTGTCATCCCTCATCCAGCTGCCATCACACTGGACTCTCTCAGGCTCTCTGTGCATGCTGAGTTAGCAGCAAGTGGTGAATTTCCACCAGCCACAGAAGAATGGCTGGCTCCTGCATGCCCTGCGGATGGCCAACCTGCTCAGCAAGGCTTTAGAGAAAGGTTAACTTGATAGAAATCACCTGAATCTCTATATCTGTCTTCAGAACTTCTCCTCCCTCTGATCAACACTGGGAGAAAGTCAGGAATCAATCTGCCACATTTCCCTTCTTCCATTTCATAGAATCACCTGGTTGGAAAAGACCCACTGGATTGAGTCCAACCATTCCCATCAATCACTAATCCATGTCCCTCAGCACCTTGTCCACCTGTGCCTTAAACACCTCCAGGGAAGGTGACTCAACCCCCTCCCTGGGCAGCCTCTGCCAGTGCCCAATGACCCTTTCCGCAAAAAATTTTTTCCTAATGTTCAGCCTAAACCTCCCTTGGCAGAGCTTGTGGCCATTCCCTCTCACCCTGTACCCTTCCCCCAGCTCCATGCCATCACCCCAAAAACACTACTCCCAGTTTCCCAACATTCCACTGTCACCTTCTCACCCCTTAACATCACCAGTCTCTCCTCCCCAGCCAAGCCTCCAAGCACTCTCGTCCTTTCTAAATCAGCTTTCAGTGCAGCCGGTCCTGTCTCCTCCCTTCCAGGACCACCTCCCCCCTTCACCTCCTCCACATCCCAAGTCCTTTCTCACTTGCTTAGTTCTCAAGGTAAGCCTGCCAGGGAGGCGTATCTGCTCCCCACGCAGGGGAAAGTCCTCTGGCAGGGCTCGTACCTTGGCTCACTGCCGCGCGATGTCACAGTTTTGGTTAGCCTAGGACTTGGGGGAAGCCCATGGGTGGCTCTGCCAGAGGGTATCCAAAAACTCCCAAGCATTCCACCTGCAATTCACCCTAACTTATAGATCCTCAACACCCTGGAAAGCTAGTGTTTTATATAAATGATTGCTAGTTGTCACCATGGGGCTTATCCATAGTAATAGGCACAAACAGGCTACGGTCTCATGAATCACACCTGGTGCAGATCTCAGCTCCTCCTCTGGCAGATGGAGAAACAAAATGCACAGCTGAGATCGTGTTGATATGGGTGGCACAGACTTGTTTCCACTTCGGGGTGCCAAGGGAGCACCCTGCAGAAGGCAGAGTGCCGGTTTGGAGCTTCTGCCCCATCCTGGCACAGCACAAGCTGCCAACAGGGGAGGCTGCAGCGTCCTGCCCCGGATCTGGGTTTCAGGGACCATCAGCACAGGACACACGTGGCAGCGCAGGGTGTGGGTGACATGCCACGAAGGCAGGGGAGTGGTGACAGAGCCTGGCAGGGCAGTTTCCAGGCAAAAGGGCTGTGACCCAAGTGGTGCTCAGGAGGAGTGTCAGGCAGGTCGTGTGAATCATCCCTTCCTCCTGGTTTCTCCCCATCGATTACGAAAGGAGCCGAGATGGCTGCCATCGATACCAGCACCTGACACCAGCACCTGACCAGTACCTGCTGACCGCACAGGTCCCCCAGCCTGCAGACAGCTGCCCGCAGGCTCCCCTACACCACAGCACACAGGGTGACCCATCACCCTGCAGTGACACTTCATAAAGGCCCAGGCCACTGAGGATTTGCAGCCCCTCGAAGATGTTTTTTGAGAGATAGCTGGCACTTTAGTTAAGGTAACATTGCTACCTGCATAGCATAGTTTGTGCTGCAAACAGTGCAGGGGGACCACTTCCTTTGGAGCTCTTGCTCTGGGGAGCCAGAACCTGCTAAAACTCACCAAAACTCCACCATCACCTTTTTTTCACTTCATTCCTTAAGGCTTGACTGCCCATGCCTAGCTGCTCCCCACTCAACTTTCTGAAATTCAATCAATAATATCCTTGGGAGTGTTACACTCAAATACATAAGAAAATCACACATAGTTAACCTAAATAACAAGCTGAGAGCTTCCAAAAGATACTTCTTCACCAGACCAACTCAGCTACCCAAGCTGTGTGTGTCTCTGAGTGATAACACTGGGTAAGATCAGAATATTTAGCATCATCTTCAAAACTTCCTCTTAAAACATCTTCTGGGCCAACAATTGTTCACTGTAGTCCTGTGTTTAAACTGATGAAGACTCTTGGCTCCTGTGCACAGGAATATTGCAGCCAGGGCCACGTCCATCACCTCTTTACCCTTGTGCAGTGCCTGCATTCAAGCTGGAGCATCCCAGTGCTCTAATAGCCCCCAGTGGCCCATCTGATTTTTTTTTCCTTCTTCAAAATCCATGATTTTCCACTGGCAGAATATCTCCCCTGGTTTTAGGCAATACCTGTGCTAAGATTATTGATTAGAGAGAGCCGCTCTCTGCACACTTCAGTCAGGAATGCCCTTTTTTCTAATTCAGGAATGTTGTAAGTAAATCCACAGCTGAACATCAACAGTGGGAATGGAAACCCTCAGAGCCGAGGGCTGCTGTAGTTAAAGGTACGGTAATTCCAAACTGATCCTCCTTTGTGCTGATAACAGGGCTGCCTATTGTTTTCCTGAAGTCCACATGTCCGAAAACACCGGAGGCGTAGATAATGGCAGAGAGCATGTGCTTTTGAATCTGTTTCTAAAACATGCCTGGGATTTAAGCTTTTTTAAAATTCCTGCCCCTCATTCTGCTATTTTAAAACTCAAAAGCAAAAATTCCCTTGGCTTGAAATGAAGAAGGGTCTAGCTCTTACATACAACTTACACAGGGGCAATCATGCCCCTCTTTTTTAATTTCTTGTGATGAAAGAACAAAGCCCGAAACATTTGAATATTTCTTCAGCTTCCTTTTTCCCCCCTCCCTTTATTCCCTTCTTTGGTTGTGGTTAGATCTTAATTGAAATGGCTGGACAATTTGAAACTCCAGCTTTCACTGTTTTACTCTCATGATGATGATGATCATTTAGGTTAAGCTATATCTTTGGCTATAGCATAGGGTTTTCTTTTAGCTTTTAGTTGGGCTCTGGGCTCATAATGGCCACTCTTTCATCCTTTCATGTGCCCCTGGGCAGCCAAGACTGCAAACTTCATACAGTTAAAGGAAGAAAAAGGGTGAAGGAGAGTAGGATGCTTCCATAGGCTATTTTCTGGGGAAAATCAAGGTACCTTTTGGCCGCTTAGTTATCTAATAGGGTAGGAGAGGTTTTGGGACTGTTCTTTTGAGATCTGAACCTACATTTTACTTTTATTGGATGTGAGCTGTTGCTCTGCAGTCCCTTCATCACTGATACACCAGCAAAGCACATGACACACAATGGAAAACAGGAGAAAAACCCTGAATAAGTTGCTTACTGTTAAGTATTTTTAGGATAGGATATGAGAAAGAGGAAAAAATACCTGTGTGTCCCTCTTCCACATCTCCTTTTCCACCCAAAAAGATTTTGGCCTGGCCAAGGGATGATGTGCTCGTGGTTACATTGATACAGAGCTGGCTGGTCTGGGGCAAACGTGAGGTTATAAACATGTTGGTACTTAGGGTCTAATTCCCCTTGGTGCAACATGGCTGCACTGCTGATGTTTGTGCAGTGCTCACAGCTCTTGGTGTCCCAGCTTAGAGGGATTATAATTACATCTCACCTTACTGATCTTTTTGGCTTGCCTGCTTTGAATTGCTTCCACAAACCTGCTCAACTTGTTTGACTGCTGCTTATTATTCAGCACAAGCCCCCACCCACTGTCCTTTCATGTACATTCATGTTTGTGTCTAAAAGCCACAAAGGGACATTTTTTAAGGGGGAAGGTGATGAGCAGCAGCAGCTGCTGACTGGACCCCCTGCTCCCTGGACTCCGGGGGCCAGCAGGGATGGGCAGGGGTGAGTCCTGTGCTTGGTTCAGCACATAGAGCAAGGACAAAAAAGCAGTTGGATCAGTAAGAGTGAGTCACTCCATTTCAAAATACGGAAAATTTAAAGAGATACTTCCTGAAACTTGAGGTTTGTTCCCACACAGCATGGGAAAAAAGGCAAACTTGAATAAAGCAAGCTAAGGTAAGGTGCAGAAACACTCAGTCAGTGATGGAGCCTGGTCCCTTTCTGCTTCCCCTCCTTGTCACTCCCAGGTGGGTATTGCACAGGGAGGTGCAGGCAGCATTGTTTAAAATAATCTCTCTGAGTGAAACTTTGTTCTCTTCAATGATGCCAGCTCCTATCTAATTTGAAAGACTTGTCCTTGCACTGGCCCTTTATTCTGACGCTAGCAGGGACTATACCCTTGCTGAACAAGGGGCTGCTATTTGACTCTTGCAAAAGGACCTTCTGTGTGTAGAGAGGAACATGCTAAGGGTTAAGAATAATGCAGGAGATCTCACACTGCTCTGGATCTGCCTGAAGAAATGGCTGCACTGCTCCATGGGCAGCAATAAAATGGAGGACTTAGACTTTGCATTTTGATGTTGCCCTTTAGACAATGACTCCAGTCTAAGGCAGCAGCTAAGCTTGCACTCAAATCCATAAATCCTTGTGACTCCATCGAGTGTGTGATTCACCCAATTCTGAAGTCACACCGTGATTTAAGAAGTGCTCCTCAGTGAAGTCGAACGGGAGAGTTGGGTTGAGTCAGCCACCGAGACTGTTAATTGACTGGTATCAGCTGATGGGGATGGGCTGAGCTCCTAGGTCATAGTTCCTCACTCAAGGGTGCCCATGCACCTAGAAGGATCTCAGGATTTTACCAAGATGTGCCAAGGTGCCCAAGAGCCAATTTCCTGCAAAGGAGCAGCTCAAACTGCACACCCTCAAGAAAAACTCCCAGGCATGTCCTCAGCCTCTGCCCCAGGTGTGCTCAAAGCCAAAAATAGGTCCAATTTGAACAAAAGCAGCCTGGGCAGGTGCTAGTGGTTTGGGTGCCCACCTGAAAGGGTGAAGATTTAATTCATATTCCTGCTCTGGTCAGTTAGGAGGCTGCAACTGCCCTCCTAAGTTTATGCCCTAAGCTTGGGCTGGTGGCTATTCCGGGTGGCTCCCTGTCCTCTATTCCAGTCAAGGTGTGCCTGGGTGTGAAAACACTTGTCAGGAAAGACCGGACTCCGACAACACTCTCTCGTACTCCTGGTGAAGCAACTACTACTCTGAACATCTGAATCACTCAACATTTGTACCCAAAGGCCTGGCACCAGCAGCTGTGATCCTTCCATTCGTGCTCCCCGTGTGGTGCTCCTGGGCACACATTGTCACAGGAAAAGGCTCCACAGCTTCTCTTCGGCTGGCTGGCTACAGGTGTGTGAGAGGAGTGGGAATCATTAAGGTTTCAGACTTCTGAGACGCTGGCATCGGAGCAAGCCTGAGCATGACTGAGAGAGGCAGTTGGGACAGCAGATTCCAGGGGAGGAGAAACTACACCAGAACAAAGGAAGTTTGTCTGAGGACAAAAACACAAAGAAAAGTCTTTGTTGTTGCATCTCTAAGAGAGAGAGATGAAACTGCTTATAAAGTCAGGCAAAACTCCCTGCCTCCCAGTCATCCCTTATTTGTCACCCAAATTACATTGGGTCCTGGGGCAGCACCTGCCTTTATTAAACAGCATTATTTACATCTGAAAAGATTAATTAAAAAAGAAGTTTCAGTCAATGCTACTGATCTTGTTGACCTGACATTCTTAAAGATTAGAGTAGCCTTCGGGGTTTTTTATGCTCCTCTGGCATTTGATTCCAATGGGGTTATTCTTGCCTTTCCAAAGTGTAACTGAGCTGATAATCAGATTTATTGATGCAGAGAATACACTTCCCCAGGTAGAGCCAGCAAGCGGCTGTGGCAGAGGCAGAAGTGGGAAGCCTTCCTCCACCTGGACTCTGCTGCTGATGCTGCCAGCTCAGCCTGGCACCGTGACCAGGCAGCGTGCTCTACCTGCTCCCCTCTGACACTGCTTCTGACCTTAACGGAAAAGGAAACAGTCTTTTTAGGTGACTCACAGCATTGAATATTATGTTGGAAAATGAGCAGTTTAGATCGGTAAACTAGTTTGCTTTCATTTTCAGGAGTGACTGTTCTGTTGGATGGGGATCAGGGAGGTAAAGGATGGTTTGTTTATGCAGAAGGAGAAAGGGCTTAGTCAAAGGTTGGTGGCTGATAAAAGTCCAGAGTAGGTAGTTGAGAATTGCCCTGGGACACTTCCAGATCTGAAAACCAGATGGCATTTTCAAATAGTAACAGTCTGGAGAGATTGGCATCATTTATGGCTCTGAACCAATGTGGACACCCAAATGAAGCAGGGGCTCTCTACTAATTTTGTCAGAAGCTCATCAACCATATTTAGGTTATCTTTGTTCAGAACTCAAGAGCTTTCTATTCAATCAGCTGCAGCCATGAGTTTCTGCCGTCAGAGCCAATTGAGACCCTTTGCTAATGGAATCCAATATACCCCTTCCTGCACTAGCATAAGGAAAGGTAAACATGTTACATCTTTGATCTGCTGCTTACTTAATTCAGTCTAGGTAAAAGCTGGCTGTACCTTGTTACTGTTTCCTGAATGGTAGCTACAGAGCAGATCTTTGCTAGTTTGAATACAGACCTCAACCAGATGAGGAAAGGGATATGATGGCAAAGGTAGCTGTAATAGCATGATAAAAGGAAAACCTCTTCCCTTCCTGTGTTGTCACAACAAACAAATGGACTTAGCCTTTTTCCCAGTACGAACCGCATATAAAAATAACAGAAATTGCCCCACAAATGGCAGCAGCCCAAGCTTTCATTACTTTTATGATGCTGCTAGAAGCATTTTTCAAGCAGGTGCTGGGATCTTTTCTAATGTTCTGGCAGCCGCCCTTCCATGGTTAGTCCTCTGTGCATATCACCTACACATGCACACACTCACACAAAGACACTTCTACTCCTGCAGGTCCTACAATGAATACTCATTCTCCGCTCTGCTGAGTAGTTAAACTTCACCCTGCTGGGAAGCTGCCTGAGTTGAGTTGTGCTATGTTACCCTGACACACATGCACAGCATTTCCAAAAGACAGAATTATCCTGAGAGTCTGACTTCACCAGTCAGCTTAAAATTTGACTGATCATCTGTAATAGAATCTTGTTAACTGGTTTTCACAGATGAGTAAGAACAGATACTACTGCTTTTTTTTAATTACTACCATCAAGCTTAATTGGATATCCAAGCTGAATGAGTGTAAGTATACAGAGGCGGGTGTGGGAACGTGTCCCAGATTGCACCCACCACATTCTTCAGGTCTTCTCTGGAAGGAGATATCATCATTATAGTAACCATCCTTAGCCATCCCACAGGTTTTGGGCTGGATGGAGCTCAGAGCCTCCTTTCCCAACCTACCCTGGTCAACCAGAGATAATGTGTGGGAAGCTGAACTGCTCCCACCCTGTTCCTCTGGTGTGAGCACGCAGCAGCCTTCACAAACTTGAGTTTGCTGCCTTTTGCCAGAGTTAAATCCACATGAGAAACATTCACCGGGAGAAATCTCCGACATGGAAGAGATTGCATTGCCAAGGAGCATGAAAGGAAAGGAGCCTGTGGTGAATTAGTGGTGTTAGGAGCATACCTGTGTGCCACACTTGCGGGGAGGGCCACCTTGTCCGATCCCAGGCTGGGTGTAACACCATGTCCATCAGCAAGTGCAGCTGTGATCTTGGCTAATATGTGCAGCCATGTATCCTGAGAAGAAAAACACAGCATTTCGTAGGAAATCACTTGAATTGCTCTTGAGGGGAAAAGGCACGGCACTGAGAAGAACATTTCTGGTCTCGATTAGCTGCTTCATGAGTTGTTTTACACAGGCACTCCAGGGGGAGAAGGAATAGTGTTTGTTTAGCGTTTAGCTTTTCTTTCTTTTTTTTTTTTTTTTTTGAGTGAAAACTCAAATGTCCTGCAAGAATCTCTTTTGGGAAGCCATAGATGTTATAACCACTGCTTCTAGCTCCCATTTGTCCAGGAGATGTGAATCAAAATCACCTATGACACAGGGGAGCCCCAACCAAGCCTTTCTCTAAATCTCTTCATGGAAGTACTGGGCTTTACTTGCGCATTTCCCCTCTGGCAGGAGGGAAGAAAGGCATGCCCTTCACTTTGTGTGTGATACACAGCTATTCTGTAATGAATGCTTAAATGGCCAAACCAGGGATAGGACTATGGTCAGTCTCTTTATGCTTTATTTGTCATATCATTTCCATAGATGTCCCTTCTTTAAAATCAGTAGGAACAGCCAGGTTGCATCCTAAAGAGGAATCCAGTTTGTAATGCAGGTTGAAGAACATTGACGGCAACACTATCTGCTTCACCAGAGCTAGTACTGTGCTTTAGCTGTGCACGGGCAAGTTGATTTAAGCGTATAGATTTGGTTCTGTCCCACCCTTAATATGTTATTTATCTTTTCATGCTCTGAGCTGTTTGTACAGCCCTCGGCACAGCTAAACTGAAGTCACTGCTCTGAGGGGCTGAGGAACGATATACTTTATA
This sequence comes from Clamator glandarius, assembly GCA_033459285.1. Classification (NCBI taxonomy): domain Eukaryota; kingdom Metazoa; phylum Chordata; class Aves; order Cuculiformes; family Cuculidae; genus Clamator; species Clamator glandarius. The sequence goes on along the minus strand of JAUNZM010000332.1, from coordinate 2,325,995 downwards.
GAGAACTGGAGTTAGCAGAGCACTGATGGAAACCTCTGCCAGTTTGTGTGCAATGTACCGCAGCCCCTTTCACACACCATGGATTTCATTATCCAGGTGAATAATAGGAGGAAAGGGAGGGCTAGCTTCTGAAAGCCAGGACATAGATAAGCAAGTTTGCCAATATTAGGAGGGGGTAAGCTGGCTTAGAGCAGATACCTTACGAATCAGTTTGAATCCCCTCCAAAGCTCTTCTGGTTTTAGGTCCAAGCAGACAAAGCAATGCAATCCTTCAAGTGTTCTCAGTGTTGACACACACTGCTGAGCTCCCTGTATGCCAAGATAAAAAGAGGCAACCTCCACTAGTCCATTATTCAGTGCTAGACAACTTGATTATGATGGAAACAAACTACACTTTTGCAATGTTGACATAGTGATCTACAGTAACAAACAAGTTATAAAAGGCCTGTCACATTTTGAACTGCTGCTGTTGCTGTAATTAATGTTTTTAATTTGATCTGAAACACCTTATCTGCCTTTGGAAAAAGGTTAGTGCAAAGTGTGATTCTATATGAGCAATTTTCATCTGCTTCTAACTTAGGTGATGATGTCATCACCTTTCAAAGCTGGCCTGAGCCTGGTTCTGGGGAAAAATTGTAAGGAAATTCCTATTAAAGCATGATGCTGTGGTGATAAGAGCTGTTCAGGACTAATTCATTCCTTCAGCAGAATTAGGCTTTTGCAAGGAAATCTTGGTCATTTCTCTGCAGCATGAAAAACCAGACAGAGTCTTACTTTGTTGTTCCAGTTTCTGAGAAATTCTGAAGAATGCCTAGGAGCTTTGCTGGCCTGCTGAGCCCCAGGGCTTGCTGCTGCCAAAAGCACAGTCCTACCCTGCTGTGCTGCTTTTCTTCCCCAACACTGAGCTGAAGGGGCTCAGCCCTGCTCCTGGCCTTCTGCTAGCCTGACCACTGCACGACAAACCTGAAAGAGAACTATTTGCTTAGCTCAGTGTGCTCCAGAGACAGCAAGGAGGAGGCAAGAGCACGTGGCCAGCAAGGGAGAGCTCTCTCTTTCCAGGGCTGCTTGAGGACAAACAGGTCCATCTTTATCATGTGCCTGCAGAGCTGATCAACTCATCACAGCTGATGAGTTACAGACCAACACACACAAAGCTCCCTGAGTCCATGGTGGATTTGTGGAGGAGGAAACTATTTGTGTTATTTCTGCTGTCATTGCTGGTACTAACAACATCCTCATCATCGTTGTCTGGACCCAAAAAGCAGCAGTTAAGGCATGCAGGTTTGTTTTTTGACATTGTCATCAGTATTTAGGGACAGTTCCAATGCTTTAGGGAACTAATGCTTGATCCAGTGCTAATTAGCCTGGGCAATAACTCTTAATGAAGAGCCAGCAATACTGCAGCAGTTGGCAGGCTGGCACATCCTAGTTGGCTCTGGAGGGTTCGGGGGGCTGATCCCACCTCATGGAAACCTCAACAGTTCATCTGCTGCTGAGATACTGCCCAGTTATTTTCATGAAGATGGTCCAGCCACAGCCCAGTGTGGTGTTGTTTTTCATGTTGATGGAACATACCACGGCTCCAGTGTGAGCAAACATGTTAACATCAACAGAGCCTTTTCCCCAAGATAAACATATTACGGCATCAGCAAATTACAGGGCACTGCAAAGTAGACTCCCTCTTATGCAGACTCTGCTTGCTGGACCAAGGCCACATCCCTCCCTTGAGGAAGGCAGCAGCAGAGCTTTTCATTACTCCTTGGTCTCCCCTGCTCCTTGCAGAGGGCTGTGTGCTTGGACACGGGCATGATTGCATTTCTGCTCGTGCTCCCAGCCGCATGCTCCCCAAAAGAAGCTTTTGTAATGTTATACTGCACCAGTGACCAGCAAACCTCCATGAAAAGAGACAACCCATAGGTTTGGGCAGGTGGTAGGGCATTTTTACTTATTAAAAAAAAAAATGCACATAGGGAGGGACTGGCTTCCCCTTGCTCCTGCTAGTTTCTGAGCATGTGAAGTGAGGAAAGATTCAAACAAATCCCCAGAACACCTGCTTTGAAATCCTGGAGTCAGGTAAACATGCACAACTGGCTCACTAACAGATCTGTTTTGGCCACTTTGTTTTCACTCGACCTTTTCTAGAGAACTGCAAAGTGTGGAGAAACGCTATTGCACATCTGGGAAAAACAATAACTAAAATGAACTGTTGAGTTCTTTTCACTTAAAAAACAACAAGTGCAGCCCACACTCTCCCATCCCTCTTACTGCAGCTGGCAGTTTTTCTCTCAGGACTAACCTGGGGTCACCGGCTCCAGCTCTGGTTGCACGTTGCAGAGCTCTGCCAGCTACGGCACCAAGGCTGTGGCACATACACCTCAGTGCAACCACCCTTCCAAGAGCTGTATTTAAGAAGGCAGGCCCTAAAAAAAGCAGCAAAAGAGGAGCACATACGGGTAAATGATTATTTACAGCTGCTGCATGGGGAGCATTACACAAGGGGAGGGTGGAGTGCGTTCCATCACCCTTCCACAGCTTGTGGGCAGAAAAGCTGATCACCGCCGTAGTGTTTTCACTCCCCCGAGATGGAGTTAATGCTGTTTACCTTGTAATAAGAACGCTATTTCTTGCTTTTTTTTCCCTTGGCTGAGCTTGTTTTCATGGTTTTCCTGCTGGGGGAGCTGGCTCTGAAGGCAGTCGGAGTGGTGGGAGTACAAGCATCTCACCTGCTGAACATTGCTGTGTGGTTCTCAAATTAAAAATCGAAGTCCTTGCCTGCAGCAGGAGGTGAATAAGTGGCAGGAGACAGCACTACTATTAGCTAAGTTTTCACTTAGCTGAGTCTTTCCGAGGAGCCAATGGAAGGAAGTAGGAAAGCTTGGCACTAGCTAGTCCATGTTGGTTTTCCCTCCCTGCTTCCTGCGGGATAGAAGCTTTTCCACCTTTTTTTTTTTTTTGTTCTCTCCACTGAAAGCCACCTGGAAACTACTGGCTATTGGCAAAGGCTGTCTTTGTACCCCTCAGTTCTGGAGATCCTTGCTGGGAATGCAGATGGAGGTCCTTTAACTATGATGAGGTGTTTTCTTCTCAGCCCTGATGTGAAAATGCTGTTCTTCTGTCAGTCACATCCCTTATCTTCCTGGACAAGAGTTAGCAATATACCTTTCACAAGTACGGTATTTTGTGACGAGGTAGGTGAAGTACAAAAATATCATGGTAAGAAAAGGACTTGTGTAATGTCCCAGACAGAATGTGCCACCAGCTCATCTAACCCAGCCCAGCTGTGTCAGTCAGGAACAACCTGGTATGGTCAGACAGACCTAGTGATGCAAAGACTTTGAAAAAGTCCTTCCTCAAGGAGAGAGACCTGGACAAAGAAGGACAGATGAGAGGCAGAATCCAATTTCAGAGCAAAGCAAAACTCAAACATATAGAAGTACTAAATACGGGGAATTTAACATTAAAATTCAGGTCCTTGACATGAAACCTGCTCCAGGACCTGGCTGATGAACCAGACAGGAGTGGAGGCAGACCCAGCAGGTGGGTTGCCCAGTGCTCAGCCCCTAGCCCAGGCAGGACCACCAGCTGGCTGCTGCTTGTATCCCCTGAGGCAGCAAAGAAGGTTCTCATGGGTGGGGGCTCCTGGTGTCACTGGCAGATCTCTGCAGGAAATGTAGATCCTAGAAACACCAAGTCCCTGATGCAGTATGCTAGGAATCCAGGCAGGGCTTTTCTGGAAAAGCTGTAGGAGTTGGGATGTTTTCCAATCGAGCACATGAGGCTCAACAAAGGAGTGTTTTTGCCTTTCTGCTCAGTGATGCAGATGCCATAGCATGCAGGACTTCTGTGGGAACTGCAGAAAGTCAAAAAGCAACATGCCATAGAAAAGCCTCTTGTTGCAGGCTAGGCTTCTAGAAAAATGGGAACTGGGAACCAGGCGAATTAAGGAGCCAGTGGGATTGGAAGAGTGAAGAGCATAATAAAAGAGGATAAAGAAATCCTTGCAATGCTGTTTATGTTGCAACCAAAGGGTTGGTTTGGAAAGTCCATGTCAGTTGCCCAGTTGGATGCAGAACCTCACCTGAAACGTGGTTGTTGTGAGTCTGTTGTTGGTGACGTAAACTGTGGCATCCTCTAAAGAATGACTGCACCTGGACCAGGTCTGTGATGAGTAATCCCACCTCTGCTCTGTCTCCTCTAACAGCTGGTAGGTGCTCAGGTAGTGGCCAGACATTGTGAGGGAAAAATCCTGATGACATACATATAGGTGCTACTTACTGACAGGAATGTGCTTGGCCATGTGAGAGGGCTTACACTGTAATATTCAACTGCAACCCAACCCTGCCACTGTAAAAAAAACAGAGCTGACTCTGAGAGATGTCTTTTCAGCTAGAAATTGGTGTAGGACCCTGGAAGAAGATGCTGCTACTATTGGCATGTTTTTTAAATATCCTTTGTGAGAACACTGATACAATTCTACATCACTGTCAATTCACTGGCTACCTCAGTTATTCCATGTCTCCACACTCAGGACAAAAACTTGAGCTCTTTCAGTCCAATTCCTTACCCATATTTGTAAATCTGCTACATTTAAGCAACTTCAGGAAGTAACTGGCATTTCTGGGGTTTGCTCTTAAGCAGAAGTGCTGCATTAACTTCTTTCCCTCAGTAAAGCTATTATTTTTTCTTCTACCTTATAGTAAAAATATGCTGAGCTTGTGTGAATATTTCACAAACATTTCTTATCATCAGTTCTTTGTTATTTCTGGGATCTCCATTGTCACCAAATCTATGTACTCAGAACAGTACAGGAAACAAAGGCAAATTTATTATAATCTCATGTGTAAATCAGAAGCTGAATCTGATAAAAGCCTTTGCACAGTTTCATAAAAAGATTGAGCTGGAGACACCAAGAAATCCAACAGTGTGATGCTATTCCAGAAACATCTTGCGCTTTCTTCTTTGAAACATCCAAGTGATATAAACAAGCATGTAATTCCCACTGACAGTGAAGTTCCCTGCACAGTATACACAGCTCTGGCACCATGAAAATAATAAACATAATTTGGAAGAAGATGCCAAGAAGCAGTCAAAGTTCCCATTGCCTGTATAGACAAATGCCATCGTTTCATTGCAAGATGGCTTTAGCAGCAGGAAGGCCAGTCACATGCAAGGACTGAAATCCCGCGGGGAAACTCTCCTGCAACTTTCAACCTTACTCCTTTTCTATGCAACCTACAGCAGAGGTGGCCAGAGGGCTGAAAACACAGCCAAATGGAATTGCATACGCTAAAAGGCAGGGAGAAGATTGGAAAGCTCCCTCCCAAGCAGGGTCAGGATCATCTCTTGAGACACCAGCCCTCCAAAGATACTCTGCCCCTTACCACCACTGGCAGGAACGGGGATCATGAGCCGTACAAAATTATGTTTGCACCCAAACTTCATCCTTTGCTTTTCAGCCAGCCTGCTGGCAATCCACAATTTTGTCACATTAAAAGTATAGCAAACAATCTAGCCTCCAGCTTTTTCCTCTATGCCAGTTTCACCCAAGTTTGTCTCCCACAGTGATCTATTTTTTCCAGTAGCTAAACCCTACTGCCCATTTTATAGGTAGGATTTTGCCTTCCCTCCTCCTCTTCTACCCAGTAAACTAGAGTTAAACTTGCAAAAACTCCTCAAAGAGGGACTGAGCATGAAAACAGGGGAAAAAATTAATCTCTGTGGAAATCCTTGACTAATTGACAGGTTGGAATAAGAATGACCATAGACCCCAGACTATGCCAGGCAACCAGTCTGCTCCAGGCACTGCAAGCTCACTCCAGCCAGCCACATGCCTCACTGTTTCGCTCTGCCAGCTTTACAAGGCCTAATTAGCTCCATTCCTTTTGTTTGTAATTACAAAAGCAAACAGCCCTTTGAGAGAAAGGGAAATGGAGGAGGCAGGTCCTTGACAAAGCTGAAAAAAATGTTTTAAATAAAGCTCGCCTCTCATCAGATGCACTTGAAAATATGAAAGGGATGAATACAAGAGCCCTGGTGAACAGTAAAAAGGTTTGCAGGCCAGGTAGAAGCAAGGGGAGATAGAACCTTACTACGCTAAAGAGGTATATCAGTGCAGATTAGAAAACACTATTCCCAGTTGAAACCATTTTCTGCCTGGCCTGGAAAAACGTACACCTGACTGGTTGTGGTCATTGTCACAACTGGGAGAAGCACAGTACCCTCTCAAAGGGGCCTGAGAGCAAAATAGATCCTCTCAGGGTCCAGCTCTTCAAGTACAAGAGTTTGAAACAGAGATCAGCAGGTCTCTTCCTGCTCCGAAGGCAGAATGTCTTGTACAGATAGCTACAGCCTGCACATACCTACCCTGGGTAAAGCCCCAGACAGCAAAGCATTACTGAAACACAGCATCTCTCCCAGGAGCACCCTGGCTCCACACCCCATCCCTTCCCCATTCCTGCAGCTCCCACTCCCCTGCCAGGGAGCAGTCAGTCTGCCTCCCGCTGCCCCTCCCTGCTGAGGAGCAGACCTTCTGGTTCCCGGGCTGCAATCGTAGCATATTACTCAGTGATTTTCTGCCAGGGGCCATAACTGCCTGACTCATTGCAGAAGATCTGTCCCCACCTATGCCTGCTGTGAAGACACACAGTTAAACCATTTCCAAACAGGCAGGCAGGCTCCCCAAGAGACCAAGCTCCCCTCTTCCCATGCACACTGTTCAAATTCCACTCAAAACCCAAAGAAATAATACAGTCCGATTTTCCTTAAAAAAGTCCATTTATTGAAATTGTTTAAACACTTTATACAAGTTCCCATTACAAGCATCTGCTCCCTGGCTCAGGGTTAATGCAAATACAAAAACACAGACTTCAGTAGCTCTTTAATATGACCTGAGCTGCCACCTCCTAAGATGAGGTCTCATAAGGCAGCTGCTGTGCACAAGCAATTCCCCATGGAGAAGTGGAAGCCACATGATCCAGCTCCAAGTACAGGCCAACATCAACTCAAGCCTGAAGCAAATGCTTTTGTTTCTTTTAGTAACTTTGATTTACTTTGCAGAGAGTCAGGTCAAACAGAGGTACAAGGCTTATACAAACCACCAATGCCATGACTGTACATCACTCAGCCCCAGAGGCTCTCCCTGTCTACAGAAGGAGATCGAGAAAACTGATGCCTCCGAATGCAAAATTATAAAGCATGGTCAGAAGCAGACAGTTTCCTTCTGTACAAAAGGGAAGATTGAGCTTTGGAGAACTGGTACCATCCTTCTAGGAACTGCAAGGCTTAATTCTGGACAACCTCAGCCAGTATTAGTCAAACATCAAGTGACTGAGTGGGTGTTTCAGAGGAAGGGTTGGGAACCTTTGATGAGCTGCTTTTTTTTTTTTTTTAGATATGACTTAATATGCAAGGATGGCTCTATCTTTAAAATGCTAGTTTCCTCCTCTGGTGAGCTTGGATTAAAATAAAATGCCATAACCTTTGGGTCAATTTCCTTGGAATTTGTCTTCATGTTATCACTGAAAGCGTTTACAAGAAAAGAGACAGATCAAATGGCAGCATGTGAGGTATCCTTGGGGAAACATCAGGGAGCGGCAGTGCATTCAATTTGGTTTAACACATTTAGCTGCATAAGCCAAACTCAGATCAGTAACTAAGCCCAGATGAGAAAGACTCCAGGAAATTGGAGTTTGTTAAAAAACGGACAGTAACATACACAAGAGGATAAAGCTTCAAGGGTGTACTAGGATAGGAACATGGAAAAAATCACCAGCAGCACTCAGTATTTAAGGAACAGCAGCACCAGCCCCACCAGAGACATCTAGCAAAAACAGAAGGCAACTGTTGCTCTTCCCCAGCCTCAGGGAAACCCGCAGCTGCTTAGGTAGTCTGCTAACTTCTATAGTCACACTTTTGCAGCCTTTGGCTCAGACACAAACAACTTAGATCTTGTCAAAGGAATGATGACATACTGTTAAGCCAAGCTACCTTACACTGCATCTTCTGTTGGCCAACAGCAGATGCACAGACAGTTACAGGTTTCAATTTGCAAGTCAACCATTTAATTGTGCCTGATCCTTTGTCATGCCAATATGCATGGTAAGGCAGGTGCTGAAGATCATGCCAGTAAGACAATACAAGGGCATTTTAGATATCTTCAAACATTCTCACATGCACAGTCTCTTCCCTAAAATCATGTTTCCCATTAAGCTATTCATTTAATCAATTTGTATGTAATATATGTTCCTTTAATTTCTATACACACCACACTGGGCTCTAACTTAATGGGATATGGGACTGAATTGTTACCATCTTTTTTTTTTAATAAAAAAACACAACTAAAAAAAGCACCAACATCCATCTAAAAAAACAGTATCATTTTTCCCTTTTACTCCCTAATACTAAACTTAACCCAAGCTTGGAGGTTTCATCTTTCCAGTGGCAATACCTACGAATCTAGGCTAGCCTTCCTCCACGGGCTGGGAGAGAAAGGAAAAGTTATGTCCAGTAGCAAAGAGGATTACAAAAATATACATATTTTTGGGAGAAGAGGAAGGCAGAACCTAGAGTCTGAACTTTGCTCAGGACAGTGACATTGTAGTGTCCTCTCCAAAATGCTTTCAGTACTAGTGCTGGTCGCTCCTCTTTGTTTCATTATACATAATCCTTCCCTGTGGAGGGGGCATTCTTTGGATAGCCTCGGCTGGGTGGATATGAAGTTTCTCTCCGTGGACAGGAGCAGCACAGAAATGATCCCCCCAGTATAGCCAGAGAAGCAGCTGCCCAGCCTACAAAGAGAGCTGATCCAAATTCAAACCTGGGGAAAAAAGGAAGAAAGTGAGTACTACAAGCAACATCTCTGGATTACAGCGTTAGCATGTTCACACAAACCAGAAGAGACAAAATTGGAAGTTGCTTCCCCCAAGGCAGCAGTTCATCTAACCCTCAACCCAGTGTACAAAGCTTTAGACCAGTTTACATGGAGTTAAGGCCATCTCAGTTCGCACAGCTGCAGCACAGCCAAGCTCTGGGCAAACCAGGACTCAAGCATTTAGTTGCAGAAAAACGCAGAAGTCACAGCAGTTAAGGATCTGCAGAAAGCCAAGAGCCACATGGATACTGAGATCTGGTCTTCAAGCTCTTTCTGCACAGTTTAAAATCAACTCAGCTAGCTCAAGTTACCCATCTCGTTTTGAGCCATTGTTACTAAAAACTAAGCCCTCTGAGCATCTGCCATGCTATGCCAGTTTTATATGAAATGAGTCAGTACCTGCTGTTGACAGGGGTGTAAGGGTCATAAAAGGCCCTAGCCACTCTGTTGCCGTACCACGATGTGGCTACCAGCGCTGCCAAACCTGGACACGAAGGGAACACAATGTCATGATTTAAGAAAAAAAAAACAATCAACAAAATCACTGCAAAAACAAGCACATAGCAGAACCAGCATGTAGAGTGATGCTGAGCTGCTGCTACCCTGGGAAGTTCTGAGCTGTTGCATATCTCCGGGAGAGACAAGAAAGGATCTGAGGTTACCCACAGTTACACTGCACCAAAAGCAGGACTGCTGAACAGCCTTTCACTGACATAAGGTGTACAGGTGAAACCCAGCTCTGCTAATAGAAATGGAAGGCATACAGTCCATATAGAAAGAATAACAGTAGTGCCAAAAGATGCATTTGATGCCTCAGACAGTGAGCAGATATTGTGCTAAGTCCACTAGGGATTTTCAAGCCCAAAATGCTTCTTAGAGCAAGCCTTCCCCTACCCTCTCAAATCCTATCCAGGCTAAATGCCATTGAGGAAATTGTACATTTAACACTGAACACATCTGTGTGTTACCAACCTGCAATGATGAAGATCACCCCACCAAAGACAGCCATGCGCATCTTCTTCACCTGGTCATCTTCCATGCACTTCATGCATTTCATGCCAATCACAGCAATGAAAATAGCAACGAGGCCCACGAGTATTGCAGACACCATCAAAGCCCGAGTGGCCTGCAGACTGCCTAGAAGACATTAGGATTTGAGTTACCACAAAGAAAACTCAAAATACAAAGAGAAATTCAGATTACTGGGCTCAGTAATGTGTCAAAATACTCCGGTCCCTATTACACAGGATACAAGCAAGACATTCCTTTTCAGCTTTAAGCTCCCAGACACTGTCATGCATTGGGATCAGAGGACTCAGCATCTTCCAAAATGCATAGCAAACAAGGGCATTCAGCTTTCTGTAGGAAATGACCTGGGAATTACCCTCAGACATCTTTTGTTCCTTGATCATTTGAATCTCAATTGGAAGGACATATCTGTTTATCAAAAGAAGTATGCAAATTTAGACTCTACCTTGACAAAGCACTTAGGCACATGTTATAATATGAATAGCATCATACATATGAATAGTCCCACGGCATGGCCCCTTTATTGCTCAGCACTCCCAAAACCTGTCCTACACCAATACTTCAGCGCTGATTTAGGTTTTGTGCTGAATATCCTCAGCCCGATTTCCAGAGTACAAAAAATTGCAACAAAAGTAAGATTTTTACCGGCCAAGTGAATCGTGTTTTTTTTTTTTTTCCCCCCATTACCTAAAATACTTAGCTTATTAGAGTCAGATATTCAAATGTTAAGGGTTTCTTGTGCTTTTGAAGAACTGAAGCATGGGGTGATGCCTGCTATAGGCAAGGGCAGGCGAGGGTTTTATTCCCCCCCTCGCCGAGTTCTCAGCAGACAGACTCAATGTAATTTATCCAAGATTTGTTTTCATATCGACTCATCTGAAGGCACATACACACTAACCCTATGTACGTCAGCTACTGAATTCAGACTTTCTTGATACCAAAGGAGACAGGAAATAAAGATATAAATTAAACCATTACTGAAAAAACTCATGTGACAAAGGAGAACACACCTGAACAGGAGTGAAATAAGAGCCTGAGTTTTATTGCCTAGCAAATCAGGTTTGTTTGAACAGCATGGACTTTAATATACAGTCCTGTTAAGGTCTGGGAACAAACAGGGATGGTTAGCCAAAGGAGCGTGCTGTAACCAAGGCAAAAGCGTCCCCTGACAGGTTACCCAGCAATGACAAACCTAACAGTTCTACCCCAGTATCACCAGAACCTCTTAAGTCTGGAGCTCACTCCTCAGAAAACACACTGACTGCATTCTGCTAGAGCTCTGCAAAGCACTGCAAGCTTGGACAACTGCAGCTCCAAGACTTAGGCATATAGAGCACCTGAAAATCCAGTCAGCACTGCTACTGTGAACCTATCGGAGCCTGTGCTACCACAACAGGCTCTTTGGCTCAACCTGAAACCCAGACAGGAATTCAAATCTGTTGCTGGCCAGGAGGCAAACACAGCTACACACCTATCCCTCTGCAGCTTCTTTGCTACACTTTGCCCCCTGGCACTGCTTGCAGTAGGAAAACTCTTGTGACCCACCCCAACAAAAGGCTATCAGGCCACAGTTCTGCTTTAAGACAGATCTGGATGGGACTTGAGACATGCAACCTTATTGTTCTGTAAATAGATTATGAAACCAGTTAAAAACAAGACATTAAAAAGGTAAGATTCAGAGCAATAGGAAGTGACACGCTTTCCTAAGAAGAGTCTCAGCTTTCTTGGGAAAAAGCCCACAATCAGCTTTGTTATTAATGTCCTCTCTCACTTTCTTCAAAGGGGAACAGGGACACGCCTCCGCACCGCCCAGGTGTTAATCAAAACCCATCTGCTGCATCGACTACAGAAACCCATTTACAGGGCCATTTATCACAATAGCAGTAACTACAGTCTGAAGAAATTTCCCTCTCACATCACACATTAAACTTCAAAAATAAGTTCAAGTTTGTAAAAGTTAAGCCAATTTTCAGAAAGACTTCAGCTGACAAGTTACCCTCCAGACAATGCAATTCAACTACCACATATTTAAGGCTAAGTTGTGCATTACAGCAGCAGCTCTGGAAAGGCAAACAGCTGAACACTACTAGTTCATGCCTTGTACAAGATAACATTTTCTGCAGAGGTACCAAATCTGCTTCATCAACTCTACAGTGAGTTGGACTTGCTCCTGCTGCAGAAGAAATTGCTTCATAGGAGAGGGTTTTGAAGAGTTATTTCACAAAACTGAAAATAGGAAATTATATCTTAAATAACTAGAAAATTAATTATGAGGGTGGGAAGAGATCTCTTGCCTTCAAACCCGGTACTAAGGGACAAGCACAGGAAGAAGCCTGAAAAAGTTCCTATGACTTTAGCAGGTTTCATAGCTAAATCTAAAATCTTCTCACGGGTGAATAAGCATTAACTGGATGCACACCAGGACAGCTTCGCAGAAGCAGCTGAACAAAAAGCAGCACTGTGAGCATTTCCCAGATCCATCCACTTTCAGCAGTGGACCCTGGATGGACAGTGATTCCGTGATCTCTTGCCCTCATCCCTCTCATGCATGGCTCCATGGTGTAAAAGGACAGAAGCACTTAGGGGGCCTGCAGTGGGAGAGAAGCAGGTTGGAGCATTTGCAGAACAGGCTGTCCCTTTATCCCAAGAAGTTCTGATGTGACAAGGACTGTGTTAGCCAACTATCCTCCCCTCCACCCGGCCTGGCTGCCCTTTACTCATAGCACGCGCTGGGAGACAAAGCTTTTGTCTTCCTACCACTTTTGCAATGTGTGCAGTACACTGACTGCAGTTAATCATCATACAAGCTATTAGTTATTACATACACATTAACAACTGCATTGTCAATGGAAGCCTCACATCCAGAAGCTTGAGAAAGCCAGTTTATTAGTTCTGTTGTTCACACGGGCTTTTCCAGATGCATTAAAAATCCCAGATGATCTAATGTCTCCTTAGCCTGCTAAACAGGAATGGCTAGCAACAACCAGGAGTACTCCACAGCAATTTAACTTTACAACTCATATCATATTAGAAAGAAAGAGGATTTCCCCCACAGGAACAGGTAGCACAATGCTTGTAGCCTCCCAGGCAATACACTACAGCTTTTGTAAAGCCCAGGCAGTCTCAGGAGCCCTTGGGATAAGAAACAGTCCTCTACAAGGTGAGACAAGCTGGCCTGGCACCCAACAACAGCTGTCAGATGGCAACAGTATTTTGTCAATAAAAAACACTATTGACTCTGAAGCCAAGCCTTTTTATTGCTGGTTAGTAACAAGACCTGGCCTGAAAAGTCTAGAGCAAGAAAATAAGTACTGAACAGGAGGCTTAACACTGAGGAAGGTTAATAAATATGTGAATTCTCCAAGCCATAAAATATTATTAAGAGTCCACAAAAATAACACAGCAGCTCACACCCTTTTAACGTGAGGAAACCTACTTTTTAAAGAAACAAGCTAACAGTTCTGACTTATTGTTAGCAGACTTGGACACAAACTACCTGATGCAGTTTATCAGAAGCTTACATAAGCCTTTCCTTCCCACAACCACCGTGACCTGCTGGCAACTGCTTAGTTATAAAAAACACAGAATTTCACCGACGCATGTTTAAGGTCATTTTTCTGTTATCACATTTCCTTATTTGTTCTGTTTATGTCATCTACATTATAGAAAAACTATTGTGCAAGTACCATGAGGTTTTTATTATGCCTGTTTGTAATGCAAAGTTGCTGTAATAGCTCTGTGTGCAGATTGTTTTCCGATAGAGATGCTCATTGACTGCCTTGTTTGTATTTAAACTATGGACTTTCCCTTCCCATGGGCTTCTATGCAACCAAGTGATAACAGAATGACACAGGTGATATGCAGCTCCCTCTAATCTCTGCAAGGGAAGTTCCCCAGGAGTTACAAGCACCCCTGTAGCATAAGCAGCATGTTACACCATCTACCTCCAATGGAAGTCAGCAGCCTTCAAAGCCTTACCACTGGGGTTTCATGAAAGCTCAGTCTTCTGGAAGGAGTGGGATCTAAGGTCCTGCTGTTCTGTCCTGCTAGCATGTGAAAGATAGTTCTGTGCAGCAGGCAAGGGAATGAAGATCTGAGCAAGCAGAAACAGCTTCAGAGGTAGCCACCAAACGTTTCTCAGTTTGCAGGCATTCTGGCTGGACCAGAAGCCTGATAACAGCTTGGAGGTTTCAACTTCTCTATCAGTCCCTGATAAAGACCCTGCACATCCATCGCCACCAGGTATTCCAATCTGGACTCCAAAAGCACCTAACCACAAGTTCAGAAGACTGTACAGAGGAATCTGGAGAGGATGTAGACTCAGGCATTGTCGTGTCTCTTGCAAAAATGTGAAGGCTGGGAAGTCCTCACTGAATGTCCAAGACAAAAAAAAAAAAAAAAAAAAAAAAAAAAAAAAGGCAAGTTCTGTAGGTGACAATGGCCTTGTACAGCCTGCCACAAAGCATATAAGGTTCACAGCCCTCCTGCAGTCACTCAAACAGCAGAGAGCTTGTTGGTACAACAGGCAACACAGAACCACCATTCCCAGATTCTTTTTCAGGAGGAGATCTGGGCAGCCTGTTTTCCCATAAAGCCTGAAAATTCTCTTACCAAGAGATTTAGTAACACAGGCTACTAAAGCTGCTTAGAAGCTGCTTGTAGAGCAATAAAGCCAACGTATTGCAACAGATTTCCATCCTCTCTCTCAGGCACAACACAGCACCACACAGAACAGCCTCAGTCACATTCCAAGTAACCCTCTACCCTCTCAAAGTGCGGCACAAGTGAGACTGTTTTATCACTCAATCATTATTTTTCACAAGGAACAGGGATTGAGAAACATGGGAGCAAATTAACCCTTAGCCCACATGAAAGCACAGATACCAGCAGGTTCTACCTGCTTACTCCAGATCTTAAGATGGAGAGATGACAAACTATTTAAACACATTTGTCCCTCATGCTATAGCTTTGTCCCTCCTCTGGGCCACCCTATCGACTCCCCGACCATCTATCTAGACAGGGCAGCAGTAACCTGAGCCTGAACCCTTCCTTCCCCCCACCCATCCTCTTCCTTAGCTCTGTAAGAGGCTCAGCCAAAGTGGTAAAGATGTAGGAGGAAGGATTTCACGTTCCAGTGATGCTTTTTGACCCAGAGGGCACCCAAACCCTTGTTTATTTTCTGGGCTAGGGCACAAAAGCTCATTGTGGATGTACTAGGTTTGGTGATGAAGTGGTAGATGAGTCTCAGCTTGTCTCAAGCACAGAACCTCTCCCAGCAAAACCAAACAGGGCGATGAGTATCTTCTGATAAAACAGCCTCGACAGGACCCAGAACAACCTCTGCTCTGAACAGAGGAGTGAGGTTAGGTGGGGCTGAAAGTTTCCAGAGACAAGTACACCAGGAGCCCTTCTCTCTCCTCTCTAGGACCCCAGAGGAGCAGAAAGCTCAGCTAAGCTCCATGGACGATGCTGGAGGGACACAAGAACAATGCTGAGTCTGTGCAACAAAGCCTTGTTGCAAGGGTGGCTTTTGTTGCCTCTATGTCTGCATGTGGCCACGCACTGCTTTTCACGTAAGCCAGCAAAACACAGCCTTTCTACTGCCTGAATAGGAGCACTGACATAAGCCCTCAGCTGAACGGCTGCGGGAGAAGTGCCAGCATGGGTGAACTTCAGCAGCGCGGCCACTTGGGAACCCGGAGCCCCCTCAGTTGGTTAGCGGTGCCCATCGGCTTATACCAAACCCCATCTCTGACACGCAGCATCACTCCAAGCAGCCAAACACCGACACATCACTAATCAACCACCCCTCAGTTGGTTAGCGGTGCCCATCGGCTTGTGCCAAACCCCATCTCTGACACGCAGCATCACTCCAAGCAGCCAAACACCAACACACCACTAATCAACCACCCCTCAGTTGGTTAGCAGTGCCCATCGGCTTGTGCCAAACCCCATCTCTGACACGCAGCATCACTCCAAGCAGCCAAACACCGACACATCACTAATCAACCACCCCTCAGTTGGTTAGCGGTGCCCATCGGCTTGTGCCAAACCCCATCTCTGACACGCAGCATCACTCCAAGCAGCCAAACACCGACACACCACTAATCAACCACCCCTCAGTTGGTTAGCGGTGCCCATCGGCTTGTGCCAGACCCCATCTCTGACACGCAGCATCACTCCAAGCAGCCAAACACCAACACACCACTAATCAACCACCCCTCAGTAGGTTAGCGGTGCCCATCGGCTTGTGCCAGACCCCATCTCTGACACGCAGCATCACTCCAAGCAGCCAAACACCGACACATCTAGACGAATGGCAATACCAACCAGATAAAAAAACCAAAACAAAAACAAAAAACAAAAACCTCGCTGTCAAAGCTCTCTGGCATCTCCACAACCACAAATTACTGCAGGTGCAAGGAGACTTGGTCCTTTCTACGGGGACAAAGTAATTACAGATCCGAGCCTCTCCCATCGGTGCATTAGACTCTGACATGTTGCTGAGAGCATTCAGGGCATGTAAAGCTCTCGCAGGGAAGTGTGGCCAGGCAGAAGTTTCAGCCCACATAGCTGTGCCACTGTCACCATGACATACATGAAACAGGGAGCTTTTCATGCACCTGCACCTGTCCCAGGGTGCGGCTCTCAACTGGGTATAAAAGGGGATTTTTTTTTTTTTTTTTTTTTAACATTTCCACACAAAACAGCGCTGCTGGACCCTGCCCAAGCCTACGTGGCTGTACGACCTTGAATTCGGGGAGACCAGGCAGGAAAGACGGAGAAGGTGTGTGCCCCCTATGACCTGCTTTCGTGTGGGAAAGGTGCAACCTCAGCAATCTCGGGTACCAAAGAACAGGGAGCCCTTTTAGCCAGCCCTCACCGACTTTCCCAACAAGGAAAACGTGGCCTGCGATTTCCACATTTCTTGGGGATTTTCAGGCAAGCGTTCCCTGCAGGGTCAGGGAACTTTCGTCCCGTAAGGGGACAAAAGGCCACTAACAGCTCAGCCCCAGTCCCCGGCACCTCACACCCCCCTCCCTCCTAGACCTGAAAGCCAGGAGCCCTTATTATTTGCAGGACAAAGGTGAGGGGAGCAGCTGGATTTCAGTTCTCAGCCATTAATACAGGGCAGGTCTGGAGGTCCTGGGGCAGGTTTTTAAGAGCCTGTTCAAGCCGGACTCCACATCTGATTCTGCAGGCAGGTCTCAATCATTTACAGCACAAAGGGCTGCAGCTACACAGCCCCCAAGGCAAGTTTACCTTTCGCAACCCATCCAGGGGGTGGCTAGAGATTCCTCAGCCCTGTTGGCATCTTCGTCCCCCACCCTGAGTGCGAGATAAGAGGCTTGAAGCTGAGCTTATACATAATTACTACTCAAACCACCGTGCTTAGCCCAGCCCTGATTATCCACAGCCCCGCACCCAGTTAGTGAGTGCTAAGTAGGTGCATCGAGCTCCTGAGGAGAGTAATTTGCACCCCTGGTGCAGAGTCCACGAGAGGTCGGGGCAAGGGAGCAAAGTGACTGATGTGGGCTAGCAATGAAGGTGGAGCCCGAGGTTCTCTAGGTGACACACAGGTTGGTGGCAACCTAACTCGGGGACGCTCCCCATGGTCCTCGGTTAATGTGAAACTGCCCACTCGTTCCTTTGGGAAAGAGAAGGTGACCAAGGTAGTAATTATTATTTTATTAGTTAGGGAGGGAGAAAAATTAAGGCGTTCCAGGACATTGCTGGACGGAGGATGAGGGGAAAGATACTGAGAATAAGATGATTTTTTTTTCTAAACCCCTTTGGGTGTAAGCATCAGTTGGAGCTCTACTCTGGCTCTCCAGACACAGCCCTCAATGGGGCTGCAGCTCGACGCCGCTCAACAACAACCCAGCAAGCCAGGCTGCACGTATGAGATGCCTTGTCCTAGGACAGCGAACCTAAGAGACCTAGAGATTAACCGTCACACACTGGTTTGCCTAACAGCCACAGGCAGTGCTACCTGGGCTAGAGTCCAGCTCACCTGCCAACCCTTTGCTCCAAAGTCCCACGGGAGTAGCAACGACTTTCTTAAGAGAACAAGAGACCAAAACCGTCAAACGAAAAAAGGAAAAGGATCCCCGCTCGCCAAGCCAATTTCAGCACCGCTGATGAACTTTGCTTTCCGCTGAGCCCCTGCCGAACGAAGGCACCGCCGGCCTGAATTTCCTACAGCCAAAATCTCTCGCTCGCAATCACAGCGCTTCCCCCAGCGCACGTGGAGGGTCCGACCCTTCCCACCCCGCCCCGGCTCTTCGGGAACGGGCGTGCGGGCAGGGGGCTGCGGGCAGGGGGCTGCGGGAAGGCTCCGGCTCCCTCGCCCGGGGAGGCAGCAGCGCTGCGGGATGCGCTTCGGCAGGAGCTGCAGAGCCCCGGCTGCCTCCAAGGAGCGGGGGAGCCGCTCCCAGCCCCGGCAGGGAGTCCCAGAGATGCGCATCCCAGCCCCGACGGGACGGGGGGCACCCAGAGGACGCGTGACCCCTTCCCCCCCCTCCAAAAAAAAAAAAGGTGCAGGCAGCGAAGCACTAACGGGACAACGACCTTGAGACCCGACGGCACCGTCGCACCCGCTGGGACGGTCGCTGAGCGGGGGGACGGGACGGACGACGACACGGGGACAGCACGACCGGCATCCCTACTCCCAGCGCAAGCCTCGGCGCAGCCGTGGGGGTAACGATGCCACGGGAGCGGCCTCCTGAGCCCCAGGTAGGGGGCGGAGGGATGGCCCCGACGGGACGGACACCCCAACACCCACACCCCCGGCCCCGACTTACCCTCGAGCTTGAGCAGCGAGTCGTACACCTTGCACTGGATCTGCCCCGTGCTCTGCATGGCGCACGACATCCACAGCCCCTCGTAGAGCGCCTGGGCCGTGACGATGTTGTCCCCGGCGTAGGATGCCATCTTCCACTGGGGCATGGCGGTGCTGATGATGATGCCGATCCAGCCCAGGAAGGCCAGCACGAAGCCCATGAGCTGCAATCCCCCGCTGGCCATGTCTGCGGGGCGCCGGGGTTGGGGTACGCGGGGTGTCGCCGAGGGAGCGCAGCCAGCCCCGCACTGCCGCCCGCGCGCCGCCCCGCAAACCTTTTAACGCCGCGCCGAGGGCGCCCCCTGGCGGCCCCGCCCCGCCCCGCCCCGCGGGGCTTTCCGCGCTGCCCCCGCCTCCCGCCGCGCAGCAACAGGGCCTCCCCCCCCCCCCCCCCCCCCCCCCGCCCCGCTTCGGGTGGGGAACCCCGGGAACGGCCCTTCCCCTCGCCGCCCCCGGTGAAACAGCCGGTGGCACCGTCCTCGCTGCCCCCCACGGGGATGCTTTGGCACCCTTGGAGGTTTTCGCACCTCCGAAGGGCGCGCCGGTTGTGTTCGTGGGTGTCTCCCCCCCGCCCTCCACGGGTGGGGGGCCCTGAGAGCACAAACCCGCACTCACCTTCCTTGGGTCTTGCTACCTGTTGTTCTCCTGAATCTTCATCTGGAGCGAGTCCAGAGAAAAGCGACGAAGCTGGTGAAGGGGCTGGAGAACAGGCCTTATGAGGAGCGGCTGAGAGAGCTGGGGGTGTTTAGCCTGGAGAAGAGGAGGCTGAGAGGAGACCTCATAGAATGACCTGGTTGGAAGAGACCCACCGGATCATCGAGTCCAACCATTCCTATCAAACACTAAACCATGTCCCTTAACACCTCGTCCACCCATCCCTTAAACACCTCCAGGGAAGGTGAATCAACCACCTCCCTGGGCAGCTTCTCTACTACTACCTGAGGGGAGGTTGTGGAGAGGAGGGAGCTGGGCTCTTCTCCCAAGTGACAGGGGACAGGACGAGAGGGAATGGCCTCAAGCTCTGCCAGGGGAGGTTTAGGCTGAACATTAGGAAAAATTTTTTCACAGAAAGGGTCATTGGGCACTGGCAGAGGCTGCCCAGGGAGGTGGTTGATTCACCTTCCCTGGAGGTGTTTAAGGGACGGGTGGGCGAGGCGCTGGGGGACATGGGTTAGTGATTGATGGGAATGGTTGGACTCGATGATCCGATGAGTCTTTTCCGACCTGGTGATTCTATGATTCTATGACATACACTTACCTTTTCGACAAAGACACCCTCCCCAAACCAACACATCGGGCAGGAAAGCTGCTTGTGTCTGTGTGACCTCCTTGTCCCAGTCCACCCCAGTCCACCCCAGTGCCACCACTGCGAAACAAGGGCAGGGGGGCATTTCCCACCTGGCAGACTCACTGCTGGCTTCCCGGGCGTGTGGTACGCATGGGAGTAAACTGCTGCAGAAAAAGCGATAAAGAAGTTACGGCAATTGTCCAGAATGTGATTTTCAGGACCCTAAATTCAAAGTTTTCTATCTTCCATTGTAATGAGGATGATGAACTGTACAGCTTTGCATTACTGGGTGTCTCTCAAAGGCGAAATTTTGATTTTTGAATGCTTCAGTGATTTTACTAAGGTTTGTTGAACAAGGGGATTACAGACCAGGAAGCAGTGTCCTTTTTCTCAGGTGTGTATTTGCTCAGTTACTATAGTTGCCCTTTCTCGTACGTGAATATTTGAATATCGACAGATCTGGACTCAGAATAGGCGGGGTGAGGAAATACTGTCTTCTCCACAGGTCCCAGGGAGTTGTAGCATGGTCTGGGTGGTGCTCCCTGCCTTCACCACGGGCTGGATGGAGGGGATGTTCAGCCTAGACCTGCTGTAATCCTAAACTCAGATAAACAGGTGATAATTACTGATAAAGGTCCTGCTGGCAGTAGGGATGGGGTTGTATTGTTTTGACACCGTGGTTTGCTGCACTCTGATGATTTAGGAGATTTTGCTGGAGCTGCTTCCTGAGATTTGCAAACAGATAAACAAACAAACTCCTGATTACCTGACCAGTCCTGCGCAATGCCGGGGGTCAAAGGGGAGAAAAGCAACTGCAATCTCACCACATCAGGCACAGACAAAGCAAGGCTGGTTTGCTCTGAAAACACTTGCGGCTGCCAATCCCCAGTGTCAGGGCAGCAGTGCTGGTGTGACGAAATCCATTCTAGTTACCTGGTAGGAAATTTTACTAGTTGTGTCCTTTTTCTCTTGCAAAGGTATTGAGAAGCTGTGGATCTGCAGCTGAAGAAATGGTGTTTTCCTGTGTCTCTGCGAGCCGTGTTCTTTTTTTTTTTTAGCTTTGGGATTGAAGAGGAAAGCAGCAAAGTAATCTTTGGCAACGCAGAGATAACAAAGTTGATGCATCTCTCTGTGTATTCATCAAGAACTCTGCTACAGGGAGAAACCAGGGTGGTGCCCTTTATTGGAGCTGGTCTGTGAAAGAAACAATTCCTTACCCGATGAAGAGGCAGAGCAGAAACTTCTGTGAACCTGAGGGAAGCAGGGTTAGGAGTGTCTGGATTTGATCATTGATGTCTGAGTAGTCATATCAGTCCGATATGTCCATCTGCAAAGGAATGTATAGTGTTCACAGGTTTTTCAGCCTGTTGAACTGACTCACCCCTGCCTTGATCCTCCTGCCACCCCTCAGATCAGGCAGCTTCTTGCTGACTCCTGCAGCTGAAGTCAGCTCTGGATGGGGGTACAATATCCAAACGTGCTTTTAGCAGATTTAGATCCTTTGGTTAAAGGGTCTAATCAGCCAGGAGGGGGAACAGAAATGTTTTGTGTGGGGGAGGACTTGGGCTTTCTACTGAACCCTCTAGAATACTACGGGGAGGAGTCCTGGGTGGCACTGATCTGACTGCACTTGCACTGGGAGGGACATCAGGAGTGGTCTTGAGGAGATGCATGTAGCAGGCGCGCAGGCATGTGCTGCCTGGTGTGGTACTCTGACCATGTGGCTGACCCCTGGAAAGACTACAATCCATGCCCATTCTATACCCTGGAGATGGGTGCTCTGTTCTTGAGGGCCTGTACAGCTGTCCCATTACTCCTCTGTCCCTGATGGATGCTGCACTGGGCAATGTTAATGGGTGAAAGCATGACAGGAGTGGCCTCAGGTCAAACAAGGCCAATGACAGGCAATACTGAGATACACCCGTGTGATCTTGGACCTCCCCTAGTCCAAGTAAACTGCAGCCCAGGCTGTTTCCTGGGCCTTTCAGCACACTTTCTAGGCATAAGTTACATGCCTGCACCTTGCTTTGTGGAAGAGAAAGCTTGAAAACAAGTTACTTATATCTCTGTGACCACTGGACACTCTTGACAACTCACATGAACACTTTGTGCATGGAGTCCCAGCTTCGTGAACACTCAATTTATATGTTGCTTTTCAGGGACAATAAAAGGTTGATACTTATTACTCGTATTTCATGAAGGATTTCAAAACCCAGCAACTCTTTCTGTGGACATCACAAGGAATTTACACAGTGAGATAAACACTGAAACTCCGCTTTCCCCCTTCATCACTCATCGGTGTTCTCAGCACTCTGGAATTTGCTGAGAACTTTACAGCATCCCTAAGAGCATCGAGTCTCCTCTTCTGGATTTCTTTCTTTCCTTTGAGACATGCAATATCTTCTTTGTTTTCTTTAGATTATTTTCTGCACTGGTTCAATGGGCAAAATAAACCCTCTCTTTACTCAATAGTCACTGCCTTTCCTTCTCTGCCTAAGATTCATTTTTTTTCTCACTGGAATTCACAAAGAGGTTTCACTCTTTTTTTTGCTTACTTTTTCTACCTGACTTTTGGGAAAATACCATTCTTTCCTATCATTACTCTCGGCTGAAAGACCTGAGTTTATCCAAGGTGTTGCAATCTCCTCTGTATTCTTTAGGCTAAAGGTACTCCAGTACTGACAGTCCTTAATGACTGGCCTGTTCTTAAGTAAACATGTGAGTCTTCACTTTTTGCCCTTTACAAATGCGGAATCAGTTGAGAAGAGGTGTGTCTATAGGCAGCTACTGAAATCAAACTAGGACGTCTTAGTCCACAGGTAGACAGACTCCTTTAATTGTTGATAGAGATTGTCCTCATGCAACAGTCCTTGCTGCACTGAGCAAATGCTTAACATCTTGGTCATATCACTCCTTTGGGTGGTGTCAGCCAGACAAGCAGCCTCACCTCCATACTCAGCAGAGATCTGTGCACTGTGGGTAGTAGATGATACCTGTTTTCTTTTCTGGCAAAAACAAGCTGTAACACTTGTCAGAACTAGCAGGTGAGCAGCCTGTGTTTCTCTCAGACATTTTTTTGGGTGGAATGTCTCACTGTGCAATGCCTGTGTTTGGGGTTCCTTGTGATTCTCTGTCCTGGTGTCCCCTAAAACTGGCCCCCAGGCTGCCCTGTGTTCATCCTTGAGCTAAACCTGATGTAATTGGGGGAAACGTCTCATTTTATTTTAAGTTATTATAAGTATGGGCAGGTGTGCAGAGCAGGCAGAGCTGCATGATCCTTGTTTCAGAGCAAAGGCACAAGCTCCACATCTGGACCAGAAAATGGGAATCGTCAGACAACATCAGCCCAGTCTGCTGTTTCTGGTGGGACCAAGTTGTAGAGCCAAGGGATAGCACAGCACATAGTGACACTACCCAAAAATGAGTTACAGCCCACCCTGATCTATGTCTGAATATATCCTGACCCACTGCCAGTACTTTAACTTTGCTCACTTGATTTTTCCTCCATAAATTTAGCTGTTTGTTTTTTGAAAATTCTGACACCTGCAGCATCCTGCAGCAGTTTTGTAGGTTTACTCTGTGTTACACAGGGAAGTACAACATCTGGTTTCTTTTGAACCCTATGACTTGTGATTTTATTTGATGTCCTCAAGGTTCTGGGAAAAAAGATCAGACCAGTGGGACCACATGCATTTAGCTCTGGTTTACATTGTCTATAGAAATCTTAAAATGATTTTGTTGTTTATCTGCAGGCTGCTTTTTCTTCTGTTTCCCACTTACTCCACAATTCATCTAGGAGAAACACTCCTGCTGAACCCTAGCTCCACATGGTCTTTTGCAGGCAGTGCCCAGATGTCTTTGCCCAGATGTCATGAGGATCTAAGACTGCTGCAAATCTTCCTTGGAATTAGCCAGGGTTGTGTCCTACCCAGTCTGCAGTGAGGGGTAGACCTAGTGTTTGACTGTGATATCAGCTGAAGCAGCCAAAGATCACGTCTTGCAGGGCTGCAGGGCATAGAAGCACAAAGAAAGCTTAAACCTTCATCAGCTGCTAACTATTGTACAACTGTCGTTCAGTACAAAGTTTTTAAAAAAAAGGTTGTTGGAGAAGACCTCCTCCAAATGAATCTTATTGCCTAAAAGGCAATAGGATACTGAATAGCACCAAACCTAGAGCTTTTCCCTGTACACCCTAACTGAAATTTCCATTTCCAGGGGGAAAGCCCAGATTTCCTTTTTGGAGTTGAAATTTGTGGTTGATGGAGACATCATCAGTTAGAGGGCCTGATTGGACTTAATTGATACTGACTACACACAGGGAATATATTGTGAAATTTGGAAATGGGCTGTATGAATTATTCCTTCTGAAATGTTGAGGGTCAGAAACACCATAAACCTCTCTGTGTTTGATCAGCAGACATGACTTGGAATTCCTAATCTGCTGGAGATAAACCAAGCTAATAATCAACCCTCTTCTTGCAGTCATTCAAACATTTATGTTTCCTCATGGGCTGTAATAAAGCTACAGTTTTGGGAGTAGTTTACTCTTCACATGATGGGTTTCATCTGTCTCTATTTAAAATGTGCTTCTATGTAACAACACACAGAAGTTGCATGGGGCGGGAGACTGGCTGAACTCCTGGCTTCTCCTCCAAACACCCTCCAGTGAAGGCTCTGGAAAGCATTCTGTCTCCTCCCTGGCTTCTCAGTTTTCACCTGTTGACTTCAATTTTTTCTCCTCTCCTGAATCAGCAACCCATGAATGACCACAAGGTCTGAGAGTGTCCCTCAGAGTTCCCCCAAACACTGAAATCCTTCTGTAAACAAGTGGTTTTGGCATGTGTAAAGCTGCACCATGTGTGTCATTACCCTGAGCTCACCAGGCTTTACTGCTTGTCAAGGCAACAAACTGCTGAGAAATAAAGGTGGTTCTGCATTTGGTTGCTCATGTGTTGTTTACCAAAGCAATACTGGAAGCTCTGATAGAGATTCCATGGCATGAAACCTATCCCACAGAGGCCAAGAGATTTGACCCATATGGTAGGTTTTATTTTGCTTTTGATTTATCTATTTTAGGATTGTTCTTTCACTGGACGTCCTGTACCAGGAGCCAGATAGAAAACAGAAGTCAGACACAATCAAATTAATGAAACAATGCGTTTCACAGTACTAGAGATGTAAAGGTGGAAAAAGCAAGGGGTTATTACACTTCCTTCGGCATGCAAGAAGCTGTATGTGATATCAACAAATGTCTTTCTCAAAATGTATGAAACTAATCATGAAGTTCCATGAAGGGACAGGTGTGATGTGGCATCTAGGGGAGAGGATCAGCAGTGAAGTGGCAGATGGAGAATGTGCTTTCTTGGAAGGTTCAACCACAAAATGCAGCCGCTTTCCCCACCATGTGCCACTAGGGCCAGGTAGAGCACAGCAGCTTCTAGTGTCAGCATCCCAGGGCAGGAGAGAGAGGAATAAGAATAAGCAAGACCCGAGCCTGACTAAGAGCAAGAGGGAGGCAGATCTATGTGTGTGTGTGTGTGTGTGTGTGTGTGATACTCATTTCATGAGCCATGAGAGATGTGCACCAAGGTCCTGACAATATGTAATTTATCCCTGATACCATACATGGAAGAGATTTCTAAGTGCAGTTAGGAAAACATTTGTTAGATCCTCCATGAAACGGGCTTTGTGAAGACCTAACCCCTGGAATCCAGACATCTTGTTTGCTCTCAACATGTTCCTGATGTCTACAAGGTCTTTGTCCTGATCCACCAGGGACCAGTTATAGCAGGGATCATATTTCTACCCATATCTCACAAACTCTCCACCAGGGACTCAGCAGCGGGTGTTGTCTGGGCTCTTGTATGAGCTGATGGCCTAGTTACTGGATGAATTTCATGAGACTGGCAAGAATCTGATCATCTTCAGGATCAGCACTGAAAATCTTTTCTCTTTGGAAGAACTTTGTTTCATTCTTCCTGAAATGAGATGAAGGAAGGAAAGAGCATTAGATTGATACAATAAATAGATGGAAGGAGGAAGAAAAGGTGCTTGATGACAGGATTTGAAGTCCTCTGCAGGAACTGCTGTTAAGGCAATACTGAAGGCAGAGTTACCTCCATGAAGCCAAAGTTACTACCATTTATTTTGCTCACCCAGTGAGCAATCAAGCCATCAAGATCAAGTACCTGTGAGTCTGGTTTTGGGGCGACCTTCATGTCAAGGAAAAGCCCGAACTGTAGTCAGCATTTCAGAGCTTACTTAAAGATTCCCATCACAAGGTATGACTATGTCTCACCTTTTTGTGCCTGAATCACAACTTCTCTCCATTTCCTCAGCCCTTATAACACATCAGATAATCAGTGCTGGAAAGATAAAGTGATCCAGGGTCCTTCCTAGAAAGACTCTGCCATACACAGCTGCAAGATTTGTAGATCTGATTGTTCAGGGGCAATGTAAAGGCTAGGAGATGAGGTTTCAGCTCTTTTATAGGGGTTGCTGAACTTAGCCTCTTCTGCATACTGCTAAGAATACCTCAGAGGATCCATGAGACCTAACCTATTTGAGAGGTACTGGGTATTGAAACAATTCAAGATACAGAGATTACCGTGCTATAGGGAATCTTATGACAAGCCTGAACCAGTGAATAGTTGCTCAGCATCCTCACAGATATGTTGACCCTGTACATCCATTCTCCAACAAGTCTCCAAAGCGAGAGAAGCAGGAGGATGGTATTTATAAGTATTAATGTTAAATATGCTTCAGGCCCCTTTAAAACACTGTAATCAGAGACAGGTATTTCTGAAGCCCTGTGTAGCTGCTGTTGTGACAAACATGGCTGGATTTTCCTGTGGGGAGCAAGGCCATACATTAAAAGAAGTCTTTAAATGTGATGAGTTATTCTAGTGCCTATGTGGGAATTAAACACTTGAAAATTCTTTGCTAAGTGCAAAATGCATTTGCACTGGAAGCAGAGCTTGTGCACGCACGTGTATGCAAGGCAGAGGAGGAGAGAAGGAGGTTCTTCTCTGGACAGACTTTCTAACACACCCTTTATCGTTTGGAGTGGGAGAGCACATTGGCAACTCAAGTTCATATTTCAATGCCTAGAGGGAGTTTAAAACCCCAGTTATCTGGCTGGAGGCCAGAGGCTGGAGGTGTTTTTCTCACAGCTGTGTGTCTGTGCTCATGAAAGCTCTCCCTTAACCCAGTGTACACAGAGGCTTTGCTGGCGGGTGGTTCAAGAGCACTCGGGTGAGCCCGCACCCTGTGCTGTTGATGAAGAAGGCACAAACAAAGCCTAAGCCAAAAGCAGGTGGAGGAATTATCTCTGTCGGGAGAGCTTAGATGAGGAACAGTACATCTCCATAAAGAACAGAAAGGGGAACTGAGCCCTAGGTGAACTACAACCACCAGGGCACAATAGGGACAGAATAGGAGGAAAGACGGAGGAGGCACATCACGTTTTCCTTTCCTAGTGCACAGAGAGACTCATATGCGGAGGAGAGAATAAGACAGGAGAAAGAAGGGGAGAGGAGGCCTCTGAAGACACTCCCTATATAAATGCCTTGGACAAAATGAGCACTGGAGGCTGAAGTCACCTGCCTCCTGTTCCAGGGCTGGGACAGCAGCTCTATTCACATCTCCCTATTTCTCAGGGAGCTTCCGTCAAGGATTAGGCTGTCCCTCCTCTTCTGCCTCTTCCTCCATGATTTTGTCCTCCAGCCTGTACCACAGCTTGGCTGCAAGGTGAAGGCAGAGAGGCAGGGGGTGACGAGTGGTATGTGAGCCGTGAGGGGCTGTGCTTGCATTAGTTTGCTCAGCAGCAAGGACAGAGACATCCTTGCCCTGTCCCCTACCCATGCAGGGAAGGGGTTGGAGCAAAGGGGTGGCCTCATGGCAGTCTTTGGGGTGTTTGCAGTTGTCTTCTCCCCCTTGCCAGAGCCCAGCTAGGCATGGAAGGTGCAGTGCCTTGTAGAGGGGGCAGACCTGGGGGTTACAACCCCAGAGCTCTTTAGGGAAACTTCTTACACACCCCGTACCCAGGCCTCACCCACATTCACCTAACCAGGTCTCAAAACTGTCCTGTGCTAATGGGCTGTGAATCACAGTAGTTATTGCCCTCCTCGCCTTTTTATAGCCAATCAAATATCCTGTTACCAAACTGTGCATTTCTAATGCAGTATTTACTTTAAACCCCTCCTTGAGGAGTTTCCTAGAGGGTCTTTCATCACTCTCTGATAAGCAGGTTGATGAACAGGAGCAAAGGACACAGAGATCTGAAGCGGATATATCTTGTGACGTGAGTCATAGGAGGGGTTGAGTTTCAGCCGGGAGAGCCTGCAGGGTGAAATGCACGTACAGTGTCCCCTTTCACTAGGGCTATTGGTGAGCTGAGTTTTTGAGAAGTAGCCACTGGGACAGAGACACAAAGTAAACCTCTTCCACCACAGGGCCTTACTTCCTTTGCTTTTCCCTGATACTGTGGAAAGAGCTAAATATTCACCCTACTTTCACTTCCCTTCCCGTATGATTGTGATCAGTGGCGCAGACCTTGTGTTTTGCTCGCAACTTATCATCTTTGCATCAGGGCACGGGAGAGTTCAGGCTCACGCTGGGGAAAACTTGCTTGGATGAGGATGATGCTGTCAGGATGTGGCAGGGCTTCAACAGCCCCCAGGGTGCTTGGGGACGAGGGCAATTCACTGGAACTACTGACATGCCAAGAAAAGGTGTGTCTAATTCATTGCCCAGCTCCTCTGTCCCTACACTCCTGTGTGAAGCTGGTATGCAGCAACGGCACTGTGTGTTCTCGGTGGCTGCTTTCAGGAAACCCGAGTGATCATGCATGTTTTCACTGATAAGGATCTTACCACTCCCATGCAGAGAGTGCTGCCCCGTGTTCAACAGGAGCAGGACTGTGACTCCTCTCTCTCCATCACTTAGTCAGTGCCTCAGTTTCCCCAGCTGTAAAGTAGTGTTAGTAATACATGGTTGAGTTTGTGTGTTTCTCAGATGTAGGATTTCATAGGCAGCTATAAAAGAAAGTCTGTTGTACTGAAGAGAAGTTACAGAGTACTTTGAAAGCCTAAAAAGGACTGTATTGAAATGCTTATTTTATTATCTGTTACATTGGACTGATGGAAAAAACTGCTTTAAGAGAGCGTATGCAAGCATCATACCTATGTGTATGGTCTACACACATGCACGCAAACACACAGAGTTTTTACTTAGCAATCCTTTAAGCCTATATCTACTAAAAAATAACTGCTTTCCTATTTTCTTTTAATCCTATATATTGCCTATTTGAAAAGTTACAGGTTTCTCAGAAATCGTACTGCTTTCCTTCGGGTTACCAAGCTAAATCCTAGAGTTTTGTGACCGTATCAGCATGTCTGGAGTGGCACGTTCACATGCAATATTCCATGTTTCATTTATGTAAGCATCTCATGTCCAAGGATCACTGCTTTGGAGATAAAGGCAGTTAGAGGCCGCAGATGGTGGTGGATGAAGCAGGAGAATAGAGGGAGTACAACCAGCAGGGAGGAGAGGGAAGCACTGGGCAGGCAAGCCCATAGAGTCTTCCACAGCAGCAGAAGATCTCTTAGGAAACTCCATCCCAAAGCTCTCCATCACCTCTGCGTCCTCAGCTGTGCCCATCAGACAGGCTCCTGGCCCTGAACACAACAACTGCTCACTGACTGCTTACTCGCAGTTAGGTCCATATTTCCTGCATCAATGTGCAGCATCACTGCTTTTGTCTTGCTCAAAGTCCTGTGCTACACTGTATATTGGACACTGTGGAAGCAAAGGGAGGACTAAACCTGCTCGCAGGACTGCAGCCTCACTGGGGAGTTGCTGTGAGAGTGGTTTTGTAGATGGATGAAAACCAGCTCTGATCTTCCCAAGAGTGGCAGTAGTTTCTATCACTCTCTGTGGTACAATGCCCTTGTTTTTAACAGAGATCACAGACCACCTTGTGTTAATGAGTAATCAAAGCAATTGACCAGTACTGCATTTGTCTCTTAGCTGGGAGTGTATGTAGATAAGGTGATAAGGTTGTTATATTAGCAAAGTTATGCTGCATTGATACCATATGGTTTAAGAGCCCTACAAGGCCAAGCTCTTAAGTATTAGGATACTCTAATACTTATATTAGTGTCAACTTACTATAAATGTTAGGTTATCCAAGAGAATAAGATATAGTTAACATATATATTACAGGCTATAAATCAATTTGAAAGCTACACTGAGTCATGTGGAAAGGCTGACAGGCTTCGTTCTATTTAGCATGGAGAAGAAAAGATGGAGAGGGGATCTTACCAATGCTTATCAATATCTAAAGGCTGGGTGTTAAAAGGATGGAGCCAAAATTTTCAGTGGTGCCCAGCAACAGGACAAGGGACAACGGGCACAAACTGTAGCACAGGAAGTTCCACCTAAATGAGAGGAAAAGAAATCTTTACTGTGAGGGTGACAGAGCACTGGAACAGGCTGCCCAGAGAGGTTGTGGAATCTGCTTCTCTAGAGACGTTCAGAAGCTGCCTGGGTGCGCTCCTGTGCAACCTGTTCTAGGTGAACCTGCTCTAGCAGGGTGTTAGACTGGATGATCCCCAGAGGTCCCTTCCAACCCCTACCATTCTGTGATCCCGTGATTGTATGTGAGCAGGGGTTTAGGCTCTTGGGAGGTTATTTTGGGAGAGCTGTTTCCCGAAGCTGAGGGGACATCTGTAGTGCTAAGGCAGGGAAGCAGAATATGAGGAGAAATTGCTACAGACTTTGCTTCACGAAGATGCTGAGTTGTTTTAAATAAAAAGAATTAAATATTTACCTTGCTAGTTTCTACTGAATAAGAACATTCTTTCTAGTAGATCCAGAAGTTTCTACTGAACTATCTGGAGACATGGACCTAGAGAAGGACCAGATACTAAATTGGCCTCTTTGTCAAGTGAAAGTCACAAACCTTTTTCATTGTGTTGCATGCTCTGGAACAGTCTTACACCAGGCAAAACTGGAGGATCCTGACCTGCTTCGCTGCTGAGGCCAGGATGCTCCTGAGCCCTGAGCTAGATCCAAATGTCTGGTGTGAATACGCTTCATCTCCCCTCCGTGACTCACAGCCAGGGAAGCGTTGGCATCCTGCTCTGGGAAGGGTCACTTGCCTGCCCTGCCCTGCAGGGAGGGTGAACACAAGGAGGTAGATGGAGCTGTGACTGCAACACTGATTGCTGGGCATGTGGAAAATAAACAAGAATTTGCCAGGGCTGCCATGACAGCTGTGGAGATAGGGTGGAAGCACAGGCAGAAACGGCACCTGGACATGCTGCCTTCATCCCTTCGTGGAATTTGTTCCTTGGGCTGACACGCACGGACATCTGATGTGCTAAACTGGAAGAGCAATGATGAACAGCTAGAAATACCACTCTGTCTATTACTATAGTGCTGCTCTTCCCCTGTTGTTTTTTTGGTTTAGTGTGTTTTTTTTTTTTTTTGCCTTCTACCTCAATGATGTTTGTATTGGACATATATTTACCATGCACCAAATGAGGAAAAATGGCCCCATTCTCCCAAGCTGGTATTATCCTCTCTGAAAGAAGCTTTTATTTGGGTGCAGGACAGAATGAGAAGGTAAGGAGATACATATGGCTGTAATACATTTGTTGCCTAATTCTTTGATACTGTAAAAATCTGTTCTTGCTACCTCTAATGACTTAATTCTGTTTGTGGAAGGCACTCTTACTAAATTTTCCTGGCCTTTCCTGAGTCCACCTCACCACTTTTTCTGAATTACTACTACTACCAACTGGCTAGGACACCTTGTTTTGAGAACTGGTGCAGCCACAGGTTAATTAACACAATGCAAGACAATCATAGGAAGGTGATGTGTATTATTGGTACCTGTCTCATATCAGTGCAATCTTTATCTATCTGGCTAATGAAATGTATCGTAATGACAATATACGGGACTTGCATGGCTAATGCCCTGTCCCTGTAAGTCAGAACTGTTGGAAACAGAACTCAATCCTTGTCAAAGAAAGCTGTGAAGATCTTGGGTATTTTTTACTTGTACAGACAGTTTAATGCCAGAAAACTCAGCAGAAAGCATCATGCTTGCATAACCATATCAAAACATGCATCTAGCAGAGAAAGAAGAAAAAAAAAATCCTCACATGTAAGCTTCTAAGAGCTTAATTAGAAAACAAAGAACAGAAGAGCTAAAGCAGCGGAGTGTCCTGCAGACCCTGGCCTTTTGACTTGGGACTTTCCTGACAGAAGGTGTTCAGTTCATAAGACCTGAGAACCTAAACATCTCCAGGAAATTAGAGCTGGGTGGTTTCTGTGCTCATACCTAAACTTCTACTGGAGCATAGGTTTGAAAAATATAATCCTAGATTATGCTATTGATGTAATGGTTGGACTTGATGATCTAGTGGGTCTTTTCCAACCTGGTGATTCTATGATTCTATGATTTTGTTCTCTACCTCTCACCCAAATTATATCCTGTGGATCTCTGCTGCAATGTGACATCTGAGGAACAGGGTGACCTTGGGATAAAGGCGGAAGATTGTTAACTCTGACAGTAAAACTGCCTCATGAGGTTGTGATGGAAATTATACAGGTTACATATTGTAAGAATAATAAACTTCTTACTGTTGTTGTATTTGGAGGGCAATCTTGGAGAAGGGAAAGCAAGCTTTGAGCAGCTCTGTAAAGGAACCGATTGGCTCCATCTGGAGGTGACAGCTGAGATGGCAGACGCTGTCAGTTTGGGGGAGCAGATTGTAAGCAGAGCTGAAACAAGAGCTAGAACCTGCTCTTCAGCCCTGTGTTGAAGAACTGCCCACTAAAGGCAGGTCTCAGGTATTTTATGGCTTCTCTTTTATAATAATAAAGATCACTAAGGACGTGATGGTTTCTGTGCATTTGTACCTTTGGGATGGGAGGAATTACTATTCCCACTGCCTCTTGGATTTCCTAGAGGGTGCCCTGGAACCCTGCAGGGTTTCTCAGTGTGAGAGAAGGCATTGAGTCAGAAACCTTCTGACAGAGGCTTCGTCCTTCTGTCACCAGCACTCTGCATGATCCCTGCACACCCAGGGAGTCCTGCAGGAAAATGGGAAGGCTGCAATAGCAGTAAGCGAGCAGGCAGAACCCAACCAAACTAATTTCCCCTAGCTGGGCCTGGCTTGAAAAGTTCAAGATTCCCACATGGGAGATGGACTTAGGCCACGAACAAATTGAGGTCCGGGGCATGGTAAGTATCTAGGTTTGGCTTAAATGGAAAATTTAGAGCTCCTCGTATGAGCTAGGACAGTTGTTGGTGTTGGCTCTGAAGGCCCATGATTGTTACCTTTTCCCTTCCCTTTCTAGTGACATTCCTGCATTGAACTAGATCATCACTGCATCAGAGACTAACAGGGTAACAAAGGGCCTGGGATTTATACCAAGACACTTTATAGTGGCTCACTGCTAAGGCATGAAACAATGTACAGGAATAAACCTGTGTGTGAACACGAGACCTCTTCTGTGTGTCCCTTAGCAGCTCAGAACTTCATCCCTGAAGAACAAGTTTGGATTTTTTTTAATAATTCCTACTTTGCCAAAACCTGCAATGATATCTGTTTTCCATATAAGTCCAGGACTCCAGTTACCTGCCTGCCAGTTCTGCACTACCCCATTTCTCTTCAGCAGGGCATGACAAGAGCTTTAACTGTGCAGGGCGGATTGGCTGCAGCAGCTCCCGTGGGTGCTCTCACCCTCCTCCCATCCCCGCTGCAGGTGAGCGCTGGTCCCTTGGCCATCACTAACCGGTGGCATCCACAGAAGTGAGAAGGTCCTCTTGTTCATGGCCACTGCAAGAGGGTGGCTGTGATCTGGGGCACTGAGGGTCTTACTCTATCCCAGCTTTAAGAACAAAGACTGAGCACAGTTTTTCTCACCCCCTGGATGTGCTGAGCACCTGCTGGCATGAGGTTTTTCCTCCAGTATGTGGGCTGTTTTTTTGCTTTTTTGTCTACTGGGTTTTTAATAGCATCTACCTGGACTGACTGCTGGATGGTGAACGCTGATGATTCCCTGGAGGTAAGATTGGGATGAGAAGAACCTGATCACCAAAACAAAAGTGTCCTAGAGAGAGTTTGGTTCCTGGCATCATTATTCCACTCTCATGTACATTTTCTCCGTTGTGCTAAATTAAAGTGTATGAAAATTAAATGAATGACTGCTAAGAGCAGGGGAAAAATGATATTTTTGTGTAATTCTTGATCCCAGACTATTATGCAGACTCTGCTCTCACTTAGGTTCAGGAAAGGTCTACAGGCTGTAGGTTTAAATGTGCATGAACTTGAGTAAGGTTATTCTACATCTCCAGCCTGCAAGGGTAGTTTGGAGATGTTTTTAATTCTATAGGTCAGGCTTCTGAGTGAAAAAGTCCATTGTGTACACTTGTGGTTGTCAAGACTTTTTCTTAACAGCCATTGAGTTACAGGGCAAAAAGAATTCTGTGGGGAGTATGGGGACTGACATCAAATCCAGCACTGAAAAATATCTTCTTGAACTTCTGCAGATGTTAGAGCTCTCACGTTAAAGAGAAGTATTGGCAAAAGTAATCTGCAAACAACAAGGGAGCAGAGGGCCGGATAGGTGCAAGCTGCATCCCAGAGACTCTAGACTCCAAACCATTGAGGTTTCTACAGCACTTGGTACTGCAAGTTTATATTTTTCTTCCCAGAACAGCCAGCCAGCAGTTTCCCTATATATAAAGGCTGCAGGTCCGCAGTGTGGGAATCTGCTCTCTGGTGAACTGGATACTTTATGCATTGAAGGTGAAACAACTATTAAAGCAGAGTGCGGCTGAATACATGAGGAGGAAACTTTCTACCTCTTATCCAGCATAGGAAACCAGAAGAACTCCTCTGTACCGAATGATTGCAATGTGACATTTAGCTGCATCACATCAAGTGATTAATTACCTGAAGAAAGAAGGCTAAAAGTGATAACAAGAAAAATACCTTTTTTCTTTATGCCGTATGAAATCTTGACAATCTGACTTCCAGTCCCCCCCTTGGAGAGTAGTTACTGAGGTGATTGTAGATCCAGTGCTGTGATGGTCAGAGTGTCTGCCCAGTGAGCCTTTTTGCAAGGAAAACAGTGTTGCACCCTCTGATGCTGGCTGGAATATTACTCTTAATTTCTCATGTAATTTAGGAGATATTTTAGGTTCATTTCAGGAAGCTGTGGATCACTTGGAGTCAGCTGACGATATCAGTATACTTAGAAGAGCTAAATGAGTCCCAGATTGTGCCATCATTTCCAAGAAAATCAAGGAAACTCAGCTCCTGAGTAAAGCAAGTTCAGGAAAGAACCAATCTGTTACCCTGAGGCTGTGTAACCTTCACTGGGCTGCCTCCTATTAACAGCCAGCGCTCCATTAACACCTACTTTGGTTATTAGCAGCCACTACTCTCACATTCCTACTCTGAGTGTGAATACTAAGTAATGGAGAAAAACGCCCCCAGCTTTAATACCTGACCAACTGATCTCCTTAATGGCCCTAATGAGTCACTACCTTTCTAAATAGTGACTGCAGGTAAACTGTCCATAGTCAGAAAGCTCTGGAGTCCACAATAACTCCTGTTTTCAGCTAAATAAAAAGGGTCATTCAGACAATTTCTGAATTCAGGAGAAAGGAATCAGCATAGAAAGTCACCTGGCTTTGACCCTAGCCTGAGCAACTGGGGGGCGAGAAGCCCTCGCTCTGGTTCTGCTGGAGAGGAGCAGCCCAGGAGAAAGAAGCCAGGGAGCACTGGGAGCAGCCACCTCTGAGGGGCTGTGAGGGCCCTGGCTAGTGCTCAGCTCTCACAGCTCCCAGCCTCTTCTTCAGATTTTTACAGTAGCTTGTGCTGGAAAAAAAACCCACAATCTGCTTTCCTGCAAGCACTGTATTATATATACAGTCCCTCCCTGTTGCAGGTGGATTAAAAAAAAATTACTATTACTGTTAAACACTGCCTTTTTTACTCTCGTGCTGGGCTTATAATCATTATATGTTGACATCTTTTTATAGTGCAGTAAAACACTGTGACTAACATCACTCACATGTTTATCTTCTGTGCTTTCCCCAGAAGGGGAAGAGAGTGCTTGTTCTGTCGTTTTTCATATTAGAATTATTTTAATATTAATTATACATTATGAGTATAATATAATTATATATATTATAGTCATTATGCAGTTTATGTTTTACATGCATACTTGTGTTAGGGAAAGCAGGTCATGGCAATGTGTTTCATAAAGAAAGTGGGAGATGAGGAGCTTGGCTGTGATGACCGCTCCTCGAATCCTGTGTTCAGCTCTGGGCCCCTCACCACACGAAGGATGTTGAGGCTCTGGAGCGAGTCCAGAGAAGAGCAACGAAGCTGGTGAAGGGGCTGGAGAACAGGCCTGATGAGGAGCAGCTGAGAGAGCTGGGGGTGTTCAGCCTGGAGAAGAGGAGGCTGAGGGGAGACCTTGTTGCTCTCTAAAACTACCTGAGGGGATGTTGTGGAGAGGAGGGAGCTGGGCTCTTCTCCCAAGTGACAGGGGACAGGACGAGAGGGAATGGCCTCAAGCTCCACCAGAGGAGGTTTAGGCTGAACATTAGGAAAAAATTTTTCACAGAAATGGTCATTGGGCACTGGCAGAGGCTGCCCAGGGAGGGGGTTGATTCACCTTCCCTGGAGGTGTTTAAGGCACGGGTGGACGAGGTGCTGAGGGTCGTGGTTTAGTGTTTGATAGGAATGGTTGGAGTCAATGATCCGATGGGTCTTTTCCAACCTGGTGATTCTATGATTCTGTAATTCCTGGGGCCATCCTTGACTGGGCCCAGGGAAGCTGAAGCAGATTTGCTATTGGGGCAAAGAGGTGATGAGGAATTATTACTATCAATGTGGTGCACGGGTCTGTCCATGTGATGGAGAAATCCATTCCTCTTCCATCTCTGCATGATGCCCCAGCCATACCTGACCGCTCTCCCATTTACAGCAGCGAGTTGCTCTGTGCCTCAGGGTCTGTGCTGTCTGCCCAAGGGTGGTTCAGAAGCAGATTAACACTCAAAAGGGCAAACAGTGCACAAAACAGAGGGGACCAAGGGATAGTGGAGGAGGTTAAGAGGCAGATAACAGAAACCAGAATAGCTCAGTAGTGGCTCAGGCCAGCAGTACTGCAGGAGTGGATGGCAACTGAAACATCCCAAGAAACAAAATACATTTATCAAATTTTCTCTTGACTGAGAAGGGCGTTATGTCACAAACTAGACCGTGATCCCAAATACTGTACCTTATGACTTCTGTTTTGCTTAGAGGCTTACAAAGCCTGGAATCCTGTTAGTGTCTCTATAAATAATTTAGAGGCAGGTGCTGCTTATGAGATTTTAAAGACTATACTAATACACACAAGTGAGGAAGTAACTGACAGTATTAGTTGAATACTGAGTAGCATGAATAAGCCCAAGGTGATTTGGGGGGAACATGAAATAATATAAGTACAAGCAGAACAAAATGTAATTCAATAAAAATATGCCAATTTCAAGCACAGCCTGAACAGTGGTGAGTTGAGACAGAAAAGGGGCTGCAGCTGGATTAAGAGGGCCACAGGAAAAGCTTATATCCCATATGAACATAGCAAATTGTTTTACATGACCTTGTTCTCTTGAAATACACAGAATCAACAAAACCAGTTTTTTCCAGCATTGCTTCTCCTGTTTTTGTGATATTTTTCATTAAACCTGATATTCTCAGAAATGGTGAGTAGTTTTCATCTGCATAGATAATTTTCATTCAAACATAAATAACACTTCTTTCGTTAGTCTGAAGTAGTGAGTCATTTTTACTCTCCTTTTGTCCACAGTGCAATATCACAGAGAAGATGTATAGTTTGGCTCAGATATTATATTGTGGAGAAAATATTGTGGTTGACTGCAGACTTCAATACATCCTGAATGAGACTTTATTAAGTAGCGGAGATATGTTATTATCTGCTTTGTGATTTACACAGTGAAAGAAAAATGAATTTATTACTTCATCCAAGGAAGCCTGGTCCCCTTTTCCTCCATGAAACCCATTCCCCAGAAGAGTTTCTCCTTCCATTAGCTGCAGCAGTCGTTGCTGGCAGCAATGGGGCAGGCTGGAGTCCAAAGCTGCACCAACATTAACTCTGCTTCTTGTATGAGCAATTCCAGGAATGTTTTAGAGGTGCTTGTTGCTGTATTTGCATTGGTAATGAAAATACCTCCCATATTAAAGTGATTTATGGAAGGCTTGGCTGGGAATGGTGTCTACAGCTTCAGGACAATGGAGAGGATTAGCTGTGGTGCAATTACAACATCTGCTCAAGTCTGGATGTCTCAGTGATGAGTGTGGCTCAGGTACGCGTGGTCCCATAGCCTTCAGCACACTAGGAACCCCAGGGCCAGGGTCAGTGCTGACTGCACCTCATTTTCCAGCAGTGTTTACCTCTGAGTCATTAGGGGCAGCCTTCCACATTCATTTGGAGAGGGGCTCATATCCTCACCTCTGCTCTGCGGCAAAGCACTCTTTGACCGTGCCGCAGCCACCTCCTATTGCAGGCACCTGGCTATTGGTGCAATTCCTGCCCTACCAGTCACATTCCTCTCCGAGCTGATCCTTCTTGGCAGAAGGATGGTGTAAGGGGAGCTTGGGCAGGAAAGTCTCAGGTCATTTGGTCCATAGCCCTGCCCAGCTCAGCTTAGACAAACATTTGGCAAGGAGTAATCAAACCTGCTCTTAGATCAATCCTGTTAGACACCCCTCCAGCTCCTCACAGAAATTTCCTTCAGAATTTTTATCTTTACTGACAGGGAATTTTCTACCCTAATTTTTCGCCTAAATTTATTTTCCTCTAATTGAAAACCGTTAGCAGGAACACAGAAAACCTTGTTCTTTTTCCCCACTCTGCCACTTTTTTTTTCTTCTTCAAGCTAAACAGCTCAAGTTTGCCACTGACATTAACTGAGACAGGATTTCTGTTGAAGAACTTAGCTGACCATCTGCTGCATTGGTAGATACATTAACTTATGTTCATCTTTCTCTTCTCAACATGCAGGTGAGTACAAAATGTCGTGGCCTGTGGTGGGAATGTGTCACAAATGTTTTTGATGGGATCCAAACTTGTGATGAGTACGACTCCATCTTTGCTGAGCATCCTGGTATGTAAGTCAAAGAAGTTCCTACAAGTGGTTGGGACACTTGAGTGTAGACAGAAAGAGCATCTATTCAACTGATAATTTTGTACACATACATATTAGGTCCATGTTTCTTTTCTCAGTGAAATATTACTCCCAGGAGAAGGTGGAGAAAGCTTCACCTCCTCACCACAAATGTTCCCACAAGATCTGACCCCTTTACCTGCCCACATTTCCATTCCTTGTGCACTAGAACAATCTGCTTTTGTCCTGCAGTGAAGCTGGTGCTGACCCGAGCCATGATGATCACAGCAGATATCCTGGCAGGATTTGGATTTCTCTTCCTTGTTCTGGGACTAGACTGTGTGAAATTCCTTCCTGATGAGCCACTCATCAAACTGCGCATCTGCCTTGTGTCTGGAGTTACATTGCTCATTGCAGGTATTACCCACTGTGCCCCCAGCCTGCAAGACACCCTATAGCAAGTGGGGGAAGCTTTAAAGATTCCTTTTATTTCACAGAGAGGAGCTGGTGATTTTCTAGAGGGTAAACATGGGGGAAAGATCTTTATTTGCTTTATATGTGCTATATAGCTTCCTCTGTTGACTGATTTCCATTTACTGCCGTTTTACTGTGAAGAAATCAGTGTTGTTGGTAAGCCAGAGATCTAAGTGCTGAAGGTCTAGAAAGTCCTGGCATCCTGGTTTGGTTCCAGGCTTTGCCACAGATGTATGACCTTGGGCAAGTCACTTAGCCCAAAACCTCTGCAGCTGATCTCTTGTGAAAGGATAATAACATCTCTGTCCTCCTAGCTGATAAATACCCAACTGACAGAGGTGCTTGGCTGTTGCAGCTAGTGGAATAAAAAAATAAAAAATTAAATAGACAGCCAACTAGGTACAAGGTAATTTAATTTGACTGTATGCCAATTTTGAGCATCTATCTCTAATTCAGTGTAAGCAGTTTTAACGCATAACTCACCCTGATCACTGGGAACACAGGTAAAGCACTTTGAGAGGTTCTTTTAAACATCCTTTATTCACCTCCATAAGTTTGTCTGAAAAACACTGTCAAAGTTCTGAAAGTAAAAACAGATTCAATAATTAAATTCTTGAAGCAACTTACAACATACATGATAATCAGGATAAGGGGAGAGTTTTCTGCCTTTTACTGCAGAAGCCTGAGTGCTGCCAACCAGCACTGATGGTGTCCGTGAGCGCCAAGCTGTAAGGCTCAGCCTCTGCCTGATAGAACTCCAGCTGATAGCAGCAGGAGCCAGGGTGAATCCACCAAAGTGAATCATAGAATAACCAGGTTGGAAGAGACCCATCGGATCATCGAGTCCAACCATTCCTATCAAACTCTAAACCATGTCCCTCAGTACCTCGTCCACCCATGCCTTAAACCCCTCCAGGGAAGGTGAATCAACCCCCTCCCTGGGCAGCCTCTGCCAGTGCCCAATGACCCTTTCCCTGAAAAATTTTTTCCTAGTGTTCAGCCTAAATCTCCTCTGGCTGAGCTTGAGGCCATTCCCTCTCCTCCCGTCCCCTGTCACTTGGGAGAAGAGGCCAGCTCCCTCCTCTCTACAACCTCCTTTCAGGTAGTTGTAGAGAGCAATGAGGTGAACGGGGGCAGGGGGACAACTCCTGCCATCTGAGGGAGACCTTCCCATCCCAGCAGGGAGCAGGCTATAGCTCCATACTTTATGTTTGTAATTTCCTTGTGATCCATCTGGGAGCTCTGTGTTGCACCTCCCTCCTGTCCCGCAGGTCTCCCAGGCATTACGGGCTCGGTGTGGTATGCTGTTGATGTCTACATGGAGCGCTCCTCTCTTGTCTTCCACGACGTGTTTTTGGGCATCCAGTACAAGTTTGGCTGGTCATGCTGGCTCGGCATGGCGGGGTCACTCGGCTGTTTCTTATCTGGGGCCCTGCTCACCTGCTGCATGTACCTCTTCAGAGGTGAGGAACCATGGCAAGCCTGAAGGACAGTTCAGAAAGCTGATGCTTGGAGCCTGCTACAGGCACAGAGGGTGGGGCGAGTCCTTCAGGGACATTCTTCAGGGTGTTTGTTCATCCCCAGTAGCAATGTCTTCAGCTGCAAAATGGGAATAGAGTTGTTTTCAGCAGCTCTAGAAAGCACATCAAGGTGTTCAGGTGGGAGCTGAGGTGTAACTATGATGTAAATTGTGTTGTTATGTCCTATCTTGGAGAGTTGCTTTCTCTGCTTTTCAAGGCTTTGAAGCTGAGAGACACCAAGCACTTGTAAGCAGATACTATTTCTCTCCCTGTGCCTCACAGAGACAAGCTCTGGAAGACTCCACTCTGCTTACTCCTTGAGGAAAGGGTATTCTTCGGCTGGGACGATTGTAACAAATGTACATTTGCCATCCTCCCAAACGGCTACTGCCAAAATGTATGCAGTGGACACAAGAGTGTGAGGAGGAGGTGAGTGCTCCAGAAAGATGCAAAGTTAAATATCAAAGATGGACTGTATGCTACAATGTTTGCACTATGAAAGCCTAAAAAACCCCCTTCCTTCAAGAAAGTAATCTCTGAGGAGACCTTGCTTTAGGGATTCCTGTTGTCTTTAGTACTGATGCCATTTACAGCAGCATGGACTGAAATAAACACCACAAACTCTTTCAGCATTTGACTCAAAACTACCAGCACAAGTAAGAGCCACTCCAGGATCAGACCTTGGTGTTTAGCATGAAGATCCCCAGACTGTAAAATGGCTCTGTTCTGTGTCTGGAAATGTGTTAACAGAACATACAAAGCAGAAAATACAGTCGAAGGGAGGGATTGATCATCTGTGCAACATCTGGACCCTGTGTACCCGCATGAGGTTCAGCTCCTCTTTAAAGCAGCTGGAGGGTTCAGCAGAAGATCTGTGTTAAATTCATGGCCTTCTGTTTGGCCCATGAGTCTCTGCAATGAGAAAACATCGCAAATTCAGGTGCATTCCTCCTTGCAAAATACAATCCTACTCAGTAAGTGTTAAAATGTACATTACAGATGCTCTAGGCTAGCTGAGATCTGGAAATTGGCAGGTTCTTTCTGCTTAGTAAAAATTTTGCCTGGACAAAACCGAAGTGAGTGAATATCCAAGACCTGACCTTGTGCATGACAAAATGTCTATATAAAATAGAAACTAGGAAAAATGACAGTAAAATCCATCATCACTTTCTATCAAAAGATATTTAAATCCAGTTCAGATCTGCTGACCCCTGTTTCAATCCAGGCTGCCATAGACTGGGTGAGGCCAGAGCATCGGTCGTGTATTCACTAGGGTGGGTGGAAAAAACCGAATGCAGTTTAACATGTTCTCTAAGAATGGATGCAAATGCTTTTCCATGTATTTGAAGGAAAGAGAAGCTGAGAAGCAGGTTTTTTAGGGTTGGTAGGAATTGCCTACATCCAGTCCTTGCTACCATGAGCACAATATCGTATAGTCATGGGCACCAGGGAGTGAGAAGAGTCTCTAAGCACAGAGACATATCTCATCAGGAGGAGTGGAGAAACAGCAGTGGAGTGGGGACTGACACTCCACCAGGGGTAGGCTTCCTCCACAGACTGCTTGGTGGAGGGACTGGATGGAGAAA
The DNA here is from genome assembly GCA_033459285.1 of Clamator glandarius. Classification (NCBI taxonomy): domain Eukaryota; kingdom Metazoa; phylum Chordata; class Aves; order Cuculiformes; family Cuculidae; genus Clamator; species Clamator glandarius. The sequence continues at coordinate 2,283,186 of JAUNZM010000332.1, read as the reverse complement.
ATCCCTTCCTCTTGAGAGGCAATATGAAGTGAAGCCTTATACTATGAGGAGCAGAGGGAGATGGGATGATTGTGGATGGAGTGGGCTACATCCCAAAGATTAACTCTGATAGCCCTTATGATGGAAAATGAGGGGTTGAATCCTCTCATGGGTTATCCTAGAAGCAGCATCTTGGGCTGCAGCACAGAACTGACCCACACTGGTAAAATCATAACCCATTCTGACATGGGCCTGACCAAATAACACTCAGGCCCTCGTACAGATGGGAAAACAGCAGGTCCATACGGCTTTGCTATGGGTTCGAGAACCTCCACAAGACTCAGACCATAACACAAACATCTCAGCAAGAGCCCTTGAGACAGTGTTGCTGCCCAAGCAAGGGAGGTTTTGTGCCTGCAAAATTCGTGCTGCTTTAGTTGGCAGATATTTATGTTAGCCAAACTGAAAGCAACTTACTGCCAACTGATGAGCTGTATTGAACAGATGTAAGCACAGTAGGAGATGTCACGGAAGCTTTTTTTACAAAGTCCTGGGAGAGAAGGAGTATAAGAGTTACGAGTGCCGTGATGAATTTACGGATTACACCAAGAATGCACAAAAAGATCTGGAGGTGATAGGAATTTCTGCCTGTTACTGCAAGAAGATGCATCCAGAGCATTTTTTTTTTTAACTTTTTCATAGTCATGTCAGAAATAAGTGTTTGTTGTGCAGCTTTCACGGTGAAAGAGCTGGAACCAGTACATCTTGCTAGAGGAAGGAAGCTCTGAGGATGTTTGTGGATCCAGTTCCTGGGCTGCGCTTCTGCTTTCATGTTCCTTCAGGGATACGTCAAGAAGGAGAGGGAGGATGAACCCACTGCAGAGTTAAGGCTATGCTCTGCCACTGCTCCAATCCCTGCATCCCTGCTCCTTCCCAGGGAGGCCTACACTGTTTCAGCCTCCTTGGGGGAGGAAAGATGCCCTGACAGCACTGGCTGCCCCTGCTTGACTCAGCCAGAACATCCTTGTGAGGAGATACTGAGCAAAGGCATCATGACTTGGACCAAAATCCAGAATCAAATTCTTCCCAGACTGTGCAGCCAGTGCGGTAGCTCTCATCACTAACACTTAGGGACATCTGCCAGTCTCTTGCTGCTGTTTTCTTCAATATCGATGCAGAATAAGGGTTAATTCTTTAACTACGCTCCTTTTCTAGCCACATTTTATGATATCTTTTGAGGACCTATCTTCTGCACAAGGAGACTAGAAAAAGGTCACAGCAAGCCTTAGGTTTGCTGGGTTAGTGTTTTGTAACAACCAGTCCAATGCTGCATTGCTTCATTATTGAAATCTTGCTGACAGTCTATCTGATGTTTTGATCAGTTGTTAATATTTAATTGTTAATTCACTGTTTGATTTAATTCTGACTGTGATTTCATGACTTCAGTATTCACTCCTCATGCCCATTGCCATGTCACAATGCAGATCTATTTTAGTTTGGTTGTTTATTCATTAGTAAGAAACGTCCCAGAAAGTACACAGAACCTATTTTCTTTCAAAATCACAGCCAGTCCCTGTGATTAAAGATGTTGCATGTGACCTCAGATATTAAGGTATTTCCTTAATATCTAACTACATTCCATTCAGCAGCAGCCAGCTAGGAAAGATACAAATTGCCTTTGCCTCCCCAATGGCCACTGACCGCTTCTGTAAGCTCTTTGCTCAGTTGCAATTTCCAGCTGAGGCTCAACATTTAATCCTTTGGTGTCAGCAGCCTTTTAGCCTTCCCTAGATTTTCAATAACTTCTAAGGAGTATTTGGGTATGCTTGGGTATCTCAGTGTCGTTGCTTTGTTTCCCAGGGTATAGGCAGAGCCAAGGACCTAGCTCAGAGCTGGGACTCCTGGTTTCCTCCCTGATGTACGTTCTTCATGGTGTCTCCTTGAACTTGGGATTCTCCATTGCCCTCTCCACTGACAGCACACAGTTCAGTGTCCTTTGCCAGGGCTCCAGCTGGTTGCAGGTTAAGGAAAATAGCAAAGCCTTGTAGGAAAGCTCTTTGCTAAGCTGATTTCATGCTTTACAAATAGATATTGATTTCCCATTTTGATATACTTGAGAAGGAAACAGAATAAAACAGTGATATCTGCAGTGGTTGTCCTCTTCTGCCTGCAACATTTCGCCCTCTCGCTACCTCAGTTAGCCTTGTTCAAAAGGGCTCTTAATAACTTGGCTCTAATTAGGACTCTTACTGTTACCTTGTGAACCAGAGTATCTCCTACTGCAGCTGCACAAATATTTCCCAGAATATGCATTATTTCCTTCCTTTTCACATATGTTGTAATGTGATTTTTGTGTGAATTCAGTAGACCTGAACAATCATTTTCAGTAGATAAAAATGTTAATTCAGAATTCTGTTTTTCTTATGCATTTTAACACTTGTGAAATACAATAAATGCAGTTGTCTTTGTGTGACTTTTTCCTTTAAACCCACATCCAAGTTTTTCCCAGAAAGGTCCTTTGTCAGGTGAGCTGCTCTGATGCTCTACTGGAAAGCCGCACAAAAGGCAGCATCACAAACAGTATCAGCCCTTGGGAAACTGGGATGTGGTTTAAAGTCTTCCCAGAACTTTGCTAGTAGCTGCAGATCCCAGGGCAAACCTGCAGCAATGGCTCTTTGGCAGCTGGCAGACTTTATCCCCAGCTTCAGCACATCCACTTATGGTCATTTCATAAACTTTCAAAGAGAGAAAAATAAGATGTTACCAAGAAAGTAAGTTTCACCCTCAGCTTGGGCTGGACCAGTTTGCTAGTCTCGTCTGCTTAATATTATGGGCAAATGATTCATGACAGAAATATTCTGCACAAGCACTGTTGCAGGGAGTGGAGGACAATCTTTTCCCCTGGTAACTCCTGGGTCCCTGCTGTAAGTTGCCTTTGAGAGAGAAAGGAAAGAGTCAGACTTGTGCCATCTAGTGACCCAACGAGAACAAGCATCTGTCCTTGGCAACATCCTCTTTCTCCCTACACAGAAGCCTTTAGCCTGTAATCCAGAGTCTTCAAATGACAACAAAAAACAATAGATTAATGAGCGTTTTTATTATTTTCACATCTTTCGTCTGTAACTCTCCTGGCAGCCCTGACCCATTATGAGTCAGCTGCCTTTAGTTTTGCTCTATTTTGCATGAGACCCCGATTATGACCTTATTATTCAGCTCTTGATGTGCAGAGGTGAAAGTCCAGCTGTGTGCCTCCCCACATTCCCTTCTTTTTTTCCTTCCAGATGGTCACCAAGCAATTAGTTTCTCTGCACTGCTCCCATTTCCCCCTTTCAAGGCTTGCTGACAAGTTCCCCCATGAATACATCTGTCTTTTAGTATTTTCTGTTTTATTTCTAGGGTAGTTTGCCATTTCTTCTCAACGTTAGTAGGAAGTGTAAGTCAAAGGATGAGTGGCAGCCAGAAGTTCATAGCAGAGCAAGTGCTTTTCCAATGAGGACCCTTTTCCTAAGGCGATGAATTATAAAGAAATGGCTTGTCTTTATAGTTCTGGAAACATCAGCCAAACTGCATTAACTGATCTCATTAACGGCACCATAAGGTACCAGAAAAATATCTGCTTTTGTAAGAATGGGCCACAGTTCTGGAGAAACATTGCCCATTCTTTTGGAGCACCTTGGAGTAGGGAGGTAGGCTGGAAGGAGCAACTTTCATAGACAAGAGCAGGTCAGTGGGGCCATCCCAAATACATTTACACAGGGAAGAAATCCAACCCTTTCTCCATCTCAATGACCAGGGAGCCAAGGACCAGGCCAGTGCCCACTGAGCCCCCTTTCAGGGTGCCCTCCTTTCCCACCCCAAGCCAGCAGCAATGTCAGTTTATGCTCCCCACTCCCCTACCCCAAAACAACCCTACTTGAGCTCTTTTTCCAGATAGCTCCTGGTCTTTAGCAGCCTTTCTAAGCACCCATGGCACAAGTACCACAGCACATAGCTCCTCCCATGCTGGTGACTCTAGCTGGAGCCTAGTTTTGTTACAGCTACTAGCTTACTTTACAATAAACCACTTGATGCAATTTTGATGGAATAATTTTATTGCTTAGTGAATAGTTAAAGTTCCGCAAACATGAAGCTGAATGCACTGGAATACATACTAGTACCACAGAAACACAAACCTGTTTCCCATGAATGTAGCAGCCTCCTGGACGTGTTTCTGAATGCCTCGCTTGCCCTCTGTTGGGTGGTTGGAGAAGAATTTACCATCTTGATAATGAGTCCTGCTTTCTGGACTTTGTGAAAGAGGGATGCAGAGTGATGAAAGCATTGAAACCAGAGCAGTCCTTGCCTGATAGACTCTCCAGCCTTCTGATTAGGAGGTGACATTCAATGAAAAGCAGCGATTTATTTAGAGCAAAGTAATTAATAAGTGGAAGACTGTAATGTTTTATGCAGCATATAATGCAGACAACCTGTGGAGTTCAATTCCATGAAAGGGTCACTGAAGGTAAAACAGTGTGTAGGTGGGGAGGAAACAATGGCTAATTTAATGCCCACTAGCAGGCTATGCAAGCTGAAGTGACAAACACAATCAAATCTCGTGCTTTGGGGCATAAAATGAAGGGGTTGAGTAGTGGAAGCAGTTATGTGTGAAGAAGGTCTGATCCTGAGAGATGCTGTTTACCTGCAATTCTTACTAAGCTCAGACAGCAAAAAGACACTCAGAAATCGCTCAATGTCTCCGCTGGCCAAGACTGCATTTGCTAATTTTCCTTATTAATAAACCCTGTAATATTTTAGCCTGCTGGCACAAACATTCATTTTGTTACAGTAACATTTATTTCCTTTCACGGAAGACTCAAACATTAAAGCTGCTCCTAAAATAAGATTTTATGGTGATAATTTGCAGTGGTGCTGGCAGAGGATTTGTCTCTCAAAATATGCTATAATTATTTATCTAGCAAAGGTACTTACGTAGCCTTATTACGAGAAAATGTGAGCATTTCATAACCTTCAGTGGATTTATCTTCTCAGTTCCCTTCCTCAGCAGAGGAACCGATACTAGCCCCATCCTACAGCTAGGGAACTTCTCCATGAGGCAGGCTGTGAGCTTCCATTAATCTTTTGCAGTACCCAAGATGGACCCAGCTGCCCACTTTGACTGTGAGCTCATGGTTCCTTGGACACACAGTGCAAGGTACTAGATGTGACAGTTACCTTCTGCACCAAGGTGGGGCTAATCACAGCCCCCAGCCCTTGTCATTGAGAGAGAAGAGATAAGGGGGTCCAGCAGGCTGAATCCAGACTTCAGTGACCTACCTATGGCAAACAAAGGAAACATTTGCTTTCATCAGAAATCCAGCTAAGGAGGAAATTCGGCATCTTTCCTCTGTGATTTGAGAACTAGGCAGGCTAATACCTCCTCGTATGGCTTAGGTGGAGCTGATCCTGTTTGAGTGTAAGACAGGCTGGATGGCTTCTTGAAGTTATTCTCATCCTGTCTGCAGTAGTAAACTCAAAGAAAATTGCATTTTTTATCCTAATGAATCTTTGTAGCTGAACACCTGATACCTAACCCCATAATTCATGCTTTTGGTGAACTGCCGTGAGGGTTCTGTGCCATACAAAGCTCATAGGTGTGTAAGGCTAAGGCAAAAGTAGCTGGGGACATTCACCATGAAATTAAGAACAGCTTAAGTGAGTAAACTCACTTTTTTCACTTTCTGTAGCCAGCTCCTGCTGCTTCTACTCCCTCCGTAACCTCCGTCTCTTGCTTTCCCTCTTCTGGTCATAAATTTGCTGCCTTTTGCACTAAGCAAATCTGATACACTGTGCTAAATATTTTAAATCTGGCAACCAATCCCTCATTGCAAAGTGGCATGATTGCATTACAATGTATTAGAACAACGTGACTTTGCCAGAGGGTGTTTGTTGGCACTGTGTAGAGTGAAGGAGGCAGCTCAAGTCTGAGAAGTAACTATCAAGTCGTTTATCAACGTTTGGTTCTAAAACACATGGGGTTGCACCAGCTCAAGCAGCCTCAGAGAAATAAATCTGGAGGCTGAGCCAGAAACACTGAATACAGACAGACCTTTGAGGGAGCTTTCCAAAACCCAGAGTCTTAACAAAATATCAAGCTGAGCTCCTTTGACAGATTCAACACACGTTTTTGGCATTTATTCTATTGCATTTTGTCTCTCCTTTTAGGTTAAGATGAAATATTTGCTGTTTTCCAGTCTCTTGGCTAACCTGTAGAAAGGGCTGATTTGATATCACACTCTTGTGGCATAATGGAAGATCTCTGATGAACCAGATGGAACCACAGGAAGCCAACATGTGGTGTCTAGAGCTTATTTTCCTTCATAATATCCTCATAGGATGGAGGCAACTCAGTTTCTCCAAGGCTGAGCCATGGAGCAGGAGAGGAGGACATCTCTGCTGTCATGCAGGGATTCAGAGATCCGGCCAATGGGCACTGAGGCACCTCACTCTCTGCGGAAAAAGCAAAGCAACAATCATGCAGCAGACAGACACGAAGAGCAAGTGCTGGGGGGGAAGGGGTGAGCCTGGGAGGAGCTGCCAAGCCACTTAGAAACAAGAAATGCACGGATGTAATTTTTGAAGCATGGCATCACAAAGACTTTTACCACAAATTCCAGATAAAAGAAGTGAGAATAAAGGAATTTGGGTGAGTTTGGGATGGGTCCTCCCTGTTGAGACACTGTTCATGACCACCCTGAAAGCAGGCAATATCTTCTTTGGGAAGGGCTTAGTCTAATGGCAGAATTAGCTTTATTCTTCTTGAAGAGACTGTAGCCTGCTGGTAATACTTTCTGTCAGTGCTGGGTGCTATACACAGTCATTATAGCCCAGATCTCAAAAGTCTTGGAGCTCAAAATGCTGAGGGCACTACTGTGATGAACAGCACCCACCAAGTCAACATCTAACAGACACCAGGTATATCAGCCAGTTGAGCTGCCTGCTGGGGTGGCTCATGTACCCCAAGAGGGTCTTGTCTGAGCGAGAAATGCTGGTCACATGTTGGAAAGTGCTGCCTGACCCCAAGCATTGCCCATGGCTGAGTACATCAGGTAGCTGAGTGTCCCGGCACAAAGAAGAAGGTCCCACATATTTCCAGTGTTAGTATGGCCAAGTCTTGACTAGGCGCCTTTGGGGACACATGGAGAGTTCAGCTGAAGGTATGGCTAGGGAAAAGGGGACATGGCTTGCTTACACCCTCCAGTCCATGGTCTGAACATTTGCCCAAGATGCCTGAGCTGGGCACCCCGTTCTTCACCAGAAACACAGCACCCACCGCAGCCCAGCTGCTACTCAGCCTGGCTGCCTCTTACTATGCAGTCGATGGGCCATGGAGAAGCCTACCAGGGCCAGCAGGACCTTGCAGCAAGTAGGGAGAGGACTAACCACAAAAGGCATCTGAACTACTGAGTGCAAAGACGGCCAGCGTGCGTCGGTGGGGGAGGCAGCTCCGTCGTTTCAGCCAGCACTGCAGGCAGCAGCAGATCCCGCAGGACAGGAGCAAGGCCAGGGAAAAAAACACCAGGAACCTGAGGCAGAAGTAGTAGGGGAGGAACAGCACCATTACCATCTGTGGGCAGCACCGACAGATGGCTGCATGTCTTCAAATTAACATATTCATTAACATCTTTTTGCAAATAGCTGTTAAATGTTGCAGTTTGCCCATCAGTGTACTGGACATGATCAAAGTCCGTGGAAACCAATGTCTCATTGCTCAGTACCAGGTGCTGGCTGGAAATTTAAACATTTCTCCCCAAAATCATTTATCGTTTTTGCCCAGCTCAGTTGTCAGCATACAGTGAAGACGATAAGGATAAATGATTCCCATTAGTCAGCAAAGGCAGAACACAGGGACAGCCCAGGAGAAATGCTCTCTAGCTATCAGTCTCTCTTAATGCTTTTCTCTCTGTATATCCATCAAAGAATATTATCTGACAGCTTTTCCTTCTAAAACATATCTGAAACTTACCACACATGCCAGCTGCTAAAGTTTTCATCACTCTGGCCAACACACCTAATGAGGGGAAAATAAAAGGAACTTTGAGTCCAGCGTGAGGGGACTATACTGCCTCCAATGCACGTCTACCAACACAAAACAGTACATCATCGGTAAGAAGAGAACTGAGACGTTTTCCTCCATCGCGGGAACCCTATTAGAAGTTTCTCTGTGTAGATGGGAGTAGATGCAGACAGTGTACGAAGCAGCATGCAACTGGTTTGCCTTTCAAGACTGGTACCAGCCATCAGAGTTTTTGCTGCAAACCCAAAAGGTTGCCAGCCTCCCTTTCCTATTTTGGAAGAAAAACTAAATGTCACTTTCCCAGAAGCCCTTATTCCTCTGCCATGCCAGTGTGCTGGGCAGGAGCACAGCATCCCCAAAAGAGCCCAGGGTGGGAGCAGCTGTGGGAGTGAAAATGGAGAGCCAAACTCACCTCTCGCCAAGTTCACAGTCCAACTCAGAGTCTGCTAACTGAAAACACACATGTAAATCAGAGAGAGCAGATGTGTGTTGTTATTTTATAATTTACCAGTGTAATTAATGATCTTAGAGTGGGAAGTAGAGAGGAAAAGCCATTCATACACGTGCTGGCTCCTGTAGGGATGAAACCCAGATTTCTCCCTAAAGACACAGGGCTGAGCACGCGCCTCTGCATGTCTCCAGTCTACCTAGTCCATATTGAAACCAAGGGGCAACCCTGCAGAGAGCTCAATAAATTGAATAGTTTGAAGATGAAAGCTAGGGAAAGGGGAAAGCATTTCTTTTGATGTGAAAGAGTGAAGGACAAAAGCTGGGAGACGCAAGTAGGAGTTGGAAACCTATTTACAGAACTGGGCTTTGCTATTCAGAAGTATCTGCTGATATGTCTTACAACAAAATTCTTGGTCTGTAGCTCATTTTCCAGTAGCTGATTGTGAATAGCGCTGCAAACTGGAGCTATTTTGACCAGGCGTGCTCTAGCCAGCATTTTCCTGTTTTTGGATAGTAGTGGTGCATCATTCCCAGAGTCAGGTTTCAGGTATTCCAAATATGTGAACCTGAAACTTGTTTTTCAGGTATATTTTCTAGCCTTTTTCAATCCTTGTTGATTTTAGCCTCAGTTTCAGATTACTTGGGAAAAAGTAACTGCAGTGACTCATTAGTACGATTGAATCAAATTCAATACAATTATTTGCTGACTTGTGTTAGGTGTGTTATAACACTTGCCAAAATATGCTACAAAAACCCTTCAGGAATAAAATTGCAATAACATTGGGAAGCAAAATGAGCAAGATGGAAAAATTTAGATTTATTTTGTGGAGAAAACAGTTGGAATGTAATTTGTAAGTCATTTCTTTGTTCTGCATTAGAACTTCAAATCAAATATGTATAATTCAGAGAACTCATATCTCTAATTAACATGACTTCTTTGGAAGGATTTTGCTGTGCAAACTTGTGTCGATCTAAACAGCAAGAAATCATCCCACAAATCTCTGTAAAGTGTCTGATCCTGTGCACGCATTGCCTTTCAGTCCCCAGTTTCACCAGAGGTGTTTAAGTGTTGTAAGACTTCCGTATAAAACATTATGCATGAAATTTCTTGACTGATTGAAACTCAAATGAGGAATAGAGAAAAAAAACAGAAGCGTCAACTCTTCCAGACACGTCCTTTTAAAACTTATCTAATTTGCCGTGTCACAATGTCACACATGCACTCTGGTGCAGAATATTTTTTTTTGTACTTCAACTGATTATTAGAATAACAGGTCAGAACCAGATTTGCTGTGGTTATGTGTACCGTGAGTACTCTTCATGGCTGAATGACAACCTCTGGACTCTTTCCATCCTTCATACTGTCTCAGCAGAGATACCTTAGCGTAGTCAGACTGCAGCATTGTGTGTCTGCACTGAGGCAGTAAAATCAATGCAGCCAAACACCTACCTATGCTGTTGAAGACATGTTCTCTTCCATTTCAATAGCCATGGACAGAATAAAGGACTACGACAGTCATATTTTCTCTCCATTAACTGGAATTGTCGTGAAATTAAATCCTCCCCAAAATCTTGAGGTCCTCAAAAAATTCTTCTCCCCAAAATACAAAGGACTGGTGACTAAGTTCTATAAAGGTTGAAATCTTCTCTCCCCACCCCTGGCCAAGAATCCCTAAAATCAGCCTAGTCCCAGTGAAGGGTTTGGTTACCTGGAAGAAGATTAAACACAGAAGTCCAGTTCCTGTGATCCATGAAGTGAAACACAAAGCTCTAGGTCTCCTCATTACTAGAAGGAGAAACATGGGAAGAACTTTGCAGCAGTGTTTCGCCCTCTGTAATCTGGAGCTTTTAAAACTTCTCAGCACATTGTGCCTTCTGCCAAGAACACGTTACCCAATGGCTTCCCATGCTTCAGAAATTACTGCTAGCCAGGGAACTAATTTGAGGCTGCATGGACACACTCAAACAGCTGCTAGAAGTTAAAGGAACACTAGTTTAAGGTCAGCACCTTGCAGTTGTTTCGGTATTTTCATAGCTGTTCACAAATTCTTGTTGCTGAAGCTTAGTTCCATATTAACCCATGGTTGTATTTAATAGGACCTGCTACAAATAAGGAATCACTGGAGACCATACCTTGAGGCTGTGCTTTCATTACACATTGCCTTCAGCTGCAATTTTGGTGTTACAGGAAAAGTAGAGCTACCTCCAAGTACCTCCTATGCACTGTGCCTACCACCTCAAACACACACCAGAGATGAAGAAAACCCTTCCCAGCCTGAGACAACCACCCCTGGCATCTCTGCTGCTGTTACACAGCTGCCAAATGTTAGTTTGCTAGGAAAAGGCATCTGAAAAAATGCACATCCCCAGCGATTCTCATCACACAGAACTTCATTGCACCATATAAGGACCAATTTGATTCTACTGGATACAACCAGATGATGCAGTTAAACAATGGTGGAAGATGGTTTGCACCGTAGCTCTGATCACTGCAGAACGGGTGATCCTGATTTGTTCAGTAATAGGTTGTCACTGAAGTTTATTGCCCATGGTTGAAATGCACCATTAACTACAGTTCTTCCAGATTTAACACAAAGGGTGTTGCCATGAATATGTTTAAGTGTTAAGCATTATGTTGTGATGCCATTACTTGAGTAATGATTGACAAAGCTCAGCTGTTCTTGAGATATACCTCTGTGGCTTTGCTTCAAGTAAAAGGTCAAGAAGTCTGACAAACTCTGATACACATACGCAACTCAGGTTTGCTATTTATTGTTAACATTTTGCATAAACCCTGCCCAAATCCTACTGTTCTCAAATGTTTACTTACAGCTCACTACTAATTAAAGGCAAGCCTTTGAAACAATGCCCTCTGAGAAAGCATCTCTCATAATGGTGCTAAGCGCACGTGCTACACGATACAAGTGGCCTGAACATTTTGGTGTCCTAGTTCAGACCAATCCTTTTCAGTTTTGTTGAACAGCAAATTGCCAAACCAATTTCTTAGCTCTTTTCTTAAAAGAAAAAGCTCCCGCACAGCACAAAACTGTGCACAGCCTTGCAGGGAAACCTGTGATTCTTACAATTTTAAGCTTCAAAGATATCATCCATCAGTGAACTAATTTCAGATTTCTTCCTCTCACAATTACTTCCCTCATGCCAGCACCCAGGGTACTCCCAATTCAGAGCTACCAAATGGATCATCCCCAGTATTTTGGGGGACAAGCATGACAATGACCTCCTGGTACTAAAAAATAACACATAGTATCTGTTCTGGATCTATTTCTAGAAGAAAAGGAGAAGAATTGATTTCTGCCACTGCTCAGCTTCCTGGCCTCGAGGCAAAAGATGAAGTTTTCTGCTGGTTGAACCCATACAGAGGTCTCAAGAGGTGGTGGTGGCAATTTGTGGAGCCTGTCACTATAATCTTGGTACTGATGTTGAAAGGAGAGAGAGAGTTGGCCAAGAGGGGGTCTATCAGCAGCCCTATGTTTTCCTTCAGGCATGACCCTGATACTCAAAAAAGCTGCTGCTTCAGCAGAAAACCTCACCCTGTCCATGATCTGCTGAGCAATTTGAATACACAAAGGTCATAAAGAACCCCAGTACTTACTGTAAGGCAGCTGGGATCTGACACACAAACCCACCGCAGGTTGTGAGCCCTCCTACCCGCTCCCTGCCTACTGCAACACTGCTGCCTTCAGAGTTTTGCAATACCAAGAGACTAGCTTTGTGGGTAGCTCTGTCTCCAAAGGTTATCTTCAGCCTGAGGGATTTTTCTAGGCTTTTTGACATTCCTCCATGAGGAGATATGCACACACATATGTATTTATGTATGTGAAAGGTAACTCCCGCTCCCTCCTCCTCATCCAGTACCTGATGAAAGGCTTGGTATGTCTTGCCTCCTCAATCAATCACATCGACCTCATCAGTGGACTTGGACTTGGACGTTGCTCTCTGATAGATGTTAACTCATGGCTGTCAGATCAAAAATCTGTTATTTCCCTGTCACTTTATGTCGTTGCTAGGTGACAAGTGCATTTCCCAGGCAGCAACAGGGACTACTGCAATATACAGTAATTTATGATTGTCCATTATCTCTGCTTAAAGTGCCTGGTCCTTTCGATGGGAGAAAGATGTGCAGTTCTAGCATTATCCAAAGTGTGACTTTTAGAGTTGTCACAGAAATTGCCTCTGCTGGAGGTCGCTCTTACTGGGCTTCATGAGAGGAGATGCAAGACTGGGAGACAGGAAGAATCTGGGAGAAGCTGATTTAACTTATTAAGTTGGACAGGGTTGAGGTTGGATTAGGGGTCTGAATTTCATTAACTGATCCAGTTCCTGCGTGTGTGCTAGAATTGATGGCTTTTGCCATCTTGTATGTCACGCTATAATTTTCAGTCATGCTTTTGGTTTGAGCCAAAGTTTCAGGAAACACCCAGGGGACCTCTGGATTCTGATGAGAGTGGGATGGAATTTACTGGCAAACAAGAGCCCACACAGACCCCCTGGCAGTTCATAAGCACAGCTAGCCATTTATACCTGTTAAAAGTTCTTCCTTAGCTGCCTTCAGAATATTTGGTGGCTGCTGAGGACAACTTCTAGGAAAGCAGTCAGCTTGCTAATCTCTGACCTAGTACAGTCCAGAATGGGACTGGGGAAGACTTTTCCATAAAGGAAGCAGAGTGGCAGGAGAGATGGGACAGACACAGGGAAGGACATAGAACTGGACGGAGAACTCAGAGATGCAATATGGAGGAAGACAAGGAAAAGCAGGGTTTCCCTGCTCTCTTCAATCTACAGGTTGACTGCCAAGAGTTAATTCTGTGCATCTTGGCTTTATGTCACAATGGTTTCATATCATCCTCACAATCAATTTTTCCTCCAGCCCTAGATCTGCTGAGCATTCTCCCTTCCCTACTTGACTTCACCGCTGTGGTTGGCTCAGCCTTTATTTTTGCAGCGGTATCCTTGGTGTCTAGACTCAGCCAGACTGCAATCATCCCTCCTGGCCTATCCTGGGAATGCTCAGGGCAGGTAAATTGAATTTAGCTGAAGGCAAAGGTAACAGGGAGGACTAAGGATTGAGTGTTGCCTCTTTTTAACAGAAGAATTGAAGCAGCTTCAGTCTCATCCTCACAAAATGAAAGCTGCAGGGAGCTGCTTGCTCTCTACAAACACAAAGAAATGAATAAACTCAGCGTGGGGAGAGATATTTAAGCTAATGGCCAGTGCTGGCATGGGAACAAATGGGAGCAAACTGGCCAGGAATAAATTGAGGCTGGAAATGCAAAGAAGATTTGCCCCATCTGGAGCATTGAGGTTGTGCAGCAGCTTGTCTGTGGGAGGACCGTGGGCACGAAACCAAATGGCTCCGGGGATAGAAGTCATCAAGCTCTCACAGGAGATATAACCACTTCAGCAGGACTTGCTGACCCAGGAAATCCTTTTCCACCCCGTGGAAACCACCCAAATTGGTCCTTAGACCCTCCAACCCATCTGCAGATACTGCAGGCAGCTGAGAGAGCCCCGGGGTTGCATGGGCAAGGAAGGATGAACTCTTAAAACAAGCCTTGGTAGAGCTGGCACAGCCTGTTGTCTTTCAGAAGGGTTATAACTAGTTGCTGCTCACTGATGAATATGGCCCTTTGTGAGCCTGTGTGGAGGACGTGCTGCATAGAGGGAAGGAAAGACTCCCGGCACTGATTTAAATGAGTACAAACAAGGATGACATTGTTTTGCTGCATCCTCCCCAGAAGGAAGGCTTTGAAGGTCACCCTCAAATCTGAGGCAACTGCAGCTACCTCCGTTGTTTCAGATGGTCCAGAGAACCCTTTCATTTTTCTTGGTGTACCAGCAGGGAAAATCCAGTGGAGAATGCGGTCAGTAAAGCCTTTTGCCTTTCAGAAAGCTTAAAGAAAAGGAATCTCCTTTTAGGTTAGTTGTTTTTAAAAGGGATTTCTCCAATATGTGCATGTATATCCCAGACCAAGAACTATAGAAAACTCTTCAATATGTAGCTGGTCATGGAGACCTCAAATCCTTAAATTACATTTTCATGGGAAGATAATACTTTAAAATTATCCAAAGTGTGAAGTGCACTGAATTGTTGTTGTAAATTGCTGTGAATTGTCCAGATACCCATGTTCCAATCCGTCAAAGAACGCCTGAAATAAATACTGCAACAACTGAATTATTTGGCATACACAAAAGGATCTAGGCAGAAGCTTTCTTGCTCTGGAATTCATGGGAAGAAACTCTGAAAAATGTATCTTTCCAGAGAGCATCTTGTGTGTGCCTGTAACTCTGATACTGATTGTTCTCACCATTAAAGTCAGAAAACAGTGTGCAGTGCTTTATGGAGAGCAGTGTTGTAGTGGGGCAATGAGAAGCTGAAGGAATTTAGAGAAGTTGGGGTTCCCTCCACCCAAGCTGAGTTTTGATTTGAAAACTTAAGGTGGCTCCTAAAAAAAGAAAAAAAAGTGTCAAAATAACAGGATTTGGGCTAAGCATTACAATTGCTTGGTTTTATAGGAGAATTCCAAGCTCAAAATTAAATTTAAAGATTTACTGCTCCTGAGAAATGACTGGTAGTTTGGCTTTCCTTATTTCTGGCTTTTATTTGAAATAATTCCCAGCTCTGTTACTGACTTCCCACATAGCCATGAACTTCTGTGTATTACAGCCCACCTGGAAAAAAGGTGCAAGAGACCTTTCATCTCACAAGCTCTCCAGAGAGACACTGTGCCTCCCACAGAGTGTGTCAGAAATCAGTTCAAAGGCCTGGATAACCCTCAAGACTTAAGGAAGAGAAAACCAGAATTAAGGATAAAGCTGATAAAATTAAAAGCAGCTTGAATGAAGAGATTGAGTATACCAGAAATGTAGTCAAAGTAATCACAAGTAGAAGTTTTCTCCTTCATTTTTTTTAATGTGAAATTGAAGCTGATTACGGCTACCTGAATTCTGAAGCCTGCTGTTGGCTCTTTGTGCTCAAACAGGTTCTCTTACTTTTAATCAGTTAAAATGGTATTTGTATTTTAATCATTAGAAATTATATTCAGGTTTTAATTCTTTTTTCTGTTACTCTGTTGCCAGGAGCTAAGAAATTACAGCTAAAAATTAAAGGTCTTTTGTATTTTAATCCCTGTAATTTACTTAGCTGCTGGATGTAAAAAGACAAAAGGAGAAGAAATTGCTTGAAAGAAGATAGAAGCTTCATTTTCCCTTGCCTTTGAGTTACTGATATCACATTGGACTCAACATGGGAGGTTTTGGCTGAGAAATTAGCATAAGAATATCTGGCACATCCTGAAAAACATTTTCAAGTCAATTTTCCAAGCAGAACCACTTAGGAATGAATGCTGAAATACATCACACTGCTGGTCATCATCAGCTGGCAGATGTTCTACTTCACCAAGAAACCCCTCGTTCTAGGGTTAGCCCTGCAAGAGAGGCCACCTGTGTTTCCACCCAAGGCTTCCCCAAACTTTCCCAATGTTTAGTGACTATTGCCACAGTCAATTGCTTACAATATTACTCTGTATCTTGAACACTCCTTAGTCACCCTTTATGGACTTATTTTGAATTGCTGGGGGCCTCAGGTGCAGCCTGTCCCTTGCCAAGCACCCCTATTCTACCAGAGCACCAGACAGGGATGAACAGCAGTTTCAGACCCTCATTTCTTGCAAGCAGGTTCAGTTCATAACAAGCAGAAAACAAATATCCACGCACACAGAATTAGGAAAAGCCTCACACCAGGATTTGTGGATTCAAGAAACGCAGCAACAGCAGGCTGCACTCTAATGTTCCTCTTGTGACAGGTAAAAATTCAAATGTTCTGCCTGTGGAAAATGCTAAGTTGTTGCTTGGAGTGAGATGTTATATACACCCCTGCCTTGTGCTCCCCGAGCATGCTGGGCAGCGTAGGTGGAATCAGGATAGGGATAGATGATCAGGTTCCACTGGGTTAGCTACCCCTCCACACCAACCTCGAGAGCCCTGCAGCACAGCCAGGCTGATATCCAGCCACCCCCAGCTCAGCTCACCTCCATTCTAGGCTCACGACAGGTTGTGAAATGCTGGCTGGAAGACCAGATGGAGGGCTTGCATCTTCCTCCCTGCTCTCCAGGAGTTTGCTGCATGTATAAACCAGTAAAGAAACAGATGGAGGATTCTTCCAGGGCAGTCAGGGATTGCGGAAAATATCACGCAAGAGGCATGGTTAGTATAGCCATTTGTACTTCTCAGCTTCACCCCACTATTAGCTTTACTGTTTCATTTAATCTCCCAGCTTTGTATCTTCTGCTGGTAACATGTCTGAACACATTCTTGGTTTTATATTCAATAGATTCAAACAGCATGGCTCTTCACTTTTCTTTCCTTTAACCTTAAAACTCACCCTTTGATTTCCCAACTGACTTCTGCTCCCTACATTTCCCTCTGGCCAAGTAGCACCTCCCAGGTGATATAAATCTTCCTGAGCCCATCTCCTCTCTCTAGAGATCTGGTTCAAATTCACCAGAAAAGTTCTGCTTACCCTGAAGCAATCTTTTATAATCCCCCCATCCCCCAGAGTCCTTTGCAGTTCTGGAAGCAAAAAGTGCAAACATTCAGAGCTGCCCTTAAAACAGGTGAGGGTATTTGTGTAACACTTGCTCCATAGGAGGGGAAAACAATCTCTCCCTGCTTTGCTTTGGTCATAATCTCTCTCTTCTAGAACAAACAAACTCTAGCTGGCTGCTTTAGTAAACTCCTTCCTTGTACTTGCTGTTGTTATTTTTTGTGTGTGCTGTAAAAGCACTTAGATGTTCTAGGGGCTGTATAAATCTAAGACTCCTGATACATATTAGAGTCTGAGTGTCAAAGAGGTGACTTTCTTCTCAATTCTGCCTGGACAGCTATTGGCATTAGATATGGATCTACTTTTTAGACTTACCCATTTTTCTAAAGCATTACTCCTGTCCCACCTCTCCCTGAGTCTCTCCAGTGTGTTACAGACATTGATTAGCCCCAATCCTGTGAGAGAAGAAAAAAAATAATTAGTTTACATTGACTCTTGGGATGCTTGGGCACAGTGTTTGAATGACTGAACAGAATTTTCCAGGGACTTGGTGGCAGCACTCAGGAGGGAACTCGGGAGTGCTGAGGTTCAGCTGTGTTATGTTAAATATCACAGCTTGCACACCTAAAGGGTGTGCCTAGAGAAGGCTTTCTAGAGAAACATCCTTGGAGTAACAGAGCAATCTCAGTATAGACACCCAAAATCACCACTCAGACATCCATCTCCCCTCAGGTTTTCATCTATGCTCCTCTGCTGTCCTTACTCTTGCAAACTCTGGTGGCAGGGAAAGAAAGAATGGGCTTAATCCTGCAAGGTGCAGAGCTCCTACTGCCTGCAGGCAGGATGGATGCTGGTTGTTGATCCTCAGGGTGAAACCCGGGCAGCCAACTCCTGCCAGGGAGGATCTTGCGCCAGAGGCCAAACACTGTACTGGCCACAACCAGTGTGAGCAGAGTGGGCCCTGAATGGAGCACAACCATCTATGAATTTACTATTCCTTCTCAAATGCTAATTAGTTATTTACATAAAACTTTGGAACATTTTAATTAGTTACGTTAATTTAGAATTCACAGAAAGAGAGCTGTAAAAGTCTATTATATGGGACGTTTATTCAATTGAAGCTTGAAATGGCACATGGTGATGTACTATCAGATTTCCTGCCAACACAGTGAGAAAAAAGAGAGGGTGGCCAGGCTTTGAGTGAGGCAGTGAGGCAGCAGGGAGATTGGCATTTCTGATACACTGGGCAAAACTGAGAAGCCGATCCTGGTTAGGGAGATGGTCCTTTCCCACTTGAAGTCTCAGCTTGGCAGCTTCAGACTCATATTGTCTCAATGTCTTCGTATTTGATGTGTCCTCCTCCTCCTCAAGGAAATATTAATGTTTCTCTTTTTTTTTCTACTTGTCAGCTATTTTTTCTTAAACTTGTAGGAAGTCACTATTATGTTTGAGTTGATTTGAGATGATTCAAATCAGACTACAAAGGGTCAGCAGTTTGTGAGCCACAGGAATGAGATGGAAGGACATCTGCCCATCAGTTATTTGATAACGCTGCCATGTTTTTTTAGGACATTAGGTGACGCAAACAAATGCACTTCCAATATGGACTTGCTAGGTGGGCTATAAGCTC
This sequence comes from Clamator glandarius, assembly GCA_033459285.1. Classification (NCBI taxonomy): domain Eukaryota; kingdom Metazoa; phylum Chordata; class Aves; order Cuculiformes; family Cuculidae; genus Clamator; species Clamator glandarius. The sequence continues at coordinate 2,264,511 of JAUNZM010000332.1, read as the reverse complement.
CCCTTGAACCGCCTCACAAGCCTTTACTATTCAGCTCAAGCCCTGAGATGAGCACCACAAGGCAGCAAACCCATGTCCTGCTCTGTGCAGGCTGTGACAGCATGCCCAGACATCACTGCTTTGCCACCTCACCTGCAGTTACTGCCTACACTGATGATAAATACAAAGCGTGCTAGTCCTGCCTCAGCTGGAACTTTATTCCTAAGGCAGGAGGCAAAAGACTTTGTGTCATCAAGCTCTTCCTTTCCTCAGCACTAAATTAAATTAAAGCAAAGCCACCTGTATGCGGCTAGACTGATAACTCTGTAAATCCATCTGTCTCAAGTTGTTACAGGATCTAAATCACACCACCACCATTAATCCCAAGATACAGAAATGTCTAGGCAGTTATATGAAATAAAAGATACTCTGCCCAAAGACTTCATCTGGTGGGGAAAATTGTTTTCTGTATAGAATAGACCACACATTACCTCTTGAGGTTGACGATTTGATTCAGTAAATCTAGTACTACTTCAAGTATACTTTTACTTGGAAACTGTCTTCCTTGAAGGAAGCATCACAGCCAGTTATGACAGAGCTGTTATCTGTCTGAAGATCATGAGGACATCATGGAGCAAGGGAAACTTGATGCTATATCCAAAACATTACGAACAGAATTCACGGATAGTGATATTAAAGCTGAAAGGGAGCCACAAACTCTTCTCTGCTCTATGAAAAAAAAACCAAAACAAAACTGTTCTCTCAGGGCTCACAGAAAGTCTAGAATATTTTTACATCATTTGCTAAAAATCAACAGAACAGTAAGAACACTGCACTGAAACAGATCTGCTCCACTAAAACCAATGTGTCAGTTGGGCTTCCTGTACTTCCTTGATGACACATAATCTAGCATTTTGCAGTCACAGGACAAATAATACTAGAAAGACTGTGTTTTCAAATCTGAAAGAAGATTTTGACTGCATAGACTCTGTGGGCATCTATTACTCCGCATAGATAGTGGAAAATGCAAGTCATTGTTCATAGCAGGGAAAGGTCACAGAGAACTGTTATGGGAGGCAAGAGGTGACTGTCAGGAGCAAATGACCTCTTCATTTGTCTGTGGATTATGCTTGCAGAATAAGAAGCAGGGACAAGCTCTGCTATAAAACCTGTTAAGAAGGGGAGTAGAAAATATAAATTTGAGCTCTATGTTGTCTGGGAAAGCAAGCTGACCACTTATCCTAAGGATGGACTAGTTCGCATGGAAATGGAATAACTAACCTGGAAGGCGGCTGCTTCCATCTCTGTCTTTGGCTTCAGAGGAAAAGATTGAGGCATAGCTCAAAACTGTGCAGTCCCATGGGAGGAGCTGTGTTGATTCGATGGAGGGCAGCCTATGGCTTTTGTTTCAGTCTTTATCAAAGATGAATTGCCCGAAGATACTTTGAGTATTGCTGTCACCACCAAGACAAATTGGAAATATTCTCTGGGCAAGAATTTGCTTGATAGCGACAACAGAAGGGAATAAAGGTAGAAAACACTGTCAGCCAGCTGGCAGGCAGTTCTTGAGTGTCACATCCTTTCATCTAACCTTTCAAAGGCCATCAAAAATTTTTGCAGACAGTATATAAAAGCCCTGTGAAATTCAAATCTACTGGAAATTACTGAGGACAAGAGCCAAGCAGAAGAAATTGGAAATCACCATGGAAAAGGAGAATTTGCAGAACAATGAAGTATTTCTTTGCAAGCCTTTCTGTTTTGATGCATGAACTAGATTCACACTAACAGAGGTGCAGAGCATAGATAACTCATAGATAGTCTCTTACTTTCCTCTGAATGCAGTGGGAGCCAACACACCAGAACTGTGCTCAGCAGAGCAATCCCCATTTACAATTTTGAGCTCCTGCTGTTTATTCAGAGTTCACCTACTGACCCATCTTCCTGTCACAAATGTATTAAGTGCACATGTCAGAAGGACTGCCTGCAATATAAAACAATCAGTGAAAAGGAAAAGGGAACTGGAGAGTATAAACCAGGTAGCTTTTACTAGCAGCTTCACTGTGAAGGAGCTGGAAGTCATGGCAAGGCAATGGCACATGTCAGGGTAGTCCAGAGGGAAGTAATTGAAATGGTTGGGGAGCTCAGCCCAGAAAAAGCATGTGCAGCCTTGCTTTGGCCTGAGCATTGACCTCCTTCTCCAGGTACGTAGAGGCTTCCTGAGTGGGCTCAGAAAAGCAGGCACAGCACCTCATTGTGCATGTGAGGTCCACTGTGCATATGAGGTGGTTTTGTTTATAAGTTCAGTATCTCGTGAATGAAGAGAAGTGGAACTGCATGGCAGAAACTGGTGCTGGAGAGTGTTGGTCCATAGCATCAGGGCTGGGGACATTAGAAAATGATGTCCCTGTGCCCAATAGCTGACCTGAGCCTCAACTGACAGTTTTGCCATCTCCCAGGCTGGCTAGGACTCCACAGAGCTGCAGACGGGGTGAGAGGAAGAGCTTTAATAAATGGGTAGATCTTTCCTCAGGAGCTTGGAAGGGTGAGTGGATCTAACTTTACTCGTCATCAGAAAACAGTCTCACAAAGCTTGTGTACTCAGCTGATGAAGAATTGCACTTGACAGATAGCAAATGTATATCACACCCCATAAATCTTTCCTAAAAGGGCATCACAAATTAATCTCTCTGCTGGAGTTCTTCGGTTTTTTAGGGCATCATTTATCAGTTTAATTTAACATTACTTCAGTTGCTAAGGAGCCACAATTGGAAACCTCCACCAAACAGGTTTGAACACTAATGTCTGGCCATTTAATTGGAAAATATTAAAAAAAAAATCAAGCTGAAGACTACCCTCTCCAGCTACACTGTACACACAGGTATGGAAATGTTCCCTATTATATGTATCATAACACTGTTTATTAGTCAAGACTTGTAATTGTTGGAGAGAGCAGCAAAATCACAAAAGGTTCAATAAATGTGACTTGCAAATTAATCTCATTACACTTGAAATTGAAATGCTCTCCGTGCTGCTGGCAGAGATACCTCAATGATACCTGAATTAGCTGTGCTTGTGTATTGCATATCATGATCCTTCTGCTTTACAAAGTAATGCAGTAAGTCTCCATCAGGCCAGTGACGGGAAGGGGGATATTTACTTAGTGATGTGTGAAATGCTGAATAAAACTTGAGGAAATTTTGGGCAAAGAGAGAGCAGTGAGAGGAGAGCTTTATTACATTATTGGGTCACCATCGACTCCAGAAATTTTGCACATTTTTCAAATAATGAGCATCAAATGAGGGGAAAAAAGGAAGGTTCAATGCTGGTTCAAATTTCTGCACATCCGAAAAATGTATCTTCATTTCAATTAAATCTTGACCTATTTTTAATCAAAAGAGCCCGCTGTGTCTTGCTGCCTCAGAAGACTGGCATTGCCAGCAGGATGCTGCTGTCTTAGGTCCTGGCTCACTGGGGAGTGATGGAGGCTTTCCTAGGGACAGTGTGGTACCAGCGCAGCACGCAGGTGATTCTGTCTCCATGGGGATCAAGGACTCCCTCCCATGAGCATCCAAGCGCCTCTCCGTCACTGCTGGGGAGGGCTAGAGCAGACACAAAGAATGAAATGACTTATCTGGTGTTGTAAAGCAGGTCTCAGATGTATAAGCAACTAGAACTATGAGAATGGATCAAACCTTCGATTTCCCAGCCCATGCGTGGCGCAGGGTGGGGCATTGCACTGAAGACACCGTAGGGTCACAAAAAAGGGCCTCAACTGTCGCTGAAAGGAACAAGATGGAGGGATAGGACAGTAATTTTACTAGATGAGTATTTTCAAAGGAAAACATGTTTTAAATAAGCTCCTGTGACATAAATAATAAATAAGCAATATAATATCTGCATACAGACATATACACATATACACATGCATTATGAAAAGCTCTTCTTTACTCGTTAATTCCCTTGGGAGTCAGAAAATTACAGCTGGAAACATTCATTTCTATGCAGAGATAGGCAGGATTTTGTGGTTTTTACTAAGACAATATTTTTTGGCAAAACCCACCCCTAAATTAACGTGCACCATATTCAATAATTTTGTCTAAAAAATAGCAAAAGAGATATTTTCAAAAAATAAGGAAACAAAAAGGCTGAATGATTTTTATATTTGCAATTTCACAAATTTTAATTTTATAAAACCATTCTCAAGACCTGACCTTTGCATAAGGCTTCTGAAAACCTGTGTATTGCACTGAGAGTGGTTCAGCATGAAACAGGGGTGGGGGTACTCAACAGAAAAAAGTCAAAACTCCGCATATCTGATTTTAAGTGGGCTTAGACAAATGCTTCCACTGTTTTTATTCATCTTGAAAGCCAAAACTTTTCCAGTTCTCCAGGCATACCTCTATGTCTGAGAGCCAGGCAGGTGAGCCACCAGCTAGCAGCAATGCTTGCTCCTGCCAGCCCCGCTCTTGCTGCCATCAGCCGTGGATACAGGCAGTTCTGCTTCTGCCCCAGCACTTCCACTTGTGTGTTGCATCTTCAAACCACAAGGCATGAATCTTTGAGCAATAATACTTGATCTGATATTGCGTAATTCACTGAGCATATAAAAATCGTGAAGACCACAGTAACGTTCACCAGTAAAACAAGTTTGATAATACTGATTACTATTATTATTATTACTACTACTGCTACTAATAAAAAATAATAATAATTAAATGATTTCCCTGGTCTGGGAGGACGAGATGCTCCCTAAACCTTGAAGTGACTTTCAGTCAATATTTCCTGGCCTTTTGCAGCATCTCCCTGACTTTGTTTCTGATCATAAACACAGAAGACTTAGTCAGTCATTGCTCCCTCTGCTCTTGGAATCAAAGCAGTTCAAAGCGCTCCTATTCACTAAATGTCATCAGGTCACGGTGATGAAGTAGCTGTGCTTGTATCCTTAATCCACTGCTTATTACAAGGCAACATAAGATAGACCTGTCTTTGCCTGATAGCACTTTACCAAATAAAGCCCTGAACACTGTACCAAAGCACAACAGTGAGAGGAGGAAAGGACAGACCTGCTACATTTCTTTAGGCTAATCTTAAAGGTTAATGGAAAAAGGACAACAGATTTCTTGTGGGATTTTTTTAGCTGCATATTAAACCTTTCTTCTGTTGAATGCAAGGCTGAGGTGTTCTTTATTTTCTTACAGAATCTAGTTGTAGTTAGTTTTATTCATAGTGCCACCAAGTTTTATCAACCTCACTACAGGAGAGTAGTTTCAGGAAGAGATAACAGATGCTACCAGCAATAACAACAGCACATGCCCTTTGGATATATAATGGACATCAAAAGGTCTCGCCTAGCTACTTCCAGAAGTACAAACATGCTTAGAGAGAAAAATTGAGAGCTGTGCCCTGGGGATTTGCAACCGCGCCTTTCCTCTGCAGACAGGCACACAAGGACGCCTGAGGGATTCACCAGCTCTAGGTGTACATACTCCTGCTTTAAGCACATCTCTAGCAATCCACCTTGCTTGGTTTTTCACTGTCTAGAACAAGCCCCAGTGAGAACCTGCACCATGGTTGTTCCAGAGACCCTGCTCCACAGAGCTGCAGAACTTCATGGTGCCAAATGCTCCCTTGTTAGGGCTCATCAGGTGTTAAACTAACAACAATATCTACCATAAATACTTTCAGGGATGACAAAACTTCACTCTGCATTGCAGTTGTTGCTTTGTTGGCTGCTACTTGCTGTTTGTAAATGCACACTGAATATTTTGAACAAATAACTCTCCAGACTCTTCAGGACATCGCCTAGTGACTATTCATGCTTCACAATGAAAGAAACTGATTCTTCATTCAACAAATGAAATGTTTGCCAGAATGGCATATCAAGAAAACATACTCTCTGCCTCTCTACCACTAGGCAGGACCAAGCTCTACCAGCCTGCAGAAGGGACCCTGCTGCTGCTCAACCCTCAGCACATCGTGCAGAAACTCCTTGCTATGCGCTCCTCCCCTGCATCATCAACAAATAACACCACAGTCAATATTTCTGAGGTAGCTCTGGCTGTTGGGGACTGGAACCAAGATACACAGAGAAAAGGTATCTGCTCAGAGTCACTTAGAGTCCAGACCAGACAAATTTTTTCACAAGCAGATGCAAGATCTCTGAGCTGCTTTGCCTCAATCATCTGCAGTATTTCTTTTGCTTGGGCAAGTAATCATATAGTTGTTACCCTCACCACACGTAAAAGAGCACTTAAGCTTGTCCTGAATTTGCAGGATTGTATTTAATGTTAAACTCATGTTTAAACAACAAGCAATTTTTTTCCTTTAATTAAGATTTATACAGGTTCCCATCTGTACACTACGCAATGAAGTCCTAATGAGCAGAGACTCTAATTACGATAATTTGGTAATTGAAATAATGGTGTACCTCAGAATAAGACTATTATGTTGCCAGATAATGGACTAATGAGCTCCAAAGCAGGACTGACAAATATCTGTGTAAAGTCTTGCAGTTCTTATGTGGACTTGCCTACTTGCAAGCACCTCCACGTAGCACTCAAACATGTACAATATAATATATAGTGTGACATGTTCAAAGAGTTGTATCAAGGTATTGGCAGTGGCTGAAGATCAAGGGCATGCCAAAAGCAACGGAATTAATTATTAATGCAAGTTAGAAGAAAATAAGCCAGACAAGGCTGCATGAAGTGATGTAGGAGATAGATTAAAAGTATAAAAAGGGAAGTCAGCGGGAGTTAACACTCCTGCTGACAGGTAAACACTCCCACTGACAGGTAAACAATCAATATCTACCACAATACTGGTCCCATCAGCTGAAACCAACTTCCTCCACACTCTGATTGATGACATACATTTGAATCCGATATATTTTCTGGCCTAAATGACCAGCTCTAATCATGATCTCCACACATTGTTGCTTTCTTCATCGTTCAGCTGGTCAGGAAAGAAAAGATAATTACAGAATATTTGTTTAGAAACTGTCTGGCTCTGTTTTGGAGTTTGCTTCTGGTGGTAACAAATGCAACTCCATTATGTCATTTGTCATGTGAACAGTCAGGTTGAGGAACATTTTAAATCAGGAACTATTTTGGTTTGCATGAGAAATAACCGCAGAGAACAACTGACAGCATGTGTGAGCAGAAAAATTCCATGCCTGAAAATGATGGGTTAGGTGATTTTACTGGATAAAATACTTAAGGAAATGTATTTTCACCAGTGGAGCAGAGCATTCATGGGGAAGGGAAGAGTTGCATCCCCATGTTTATCCTCACAAGGAATCCAGATTGCAAGTTATTTAACAGGCTTGCTAGGACACATTTGTTTTCTGTTACTTTTTCTACTATCACCTATTGCAAGGTAGAACTTTTATTTATATCTTGAACAGGCTAATAATGATACCTGACTAAACCTGACTTAAGTACAGATGAAAGAGTTTATAATTATTTCTCAGGTATGGCAAAAGCAGGAAAGTGGATCTAAAGGAAGGCACAGGCCAGACGTTATGCAGAAATGTGCAGAGCAATGGGGAGTCATAGCTCTCGTCCAAACAGTTCCCTCCCCATAAAGCCACCTCTGGGTTAAACATTAAATTCCCCATGTTATACTGTAGCACCAGTTACACAACTTTTTCCTGACTTGAGATGGCCCAAAGCAATGCACTTCTCCGCTGGGTTGGTACATCACATGCATCCCCTACCCAAGGGACAGATCTCATTCTTGGTGAACCTGAGCATGGTGATTTGGACTCAGCTGGGAGACTAGTGGCTAGGAGCACACAGACATTGTGAGAACAAACTGGAAATTTCCTTAAGGGGTATTTTCAACCTCAAAATAATTTGCTAACTGATTTCGTAACTGTGGGTTGAGAAACTTGTCTAAAGTGACTGGTCAAAGAAAAAACATCCATTTAGTAAGGTATCTTCCCTGGAACAGGGGAACAGAAGTTGTTTGACAATGCTTTGGGTAATATGTTGAAGACTGTATGTGACTAATAATAGCAGTGCCTTTTTTTTCCAGAAATATGAGAGTCATAAAAATGATGGTTTAGAAGGACCAAAACTATTTATAAACTGAAGAAGAATTCAGTGAAGAGTTTTGACTAAAAAGAAGTGGAGGGGAGAATTTTAATGTGCTTGAAATAGAAGTCAGATGTTAAAGAAAAAAATGCAAATTCAAAGTATTTTAAATGATTTTTTTAAAAAGTTGAGTAGCTCAAACATGAAAGGGCACCTTTTGTTTCAGATCAGATAAAGATTTTATATTTACCTGGATGAGCAATGTTGCTTTGAAATATCCTATAGCTTCAGCCTTCTGAGTATGGGAAGAGGACTTCAGTTCACTCAGGATCTTTCATCCATGCTTTACACAGAGAAATAATAATACAAAGGTATTTAACTGAAAAAAATAATAAAGTTCCCAGGGGCACTGACTTCCATCACAGAGTTTATTGTTCATTTCCTTTAGGCCAATTACTCTCTTCAGAAGTTTCTCTGGCATATTATGAACACTAAGTGCTAAACCTGGGAGGCTGTCTAACTTGCAGCCTATCAAGCACATCTTTATATTGCTGGTTAACAACTTGTGAACTTCATTGTCAGATGCTGCTTTGCGACTTTGCATCTCCCAGTTGATGGCTCTCTGCCATGAGCCGAGCAACTGCTGGGGTTTGAGGGTTCTTGTTGCCCTTGTGAAATTCAAGTTCATTCTTTTTCGGCTCCCCTCGCTTTCTCCCTGCAAATTTATGACTTGCTAAGAAATGTGTTGCTCTTGATTCCCTCCTCTTCAATGATCTTTAAGATCTCTCATTTCATAAGGAAAAGGCAGGTGGGTGATCTGCTTCCAAAAAAAAGTTTCCATAAGCGTGCCTTGTGTCTTAAGGCTGCCTATACATCTACCCAATTTCTGTTGACTTAATTTAGTCTTCTTTTTTTTTCTGTCAAATTACATAGCAGTAATTAACTGCCCTAACCAAAGTGTTTTCTTCAAGGTGCCCACATTCCTGTGAGAGCTGTGGGTTGTGGTACCCACACACGCAGGCAGTATTCTTTCATCATCCTTCATATAAACTGAATACTTCCTCTGCTGATCCTTACAGCTGTTCTCCAAATACCATCCACAATTAATGAAATATTCCTGTGGCTCACCCATTCCTTCAGAAACCTTTGCCCATGCTTGACACACCCTAAGAGGCTAGTAACTTTTTTTTGCAGATAAAATTTTGGCTCAATCCCTCTTCCTGCTAAAGAAAGAAAATAGTCTTAAGGGCTTCTGATTTTCCCTTGAAGATAGATATGGACACCCAGGACCAGAAGTCATCAGGAGCATCACTGAGTCCTGCCCTCCGCTTTCACAGAGCTCACGATGACATTTATAATCGTATCAATTTCCATTTAAAAATGGATCAGTCTGTTAGGTTATTTCACCTTCATCTGCCAGGAGGCTACTTCAGGAGCTTTCCTTGTGGTGCTTCAGGAGGTACTGGTAAAGGAGTGGGGTTGACGTTTAGCAGAAGCCACCCACATCTAAGCAGCACCTTTGCTATGACACACTGCCTGCAAGGCTGGCATGTCCCCCTGCGCCTGCCATCTGAGCTGCTCCACTGGGCCCGCACTGTGCTGAGCTGGCACCTAGAAAATCAATAGCAGTTGGGTGGGAGGAATTACAGCACATTCCTCGTAATGGTGCAAATGCAAATTTATTACTCCAAAGTCTTCTCTAATGTAAATCCAGTGAGGTCAATGGAGTTAGAGCAAAACTGGCCATTTTGCTTCATTTGTTGTGTTCATTCTTATGACGATGGATAACAGCTACTGAGAGAAAGGAACTTTCAAATGCCTGGAGATACACTAACCTGGGAAATGAGCTGAAAGGATGCCAGGAATCACTCCTTGTGCAGATGAGTATTCTGCCTAACCACAGCTCTCAAACATAGCCAAAAACTCTCACCAGCATGAACAGCTACAGCTCCATCAGCACAGCACTGATTAACAGTCCTGCCCTTTGGTTAAAACACACCAGTCTGTTATGGAGGAATTCCCAATTTTGACAAGTAACAACATCTCCCTACATCAAGGCCTTGCTAACCTGCAGCTGCCTTCTCCAGGGATTGTGTAAGGTTTTCTTCAGTTTCTCGAGTTTGCTTCTAAAATCATCTGTTGCTTGAGTAACCTTTGTAAGAATTACACAAAAGGATTGTTTTCCTTAAGAAAGCCTTAACTGCACAGGTAAACCGAGCCTCTAAAGGTTAATGTTGCTTCATCACTGCTGAAGTGAAATAAAAGATTTAAAAAGCCAATGTGCAGAATGATCCTGCATTTTTAGGGGAAAAATAAACTGTTATTGATTATTATTATAAGCTTTTGAAATATGCTAATAGAAATTTTTTCATTTAACAGACCTGACATTTTATTTTTTTCCATAACCATTTGGGTTCACCACAGGACAGATATGCAGAAAAACCTGGGGTTATTTCAGAAAAAAAGTCTATTGAAAAGACTACTAAAGCATCAAAACATCTGTATAAACTTATGTCAAGGCAGGAAGAGCTTTTAAAATTAGGCTGAACAAACCCAGGATGTATTAAGGCTTTTCCTGCTTTCTTAAGATCTTTGAATTGGCTCCACTTACCCAGGAAAGACAATGTGTTACTTTAGTGCCTTTTCCCTTTTGCAATGGTGTCAGCAAATCATCAACCAGAGAAGCAAAGTGTCTGAAAACAACTCCAGAGACCACTCTGTATAGAAAGCAATAGGGAATTGCCTAGATGAGCAAGGCTGTATTGAGACAATCCAGCTTTATTAATCTGCTGACAATCTCCTGCTCCTCACTGGCATCAGTGAGCAAGTGAGGTAAGCTGCAGCTAATTAATGCCCAGGCTAGATACTTTCTTCAAAGATGTTAGAGACAGATGCTGGTCTTGTGCAATTGAAACACGAATCCAGTTTGACTGTCCCTGCAAATCTCACAGTCAGGCAATTTATACAAATCTGGCATATCTGAATGTGTTGTGCAGAAGGATGTTCAGGCATTCTAAACACAAACTGTGTCCAACATGTTCATTCTTGTGGGTCAGATACTTGCCAAAAGTTGAAGCCTTTGGCAGGATGAAAAGATGTTCCTCTCCACTGCTGATTTGAAATAGTTTTAGCTTGTATGAAACACAGACTCATAGGACTGGAAAACGTTTCCAGCCTTAGGCTGTATCAAAACATTTGTGACAGAGATTTGAATGGACTTAGGTGCAAGTCAAGTAAGGTCAAGTTTCCACTTGAGAACCATTTGCATTAGCAGTCCTACCACACGGTAACACAGAGGAAGAGACACTAACGATATTTAGCACATGAACATGGACCACAGCTATTTGCTACATCCTCAGGAATAAACGTAGATGAAGTCATAACGAAGCTGTGCTTCCAGTCTCTTCTGGCTGTGCGAGGTTTCTATAGAGGTTCACACAACATGCCACACTGAGGAGTGAGATGGTTTGAGATCTAGTTTGGATATAGTCCACATGGCAAAGAAAACACAGTCTTAGTCAGTCTCACGTGACGCAGATATAACTGCAGCTCCTTGTGCATTTTGGTGAATGAGTATACCTGTCTGAAAGTCGTCCATACCCACACAGCCAGGCACAAGTTCCTTGCTGAAAATGGTCCCAGCAAAAAATGTTCAGCCATTACACCCATGTAGGTAACCTCAGCTTCCCTGACAGAAGCAGATGGGAGGTTAGTGTGCTGCTATGCTAGAAATACCTGTCAATCACTCATTTCTTCTATGTCCTGTATCTTAGGTTATCAGGCGTGCTCTTCTCAATGCCAGTTAAAACGTAGGTGTAAAACACAGAAGGCACGTTCGTTTATAACTACTCAGACTATAATTATATGTAGTCTCGGGCTTGTTTCCTGAACTAGGAAGGAGGAAAAATGGGTTAGGTGGGTGTGAGTAAAGCAACAAGCAGGAACATGTCTTTTAGAGGTTATGAAACTATCTTATCTCCCAGTATCAGAGATGCTGGTAAAGAAAAAACAAATCATAAAACTGCGTGCAGGCTGAGAGCTGGGACAAATACAAGAGAATTTGGAACTGACAGGGAAATAGTAACAAGTTTCTTATCCAGCCTGGAAACTTACCATTGCAAGCAATAAAAAGGAAGAGCATATCAGGTCACCACTACAGCTTATTTGTGGAAAAAGTAAATGCAATCTTGGAATTACCAGCGAGCTATTTCAGTGAGAAACAGGAACTTTATTGTCGTTGTTTGAAGCATCAGTGAGACCTCATCTCATTTAATACTATAACTACCTTTTGTCATTCATTTGCACTTTAAGATTAATTGAAACCAGAACAGATGGAGGGAGGAAGTCTGAGGTGAACTGAGAGTCATTTAGGAAATGATTGAAAAGCCAGTTCTGTGTAGATTGAGGGCAAAAGGAGGTAAGAACAACCTCCATAGAAATACCTGAGTAAGGAGTGGTGAGGAAAAACAGCTACTGAAATAAGAGCTGATGCAGGTTCCAAAATACGTGGGAATAAACCAGTGATGGAAATGACACAAAGGTCCCCAACAGTCAGGGACATGGATGGTCTGGGAGAACCTCCCAGGACGAGTATCAGGCAGAAAACAGAAACTTGTTTTAAGTTAGAGCATGGCCCTTTTGTGGAAAGGACTATAAAATGTGTTGTGCCTGACATGGCAGAGAACTGGACTGTATGATCCAGGTTCCTCCTGTGCTTCTAGCTCTAAATTGCCTAATGGGAATAAAACAGCAGCAAACCAAGGCCTTTGGCCACTTGTTACTGGAGATTTGTGGAATATTTTCACAGCAGTCACAATGTCAGCAGCTCCAGTGTCCTGGCTAAATACCAACATATTCCTCTGCTATTTAAGTCCCCCCCCGGTGGTTTCACTTAGTAATGCTACTCTTCACTCCCTGCCCAAAAATTGTAGTACAATGCTGCTTTTTTGTGCTTTAAAAATGTTTTCTATTTACTGAATTGCTCTTCAGACTGTAGTATAATTCACTCTAGGGTGTAACTGTGTTGCATTTTAACCTGCACAGATATAGTATGCACAAATGTGGAGAGAGGATTGAGATAAAAAATAGCAATACAAAAATAATCCTTATGAGAGCACTGAGCCCAATTGAGCAATATTATCCTTATTTTACAGAAGGGAATTGCAGATTCTTTTATCTATATGCAAAAAGAGTTTGAAAATTTTCCCAGGAAATCACCACAAACAGGTGTGGTTTGAGGCTTTGCTGTCATCTGCAGTCTTAAAATCATCACTGGAAACTTGGTCTTGAACCCTAGAACTCACGAGACTTTCAATGAAATCTAAAGTTGAATTTTGGCTTTCCATCAAAATCAGGGAAAACTGATGACACTAGCCTAAAGACCCTAATTTTCACTGGCAGGCTAGGATTTTGGAATGGTAAGAATCTCCCTGTACGTGTCGATGACTGTTAACCTGCATTACCAGTATTGCAACAGTGCTTGTATCCTCTCAAACAAGAATAATGGCATGTCCTATCCCAGTTCTGTATCTATGGATGGCAGATATTACATAGAACAAGGTATCATTATTATTATTATTATTTAATTCTTCTAGCAATCTCCAGAGCAGCTGAGCTACTCCCACAGCTGCAGTAAATACCACAGCTAAAGTATGCAATCCTTTTATTATTTCATCTTCTATGAAAAAAGTGGACTGTCATGTTTCATCAGAAAATTTTAAGCACATATTTCTCTGTAAGTGCGTTGGAAAATAGAGCTCACACAATGTGCCTGGATATTCCAGTTTTGCCTATATTCAGTAATGCAGCTGAGTATATGGATACCTAAGTAGCTCCAGAAAAGATAGCTTAGATCCTAGAGCTGTGCAGATATCATGGAGCAAAACATGGACTAATCTGCCCTAAGAGCAGGGAAAATTAGTCTACGCAGAGCACTACCTTAACAAGTTACTTTAATACTTGAATTGATTTGGGCTAGAGATGGCTTGAGTAGAGCTGACTCTTAGTAGAAGCCAAGTAGGCAAATTTTCAAGGGCATTCACCATCAGGACATGAAAGCTGCTGAGATAAGAAACTTTCCGCCTAATTTTGCTGTGCCAGAGCTCTGGGAAAGAAAAGGGAGAGAGGTGCAGAAGGAAGAGCTATTCCTGCCAGAGCAGGAGGAAGAGTGCTGGCCTCCCATCACAGGCCTTCACACCGTGCAGCACAGTCAGGCCATGGCTGCTCTTCCCCAGAGTGGAGGGAACTTCACGTGTGCCCTTGATGAGCTGGGGTGGGTTGACAAGGACAAGGACCTCCTTTCACAGCAGCAGGGGTGTGTGCAATGGTACCTCACACATTCTTGTGAAGAAGATGGGGGGAGACGGGCTAGCGGTGGCTGTGAAAGTTGCATCAGGCGCAGCCGGCCCTGCTCTCCAGGACAGGTTAGTTGCAGAGGAGCATCATGGGGTGGAGTGGAATTTGCTCTCCCAGATATCCTGGAGCCACGTCCCAAAGATAACAACTGAAATCTTGAACTCAGTCCAATGTGGGTACAGTGTTGTAGCCAACAGTGCTAAAAAGTGCTGCAGCATGCTGAACCGATAGGAGTTTCCTTAGCACTGAAGACTTCAGGTCAGGACATATTTCTTTGCCATCAGGCTGCCAAGAGGTGACAACTGAGGGGCGGTCACTCACTGCCAGGATGGGCACCCTGAGAGGAGAATGAGCCTGGGGCAGGGACACTCCTACAATCGGGGCTGTGCTGATTATGGCTACCCACATTCTCCTGGAGAAGGTGCCAGCCCAAATTCCTGCAGATTTTGAAGACTGAGAGTGGACTGAGTGTTATTTCCCTCGTAGTCCTTTTCAGGTGTCTGCCCTTCATCCATCAACTAATCCAGCCTCGTCTGGGCTGCATCCATGGCAGTAACACGGCAAAAAGGAGCCGCTTCTGCAGGACAAAACAGCATTGCAGCACCCATGGCACTGCTCTCGCCAGCGAGGAGGGGAAACTATGCTGTCCTGAGGGGAGAGAGACTGGAGAGGAGAGGGGGAAGAGATTGGAGGGGGCTGTGGCATCATTAAGGCTGGCTCCAAAGGCTCCAGATGTCACCTTGGTCACCCCGGGGAGACGTTGCACTGAGTCGAGGCGGCTGCCTGTCCGCCTCCCTGGACCCTGCCAGCGGCTTCATAGAACCATAGAATTACTAAGTTGGAAGAGACTCACTGGATCAGCGAGTCCAACCATTCCTATCAAACACTAAACCATGTCCCTTAGCACCTCATCCACCCGTCCCTTAAGCACCTCCAGGGAAGGTGACTCAACCCCCTCCCTGGGCAGCCTCTGCCAGTGCCCAATCACCCTTTCTGTGAATTTTTTTTTCCTAATGTTCAGCCTAAACCTCCCCTGGCTGAGCTTGAGGCCATTCCCTCTCGTCCTGTCCCCTGTCACTTGGGAGAAGAGGCCAGCGCCCTCCTCTCCACAACCTCCTTTCAGGTAGTTGTAGAGAGCAATGAGGTCTCCCCTCAGCCTCCTCTTCTCCAGGCTAAACACCCCCAGCTCTCTCAGCCGCTCCTCATCAGGCCTGTTCTCCAGCCCCTTCACCAGCTTCGTTGCTCTTCTCTGGACTCGCTCCAGAGCCTCAACATCCTTCTTGTGGTGAGGGGCCCAGAGCTGAACACAGGATTCGAGGTGCGGTCTCACCAGTGCCGAGTACAGAGGGAGAATAACCTCCCTGGACCTGCTGGTCACGCCGTTTCTGATCCAAGCCAAGATGCCATTGGCCTTCTTGGCCACCTGGGCCACTGCTGGCTCACGTTCAGTCGCCGTCAACCAACACCCCCAGGTCTGTCTTCCAGCCGGCAGGACGGCTCAGGCCAGGAGAGGGAGCCGTGGCCGCGCACGCAACCCGCCTCCTCCCCGCGGGACCGCGCCGGCTGCCAGAGGGACGCGGAGGCAGCCTCGCCGCCCTCCGAGCCTCCGCTCCCCGGGGCAGGGGAACCTCTCGGTGCGCGCAAGGGGGCGGGGCGGGGGCGGGGGGACGCGAACCCGGGAAGAGGAGACGGAGGAAGGAGAAGAGGAGGAGGAGGAGGAGGAGGAGGAGAGCAGAGCGCGGGCTGCGGGACGTGGCTGCGCGCGTCCCCAGGTAAATCGCGGTGCGGGGAGGGGGACACGCGTGTTTCTGCGGGCGAAGGGGGGGCGTCCGGGCCACCCAGGCTGTGAACTTGGCTGCACTCGGGAGGGAGTTTCTCGCGGAGGAGGCGGTTTCCAGCCCGGCTTGGGCGCGGGGGGAGGCGGGAGGTGTCGGCGCGCAAGCCGGCAGCGGCCCCCGCTTGTCGGAAAAAGGAAAAAAAACAAAGGGGACAGAAAGAAGTGACGCTCAGGAGAGCCCGAGGAGCCTTCGCGGAGCTTTCCCCTCGTTTTTTTTTTGGGGGGGGGGGGGGGGGTGTGTTCCCCTCGTGTTGTGGGGTCCCCTCGCTCTGGGGGGTCGCGGTCCCCCCGCGCCGCCCCCCGAGGCCGGGTCGGAGCCGGCTCTGCCGCTGCAGCCCCCGCGCTGCCCGGTCCCCGGAGGGGTTTGCTTGAGCTCCCCTCCCTCGGGCCGTGGGAGCCTGGATGTTCCTCGGAAGAGCGCTGCGTGGACGGGCAAACGTAACTTTAAATTTCATCCGCGTGGCCAAGGCGTGAGCCCCGATAACCTCCTTTTTTTTTTTTTTTCCGCTGTCAAACACGTCGTTGTGATGGAAGGGGGAGAGAGGGAAGGGTCAGGCGTAAACCGCAGCAGGAAAAATAAAGTGGGAGCGACGCATCCGAGAAAACAGCCTGGAAGCGATGAGGTGCTGGCAGCAAGGTGCCTTTTGCCGTGGGTCTGTTGGGGTCAGCTACCCCCTTACGCAAAACATTTTGGGGGGATGTCTGGATGGAATCGGGATGGTGGCAATGCTTTCCCGAAAAGGAAGGGGCAAGGATGGGCTGTCAGGGCCCCAGTGCTTCAGGGGGCCCTTTTCTGTGCCAGTGTCGCTTCCCTGGTTTCTCCAAGTGTGTCTGTTCAGTGCTCGGCACGGCAGGAGCCTGATCTTGGGGCCTTAAGATGTAAAGTGGGCTACAAAGACACTCTCAAATGCGTGCCCTTTCCATCCTAGCTTCTCCTGGGTGAATAGCTGGTTATAATGGTCAGATAAAATTCTGTTTTCTTTTACAGATGTTCTTTTCTTAAAAAGGATAGCTTTTGTTCCATGTCTTCGGCTTTCTTGTCCGAGGAAAGGCTTTTTACTTCTGGATTTGAGGAACTGCGGCAAACTCCTTGTTGTTTTAAAAAAAATTATTTGCTATGGAATTAAAAAGCACTATTTTCCTGACACTAGTTTTTAACTGTGGCCCCTCTTGGGAGAGCAGAACTGTCACTAAACTTACTCTTCCATATGCAGAAGGATTGTGGGGTATTATTTATTAACTGTGCTGTGGAGAGTCCATATCTCATAACTTAGAGGGCCATTTATAACAGGTTGCTTTTGGCAGCTCAGGAAGATTTACTTGCTGTCTTGTGTTCCTTGCAGGAAAAGGCTCTCCAGTTTGCATGGAGAGCATCAATCCAGTACAAAGGCTTTCTGGTGGGAGGGATTGGTGCTGGAAGGGTCCTGCTTTCTGCCTCCATTGTCCACCTGGCTGTGGTGAGCCGGGAAGGGCAAGCGGAAAGAATTAAGTTCTTTAAGTTGGTGTGGAGTTGTTCCTGTGTCTGGGAACACTGTCTCTGTAGGAGCAGTTAAGGAAGGAAAAACGGGAGTTGTGGAGAGTATGTCTGTGAGGGCGTGGGGTGATGGAAGCCTGCAGGGTACTGAAATGATCAGGAAACATTAACCCAGGAAAGTGGGAGATGCTACATTGAGATGAACAAGAGAACCGTAGCGAGGGAGGTTGCTACTTAACACAATGTCTCTGTGTAAAGCAGAACTACATGCACATAGCCCTCTCTGACTTTCTCTCTGTGTCTCTGGATGTAGCTTGAGTTCAAAGTGTCTGTGTATTACGAGGGAAGAGCTGTGCTTGCTCAAGTCTGCCCATGCTTGGTCCCTCCAGAGTCTGTGAAGAAAAGCTTGTTTCTGAACACCTTGGGACTCTCTCCTTCCAGACCTCTGGGGCTCTGAGTGGGTATCCTGCATCTGAGCATTAGCTAGTGTGCAGCAGAGGTGATGGTCTGGGCTTCAGCAGGTTCATAGCCTGGGAAAGGTAGTGCTGCCCCAAAATGACTTGCGGCAACACAGGTAAGAGAGATTTCAGAGGACTGAGAGAATGGTGTGGTAGGAAGTTTGGGGCTTGGTTACATGCCTCCTTGTTGGCCCCAGAGCTGTAATTTTGTGGTCAGAAATATACATATAGGAAGGAGGAGGCAGAGAGAGTTTGTCTCAGCTTTATTCATTCAAGACCTGCATATGCCAGATTGTCAGCCCTGGGGAAGAAGCATTTCACTGCTTCAGAATAAGAGGCCAGAACACGTTCTTCTGTTTCTTCTTGCTAATTGTTATGTTTGGATTTTTAGTTTGGTTATTTTGGCAGGCACAAGATTCATATTCCTTTCCCCACTTGTCCTGGGTCCCCCACTGTTGTCAGATGTCCTCCCATTTCAGCAACACTTGGACTTGCAAAAACTTGCTGTTAAGATAATAGATGTTGTGGGATGGGAGAGGAGATGTCTGAGATTTTCTCTCAGACCACATATCGCAGAATCACAGAATAACCAGGTTGGAAGAGACCCACCAGATCGAGTCCAACCATTCCTATCAAACACTACACCATGTCCCTCAGTACCTCGTCCACCCGTGCCTTAAACACCTCCAGGTGACTCAACCACCTCCCTGGGCAGCCTGTTCCAGTGCCCAGTGACCCTTTCTGTGAAAAAACGTTTTCCTAATGTTCAGCCTAAATCTCCCCTGGCAGAGCTTGAGGCCATTCCCTGTTGTCCTGTCCCCTGTCACTTGGGAGAAGAGGCCAGCACCCTCCTCTCCACAACCTCCCCTCAGGTACTTGTAGAGAGCAATGAGGTCTTCCTCAGCCTCCTCTTCTCCAGACTAAACAACCCCAGCTACATGTTGCATTAGGGAGGTGGACAGTTAGGAAGATTCTAAGCAGCATGCAAATGCATTCACATATCACATGTGTATCAAACATCTATGGTGTCTGGTCTTTCTTTTTATTATACAGCAGTGGGAGATGCTTTAGAAATAAAAATAGATATATGGAAAAGCCTATATAAGCTGAAATCTGTGAACAGTGCTATGTTATCTAGGAACCGAAATGCTTTCTACAGCAGAACTCACCATTCAGACATTGCTTGCTCTCCTGCTTTTTCCTCTGCCTTTCTCTTGACACAGCTCGTGGATTTCACTGTCACTGTAAGCAGAGCCAAGAGTTGTCTCCTGTGCGCCACCAGGCTGATGCAGCCCAGCCGCTAGCATCTCTGTACCCGGTGGGTGAGAGCTAGTCCTCCTCCAGCTATGCGTGGTGGGCTAATTGCAGTGCAGAGGGAAGGCAAAGCTGAGTATCGTGTTTGCCACGTTTGAGCTGACCTCTCTCATGCCAGCTCTGCAGCCTGGGTAGAGCTTGGGTGCCCGTGTTCAAGTGGGTTTCTTTCCCTCCTCTGCTTGTAACTGCTTTGTTCTGCTCTACCATCAGCAAAATGTAAGTTTGAGATTTGGTCACTACTAAACTAGAACAAAACAGCTGCTTCAGCTTCTTTTAGGATATCTTACCCCCCCCTCCATGTTTTCACAAAGCAGAAGGCTAATCTCGTGTTTCTCAGGTGCAGTGTTGTTACGTGTAGGGCTTTTGCATGTGGCTGAGCCACGTATACACTTGGAGAGAGTGCAAAAAGGAATCTGCTTTTGGGAAATTAGTTCAAATGGTGCCTGCGCTTTTGGGAATTTCAGCCTTAGCCAGCATGCTTGCTGCCTTCAGCCTCAGAGGTCCCAATGAGACAATTGCCCAGATCATGGTAAATTCAGAGTCTTATTTGACAGAAAATAAAATACAGGAACATGAATGTATTAGTGTACTTATTTTGTTATAGGGTTCCTTAAAAATAGTTACTGGCAAAACAGATTTTCTACTACAAATGAAGAATCGTATCTTTTGACAATCCTTTGTTAATTTAGCAATTCAGATTCATCAAATGGGAGCTGTGTTCCCAAGAATTCCTCTGACAGGCTTCCCCCGAGTCTGGACAATTATTCAATTCCAATTTTAAGAAAATTACATCAAAGAAATTGCTAAAGATGGAAGGTTCTGAGAGTGTTAGGAAAAGAGAAGGAAAGAGAGCGAGAGAGCATAAGCTTTGCTTCCTCCTACAGGTAAAACAAGGAGAACTAAGACTTGTCCTTAACTTTTGCAGAGTGGAGTCAAGTTCTAGTGTTGGGCTTGGGCCTCCTTTCCTCTGCTCTCTTTGGGGCAGAGAATGAGAGATTGCTGAGAATTCTGGACTGAATTGGGGCAGTGGTAGGTAGCTCCTTCTCCTGGGAACATTAGAGAGGTGCCACAGGGACATTACCTTGGCAATCCTACCCGGGGCAGGGTCATCAGGAGCTGCAAGTCAGCAGGGTTGTGTGGGCACGAGCTGGGAGTTGTATGTCACAGCCTGAGACGCTTACGTTAGCTTGGCATGCAGCTCCTCAGATAGTTTTGTTGTGAAAGGCAAAGATACATGAATCACACACATGCACGAATATTTTACAAGCCCCTTCAGCTTTACTAAGCTGAGGTGTTGTTAGAATTAGGAAAGTTCTTTAAAAATATAACTTTTAATACCTCTCTGTGTCTTTAACTAGAAAGGCTGCTGTATGGGTTTTGGGTTTGTTTTCTTCTCTTCTGGTTTTGCTTAATCCCTTGCATGACTGAAATAAAATGTGTGATGGAATATCTTGACTCTCTTAGGCCTGATCCTGTCCACTCATAGGGATGTGCTATTTTCAGATGTTCAGAGAATGATTCTTTTATTCACAAGTTGATCGAATATATAGGCTTGCAAAACCATGACCTAAATGTTTATCCTTAGTGCTGACAGGATGCTGTGGAGCTGTTTAACTATGTATTTATAACAATTATGCTGCTTGGCGAGAAAGATAGGACGTTTTTTTCTCAGAGGGATTTTTTTGCTCTTTTTTTTTTGTCTTTTTCTGCCTGTGATTTGTGGTTACAGTTGCCTTTATAATTTTACCTTTTGTCCTAGATGTAAATAAAGAGCTAATTACAGTTAATCTCGGTGCAAAGGAATGAAATTTTTAAGGAGCGAAAAATAACTCCCATCTGTTAGGTTTGCAGTAGCGTTTTGGGGTTTGCCTTCTACTCGGAAGGAAGCCAAAACTTATCTTGCTCAATTTAAACTTTTCCTTGCAATATTTAAACTAGATTTTTAATCATTTAAAAAACAAACAGAAATGGAAATAGCTTTTCAAAGTATGTTTGGCCACGTTCTTAATGTGCTGGTTGCTAAAACCTGAAAATCTCTGTCATATTCCTACCAAAACAAATTGAAATCTTGCTCCCAGATTCTATAGGAAGAGGTTTGAGACCTTATTCAGGAGAAGCATCCATTTTTCATAGTAATATATTGCATTTCTGTGTTTCTTACCTGCTGGGGTACCACGTGCCCAGCGAACCATTTCCAAAATGCCTTGTTTCAAGGGAACTGCTGCTTAAGTAGTTACTATTTAAGACAGGCTCAGAACCCAAGTTTTACATGGTGGTTATGTGGTATGCTTTGCCCCATCAGCTACAGTGACTGCCAAGCTAGGGAGTTAGTCTGCACTTCTCACTCATATGTTATCTTTCATCTCAGCATCTCTAAGCACTTCAGAGACATTAAAATGCTCAGCTGTGATGTGAGGTGGGGAATATATAAATGTAGCTAGGGAAACAGAGGCACAGATTTCAGAAGCCTCTACTAATGTGTTCACTTCAGAGAATAGCCATTTATAAGCTCTCTGATGCCTGATTATCAGGGAGGCACTACAGTTTGTCATGCAGTACAACTGGTGATTGATGCCTCTGTAAGTTTCATGTAGATTAACCAGAAAATCATATTGCTGCCATAAACTAATGGACTGTTTTACCATCTTCAACCTTAGAGACTTCCAGGGAGCATACGAAATGGCAGTGGCAGGAGCCTGAATTTCTAGCTGTTTTTTTTCCTGAGGTTAGCCCTATTGCAAAAAGCAAATCTCACAAGGAACCAAAAGTCAAAACGTCACCTCCATCCCATTGTAGTAACATCCAGGACCTCACCTACATAAATTTATCAGTAATCTGTTGCTTCAGAGCCCTGGAATCTGCAGAAAATACTTATTCTGACAGTAAGAGCTGTAGAAATTCACTCTAATACTAATAATTGGATTTGTTCTGTTGAGAAATAGCTGCCTCCCCCCTCTTCCTTCAAGCACACACACCTCTCAGCCCTTGTTTATAAGGAGAAATCAAGATAATGGGAGAAGGATGTATGGGATGTATCATGCTGCCCAGCATGATAACGTTGGCAGACTGTGAGGGGCTTGTAGGGCACCCAGCCTCTTTGAATGAGCACAGATGTGCTGCTGGATCTCAAGATGCATTGCTCTAGCAAATTGTGCTGGTTGTGATTGAGCCAGACAGGGCTGATGTGTTGGGATAACTGAAGGATGGGCAAAACTTGGACTCCACTGGAGTAACATCCCCATGCATTGTCATTCCTCCTCATTCATTCTCCCATTCTCCTGCCAAAAATAGCTGCAGTCTCAGTGCATTTCCCTCTCTTTCCTTGTTCTCTGTAGTGCAGACTTCAGGGAGACTGCTTAATTCTGTCTCCTTGGCAGGTTGCGCATGAGCGCACACAGATACCCCTGACCCAAGGCCACGGAGAGTTGGAAATGCTTTTCTCCAGGCTTATTGTGTCCAGCTTTGTTGCACAGGGGAGCTGCATCTTGACATTTGAGCCCTGCTGAATAACCCTGGGTTATGGCTACCCAGGAAGGCAATGTTTTCCCCTTTCTAAGCTTTTTCCCCTCCTTGTCTGCCAGGTGCAATGACTCTGTAGTTGTTGGAAAGAAGTGTCAAAAAGCAAGAGGGAAACTCAACCCAGCTTTCTAAAGACACTCAGTGATTGCTTCCTCTCAATGTAAAGAGGTGATCCAGCCCAGAGCAAGGGTCAGTGAAGATTTTAGAATATGAAGGCATCTGCTTCCTGGCATTGAAAATGCTCATAAATGAAAATTTTGGAGATTTTTCAGATTTTTGGCTATTGTGGGAGGATTTTAACACATAGCAGTATTTTCCTCCTGTCACTACTCTTTGTAGCCTTTGAAAATGTCAGCAGTGCATATATTGCCTTTTGTTTGTCATTCAGCTGAACAAATGAATTCATTGCCCTCATGAGATCAATCATATTCTCCCCAAATAATTAATATTGATGACAATCGCAGCATACTTCTGCTTGTAGATCCCTCTCAGCCTTCCCACTGTGTAGATGCTGTGGGTCACAGAGCAGACCTTCTCACAGGAGTCTCCTTGACTTGAATTCTGGGTTCCATTATTTGAAGGTTGGATTTAAAGCTGCACCGATGGGGTCAGTGTAAGCAAAGCCCGAGCAATTTTCCTGTGATGGTGCAATCTAATATTTGCAGAAGGAAATGTTAGAGACATGGGGAGCAAATGTAATACACAGAACTTGGCAAGGACTGTCTTGTTCTGTTTCTCTTTTAATCCTTTATGTCTGTCTGTACCCAGATTTTTCTAGTCCACTTTGCAGAGCGAAGCTGTGCTGTGCTGACCAGGAAGGGGCAGACATGTAGAAGAAAGTTGCTGTAGTAGTCACCAGGAGGACCAGGTGGGTGGGATGGAAATGTGAGGGCCCATGGGAGGGCTGGAAGGACTTCTGGAGAACTGCTTTTAAGTGTGAGGTTGTCCTGTGAGAGGTAGGTAGCTCCTAAGCTTTCAGAGCCTTTGCTGTTCCTGTTTCTATTGCTTTAAATTTTGCTGTGGATTGATGTGTACAGCACACTTACAGAGCAGCCTGTCTGAGCTGGGGGAGAAGGAATGAAGCATCTTCAGGTCTTGTTCTTGGTTTTTTTTTCTTATATGGTTAAGTGCAATCAAATTAACATCATTAATGTAAGTGCCAGGTGTGGAAACACTGTGTGGCCCTAATTTGAAAAAGAAAATCTCTTGAAGATGTTGCTTATCCCAGGATACTTGGAGTCACTTAAGTCTCCTTCCTATTATGCTGCAGGTACCGTTGGGGATTAGGTCCTCACCACTGGCAGCAGCATGGACAAACCTGCTAGTGGTGCTGGAGACATTGCAGTCTGCCTGGGGATTTTGTGGCAGTGGCACAGTAAAAGAGGTGCTTGGAAAGCAGAGTGAAACACAGTGTTGTGTTCTGGAATACGGTGGTACTTGGAGGCTTTTCTCCTACTGTATCCGTCTTGGGGAACAAGAAGGGGAAGATGTTAGCTGAATATAAAGCAACCATCTTCAGGGTCCAGTCTGCAAGTACTGAGGGCTATAAGGGCAGAAGATGAAGTGAAAGAGCAGGTATGTAGCTGGCAGCAAGGGCTTGAACTTAAGAAAAGAAACTCTTGGAGCATTTTCTTGAGAATGAGTGCCCATTGCAGGACCTGGGTGCAGCCCCTGTTGTGCTGGTGGAGATATACAGTGGGTGTGTAGAGCACTGGCTGTGCCGTGCTGAGCTTGCGAGGAGAAACCTCTCCTGGGAAAGCTGCTCTGGCATTCGAGAGTCCCAGGCCAGTCCTGCAAAGAGCAGTAAGACCAGCTGATAAACCTACTCAGGTTTGCGTTCTGTTCTCTGGATTTAGAGACCTGGGCTGAACTAGGTAGGGGTTGCTTCTGTGCAACCTGTTGCACAATGTGGATATGCTGCTATGTCTGCAGAGACAGTGGAACAACCTCTTAGAGTGGGCAGTGGTGTTACTGACATCTAAAAGCTATTAAAAAGGTTAGGAGGCAGAATGTATAAATTAAAGGCTCATTCTCAGATGTCTTCAGGTGCTCCATGAGAGCTAATCAGGACTCCTCCAGCAAGGAAGGGATCTCACTCTGGATTCCTCAAGTATCCAAGTCTTTGAGCCAGGTTTGATTGTGGATTTCTTTTTTTTCTTTGCAAAGATTAGTTTGACAGTTTATTTTCTGGTAGCACAGTACGTGGCTGTTTTTCAGAGCTCTTCTTTTACTATAACATCACCATCCAAAATAGAACCATTGTGTCTGGCTTCATGGAAGGTCTCAGCTCTCTTTGAAGCTCTGTTGGAAGCTTTTCATTCCCTGGCTATTCAGACTTAAAAAATAGACTATCTTGGCTGGATACCTTTTGCTTGAGCACAGAAGTGCTCTTGTAGATTGGTGTTTGAACTGCTCGGTGGCCAGCATGTATGCATTTGTAATCCATGCTGTTTGATTTCATAGCTGTGGCTCAACCTGCCCCTCTTCAGCCCACTCCACAGATCTCTCAGTGATAGTCCCAACTGTTTATTTGTCTTGTCCAGGTGTGCATGTATTCAGGAGAGGTGACAAGATTTTTAAACTAGTTTATTTTAAATGTATGAAATGCAGTGTGCTCTGCCTTCTAAACAGCTACCAGGCTATAATCAGTGGCACCCTGGGCTCCAGCAGAGCAGTGTGCAAGATCTGTAGCATTTCTGCTTTGCCAAGCCCTGAGAGGACTCCAGGAGAACTGAAAAGGGAAGGAGGGGATACTGGCTTTCTTCAGATCTGTTTTCAAGCCCCCCACATTTCTCTCCACAAATCTAGACCGTGCTTTTTTGCTTTTCTCTTGAGAGGGGGAGAAATAGCTTCTTCCTCTGAGTTGTGATTATTAGTGTTAGATCTGTTGAGCCAAAAGGATGCCAGGGGATGGTATCTAAATGCCAACAGCAGATCACAAACTCCCTGCCTGACAGTCGCCTCCGTGTCCCAAACATTGGCACCAGCAGAGGCGAATCCTGCACTATCAAGGAAGCTCCCAGAAATGACTCACTGTCAGTGAACCTTTCCCTGCTTTTCCCTGAGTCTCTGAGCTTGAGGATGGGCTGCTGCCTGCTCTGCCCACGAGAGCCCTTGGTGGTCTTTGAAGGTCACCCTTGCTCCTCTAGTTAGTGTTCCTGTATTGAAGGAGAACTAGCTTGGGACCACCTCCCTCAGTGACACTTGGAGTGACAAAGTGCTAGGTTTGTTCATCCCCTTGTAGGGGATTTAGTAAAAAGCAATTAGTAAAAAGCCAGCAGACTGGAGCCCTTGGCCTGGAAACACAATGCACAAGGCCAGGAAGAGGCAGCAGTGGCTGACTGGCAAATGGAGCCACCCTGGTGCCTGATGTCATGTCCTCAGCTGGCAAAGAGCTGACTGAGCCCCTGACATCGAAGCTTGTTTCCAGGTTTTCTTGTTTTCTTTTCTCTCTCCCCTACTTGGTAGGCCTGGGTTTAAAACTGCGTGGGAGTGCTGTATTTCACCAGTGCCAGGAACCAGAGCTTGCAGGTCCTGTGTGATGGTGGCCAGCTCTGGCCAAGGAAGACAGAAGATGCTTTGTGCTAGTGACAGTGGAGGCTTCTCATCAGCAGAGTTTTTCATCTGACTCCCACTAGTTTCATTTTTTTTTCCCTCTGCAAAAGCAATTGTTTAATGTTTACTGTGATTTTAGCTAGTGACAAAGTTTCAGTCTGTTGAAATCTAAATGTTTTCTTTGTTTTTAGTGGTATAAATTGCTTTCATAATAGAAACATCCTAGAACAAAATCTTTTCAGCCTCTTCTATTGTCAGGCGTGCAATAGCCTGGTGAATGCAGCAACCCCAGGAAAAGTGAGATTTCGGCATTGATCTCTACTCCCTGCCTTGGTTCTGTCGCCATTAGATGTGCTTTTTGGGTCACACTGACCGCTCCAGGTATCCCTGGCTGTCAGGGAACTGTTGCCAAGACAAATTGGGCTCCCTGCCCTTAGGAGAGATGTGATCGTTTTTCTGAGGACAGCATTGGGAGCCCTTTGTTGATCAGTGTGTCCGTGTTTGAAGTGATGAGTGTGGCATAGCATGTATGAGAACAGGGAAAGTGCTCTGAGCTGCTTATGGCTTTCATCACCAAATTGCTGCCAGTTTCCTCCCCATTACTTTCCTGGGAGCCTTATGGGTAGGAAGATGTAAATGAACCTGCTGATTCCTCCTGGGGAGAAAAGGCTGGACTTCTGAAACCCATCGCCTGTCTTTCTACCTATGTCTCTGGAGATTTCAGTGTAATATTGTGTTGCTTGGGAGGGCTGTCCACGGGACCAGCCAGCTCAGTCCAGGAGTGGCTCTTGGTTTGGGCAGGATACAAGAGTAAATGCTGGTGCTGTAGCAAAGGGCGGTGCCATGCGGTGCCCATATGGCCTCCAGAGGAGAAGCAGGGTCAGAGAGATTCTGCACAAATCCTGGCTAAGTGGCACCAAGATGGTTTATGCTACAGTAATTCCCCGCTTTGTCTGACTTACTCCTGCACATACTGAAAAGCAAGTGTTTCCTGGAGGGCTGAAGGGCCTTTTCCCACTTGCCATTAGTGTTTTTGCTATTACTTTTCTGCAGCTGCTTTTGCAGGCTAGCCTTTGTCTGCCTTTTGGATTTTTTGAATTTACTTGGACTGTACATCTATTTTCTCCATACGAAAGCCCAGCAGACTCTCGCTGAGCAGCCTTTTCCAATGCTTCTGCATGTGATGATGCAGGGACCCAGGGCTGCTGGGCATGCAGTGACATAGGAGCAGAGGAGTTGTGTCCCTATCCTGAGCACCAGCCCCACTTTGCAGCCCATCAGCCTTCAGCCCCAAGTCCACGTGGCAAAGAAGCATAGATTTTCCTAAGCTAGCCCACCCTGTTCTTTGCTAACCTTCCTGTGTCTGCATCCCTTTTCCTAGGTCTGGTCCTGTGCTATTCAAGGCTTTTGAATCGGAGGGGCTAGAGACAGAATTACAGAAAGAAAATAATTTGTAATACCTGCTTTGGCCAGTGTTATTTTTTCCTCTTTCTGAAGCTGTTTTATTTTAAATGCCCTTTCAGCCAGAGCACTTAGGGGCAAGGTTTTGAAGGGTGATTTTGTTCTGTATGCCATAGTGTGACTTCTCAGTGAAAAGCAGAAAACCTGTCAGTTCTCCATAGGTGCCTGTGGTTAGGAGGGACAAAGGCGTTTTCTTGGAAAATGCAGCATTATTCTGTAGAATTGGTACAGTGTCTTTGAGAATAGATGTATAATATTTACTTTGAGTGCAGCTGTCTTCATTAATTGTTTGACATCTGTCTTGGGTTTTATAATAATTTGGAATGTATGTAGGCTTTGTGGGGTCCATGCTTCTAAAAGCAAGAGTGAACAATTCCTTGCCTAAGTCTGATTGGGAAAGGTGTTCTGTTAAAAGGTATTTCATATGAAAATATTCATGTGTTTTCTGACATGAACGGCACTGCTAGCCAGTATCAAATGAAAAAACAAACCTTTCTACCACCTCTGCTTTTAAGACAAGAGGCATCTCCATGACTGTCCCATCCCACCCCAATCCCCACCTCACCTTTCTTTGCTCCCCAGTAGACAGAAAGTGAATGTTTGGAGAAGAAAATGCTGAGGAATGAAAAGGAAACAATTTTTGATTTGGAACAAAATGAACATTTCAAGTAAGTTCCTTAAAAAATTTCTAGCAACAGCAGTGGTGGTTTGTTTTCCCTAAACAATATGTGAATTATTAAAATGAGAATTTATGGAGATATTAAGAACACGTCAGAGTGTATTGGTCTCGTGACAAGTTCCTGGAGCGCTGAGGGTGTACCTTCTGCTCTCTGATTTTGTTCCTGGCTCCCTTTAGTGTTTGCTTTTTTTTTATTATTATTAGCTTGTGTATTAGAGGTGAGGTCTGTGACCTTTTCTGGGTGGAGACAGTTGGCTGAACCTCTCAGCTGCAGCCTGGGGTTTGCGCTCTCTGACTCCTTTGGCTGCAGCCAGGAAAGATGTTTCAGTGCAGTGATACTGAATTGTGCAAGTAGTTAATCGGACACCGCTGGAATTGCATCATTTACAGGCAAAGCGGCAACATGCTTTCTGATGTGATGAAACAAAGAAGGAAGTTGCTGGAAAAGGCTGAGAAAACTCTTCCATTCCTGGTAAAACCAGGATGGGTTGTAGTCCCGTAGCCTCAGGTTCTTCTTAAGGCATTGCAAAACCCACCTTCTCTCTTCATGGCTGGATGGATGCAATGCTCCCTCCCTGGTGTCACTGGCAGAATCACGTTATCCTCCCCAAGAAGAAATTGTGACATTGTGTAACGACAAGACTGCTGTGGGAAGACCTTCTTGGGTATATCATCAAATTCAGGCCATTTAAAGCAAAGCATCCTACTTCTAATGACACTAATGTATAAGAACTGATCCCTGCGCTGTGTTAGTCCATCAGATCCTGTGGCATTAATTGATTTTTTTCTTTTTTTCTTAAATAATCATGTGCCACAGGACTACAGAAGCCATGCTACCCTACAGTCCTGTTTATCCTCTTCATTGTGCATGCAAGCTCTCCATTTCTTTACTAAAAGGGGAGAATCTTCTTCCTTCAACTCAGCTGACAAATGCA
This sequence comes from Clamator glandarius, assembly GCA_033459285.1. Lineage (NCBI taxonomy): Eukaryota > Metazoa > Chordata > Aves > Cuculiformes > Cuculidae > Clamator > Clamator glandarius. The sequence goes on along the minus strand of JAUNZM010000332.1, from coordinate 2,234,910 downwards.
GTCATGGTCAGGGCATCCAGGAAGCTGCAACAGCTCCCCTTGATCAGACCTTGACTCGGTGCATGCTCCTTCCACCGCTCCTTCTATTTTGTGTAGTGTAAGAGCACTGAGTCCTAGTCCCATAATGGAGAAATTGCTGTAATCTGACAGACTGTGTCTGTCTGTCTGCACTGATAAGAGAGCCTGGAAAGAATGAGGACTAAATCATGCTGTGTAGAGCTTCTGATATTTCAGCTGTGTAGAGCAAAACCAAAGAATTTTCCTACTAGCAGGCAGAGCATGGATATTTTAGATATGTTGCCTGTGGGAACAGAGACCCAGTGGCTCTTTGAGACAGTTGAAAGGAGCATGCTCTTAGGAGCACATTTAGTGGCTGTAAATATTAGCTTACTGCAGAGTCGATGTATCACTGAGTGAAATGTAGTAGTTTATTTTGGCCTTGCACCACCTAAATGGCCTTGCTTTAAACCAAAGAAACTCATCCAAAGTCAGAAGTTGTTCCTGCTTGCCTCAGGGCTGAATGTAATCCAATTTGTGAAAGATGCAGGGGAGAGTCACTCGAAAAAAAGGTGAGTTAGGATAGACTGTGCATTCATCTAATGACAAATAGTGAGGAACCATGAGGGATCTTTATTATGGGAGTGATTCCCCCAACTGCTTACACTCCCTTTCTTCCAGCAACTGAATTCCCCAAAGTTCCTAAGTTCCTACCAGAAGTGCAGCATGTTGGTTATCTCTGGCCAATCTACAGCATAAGGATGTTTTATCTTTCTTCAGCATTTCCAGAGGGTAGACGTACTTAATTTTGTTTCCTCCCTATGGTTGTAGAAGGCAATAGAGAACGGTTTGATTAGCAGTTGGCATTTCAGTTGGGATGAAGGAAGCAGGGGACAACCAGCCCTCCCAGATGGACCCAAGGGAAGAAAATTCATCATCTTCCCGGCTTCTTGCCCATTTCTGAAGGCCTTATGGCTTCCAAGGCAGTCTGCAGCCCTTTGCGGGGACTGTTCAGGGAAGAACAGGCTTGCTCCAAAGTTCCTTTGTCTCTTCCAGATGAGCCCAGCAGAGGGAAAGCATTGTACAAAGGCTTTTCAGACGCAAGCATTGAAAGGGAAGAATTCAATATCCGCTGCTGGATTTTGAGTTGTACAGTTCAGACATGGCATTCTTGTTAATCTCTGCAATCTTCAGTGCTCTCTGCTTATGCTCAAAGCCTTACCTTGTAAAGCATATATTAAGGACAGGTTTATGAGGAGAATATGTTTAAGGGAGCTCTGTGGCTTCTCTCCCCACTCTCTTAGCCCACCCTGATGGAGCAGATTTCCCTGTCATCTCATGAGCACACTCCTGACAGTATCACCATGCTCATTACTGTACCTGCCTGGCAGAGCCGAGATGCTTTGATGAAGTTCAGCCTTTTAACCATCTCTTCTCCCTTTGTGATCTGACAGCACCCAGGAATATCAAATGCAACCTTTGCCCCATTAATGAGAGCATCTAGTAAATGTCAGCTTTCATGACTACCAACTTATAAGTTGCATCCTCGAAAACCTAGAAACACGGGGAAGTTTCATTCTGGTGTGTGAGCAGCTCTGAGAGCTGAATGTCAGGTACCAGAGCAGGCAGCAAGTGAAACTCTGGCAGTGTACATTTATCTCAAATTACAGGAAATTGTACTCTGAAATCGTGCAGGAATGGAGAGATCTGGAACTGTTTTCTGCCTATTGGTGCTGCTTTGAAAGTGCAAAACTTTGTTCAGATCATTTCCAAAAAGTGTGCAAACCTGGTGCTCGTTTACTGCTGACAGATAGCAGATTCAAGGAGGGTTTGACATGAAACAGCTGGAGCCTTGTCCTGCCTTGATCACCCTCGCTGGGGTGAAGCAGTCAGGACTCTGGCAGCCGGCCTCTTTGCAGGTCATCAGGCAGACCCTGTAAGTTTGGACTGCACTGACGCGATCATTGTGCAAAACTCCAATGCACCTTCAGTTCAAATGTGCTTCCGACACCAGCTCGCCATCAGAGTGCTTTGTGCGTTCATTCTTGGAAACAAGCAGAATGATGTCTTGGCAAAGGACCTTGGTTTTGAAAGTCAGAGCTTGGGATTTCTAGCCTGCAGGCATCCGCCTTACTCCTTGAGCTAGCAGATATAGACTATTCCAGTAACTTAAGTCAATGAGCCGGGCTGTCCTCTTTCTGAGCCATCGCCTCCCAGGCATGAAGAGCTCACACAGCTGCATGCAAGCAGAATGGTGCTGCTGTACAGATGCTGTTCTTAAGGAATCTTAATGAAATAAAAGAAAAAATGTACCGGGATTAAAGGATCACGTGGTGGGCAGGGGAATAAGCACCTACACTCAGAGTTTAAAAATCATCTGCAATGGTGAAATACTATAAAATACCAGAAGCTATATATATGCTTTGTCTCAGCAGGATGAAGATGATCGGTACCCTTTTGGTTATGCTCTGGCTGTGCATGGTCACCCTCAGCAGCAGCTCAGGTAAGGATGTGTAGTGTATCTGCTCCCTTATCTTGGGAAGAGCTGGCCTGAGGCCAGAGAAGGAAAACTGGCCACAGTGATTTTTTTTTTTTTTTTAGGTGTTTACAGTATTCCTGGATTTAATGGTCGTGTGTAAACTATTATACTTCGGCAAAATGCACAAACATGATGTTAATTCTGTGTGGATATTGTCTAACGTTCATGTACAGAGGCCTCCAAATATGGTGTAAACAGGGGCATTAGCAAATAGCAATAAGCACCACCTCGACCTAAAAGTGCTTTTCAAATTCAGGCTATCCACTTGGTCCGTGTCGTTATTCTTTCGCAGGGGGTGAAACCAGGGCTCTGCATAGGGAGCTGACTCGTCAATGGGTTGTGAGCAGAACCTAGGCTCGAACATGAACTCTGTTATTCCTGGTTGGATCTGGACGGGGTTAAAATGACAGTGTTCATATTCTGACTCATGCCTCAGCAATGCAAGGGGAGAGGGGAACTTCTTGAGTAAGAGGAGCTCTCATACCCGTCTCACTGAGTCACTTTCCTGACAGGAAATATGTTGTCATGATCGCAGCTCCTCTGGCACACATTCAGCCCAGCTCTTGTGAAGAGGCAGATTGTGTGCGTCTCGGCTCCGGACTTCCTATTTGGGGGTGGAAGAAGACAGCATGATTTGCAGGAGGCGAAGGGGAGGGGTGTGGGAGGGAAGAACAGGCACTGGCTTTACAGGAGGAAATGTTCAGAAATAAGGATTGTGCAGTGGATTGACAAGTTCCCCGATTGGCACCTCTTCCCCCCGCAAAACCCTTGCCCTTCTGCAGCTCTGGCAAACAAGCGGTTGTAATACACTGAGGAAATGAACAACTCTTGTGTCATTCTGAATTATGGGGGTCAGATTCACAAAACGCATCTTAGCAGGGTTCGTCTTAGTGAAGGCTTCGTCACAGAGGCTGAGAGGCGCTTCTCCATGAGTTGTCCAAGGGCCGCAGGCATTCACAGGAGGCTGTGTTCTTCAGTAGGGGATGTCCCATCTTGGCTAAGAGGGGCCTGGTGGAAGTGCTGAGTAATGGAGAAAGAGCAAAGGAGAAAGCAGAGGACGCTTGCGTCATATATTCTAAGCCTTAGGTAGAATAAGAGTCCCTGGGAAAAGAGGAACCCAGCGACACGGGTCACCACTGCTCACTGGGAAAATCCCTGCTTTACACGTGCTTGTGGACGTGCTGTTCTGCTCTCCACCAATGCAATATCCTTCTGCTGAGGCAGCATTATGACACCCCACATGCAGTCATCTTGGGCTTTTTCAGAGATGGGGAGTAGATGCAATTTCATCAGGACTGCCCAGGAAATGTTAGAGCAACTGTGAAAGCTGAGACTGTCAGCTAGAAGCTATGAATTGAGTATCTTGGCATTTGGGTGACACAGGCTCATGCCAATTGGCCTGACAGAACCCTCCATGTTTTTCTGTGAGGTATTTAGTGCTTTTTAAATATTCCTTCTTTAGGTAAGTTTTTTGTACAAAATGGTTGGAGCCCTTGTAGAGTGCTGCAAGAGCATGAGTGTCAAAGGGAGATGCGTGGGACTAGTGAACAGCTGAAATGCATTTCTTCTGCAAATACACTGCAGTGTATGCATTTAATTTTCTGCATGTCTGTGGGTGACAGACCCACTCTTCAGTTCAGAACTCCTTTCTTGTTCCATGGACACTATAAAACACTTTGGGCTGTCAAAATTTCTTTTGTTATTCATGACAGGCTTGGATGGCTGTTTGTACTTGGATGGAGGGGCAGCCGTCTGTGCAGCCCTCTGTTATACTGTGGGGTTTCCTGGGACTGGCACCAAAAGCAACTGGAACTCTTTTCACCCTTGCAAAGTCATAAACATGGACTGGTGTGGAGACCAGACGTACTCTGTTAATTTAACAGCATTTGGGCTTGCTTTTTCTCCTTGGAGTGGGGAGCGTAGGTGAGGGGAGCAGAGCGGAGGTTGTCTAGCATGAATGCAGAAGGGCTGTGCATGGTCTGCAGCTGGCCCAGTGGTCTCCTAACACCAAGCGAGGCCAGGGAGATGAGCATTTATCCTGGAATATTTATGATGTGTAACTTGGGGGGATTTGTCATTTCAGCTAGATCTTTTTCTGTGCTATGCCATATTGTCAGGACCAACTGTCTTTCCAGTCCGGTTCGACTGGAGGTTGGGGAAGGCTGGAGGCAGGGGCAGGAGTCCTGTTGCAGTTTGTTGCTGCTTCTTCTGCCTGCCTCCATGGTTTGTTCTGTCAGCAACACCACCCTGAGCCAGGAGTACCACCTCTGCTGAGTTTCTTGAGCTCTGAGCTTACAGAGGGGATGAAGAGCAAACACTTAGTGAATTTCAGCTGTAAAACACCAGCACTGCTCCAGCTATAATGCAAACAGGCTTTCCACCCAGTTCAGCCAGTATAGCTGACAGTTTCCCTGGTAGCATGTCAGAAAGCCTCAGCATTGTACTTCACCCTACATCTTACTGGAGAGGCAAATCTGCAAACTACTTTTTTTCCAAAAAAATTTTGCCAACAGCGCTATGGCTCTAAACATCTGTTCTTTGGGCTCTGCTGTTTCTGTTGCATATGGAGTCTGGTGCTGAAACAAAATCATTTGCTGAAAGGGAGCCGCGAGCTGGAAGAGGAAAGATATGTGATCTGAGTAGTACAAAGTAAAAGACTTTGAGTTTGAGGCTGAATTCATGCCCAAGTCTACTCTTCACTCATGCCATATGCATGGGTAAATCTCTTCTGTTCTTGAGAATATACATAATCTGTTGTGTCTGGGTTTGAATTTCTTAGCTATGACCTTTAGGATGTTGTTTGCGATGTTACTCAGGGTCTTCTGCTTTCCTTGCCTCGGCTAAGCCACCCTTAAGAAGGAAATAAGACTTAGATGTCTTTGCTTCTATTGTAGGGTGCTTAATGAACCCAGATGCTCTGATATTGAGAGAACAATGGCAAAAGATGATGAACCCAGTTTTGGTCTTACAATGATTTCTTTGACACTGCTGAAGTCATAAATAGACATTGGCTTAAAAAAGATGAAAAACCAGTCAGACAAAGAACATAACAGGCCAATACGAATACAGAATAATGTTATCTCCTTGTTTCTAAACAAAGCTGGCCTATGCTAGATACTGACTTATTTAGAAGGGCTGACTGTAGTTGTGCTCCTTGTTCCATTTTTTCCCCCTCTGCTAACTAGATTAAAAAATACATTTTTTTCCTCTGCTAGCCATGCGCTCTCATTCTCCATGAGCTCCCAGCTTTTGCATGGTGAGGAGAGAAGGAGCAGCATCATGCTTATTGTCCAAAGGATCCACCTAGTGTGAACGGGTAACTGCTGTGGATAAATAGCCCTTTGGTGGGAGGAAGCACTGTGTTTCCATGGGAGACTCCTTCCAGAGCTCCCCTGGGGGCTATCAGGCAGGCTGCCTGGTAGGATGAGCCCAGGACCAGGCCCAGACTGACGCCCCAGCATGGCAGCCAGTGGCTGTAAGGCAGCCAGGAGCCTCTGTCTCAGGAAGTTTATTTTGGGTTTTGCTGTTATTTGCTAGATTATGAGCATATTTCTTTATGCTCCCCTATACCAGAGTCTCTGAGGCACCAGTTTTGTCCCTTCTGAAGTCGGGTTTGAAGTGCCCAATGTCATCAGTGCTTCTGGATTCAGGCGGTGGCCAGAGCAGTGAAGGTCTGACCGCAGGGAGCCAGAAACTGAGGTCTGGCTCTGCAGGTCAGAGATGCTGCCTGCATCATCTCTTCTGAGTGCTGATCTGCACCGTGTGCCTCTCTTGTGCTTAGCAGACAGGCAAAGTAGTTACTTATGGCCAGGGGAAATTTGCAGATTAATAAATTACTGTCTGTAAACTACTTTGAAGATGGAAAGCCCCGCGCAGCTCCTCAGGATTATTACTGTATAGCTCTTATTCTACTGATGGGGTTCAAGTAGCCTTATTTTCCTTATGATTTGTGACAGCCCCAGAAGCTGAGAAGCTTATTTCAGTGTGTAAATTCAAAAGAAAAATAGATTAAACTGCATTATTGTTTTCTAAAGAGACTAAATCCCTCCCCCATCATCTTCTCCTGGGATTTCCTGACTTCCTCCTACTCTTCCAATCTCTGCTTCTGCCGTCCTAATTTAGGACATGATTTTATAACCATCCATACCCATCTGCAAGCTGCTGCAGTTGTAGGAGTGTGTGGTGCTTGGGGGCATGAAGTTATTCTGCGCTGAATGTGTTGAAAGGTGCATGGCCCTGAAGTGAATGGAGATAAAACCTGCAGAACAGATTTGGCCTGTGTGCAGATGTGTAGCCACAGTCCCCAGCCTCCCTCTGCATCATCTAGAATTGTGCTCGCTGGAGAGATAAGACCTCATATCTTCTTTTTGTCAGCTGCGGAAGTATGTTGTGAGGGGTGAATTCTGTGCAGGCATCAATGTGATGTGACCGGTCTGCACAGAAGTGCAGAAATGCATGGAAGAAAGCAGCCCATATTGGGTGTGTTGCTGATGCGATATTGGACGGTCACTTTTGATCTTGTGTGTGCATCGCGGGATGTCAGAGATCTGTCTCCTACTCTCCTTACCCATCACATCCCCACCCCTGCAGCTGCACTGTTCTGCTCTTAGTCTCATACATTTTATTGCATATAAGTGGCTCCTGCCGGGCTTGTAGACCCTTACAGCGCATTTTACTCCCAGGTGCATTTTTTCAGTTCCTAACTTCATCTGAGAACAACTGTTGCAGCAAGCAGGTTTTTACGCAGACATCTCTGTGTGTGTTTGTGGTGGGTAATGCATAATTGTTGACTGTATTTTAAAGCAGGCAACAGAGACCCTGGCTAAGTGCAGTAAGTAGGCTGCACGAGTTTAACTAGGCAAGCCTGTGGCATACCAAGAGTTGAGCTTGGACCTTGTCAGCTCCTAATCTGATGTTGCAGGCATGCAGAAGAGCCCCTGCCAGCTTGACCGCAGCTCTGTGGTGGTGTTAATCAGGTAAACATCCTTTTCATGCTGCCTGTCCTACAGGTGTTTTTGTAACAGGCTGTTCCGTTCTCTCTCTCCGTCTCTCTTCCCCCTGTGCTGCTCTGCTTTCTTTCACGCAGCAGTTTCTTCAGTGAAGTCAGATGGAAAGTATCTATTTGATCCTTTTCTCCTTCAGGCTTTGAAGCAGTTCATAGCCCTAACTTTATCATTTTGATCTCAATTTAAAAAAAAAAAAGCCTCCAAGAAAATATGTCAAGCTTGCTAGAGAAAACCAAATACTTCTTTTTTTGGCCCAGTTGCTGGAGGTAACCAAAATACTCTGTGCCACTTACAATAAGCATAGCCTTATAGAGAGTGAAGACATGAAGCTAACTGTGGAGAAGTTTTTAAAGACACAACTGTCCCTCCCCATTTTACAGGTTGTGCCTGATTAGAAAAGGAAACTCAGAGTCAGACCTATGGGCCCCATTTCAGTGTCACTGTTTTTTGTATGTCATGTCTTGACTGCTTCCTCTGCAGTTCTGGCTGTGCTGAAGTCAACAGAAGTTTATGCAGTTAGCTTGAATTTTTGTGAATTTGGCAGAGGTAGACCATCACACCTTTTGAAACTAGACTTTGGGATCTAATGTTAAACAACCACAATATACAAGTACCTTTGGAAATAATGAGCTGTTTAGCAATAGAAAGTCCTTTTCCTTCTTCAGCTGTCCTATATTTAAATGATAAAAGCAGTTGGGAAGAGAGAGAGAGATTCCATCCTTGTGTATAGCATCCAGTGGAGCTGCTTCCAAGGGGGTGTCATAGCTCAGTGGCAACACAGGATGAATACAATGAGACTTAAGAGAAGCATCAAGCCACATAATCCATGCTGTTGCAGTGGAGCTGCGTGGATGGGGCCAGGCTGCATGTCACACCTTGGAGCTGTTCACGGGGAGGTTTGTGCCAGAACCACTTTCACTTGCTTTGTTGGAGAGGCTGTGTGAAAAAGGCAGTGAGGTTACAATAGGCTGCTTTTGATGAGTTTCCACTGGAAGTCAGATTATAAATTCCCGCAGAGTTTGTGCAGCTTCCATGCTGAGGCTTCGAGGCAGCACTGAGCTATGGCGAGATGTTAGGCATTCTCTTACTGCTGTGGCTGCTTCAGAAATAGTGGAAGCAACTGTTGAGGGCTAGCTGATCTTGGCTAGGGCTAACCCAAGTTCTCTGGCATTTTCACCTATTTCAGCACGTTTGGGTCTATGTCTCTTCTCCCAGTTCAAGGAAGATATTCTCACTTTTTTTTGCTCCATGTCACCCTCCTTCCACCGTGTTGTACAGTTTGGTGGGATACAGACCACGTGGGGAATGCTGCCCTGCCACGCTACTTACTGCTCAGCTACTGTGCAAAGCATGGGGCCAGGGAGCGTGCTCCTACGGGGTGGGCTTGTGCAGGATGCACTTGCAAAATTAAAGATGCAGGCATAGTGGAAGAGTGGGTGCTCCTGGCACCATCATAAATGAAAAGTGCACCCACACATGGATGGTGGCTGTAGCTGGTACCTCCTGTACTCACAGTACTGCTCCTCCGTTCAGCCCAGCTTCTTCTGCTTCCTTCTCACCTACTGCAGTGAGCTTGAAAGGAGGGTGGGGATTTTTTTTTTTTAGGGAGTAACGTTAAATTCTCACTTAATTGCTTTGCATGACCAGCTTTTTCTGTCTTATTGATGATGATGCTTGCATCAAGCTAAACACTGGCTTGGTCATGCTCCTGGCTTAAAGGCTGACTTATATCAGCTTTGCTTTAAAATAATGTAGCAGGGGCAGCTGATGAAAGTAAGAAGCTGTTGATATAGTGCAGCCGTATCTAATGGTGCTGCTGAAATGTCATAGGGAAGAGGGGCCTGACGTGTCGTTCAGCTGACAGCATAGATGGTTTGTGTCCTGCTGCTTCTGCAGGGTCCAGTCTGCAGGCAAGGCAGGTCCCCTCCCAGGATTAGAGACGATTAAGAAGGGCACATCAGTTTGGCAAAAGGCAAGGTAATTTGGCATGATAGATGGCCTCTCATAAGAATGGCTCTTTATTATTTCTTCACAGAAATTTTAATTAGGGGAAGCCTTTGTTTTTAGCCCCTAGGGGAGAGCTAGAGAGGAAGGGATGGAAGTGGTGTGGAGCTTATAGAGTTTTGATGGCTAAGAATTTTTTTTTTAAATAGAGGTACTTAAAATGACTCCATAGGAATGCCAAATTGTGGAGAAAATGGGACAGCATTTCTTGATGGGACTGTACTCTTGTTTTCTTTTTTTTTGATCCACCAGTTAAGCAGTCTGTCTCTTCTTGAAAAACCTGAATAATTGCACCAGTTTCATCTGTTTTGACTGTGTGGGTGCTTGTAATGGGTGCTGCAGATGAATCTCAGGAGTACTAAAGGTGTGTGTATTCAGAGCTCTGTTCCCAAGGGGATAAATCAGTGCAATCAGTGAAAGGTTGGGAAAGGTTTCTAGAAATGATGAAGTTCAGCTACCTAAAGGTGAAAATAGATTTTTTTTTTGGTTGAATTTTCTACTTTGCAGCTGGAGAAGCCTCTTTCTTCAGCTTTGTTTGGCTTCTGAGGAGTTGTCTGTTATGGAATACCTGATGTTTAAGGGTGTTGTAGGACAAATTCACGAATAGGACAGATCAGACTATTTCTGTAACAGAAGAGATTTCTGTCCTTTCTGTCAGTAGTAGATAGCCTTATGAACACAGACTGCACCATACAGTCCAAGCAAGGAGGGCATTTGGAGTTTCCTTTGCCAATTCACCTAGTTCCCAGTGTTTATCAGGGAGGAGCAGCAGTGTAGCTGCCCGCTCTTATCTTTATCTCAAGGCACACGAAGTCAAGAGGAGCATCCTTATGCTGACCTTTCTGTCTGCACTTTCTCTGCCAACGCTGAAGGTAGTTGTTTCCTGCTACTATACAGCCTCCCTCCAGCCTGTATATCCTCATCCCTTTTCCCAAGCGGGGCTGTGGCAACAGGACTAATACTTTCTTTTTTCCTGAATTGTTTATCATGGGCAGGTATTATGGGTCGCAGCCTGCCCTGCTGTGTGATTACAGAGCACCCAGTAGTAAGAGGGGTCAGTTGAAGCATCTGCAGTATACAGCAATGAGAAAAGGATGGCTGCTTTCAGAAGCATTTTGCAGAGGTGTTCTAGGAAGATGCATGTGGGGGATGGTGGATTTTTAGAGAATTTTGTGTCCCTCTGTTTTGTGTGTAGTGCTCAGTTTGCCGCACCACGGAAGGTGCCGTGGAGTTGCATATAGCTCTCCCATCTCTTCACTGGTTTCCATTTGTTAGTGAACCTCTGAAGTCAGAGCATGAATGCTAATACCAGTGGATTTAATCAAGAGCTGCTTTAAACACCAACGACTCTTTTGTTCAGGGAACGTTTCAAGAAAGGAGAAAGTTACTTCTTGGGTTTAGCCAGTGAAAGCAAATGTGAGTTCCTGAAAATGAGCACAGTACCACAGAAGTCACTGCTTTTCCTCACAATTAGAAATGGGTTCTTGCATCTTCTGACTGCAATGCCCCCTCAAGTATTGTTAAATGAGTCATGGTATGTCAATAAGTGTGTGTGTATATGTGTATACATATATTTTTTTTTTTTCATCGTGGGAGCTACTTTATGCAGTGAGGTTCAATGTGAAGTCCTGCTGTTTTTTTTTCTAGTCTACTTCCAGTTTAGACTGACATCCAAGTAGTTGCATGCTGGTGGTAGCGAATAGGCTCTGAATAGCCAGTAAAAGTTAAGATACTAGAAGAGGCACAAATAACATTATAGCGATAATAATGTGAGTATCTCTTAGCTTTTCACCTGTATGGAGTGTCTAGACTTGACCCGTCATCTGGAGTCTCCTGCAAAAGTTTCACCATGGTGAAGAATATTGTTGGCATAGGGAGAAGAGGTTCATAAATGTGTGTGGGGGGCAGCCTGTAGTTTCCTCATATGCCTTGTCAGGCAGAAGCCAGCTAGCAGTACTACTCTCAGCATGCCACAGGGAGGAAAGGAGTGCAAAGTGCCACAACTTCTACCCCTGATATTCTGTGTGTGAAGGAGGTGTCCAGCCCATGGTCTTTCTGCAACCCCTGCTGTAAGTGATGGGTCGTAGCTTTGCTCCTTGATCCCTCAGAGCCATACTGGACTGGCTTTGCCTTAGCAGCAGGGAGGAATCCTTGCCTCCAGGCTGGCAAGCACAGCCTGCGACCTCAAGCTCCGCTGCTGCTCCTGTACTCTGTGGTGTAGCTGCTTGGTGCCAGCATGGCTATGTTCTGTGTTTGGGGTTCAGCTCAGAGCATGCAATACCCCAAGGCAGAGCACATGTGGGGAGCCTTAGAACTAGCTGTTCTGTGTGACAGTCAGGTGAATTACATAGCTCCGGGACAAGATCTCCAGGCTCTTATAATAAGGAACAATAACAGTCGTCTCTTCCCCAGCCAAGAAGAAAAGACACATAGATTCTTTGCTTTTCAGTAATCTAGGAAGAAAGGGAATAAAGTAGTTGTATTTATTTGCAAGTGCAAGTGCTGTACATGATTGCAAATTTCATTGAACTTGTGTCCAAGAATTTCAGTACTGTAATGTTCCATACAGTTTTCTTCCTCTCCAGTCCTGCCATTTGAAGTAATAAGGACAGTTTACCTTTTATGCAGTTTAAGAGGAGACAACAAAGTCAGGTGCTGGGGTGTCCTGGTTTACAGCCCCAGTTCTGCTTCCTTCAGAAGGAAAGCCTTTCTTTATAAAAACAAATGCCCCTTGGCCATGAATAGTTATCAGTGGTTTATTATGGAATTAGGAGGCACTCTGGCAAGTTTATTTATCTGATCTACCCCTTTATGGAAATTTTATCATGCCTAAGCCAGTAGCTTGACCCTACCAGCATAAAGAAGCGTCCTGGTTCCAGTTGGCCTTGACCATGGTGGTAACTGGTAACTACACATCTTCAATGGGATAAGGCTTCCAATAGTCATTTGGTTTATAAAAATGAGCCTTGGCACTGGCTGCGGTAGCAGCCATACTGGGTGATGCTGTGCAGTTTTGAAAGAAATATCTATGTTTCTTAGATGATAAGCAATGGCTAGGTTTGGGTTTGGGATTCCTACTAGATTCCTACTTGTACTCTGAGTAGCTTCACTGCCTCTTCTAGCCCAACTCACTCTTATTCCAGAAGTGGTACTCTGTCATATGGGTGTTTCACATACCACAGGAAAAACAGTGCAGTTTTCATTTACATTTATGTGTAAGTCTGCCAGAAAACATTTCTATTCTTACTGGCCCAGATTCCTCCTCACTGTGACTAACCATTGCTGAGCCCCAGGAATTAGCATTGCTGCCTTTAAGTGCTCTAGGGTGCCCATCTTCCTAAAGGTTTCTCTCTTGGTTTTGTTTAATAAGTATGAATTTGGGGCCAGGCTACATCCCAGTGGCTATTTAAGGAAGGTAAAATATCAGAAAGCCTGCTTTGGGCCTGTGAAGTCAGTTCAGAAGAACTGGACTCAAAGAGCATATTGTATTCTGTTTGTCCTCTCAGTCTGTGTTCTTCTAATTTCTGCAAACTGGAGAGGCTTTGCCGTGTCGTCTCTGGTGTGCCTGTGATACGGCGAGATGTTGCTCCTGGGAACCACTGCAGGCAGCTCGCCCCTCTCCTGTTCAGCTCATTTTGGGCTCTCAGATGTCAGGCTGCCCTAGCAAATGCCTCCCAGCAGATACAAGAGATGTGCTGGGAAGTGTGCTGTGCCATGCTCGGCTTCATCAGCGTGGGGAGACAGGAGATGCAGTGACAGCAGCTTCTCCATGTGTCTCAGCTGTAACTGGCAGTACAGGTTGCTCTCAGGTTTGTTGACACCCTGGTGCCGTGCTTTGCTTTCACCGCGTCTCTTAGTGACTGGGTATCCTATTGTGTACGAGGAGTGGTGTGGAAAGGAGTACTTGGAAGAGAAATGAGTTTTGACTGGGCTGTTTGTCCTGAAACTAGTCACTGATGACAATAATAATTTTTGATTTTTTTAAAGGCACCACACAGCTTTTTGTCCTGCTGCCCAGTTCTTATGTCAGCCTGAGTCTGTCATGAGCCACGCTGAGCCTATTAAACTGTGCCTGGCGATTGCACCTGGGGACTGCCTGGGGATCCACAAGAGAACCTGCTGCCACCTTCTCCGTACTGTCTCTTCTGCCCCTCAGCCTCCCTTCCTGTCCCTTATTAGTGCTTGTATTCTTGCATAACCATAGCATACCCAGATGTCACGTGAATCCATCACAGGACAATCCTTGCTCCCAGAATCCACAATCCAGCTTCTTCTGGCAGGGACAATGTCCCATAGCTTCAAGAGAGGATTGAAGTTTCCATTGTTGTTTTCTCTTATTTCAACACCTTTATCTCCATCTACCCTGTCATTTTGCATGGATGTACATGAACCTCTAGTGTTGTTTTAATCCAAATTGTATGTTCTCACACAAGATTTTATAACTGAATTTTCTTAGAGCTCTCTAGGAAGTCTGGTGTTATGCAGCCTTATCCTTACCCCAGTCCTTACCCCAGTCCTTACCCCAGTCCTTACCCCAATCCTTGCCCGTATCGTTGCCCCAATCCCTATCCCAATCCCTATCGTTGCCTCTATCCTTACCCTAGCCTAGCTTTATCTTAATCCTTATCCCAATCCCTATCCCTGTTTTATCCTAATCCATATCCTAATCCTTATCCTAGCCTGGCCTTATCCTAGTTTATCCTTATCCTTATCCCTAGCCTTATCGCTAGCCTAGCTTTACCCTAATCCTTACCCTAGTTTATTGAATCCTAATCCCAATCCTAATCCCAATCCTTATCCTAGCCTAGCCTTATCCTTACCCTAATCCTTACCTTAGTTTATCCAGTCCCAACCATTATGCCAACCATTATGCCAACCCTTATGCCAATCCTTAACCCTGCCTAGCCTAGCCTAGCCTTATCCTAATCCCAATCCTTAACCCTGCCTAATCTAGCCTAGCCATATCCTAATCCCAATCCTTATCCCACTCCTATCCTATCCTCCTGATGGCAGTTAAATAGCTTGGAAGAACTGCTGGAGGTCTACAAATGAAAGAAGAAGTTTGTATATTCTCTAGAAATGAACACAGTGTTCTTGCTCTGCTTAATAGAAACTCAGTTTGCTTGCACTGCAAACACTACCTTTTTGCCTCTGATTTTAACGGGGACAGAACCAAGCGCTGTGGGGAACATGGAAAGAGCTGTTTTTCTCCTGCAGGCTTGCAAGCAAATGTACCTTGTTCTTCTTGGCTTTAGAACGCTGTGATGACTGGGGCGTGGACACCATGAAGCAGATCCAGATTTATGATGGGGAGCCTGCCAAGATCAAATGCCCACTTTTTGAGACCTTCTTGAAGTACAACTACAGCACAGCCCATTCTGCTGGTTTAACCTTGATCTGGTACAGGATTGGGCAGGACCGGGATCTGGAGGAGCCTATTAATTTTCGTCTCCCGGACAATCACATAAGTAAGGAGAAAGACACCCTTTGGTTCTGGCCTGCTCTTCTCAATGACACTGGGAATTATACATGCATGTTGAGGTAGGTTGTGTGGTGCAGCTTCTGTGTGTCTCCAGTGTAATCGGAGGACTTTCATGGAAGTAGGGAAACTATGCTGTTAGCACCAGATCTTTCTGCTGGGAGAAGACCATTTACATAAGCATTAATGGGAAAAGAATGTTACAATTATAAGACCGCTCAGTGCTGAGCCAATTTACATTGTAATAATGCTTGGAGCCTTGCAAACATTAATGAGCATGCCTCTCCTTGCTAGCTACAAGTGTCCATGAAAATATTATTGCTGAGCCCACAGCAAAATCCACAGGCACTCACCATTAAGAAGGGATCTGTATGTCTAGAGTAAAAATAGCTTCAGATGCAGGGGTAATGTTTTGACTGCGTGCTAATTTGGCAAAGATTCATGAGATTCAGACTTCTAGGAAATTAAAAGTGTCTCTCGGTGTGGTACGAAATGAACATAACATCTGCTATGCGCTGAGCATATGAGTTCTTTTTGCTCTTCCACACATTGTTTCTTGTTCATCATGTTTTTGACCCTATTATCTGCTTTACCAGCAGGGGAGTGAATGTTGCTTGTTAGTCATCTTTATAGGCTTTTCGAAGCTAGTGTGGCTGTCTCTGGTGGTGTTTTCTTTCTCGTTTATAAGTGAGTCAACTAAGGCTGTATGTATTTTGTCAGTGCTATGATGCTAGTTATTGCAGATGTGAGTCTTGCTTCATTCCACTGCTATAGAAGTAAACAAGTTTCAGCTAATCAGCCCTGTCCTCCTCTCTCCTTAGAAATACCACTTACTGCAGTAAAGTTGCATTTCCCTTGGAAGTTGTTCCCAAAGACCAACAGTCTTGTGTGAGCCATTCAATAAAACCCACTGAGGAGATGTTCTACTTGGAGCATGCCAATGAGAAGATTGTATGTCCAGCTATTGATGGGTTTTACCCTGCTAGTGTAACACCAACCGTCAAGTGGTACTTCGTAAGAAGGACTTTTGTCTTATCTGGGCGGTGGGGGAATTCAGTGTTGTATATGAAGAAGCAATGTTTGGCATGAGGACCATGGAGCAACATTTCAGTGATGAAGCTTTATTAATTTTAAGAGCTTTGTTCCCATTGAGTTCAAACTGCCCTTGGAGGAACTTGAATAAAACTGAGAGCTAACACTGGAATTTTTTGACCAGCACACACAAGTGGGACATACACTATTGGTGATTTAGGATCCTCAGTTCAGGTGCTGCCAGTATACATAATCTACAATGTAAGCAAGCCACTAACCCTGTAAAGGAAACTGTGATTCCTATTCTCTTTTCTGAAAAAGAAACAAAACCCAAAAAACTTAAAACCTGCCTGCAAATGAAAATAGCATCCTTTCCAAAATCCTTTGAGGTCAGGTAATGAAGTTGGGCATCAGGCCTTGGAGGACCATGAGTTCCCTGTTTAACACAATTCAGCAAAACTCTTTTCTGAAGATGGAGACATCCCTAACCAATTCTTCATACTGCTCTGAAAATTAGGCTGTTTCCAACCATCCTCAGGCTTTTGTCTACAAAATTACGGCTCAATTTTATTAAATTTTGACCTCAGTGTTTTTTTCTAGGTGGATGCCTTTAGTCAAGAGCGAATAAGAGTTCTCGGGGGATGTGCAGTCTGAGGTTTATGGCGCTGAATTCTCTAACTGCTTATAAAGCACATTTTGACTTCTGATAGAAGGTTCAGTAAGAGTGAATTTAATAATAAAGGAAATTGGTAACAAATATATCTGCTGATTTAAAAAAAAAACTAAAAAGAACCCCACACTATAAGAAAAAAAAACCCCAACTCTAGAAGCCTTCAGAAAAAACTTCTTTATCTAAGCGGAGCACTTTCACGTCAGTAGTTGAAACATGTTACTTGTACCATTTGTTGAAACTGACATCTCAACAATCAATTAGCAGAATTAAACAAAAAGCCCCGTGGAAGTAATTTTTCAGGCAACAAGTCATCCCATGCCTAATAAAAGTCACAAAAAATGGTATATGACCCCTGTCTTAAACTGCCCCATTAAGATGTCTCTTATTTGGAAATGGACCATTCAGAAATAATCTCTTAGAAAATGTGCACATTTTTGGGTTTTATGGCAATCAAAATGTTATCTGCATATCCCTCTTCTGAAAAGTGGTCTCTCGCTTGTTACTTGGCAGAGATTTCCAGCCTTACCTGACAGAAAGAGGAGTTGTTAAGGTTTCTGTACTACAGATTCTCATCTGCCAGTTGCCAATTTTGGAGCCTCATCCTCAGCTGAAGTCAGCCAGTGTAGCTTGATTAGTCCCAGAAGAGTTAGACACACTGACATCAACGAGGGACATGTCCTTTAGTCTTAGTATCCATTTGTGAATACATCATCATTACTTTCTTCCTTTCTCATTTTACTTTTATTCTCATTCTTCTGAGGTGCTCACCTGGATTGCAAATGTTCTTTTGGATCAGAGATGTCTCTTTGATAAAATTATCTGTATTTAAGGTAGGATAAAACTGCTAGGGTCATTTGCTTCGTTACCTCATTTTCACAGGGAACATACCAGTTTGATTTCAAATGTTCAAATTCCATGGTATTTGGGTCCGATCTACATCACGATCCCAAATATCATATTCATGGTTTAAAAAAACATCTTTGTAGTAGCATTTAAACCAGTATCTTTACTTCTGAATCCCAAAACTGAAATATTTTTCTGCTTGACTCCAGAACTGCAACTTGGTGGATGGCTTCTATGAGCGATACCCTCAGGGGCCCAAGCTTGTCATCGGCATTGTCCGCAGTGTGTATGAAGGGAATTACACTTGTATTGTGACATTCAAGGACCACAGAAGAACCTATAATCTCACCAGAACCATAAAGATGAAGGTGGTGGGTAAGAATGACTTTAAAATGTGTAAAATGCATGTGGGTAACTGCTGAAGTAATGAAAACACAGAAGAGTCTGTCACAGGATCTATTTGTGGACGTGCTCAATTTGCATTACCCAACTGACGTGGTATATTTTTCCTTGCTGGGGTCAGTGTTGTGTGACCACCCAGGACATGTTGCACTGGACGTCCTACTCGCCACCATGTCAACTGCCCCTTAGAGCACAGAGGGTGACCAGGCTTAGGCTGGTGAAGTACAGCCCATGAGGTGGCCAGGGATACCCTCTGCTGGCATGTGAATGCATAACCCTGGCACTCTTGCTCATTTTTGTCTCCGTTGCCCTTTGCTCATCATTATTTGTGGGATGGTCCCATTATAGGCAGTTCACCTCAATCTTCTTGCAGCCTCAAAGCCTTTTATGCTGAGGTTAATTAGCCAGGCAGGGCTTCAGTTGCTCAGCCCAGTGCTTGGGTAGGTCCATCCCAAGCACAAGGGCTCACCCTATCTGCCAGGGAACTGTAGGTAGAGCTTAAAACCCTACTGAAAAGTAGAGCACTTGCTAAATCCCACGACACCTTCTGCTTTTAGACTTTAATTAAATATTTGAGACATGAAATTGTCTCTCTGGAGCTCTTCTGATGTGAGAGGCCCAAAACCTCTTTATCTAGACTTACCTAAACTTTGGAGGAGCCTCTCAATCTGGGTCTTGCCTTGAGAATGGGGACTAGGATTAGATTTCTCTTTGCATGGAACTTTGCAGCAGACTTGTATCACAAGTTAGATTGGGGTGTGAGGGCATCATGAGTGAGGCTTCAGGGACCTGAGGTTCTCATGAAGTCCAGGTCCTCATGGGAGGCTCTCTGTTCTCTCCTACAGGATCTCCAAACAAGGCCTTGCCACCACAATTTGTCTCTCCAAATGAGAAAATTGTCTATGAAATGGAAGCAGGTAAACTTCAACGCTCGCTGCCTGCTGTTGCTACCCTGTCAGCCCACCTGCTGGGACGAGGAGATCCAGCCAGGCTCTCCCTTTCCTCTGCAGCCCCGGCGCTTTCCCTCACAGGGCACGCAAGCTGCTAAAAGTTGCCTGGCAGACAGTGTGGGGTACCAATTCTCGATGCCAAAATAGGAGAGTACAGCTTTAAAAGTTTATTTTTCCAAGTACAAATATAGATATTCAGGCAAGGAGATGCAGGATTGCAGCTGCAGAAGCAGACAAAATGGGGACCCTCAGCTGCTCAGAGAAATTCTTGTAGGACCTTGTTTCAGCTCTGTCCTTGGCTGTGATTTGTTCCAACCCTCTGTCATTCAGCCCCTCAGTGGTTTCAGCCTTCTGGCCACTTCTTGCTCATCTCCTCTCCCTTTTTGGCTGATTACTTCCTAATTAATGATAGCTCTCCTTTGGCTGGCCTGACAGCGTTCTGTAACAGGGTACCATACCCCTCCCTCCACCCTATCTGTTTGGACTGATAGCTCTTTGAAGCAGTTCCTATATTGAATGGATCATGTCCTATTACACTGCTGTAATAAATGTGATGCCAATGATAATGATTAGCAGTACAATCTTCACTTTAAAGCCCAGCTTTTTTGGCTCAGGAGTTCAGGCTTCTTCCGTATCACTATAAGGTAAAATCACTTACAGGCTGATCACAGAGATATGCACACTTCCAAGCCTGGTCTTGAGGGGAAATTAAATGCCTGAACAAGTGTTCTAAACCAAAATGCCTTTGTGGAACTTCACTTTATGGCATCTGTCCTTTGTGCAGTGGGCATGGTTAACCCTGCCCAGCTTTGCAAGGAAGTGGTCGGCATGGAGCATCTCCGTTTGGGTGGGTCACTTGTTTCAGTCAAAGAATTTGTACCACTTTTGAGAAGGCACAATATTTTTTCCTAATTATTTGTCTTTCATAAGTCATTATGTCTAGGATGTTAAAATGTTATCAGATGTCTGAATGTGGATGCTAGCTTTGTTCGCTCCTGAAGGGAGGCAATGCTCAGGCTGGTAAGATCACTTAAAAGCACAAAAGTCAGGGTGATGCTTTTCCTGCTTTGCGGTACCTCACTTGTGCTTCTTTCTTCCCAGGAGATGACCTTGTTCTGCCCTGTGAGGTTTTCTTCACCTTCCTGAAGGACTCTCGGACTGAAGTTTGGTGGACCATAGATGGGAAAAACACAGATGACATCATGGACCCCAAGATAAAAGTCACACAAAGGTAACATAGTAGCATAAATCTTCCTTTGTATCTTAATCCTCTCTTGGTTCTGCAGAGTATAGTGGGTACAGACATGCAACAGTCCCATTTTCCCTTGCAAGGTAGTGTGGAGTCCCCAATTCAACAATGCCATGATGAGCACCAGGAGCTCAAGGGAGAAGATCTCCAGACCCAGTCAGTGCCTTGTCTTACAGAAGGATTTGAAGGAACTTTGTTTACTGGTTCACATCATCGCTTGTTCAGGTCCTGCTGGTGGTTGCAGCAGCTGGCGCTGTTGTGAAGCTTCTAAAACAGGGACAGACACACTTTTATTTAGAGGAATGTTTACAAATAGCATAAGTGATGAAAATGTTTCAAAACATAGAGGCTGAAAGCAAAAATATAGATTTACACGTAGTATTGATTAGGAGGAATAGAGATTTAGTTATGTAAAGAACCAAATGAAGCTCAGAATCCCATTTTCTGGGTGCTTAATTACACGGGGAAGGCAGTTGTTGCCCCAATCAGTTTGCAAAACCTGCATTGTAAAAGGAAAGGGAAAAGAATATAGTATTATCCCCCTTTTGCAGATGATCAATTCAGGCAGAGAGAGACAAAGTGACTTATCCAGGATTGCACAGGGAATGTAATGTGGGCTCTGAATCTTGAGTTCATGAGATCTTGTTGCTTTGTAGACAAGAACTTCCTTTATCTCTAAAATGCAATGTGACACAGCTGCAATGAGAAAATTATGAGTGACAAATAAATATTAAGGAAAATCAGATAAAGGAACAGCTGCAGCTGTATTAAAATCTGAAATGTTTATCAGTTTATAAAAATCAGTTTAGGTTGTTTGGGTTTTTTAAAGAAAGGGTCAGTTGACAACAAGGAAAGAAGTATTTTTCCCTGAGAACTTGCTGCAGTTTCACATGTCTAATGCTCTAGTTCTTGTCTTACAGTGAAATTACTAGAGAGTTTGAAGACAAAACTGTCATAAGGATTCTAACCATCGCAAAAGCCACACCGGAGGACTTGAAACGGAATTATACTTGCTATGCCAGAAATGCTAAAGGCGAGGACCACAGCCAGGCCGTAGTGCGCTTGAAAGGTAAAATACTTGCAGAGCATGGGTGTGAAATGAAGCATGCTCGAAGGGAGCTGTTGGTCCTGCCTTGAGCCTTGCCCTGCCAAACAGCAGTGGAACGAATAATTTGATCAGGCTTCTTCTCTCAGCACACACTGCTCTATGCACGGCTGTATTATTGCTGTCCTACTGCACCACTTCTTGGAGGCAGGGAGCAAAGAACGCATGTCACAAACATCATACCACAGTCAAGTGCCTGGGGAGAGAGAGGGATGGGTAGATCTGTTCTCATCCCATCCATGTACCACAGCTGAAGCCTGAGGGGACAAGGTGCTTGAAATTATTTCAGGTTACTTGATTGTGTGAGGGTTTTTTATGACGCTACAGCCACCAGTTGGCATCCTGCAGAAGTCAGGCTGCACTCATTGACATTGCTCAGGGAGTGAGAGCATCTAACCACGACACTCTGTGGTTTTACCCCTTGCTGTGATTTTTGCTGCAGTCTAGATACAGTCATGGTAGCACTGATGATACGGACTGATCCAGCCTTGTGCAGTATGGGGTTTTTTTTTACATCTTACATGAAAGGTTTTGTTCCTATTTCCTAGACCCACCTCTCAGTAATAAGAACTGAGCCTTCACTATAAATATGTGAGTTTTCCTGATTAAGGTGGATGCTTCCACCTCCCTGTCAACCTCATCTAGAGCTTCAAAACTTCCTTGCTGTAGGTCAGACCTCCTCTCTCCCATAAGGGATGCTGCCTGCCTCGTGTAGCTCATGCCAGACACCACCTTCCCTCACTCTGCCCTTTTAACATTGGAAGGATATCAGAGGTCTTTATTGGAAGAGCTCTTTCTCTTCCTTCTTGGTACTTGTCCTCCTTCCTTTTTAATTCCCTTCCTTTGAGACAAACCTCTTCTAGATCATTAGGAAGGAACAACAGACCAAACAACTGAGAGAGGCTGAAACTGTCTGCCAGTGTACTTACCCTGCATACGTAATTCTTCTGGGATGATAACATTTGTACCGTGTAACAGAAACGAATCTAAAATCTTCAGACTCCTCCTCTCTACAGCAGTGCCTAAATGCTTTTTTTCTAGTGGACTGACCTGTAATGTCCTCTCTTATATCCCTGACTGCTCCTGGGGAACTGATTGGCTTTGCTCTGAGCAGACGTAGTTACTCAGCACTTCATTTTTTCTGCTCTGTTCCACAACAGAATCCAAGAACCATCCCCACCTGCTGCTGGCAGAGCAACCTTAAGCTAAGCTCACTGCAGACCTTTCCACTGCATACAGGAACAGCAAGCATGCCAGAACCTAACCCCTCAGCACTTGTCTTTCAGTTTTTAGCAAGTAGCTGTATATAGTTGGCTCCAACTCTTTCATTACATTAGGTTATAGACATTTCATGCTTTTTCTGGATGATTTCCCTCTCCTTCTCATGTACTTCTGCTGCTCATCATCTAATGAAAGTTGTTAAATTCCTTCTATTTTCTGTTTTTGTAATTTGACATCTAATAAAACTTATTGGATCTTAGACTTCGGTGATGTTTATATTCACTGCCGTTCTTTTATTATGCAGTTTGCCAGTGTGCTTGTCAGCTGCTGTCTGAAATGCTGTAAAAACGGAGTGGGCCGGGGATACAGTTAGAAGAGTTATTTTCTGTCCTCTAATACAAAGCAGCAGCAGTGGCATGACAGACAACGTATGAGTTGGAGGGGGGCTTGTGATGTTCTGGCTTGATGTCCACAGGTTGTCTTGTTTGTTTGCAAGCATTTTAGCTTTCCTGTAATGAACTCTCCTTCCCTGGTAGAAATCAATCACGCCATGGCTAGTTGTATCTTTGCTGCCAGTCTGGGAAAAGCAACAAGAACTGTGTGTGTTTAATGAGGAGGGGAAAATGGTAGCCCCATTGCCTTTATTTCACTGCAGGTGAGCTTTGGCTGGTAAGTGCTGTTGTGTTGCCGCAAGAGTTTGCACATACTGCTGAGAAGATCACATTCGTGAGCTGGATTTGGACTGTGCAGGTGGTTTCCATCAACAGGTTCCTCTACCGTCTGGCTGCTCTCATGGTTTCACTCAGAGACAGAAGTCCAGCCCATGCTTTGACTTGCTTTGCCAGCCTAACCAGACCTAGTAACACAGAATGGAAACTTCAGGGTGGCCAGCTGTCATGTGTCCTGCTAGAAAAGCCTTGGCTTGGCCACCTTCCATGAAGGGCCAGCTTGGCTCTTGGCTGTTTTTCTGTGGTGTTCAGCTGCATGTGACACAGGCTTGTTCTTGTTTAGCTGAAGGACCAACCTGTTCTGTAAACCAGACCCCATCTTTCTTTTTGAACCCAGTTATAGCACCAAAGTACACTGTGGAGCTGGCGTGTGGACTAGGGGCGACCATCCTGCTCGTTGTGGTGCTGATAGTCATCTATCATGTTTATTGGCTTGAAATGGTTCTCTTCTATCGGGCTCATTTTGGAACAGACGAAACCATTCTAGGTAAGGAATGAAAGGGTTTACATTTATTTTATCCTGTTAGACCCTTTGTTTTCGTATAGGAATTTTCATATAAGCTATTTTTAACACTTTTCACAGCATAATGACATTTTGACTTTTAATTTCTATACCTGCATTCATTTGTGGGTCATTTTAGAGTAAGAGGAGTCAGGCTTGGGTCAGGGGAAAGGAGAGAGAAGTCCTCCTTGTTCTCTGCAAAGGTGAAGTACAGACATGTTTAGCTCCCTGGGGCACTGCTTTGCTGATGGTTAGCCATTTCATCCATGGTCAAGGTAAGTCATCAGGTTGCAGTAAGTCCCTGGTTTTGCTGGTGACTCAGTGTAAGTGTTCACAAATCCAAGATGATTTGCTTTAAAATGTGGAAAGGCATCCAACAAGATGGATTTGGAAATCACCCTTTTGTCATCAGTTCTTCCACAGCTTCCCTGTGTTACTGCGAGTTCTTCTGTTGGGACTCTGAGCTGAGACTCCTTCTGTAGGATGAGAAGCACATTCGAGCCCTTGCAGTTTGTGATGTGAATCTACCAAGGGGGTGCAGCAGCTCTTGGAGGGTGTATGCAGGGAGCAAGTCTCTTTCTGGTGGGACTGCTCCTATGGATAGGCAGTGATCAGAAAAAGTAATGTCAGAGATGCCAACAGACAAAAAGACCCTGGACAGAATGGGTTGGTTGTCTTGCTGTGGTCTCATGCCTTCAGCAACCCAGCAGTGTCTGAGTACCTACACATTCAGGCTAGGTAGTCAAAGATGTAGCAATGCTGTTTTTTGACTGTGGAAATTAATGTCATTAATTTAATTAATTTAATGTCAAATTAAAGCCCAGGCATTGCAGGTTAGAAGTGAGCCTTCATATCTGCTTTTCATGGAAGCAAGTCAAAGGCTCAGCATGTGCAGTATCACAAGTGTCTCTTCTGCTGTTTGTGTTTCTTTGTGCTCCCAATGCTCAGACGGGAAGGAGTACGATGTGTATGTATCCTACGCACGCAACGCAGAGGAGGAGGAATTTGTGCTGCTGACGCTGCGGGGAGTCTTGGAGAATGAGTTTGGGTACAAGCTGTGTATCTTCGACAGAGACAGCCTTCCTGGGGGAAGTGAGTATTTTACAGGGGGTTGTGCGCCACGCGTGTACTCTATTTATTGTTCTTTGGGGGACTAATAATTATAGGAACTGGCCTATCTCAATTAACTTTATCCTTTTTTGCCCCCCCCCCATCTCCATTAAAGGTCTTCTAATGCTTTTGCTTCTGATTTGCTTCACGTGACACTGTCACAGAAGCTCCAGTCCACCAAAAAAGCTGCAATGAGCAAGTGGTGGTTATTGGCTGTTTCAGTTGCTCTCACCAGGAGTGACGTGCAGGAATGATTGATCTATCAACATGCAGCAACTGGACTATTGACCTTCACGCAAACCTCCTGAGCTGCCTTAAAAAAGGGGGAGTCAAGGCTAGAAGTCAAGACTGGAAAGCAAAGAGGCAGGGAGAGCGTAGTACTGGATGAGACTGGTGGCTCACAGAGGGTAATGGTGAGTGCCTGTAAAAACCAGGAGCATCTGCTTCAGGGAGGTGTGAAGAGCACCATGCCAACATCAGGGAGAAGATAATGTGCTCTCCCAGAAGGCCTTTCACTCACCTTCATTAACTGGAGAGTCTGCCTCTAATATGCCATAAAACTAAGTTGCTATGATTAAGCAGATAGTTACAGGTAGTGAGACTCATCTCTTCACTAAAATGTAGATTTTTTTTTTTTTCACCATTTCAAGCTAAATCATACATGATTCTGGATACAGCATCAGTGGGAAGGGAATAACTCTGGAAATTTGTGAAACTCTTCAGATATGCATACAGTCACACAGGTGCCACAGCAAGGGCACAAATCTAGCCCTCAACACTCTCAATTTCTACTGTTGTGGGGGCTGAGCTGGCTGTATGACCCCTGATCCCAACTAAAAATCTGAACTTTTGCTAGTGCAGACCCCTCCACTTTGAACTCATGGGCTTTGGGTCTGGACCCCACTGATGAGAAAGCCAGTGCTAATAAAGCCCATTGGTATCTCTTTCGGGTAGGACAGGAGGGACAGTTGCAGTCCCAGCCCAGCTGTGTGACAGAGGGAGCAGAACCATTCTGGAATCTTTGATCTTTATCTCCTAGGATAAAAGATGTCTTGCCAGGACTTAGCACCTCAAAGTCTGAGGGCAAATAAATAAGCATGCTTCAGGGGACAGGGAGGAGGCTACAATCCTGGTGCTGTTCCTTCTAGAGAAAGCCTGGATGATATGGCAGGGTACCCTCCAGGCTCTGTTTGCTTGATGCCAGTGCCAGTCCCTGAGCAGATTTGCTCTGAGCAGTTCTGACCAGTTGTTGCTCAAGATGTATATCTCCCTCCTATTTCTTCTGCTCCTTTTTGCTATCATTTCCCTTTCCCTTTGGAGAGTCTCACCTATGCTCCCCTAACCCCTGGAGCACTCACATCCCATCTCAATCCAGCACCAGCCCTCCAGAGCACTGCTGGAGAGTCTCATCATTACACTGCCATTTGCAACACTGCTGGGGCTTCCCCAGTCGTCTTAGGTGGATTTGACTAATCTCCTTCTTGGGGAAGCATGGCGGGCCAAGAAATAGCTTTTGGCAGCTGGTGTCATCCCTCTAGAGTGTGCGTCTGTGTCACGGGTAGAGAATTATGTTGTCTTTGATGAAGAAACAGTGGGCGATGGATTATCCTGCAAGTTTGCTGACGGGAACTAATCAAACATGCTTGACAGCTAAATGAAGTTGCCTGTCAGCATTATTTTATTCTCTATTGTATTTTCTGACCAGTCAAGAGCATTCCCTTGTCAACGAAGTGTGGGAGATCGAGCAGCAGAGAGAGTGTAAGCACTGGGATTCACACTTAAAAGGAGTTTTCACATTAATTACTGAAAGGTGCCTAAGGATAATCTACCAGCAGATTTTAGGATATCAAAGAGGATCTACAGATAGTATGACATGTCTCCAGCTCAAAGAGTGTCATTTTGGGGACACTTCATTAAAAGTCCTTGGAGAAGTTTACTTGTCACTTCTAGGAGAACTCAAATCTGCCTTCATCAATGACAGCAACAGGAACAGTTCGATGAGTAACAGGAGTTAGGATGGTGACATTTCCAAAGAAAATTAACCCATAAAGAGAATCAAGGAGGTTGTAGGTACTTATTATGTGTGCTGGGCATGGGGAAACAGGCAAGAGGAGCAAAGAGATTGCTTGCAGGGTTGGGAATCACCACTATGTTTTCTAGAGAGGGCCTCCAAAGGATCTTATTGTCCCCTTCAAGAGACACCTGGTTTCACGCTAGCAGCTCAGCAGTGTGTTCTTGGCCATCACTAACACCCTCAATGTTTCTTTCTCCCAGTTGTCACAGACGAAACCCTGAGCTTCATCCAGAAAAGCCGACGTCTGCTTGTTGTCCTGAGCCCCAACTACGTCTTACAGGGGACACAGGCCCTACTGGAGCTCAAGGCTGGTCTAGAGAATATGGCCTCCAAGGGCAACATCAAAGTCATTCTAGTGCAGTACAAAGCCATCAAGAAGAGCAAAGTGAAGGAGCTGAAGCAGGCCAAGGCTGCCTTGACTGTCATTAAATGGAAGGGCGAGAAATCCAGGTTCCCAAAGGGCAGGTTCTGGAAGCAGCTGCAGGTGGAGATGCCAGTAAAAAATATTAGCAGGAGTTTGAGCCTTGATGGGCTCATACATATCCCTGAAAAATGTTTGACACCATCAGAAAACAAACAAAAGCCAAAATTCCACAAGTTAGTCGAGGGAGTGGGAAAGAACTCGGGATTTTTGCCATGAAGGACTGTGTCCCAAACATTTCAGAGGACATTTATGCCTCCCTGCAGCTTTTCTACTGCCCTGGCAGTAGAGAGACCAAAGATGCATACACTCCCTCTCTTCAAAGGCCACGTCCTTGTCATCAACCACACAAGCCCTGGCACCACGGTCTAAATTTGGGCTCTCTAGGTGGAATGTAGCCAGCACCTTATGATAGTGTGGTATTTATATAGGCCAGTACTACTAGGTCCAGTTCCTATGGGACCTGCATTAGCATCCAGGACAGAGTTTCTTTCCTTTCCTATGTGACTGCACTCATTCCTGGTCCTTGTTGCAGAGGCAAGGGAACAGTTTGAATGGTGGCTCCAGTATAGAACCTTTCATACATGTCTCAGCTATATGGTCCTGGTTAATGTGGGATCATAGAATTCTGCTTTAGGAGGGGAGCATAGACTCTAGAGGGTCCTCTTCTTTGCTCCCCACGTTTCTGTAGGGGCAGGTGCATTAAGATAGTTTGGCAATTTGAAAAGGCTGTTACAAATGCATTTTTTCTTTAAAAAAAGAGCTCTGCTAAGTGATAATTGTATTCTAGCATTTCTACTAATAAGTGGCCAGTCTCTGGGACTCCAGTCTCCCAAGTGCCCCCGGTCCTTCAAGGCTGGAATGCTCATAATTCAGGGGAAATCTCTCGTTAGTACAGGCTGTGGAGCATGTCTGAGAGATATTTTGTTGCAGGGTAAACTCAGGGACTTCACAAGCACTGCAAGGAACCCCAATTACTACTGATTCTGCCTACTATCTCTGTGCTGCTGGCTGGGGTAAAGCATCACACAGGGTGCTGCCAAAGCCTCTGGGATGACAGTGGATATATGTCCAGCTCCCCAGGAGACCTTACAAACTTATTTGAACTTACTAAAATGAATATCTCTCTCTAGGTGGGTAAGACTCTGAGGAAACACTTCTGGGGAGACCTTATTGTGGTCTTTCAGTACTTAAAGGGGGCTTACAAGAAAGATGAGGACAGACTTCCTCATAGGGTCTGTTGCAATAGGACAAGGGGTAATGGTTTTAAACTAAAAGACGGTAGATTCAGCTTAGATTGAAAGAAGAATTTTTTTATGAGGGTGGTGAAACACTGGAACAGGTTGCCTGGAGCAGGTGGTAGATGCCTCAACTTTGGAAATATTCAAGGTCAGGTTGAACAGGTGAATAACCTCATCTAGTTGAAGACATGCCTACTTATTGCAGGGTGGGTTGACTAGATGACCTTTAAAAGTCTATTCCAACCCAAGCTACTCTATGATTCTATGAAGGCATGATGTTCTCTGCCTGAATATGAACAACATCAGCATTTATATTTCCGGGCCCGGGTTTAAACTAGCCGTGGCTTTACAAAGCAACCATCTGCCTATCTTGTTTCCAGCCTACAGTTGCAGAACAGAGGATGTGTCCCAGCTTCTGCAAACTTTGCACAAAATGGAAATATAAAAAAAGCCTCTGAGTACCAATCCTTGCTTCATTTGGTGGCAGCAGGCATAGGAGAGTGTGTGGTGAGTTAATCCTCAGCAGACAGGCTTTTTAGACCAGGGCAGGGAGTGTCCTTTCCCGTGTAGGACAGACCAAAGCACAGTGGGAATCTAGTGTTGACTGGTATTTTTATTCACAATGTTTCATGTAAAACTACAAGTTCTGGGAGCGTCTCCGTGTTCCTATAGCTCCCAATGCAGGGGCTTGCCCACTTAGTTGTGAAATTCACTATTATGCACACTAAGTGTATGCTTATTTTTTGTCAATAATGGGTGCTCCTGACTCACCTCTGACTCATGCTTTCACTCTCTTGGTGTCTAGTGGGTGAAGCGTAGCTGTTCATAATGGCATTAAAAAGCACTACAAATTGGAATCTATGCACTATTCACCTCACTGAGCAGCGAGGTTTGAGGGCATACTAGTAAACAGCCCAACCTTAAAGGTGTGGGGCTGAATCCTGGTGTCAGCTAAGCCCTTTGCTGTTAGCATGTTATGATTAATAACGTTATCCCAGGGTAGTGGGGAGCCAGAGCCACCCATGGGCAGATGCAGTACAAACACGGAACAAATAGAGCTGCTTTCTCACTTTCCTTTTCATCCTCCTCCAGAAGTAAGCTTTGCTTTAAGAAGGTAAGATTGCAGTCACCTTCACTGAAGGCAGTGGATCTCCACACTTGCTAAGAGGTACTTGGAAGCTTTATTGTTATGAGCTTTTCCACTGTGTCTGTCCGTGGAGGGGCAGAGCTGCTGCCCTTGCTCCAGAAAGCTTAGTTTGTATGAGTTAGCATCCAAAACCATGCTCAGCCTTGTGAAGCCATTGCAACCCTGTCATTTTGCCCAGCTTTACCTTTTTGTTTGTGTTTCCAATATCCGTGTAATCAGCTGCCAGATCTGCAGGCAGAGGGAAGGCCCTGAGGCCAAAGCAGAACTGTGTTAGATTCCAATTTGGTTTTTTAAAAAATTACTAAAAAATAAGCATAAATTCAATTAACATCCCAGACCTTATCACCTCTCTCTTCTGACTGAGGTACCAAGAGAACTTCTGCTGATGTTTTAGTAAGTCTGAATATTTTAGGAAGTTAAATCCACCTCATTTATTTTGCTGATTTCAGTCAAAGAGTTTTCCAAATAAACAATGGACCAGGACTCTCAGCGCATACAGTGCGCTGGTCCTTGGTGCCACTGCAACCACAGAACAGGATTTACTGAGGGATTTCTGCTTCAGAAACTGTCGGCCTCTGGCCTGGATGGGCGCACGCTCTCCTGGGTGGAAAACTGGTCGGATGGCCGGGCCCAGAGAGTGGTGGGAAATGGAGTTAAATCCAGCTGGAGGCCAGTTACAAGTGGGGTTCCCCAGGGCTCAGTCCTGGGTCCACCCCTGTTCAATGTCTTTATCAATGACCTGGATGAAGGCATCGAGTGCTCCCTTAGCAAGTTTGCAGACGACACCAAGCTGGGTGGAAGTGTGGATCTGCTGGAGGGTTGGGAGGCTCCAAAGGGATCTGAACAGGCCGGACCACTGGGCAGAGTCCAATGGCATGAGGTGTAACACGGCCAAATGCCGAGTCCTGCACTTGGGGCACAACAACCCTGAGCAGCCACAGACTAGGAGAAGCCTGTCTAGAAAGCCGTCTGGAAGAGAAGGACCTGGGGGTGTTTGTTGACAGTGACTGAACATGAGCCAGCAGTGGCCCAGGTGGCCAAGAAGGCCAATGGCATCTTGGCTTGGATCAGAAACAGCGTGACCAGCAGGTCCAGGGAGGTTATTCTCCCCCTGTACTCAGGACTGGTGAGACCGCTCCTCGAATCCTGTGTTCAGTTCTGGGCCCCTCACCACAAGAAGGATGTTGAGGCTCTGGAGCGAGTCCAGAGAAGAGCAACGAAGCTGGTGAAGGGGCTGGAGAACAAATCTTATGAGGAGCGGCTGAGAGAGCTGGGGGTGTTTAGCCTGGAGAAGAGGAGGCTGAGAGGAGACCTTATTACTCTCTACAACTACCTGAAGGGAGGTTGCAGAGAGGAGGGTGCTGGCCTCTTCTCCCAAGTGACAGGGGACAGGATGAGAGGGAATGGCCTCAAGCTCTGCCAGGGGAGATTTCGTCTGGACATTAGGAAAACATTTTTCACACAAAGGGTGACTGGGCGCTGGAACAGTCTGCCCAGGGAGGGGGTTGAGTCACCTTCCCTGGAGGTGTTTAAAGCACCGGTGGACAAGGTGTTAAGGGTCATGGTTTAGTGTTTGATAGAAGTGGTTGGACTCGATGATCCGGTGGGTCTCTTCCAACCTGGTTATTCTATGATTCTATGATCAGCAGAGCACCCACAAGGCAAAAGGCTTGGTGGTCTGAAGCAGCCTGAGAGGTCCAGAGGGAACAGCGTTGGAAGGAATAGCACTGGAGCAGGCTCCGCTCCCCCAGGAGATTTACCCCTGGCTTTGCTGGGATCTGTGAGGCTAAGTGTAAATACCAACCCTAGCTGGAATGCAGACCTGCAAAGCACCCCGAATACACCTACCATTTCATCCTACACCACATGTAGTTTCCATTGTGGGATTCTGTCACGGCATTGTCTAGTTCAGTTGATTCATTTGAGTTTCTATGCTCTAACCTAACATTTATCAATATGCAGCTCATACAAAGTTCTTCATTGTTATTTCATTGGGAAACAGCGTGGCACAAATTGGAAAAAATATCTTCTCTCGCCCATGTCATTTGATGTACAGCTCTTCCAGAGTTTTCTTTTCTCTTTTCTGTATGTTTTTGCTTTTGTGTTATTTGGTCTGTGACTTGTCAGTATTATTTTATTTTGCTTTTCAATAAAACATTTTCACTTTTGCATTTCGGTCCTTGTGCGTTTCTCATAAATACCATTTTCCTCCTCATTATGTCTGTGGAAGGCCATTAAAGAAAGATGACTGTGTGTAGTCCAAGTATCAAGATCATTTGGGGACACCTCCTTAGAGGGGGACATTTTCCTGTTTCATGGTGTGCCTGCAGAGATCCTGGGGCACCACCGCTGCTATCAGGGCCTTGCAAGCAGAAGCACAGTGACACGCAGCATTCGAATGTCACCCGTCAGTGGACATCCACATACAGAAAGTCTCTGACTCGAAGAGTACTTACTGTGCAATCGCAAGACAGAAAGATGGGGAGGGAACACCATCCCTTTGCTTGATGGGGACTGAGCCAGAGCATTGAACAGAAATCTTGGAAATTTGCCCTAACCACACAAATCAAACTCACTCTTAGGCTGCTTTGCCCATCACCTTTCATGTAGTTGGGTAAAAAGTTTTATTTAGTTTTGTATTTTCTCATTCACACCACTTGCTTGGCTTTTTCCCTTGTTTGCATGCTAACAGGTGAGCTGAGAGGGAGACTAGCACTTCCAGAGTGCCAGCAAAATGGGTACTTGTGATAATCTTTGGATTTGGGGTCTATGAGGTATGGAATCTGTGACCCCACAGCTTTTACTGGGCTGGGACAAATGTGTGGCTCTTGCATTCCTCTGTTATATTTCCAGGATGTGTTAGTAACCAACAAAAACATGCAGTGTCCTTCATAACTATGTAGTAAGGATGGAAGTTTAGTATAAAGCAGATATCAAATTTTCAGCTCTGTGCTGTTGGTATCACTGTGAGGGACTGTCCTGCCTGCACACTGAAGTGGCCACTCAGGACTTTTTGTGGGCTGGCATTATATATTGTAAATGGAACATCCCAAGGCATCCTGGTGAGCAAAGTCTAAATGCATCCCATTCTTAGAAAGAAAATAAAGTTGGGAAATTGAACATTTTCTCTGCCAAAAAAAAAAAAAAAGGTCAAATCTCTAAAAGCATTGCAAATGCAAAACTGATAAAAATAAAGCCATCGTTGTGAGCTCAATTAAAACATTTCATTTTGGTGGTGTTGGAATCGTTCATATTAATTGAACCTCTGCTTTTTGAGCAGGCAGGTAGAATAGGTGACCTCCCAGGGGCTGCTCCTACCTATGTTTCCCTGTAACTTTGTGATTTCGGTCTCAAAAAGAAAGACTTTCAAACCAGCAAAAGGGCTTTTTCTTTCACAAAATATTGAAGCTTGGCTGATTTCAAAATAGATCTTGATCAGTTGTAGAAGGGTTTGAACGGGGCCTGGACTTAGTAAATTGGGAGATTGCTGCCAATTCTTTGAGCTTCTGAAATAGGGTGGTAAGAATGTTTCATGGCATTAAGTAACAATTCTGAAAGACCTATCATCTACTTTTGCTTTCAATGAATCAGTGTTTCCCTGTGTCTGCTGGGCAAGGTGGAGTGAGGTGGCTAGAAATCCCATCAGAGATTGTAAACAAGAAAAAAATCTCCAAATAGTTTGATTTAAACCCCAGTATTACGTTAAAGAACCAAAGAATGCCTTACTTTCTCCACTAGGATATTATTTTTCGTATGCAAGTTCTTGGTCCCCAGATAATCTTGCGATAATAAGTTTTACAGTTAGTCTTATATATATTTAAAAAAACCCCTGATCATTGCTCTGTACAGTATGACAATAAGGTGCATTCAGGTGCAATATAGTGCACCTTCTGCTGTGAGGTAAGGATAGAAACATCCAAGAGCTGGAAGAGTAAGAGAGAGTAAGAGGCATTGCCATTACAAGGAAGAAGTAGTCTTTTTATTTATATAAAAGACCAGTGTTCCAATGTCAGGGAGGGAGGTGAGTCTCCAGACTGAGGAGTCAAGGCTTTTGCAATGCAAAATTTGATGGAAGCAGCACGTACTACTTCTCCCCAGAACAGCTTTTTGCAAGACATTCCTACAAGTTTTTTCTCGCAGAGTGTGTAAGAGCTCTTACTCCACTGCTCCCAATCCTGCTTGAACAAGACTTTGTCCACAGCTCTTCCCCTCACCTCATTTCAGACACCAGCACTCACTAAGTGGGTGGGTTTTTTAAAGTTTTTACAGTTCTGTTAATCAGCTTGGGTTATTTTGCTAAGTGCCGTAGCCCCATTAATTCCCATCCTTTCCACTGCTCACCTGTTAGCCATGGTACCTTCAATATGCTTACTGCATCCCAAGACACAGATAAGAGTCCAAGGACATCCTTTGGGTTTGCTGCTTTTCAACATTCATAATAGAAGAGATGTTGCCCTTGCCTGGCACCGTTCTAACTAAGCATCTTGCTGAGCTGTGCAAACTTCAATTAATCCCAAGAAATCCTTTGAAGGACGGTATTTTAAATCCCCTACCCCCAGCTAGGAGAACTGATGGTGAGGTCTAAGGTTGATGTTTTTGCTTTCTAGGTTTGAAGGCTTCCATTTCTAGATGAAAGAGCATGAAAGGGAGGGAGGTGGGTCTTTGGCAGTGTGAGCCGTGGTGTGGTTGCATGATTGCAACCATTGTCCCCTAAATGCAAAGGGCTGTCAGGGCTGTGAGCAGGTGGTTCTCGAACAAGACCTGCCCTGTATCAAATGCCTGCACTTGCCGGGGCAGGAGTGATGCTGTTCAGGGCAGAAGTCAAGAGTATGGTCCTGGTTTTTCCTGCCATCCTGGCTTCTCATTTATCACTTCAGCCTTCTCAAAAACTCACGGCAAAGCAAAAACACTGCTCTTGCTCCTGCAGTTCCTGCCAGCAGGAGCGTGGGCAAGTCAAAACTCACTGGGCTTGAGTCAGGTTTCCCTCTGTGGAAAGGGGGGAACTGTGCAGATATGCCACTAAACAGCTTCCTTCAGCTTTTCTCTCCCTACTTCCCCCCTCCTTGTGCACCCCAATTCCTCTGTCCTTGCATTCTCAGATACCACCGAAGCTGTGTTCGACTTCATACAGAGAAGCCGCAGGATGATTGTGGTCCTCAGTCCTGATTACCTGACGGAGAAGAGCATCAGCCTGCTGGAATTCAAGCTGGGCATCATGTGCCAGAACGCAATTGCCACCAAGCTCATCGTGGTGGAATACAGGCCACTGCAGTGCACCCACCCCAGCATCCTCCAGCTGAAGGAGTCCGTCTCCTTCGTCACCTGGAAGGGGGAGAAATCGAAGCGCTCTGGCTCCCAGTTCTGGAAGGCGTTGCGGCTCGCCCTGCCGCTGCGCAGCCTGAGCGCCAGCGCCGGCTGGAACGAGAGCTGCTCCTCCCAATCGGACATCAGCCTGGATGCTGTTCAGAGGAGAAGGAGCCGGTTGAAAGGGCAGCCTGACCCACAAGGCACCACAGCAGGGACTCTTGCTTCCAGAGGGATGGCCTCAACTCCTGAATCAAAGGCCAAACACCGAGCCAAGCACTTCCTGACATGCCGGTGTTGTGGGACCTATTGCAATAGTGGTAGCAGACTCAAGCACAAGCATCGGGCTGTGTCTGAGCCCAAGTGGGACACTCATATCTGCAAGCCAGGCCCAGGAAGGCCTGTGGCACAGGGGGTTCCTGGCAGGAGTCGACCTGAGCCGCTGCCGGCACAGGCTCCCGCTCTTGCCCTCTGCCATTACAGTGACCTGTCGAACAATGACTTCTATGTACTCTAGCCAAGAGACTGACAGCGCTGCAGGTGCTGGGCTGGCGAAAGAAACTTACTGCAGCCTCAGCTAAGATAGTTTTATGATATCGCAGGGTGATGCGATGTTTTTCACCATCAGTCCCATGCCAGCATCGAGGACTGCAGTAACATCACCGGTGCTGGAGATCTGAGCCAGGGGCCTGAAGCCGCACGCAGAGCAGCGGCTGAGGGTTTACTGCCTGGGTCCTTCTCCTTCATTTAAATTGCAAAGTGGAGCTGAAAATGTGTTTCTCTGGTGTTGTTTTCCCTGCTGTGGTTGTGCTTGCTGCAGGGCTGCCACTGGGGTAGAGTGTGGGAGGGCAGGTCCCCAGCTGGGGACTGGAGGAGAAGGAGGAGAAGCCGTGCTCCTGACAGAAACCTCTGGAGAAGGGGGAGAAAGCCTGTGTTTTACAAAGGACAAAACTTTGCTAATGAAGGCAATGGGAGTCCTTGCCAGCACAGGAGTGCACCGTGCAGTACAGTGCATTATCCACTGTGGTTTAAAAGAACGTGGTCAAAAGTTTTAAGACAAGTCTCTTCTCTCTAAATAAAACTGATTTCTTTAGTCTGCTGTTGTTAAAAGTGCCATGGGAACTGGTAAATTCTAAAGCCTTGTTCACCAGGCGATACCAAGAGAGATGGTTTGTCCAATCTGACTAAGGTCCCCTTCTGTTTTCACTGCTTCCAGTGTGCTCCTGGGCTCAGTCCCTCTCCTGGCTTCCCTGTATGATGAATTAGTTCTGTCAGTTGTGTGGCCTTTCATGCAGCAAGAAAGAAAACCATTATAAATCTAGGGAAATATGATTTTAAAAATTCTCTGAGTAGTCAATGAGCTCAGGGATAGGAGCAAGACCTAGAACATTCACAGAAAACCTCAGGCGCTGAAGCTGAGGGGTCAAAACTCAACCACACTTCATTAAATAACCAAAAGAGCCTTTGAACAGTCTCCCTGGAGTTGTGGTTTCATCAACCCATTGAGCTGGCTGTCAGCACTGTTTCCCACTCTTCATCTGCAATGAAAACTTGATTTGCCTCATTCTGCTTTGTATAATGACTGGCCTCCTTACTTAGGAAGGGTGCTAATCCTGGGAACAGGCTGCCCACCTTCAGCTGATGCTCAGACATGCCAGACTAGGTAATGCACTGCATTTGTTTTCTTCCCAGAGACAAAAAAATTCTCATTCACCACTCTGGTCAGTCTAGTTCTTGCCTCTTGGTTTGGCAAGCAATTATTTTTCTTCTGCCTTGGAAACAGAAACTAAGCCCTCAGGCTACAGGGTTTGTGGCCCCCGGAACAGACCTTTATCTGCTGTCCTCACATAAAGCCTTGGTGAAATTGCATTGCTGGAGCTGTGAGGAAGGAAGGAGCCACATCTTGCCCATTTCAATAGTGTTGAAGCCTGGTTATAATTCACACACTACTTTCCTTCACTCAGCAGCCCCTCTTCCTCAATATTTTCCCCACTTTTTCCTTCATTTTTTTCCCAAGAGCAAGCACAGCTGATGGCTCTCCTGTTACAAGTCTCTGTGAGCTGAATCGTAACAGCTGTGCTGCAACAGACTGAGAAAATAGAAACAAAAAAACCCTAGTGCTCAGTCAGTCTAAATAAAATAAGGACAATACCCACCACCAGCAGCAGCTCATAGGAATTAGAAATTATGACTCTAGAGAAATTTCCAGGTGTGGATATCTCTGTAATTTCAAGCAGATGCATTTGTAATGGCTCAGAAAAGTTTTATCCATACATGTCACAGAATCACAGAATCACAGAATAACCAGGTTGGAAGAGACCCACTGGATCGTCGAGTCCAACCATTCCCACCAAACCCTAAATCATGCTCCTGAGCACCTCATCTACCCTAACCTTAAACACCTCCAGGGACAGTGACTCAACCACCTCCCTGGGCAGCCCGTTCCAATGCCTAACCACCCTCTCAGTGAAGAACTTTTTCCTAATCTCAAGCCTAATGTCCATCCTCAGTGCTCAAAAAAGACGGGCAGGAATGAGATATTTGAAAAGTGAGCTGGTAAGTTGCAGAGTGCCTTGTGGGAGGTAATCAAAATATCGTTAAATGGTTCCAGTTGCTTACAACTAGACTTGGGAGGGTACCTTCAATGAGTCTGGTAGAGCTGAAAACATAAAGTACAAAATACAAATAATTTGCAATCAATCAGCCTCCAAAGCCAACATTTGTTATTTATTGCCATTTAAACAGCTTGTATTTACTAACTTTGCCCTTCTTTGACTGTGGTGTTGTCTGGAGGACAGCAATCCAAGTATGCAGGAAACAACAGGTGGAGCTTGTAACAGATGTACAGAACGGGCAAGTCCAGCCTTTTTGGGCAAACTATCTTCTCTACATGAAAGAGCAAAAGCAAACTGGAAAGGACCATAGCTCCTGTTGCTTCAACAGAGTTAATGCAATTTTACTACCCTTTTTGCTACCACCAAACTGACGCAGGATTTTGGTCACTCCTGTAACAAATACTTAGACAAGGAGGATGTCAGTGTGCGTAGAGTTTTGCCGCCAGAGGCCAAGCTCCCAGAGACCAAAGGCACATTGTACTGATGGATTGTCCTAGTGGTATTTCACTGTTATCTAGACAGTTTTAATCTGTATAAGGCTGGTGGTGTCATGAGGACACCAAACAGTACTAGCTATACTTTTCAGGAATGTAGGCACGTCATTTAGTCTATCTCAACATCAACTTGTTTCCACTTTGGTGACTGCAAATCTCTGGTATCCAGGAGGTCTCTCCCTGGCAAGTTCCACTGGACGTGCCAATAACAGGCTGCTCCTCACATCTGAAATGTTGAATGAATCACTAACCTGCAAGAACTTAAACAAATTCTCTTCCTAACATCAACAAGACTTTTATTCTTATCTATTACACTGTTGTCAGAGCATCTGATCTAAGAGTATTTATGGCACACATCTTCCCAAATGAAGACAAGACAATGAAGGAACTGTCAGAACCCAGAAACAGGAAAAAAAAGCCCACTTCAAACACTTAATCTTTGGTTTATATTTATATATACATATTTTATCTCCTACTCCATCTCTGTTAAGGATGGCACTGCCTCTGGAATGGTGTTTACCAAGTGTGACATACCCAATGTAAGCATATATCCCAGAGTCCTACCAAGCCACCAAAGGTACACACCAGGATGCACCCATAGCATGGAGCTTCGGGCTTGGAGACATAAGTGTTCCCTGCTCACCACCCAGACACCTGGCCCCATCTGGCACCCAGGAGTGTGTGGTGCTGTTCTGTAGATGCGCGAGTCAAAACATGGTGGCAGGAGTAGGGAGAAATTCAAATGAATGACTGACACTCTGTAGCTGCTGGTCCAAATCCACGTGAGAGAGTCAAGTTCTAACTCTTGTTAATTCATGCTGTGTACCATTACTGGTCATACTGGGGAGAGGCAGCAGCTCTAAAAATACATAATAAAGAAAACACTCAGGACACTCTTGCAATGATGTCAATTAGACATATAAAAGTTGCAGAATAGTTTGTAAAAGAATATGACTTCTGTTCTTCATAATACTAGACACAGCAATGGCCAAGCATCAGGGGATGCTACATTTACACTGACAGGCCTGTAATCAGGCTAGTGACTTGTATTTTACTGAAATAAATCTGCCACAAAATCATTTGGCTTGAAAAATTTAGAGTTTTTCAACTCATCAATATCTGTTCAAATGAATTATCAGCCTCACCCTTAATATCATGCCTGATTGTTGTTTTGCCTGGTTTTTGCTTCCATACAGGGTTCTTGTTCTATCTTCCCCTGCTGCAGCAAAGAGGCTTTTCAGGGATTTTTCTGCCCATGCTCCCATGGACAGGGTATTTGCATGCTGTTGCCAAATCATTTGGCAATCTATTGCCCATGAAAGGTTTGTTCTCAAGTTTTCCAAAAGGTTTTCTTCCTTTTCTTTGCTGATTACTTATTTTCAGACTGTGGGAGGCAGAGATGTCTCTCCGATCAGCTGGACTGCATGATGAAGTGAAGACCCTGACCCATGGCTGCTCAATGCTTCTCACTAACTCCTTCCTTTATGCCACCACATCTCAGTGGGAAACCTGATTTCACTGCTTGTCCACTCCAACACCTTTTCCAAGGAGGTGTTATGGCTGAGTCACTCCTGGCACTTCACTGGCATGATCTTTGGTGAATTCTTTTGTTGTGCTTCATTGTACCTGCTTGAAGCCAGTTCATCAGGCAAACCAAATCACAACGTATGCTCGGTGAAGCGATAAATAGCCATGATAGACAATCTTTGTTCCATCTGCCATGCTTGTTAGTAAATGATGTTTTATTTATCTCCAGATCATGAAGACTCTGACTCCTGTTAGAAACAGGTTCAATTACAAGTTTTCATCTTTTGAGATCTGTAGGTTAATGGATGAAGAATCCAAACCCCACTGTTAGTGTGCACAGGGTTTTCTTCCAAAATACTACCACAGCTGTGCACCTACAGTGACCAGCCAAGCTGGAGATACTGTTGAAGGAGAAGGGTCATTTGGGAATATCTGCTTCCATCAAGCCATGTTTACTGGCTACTAATTAATTACGTTGACAGCTTGAAATTCCATATGTGGGCAATTCCATAGTGACCAGTCTGGGAATGAGTTTGCAGAGATCCATACATATTCACAAAGAACTTGAGTTTCTCATTCGTAGGAAATCCTGGGGGTTTTGTTGGTTTGTTTTTGTTTCCTCCTCTAATATCATAAAACAGAGAACAAGTAGCACAAGATGATATCGAAATTTT
This sequence comes from Clamator glandarius, assembly GCA_033459285.1. Classification (NCBI taxonomy): domain Eukaryota; kingdom Metazoa; phylum Chordata; class Aves; order Cuculiformes; family Cuculidae; genus Clamator; species Clamator glandarius. The sequence continues at coordinate 2,194,573 of JAUNZM010000332.1, read as the reverse complement.
CCTTGAAAGAATGTCTTGGTACATTCAATTCCAACTTCACTTATATTCTCTTTAACATAAACATGTTTTGAAACGTTTTTAAATGAAGCTCGAAATGTGCTGTACCAAGAGCGACAAACAAATGTTGGAATTTCACTTCTGTTTCGCTTATAGCATGTTTTGTTAAGACTGGTATCTTGTAAGGCACTTCAACTTAAATGAAAACAACATTTTCCTTTGAAAAACAGCTTCCATTACAAACACACCATCAGATCTGCACCAGTTATCACTTACGCTTTTCTGCCTATTGGCCCAGCATTCTCAATTTTAAGTATCTGCAGTTTGCCAGTCTTCTAAGATTTATTAAAGAATTAGGTCAGTGATATCATGAGTTCCTCATCCAACCCTCTAACAATTAAGAAGCCTCCAACCACATTCTTACAGCTAACTGGAAAAAATCAACTTGTTTGTATATCAGATCGTATCAGCTCCTCAAGTCTCACTCAGATTTGTGTATCAGGTCCAAGAACTCGGCTGTGGATAATGTCTTAATGCACCTTTCCTCCTAGATATTGCCAACACAAATGGAGATATCTCTGAAGACAGTAACCCATGCTTTCTGCTTTTCTCACACTCTTTCAATGCATACTGTTGCCAGTGGAAGAAAATTCCACTCCGTTCAGGCTTACATTTTAATTGCATGATCCTTTCTGGAGGCAGGCACGAGTAACACGCAGCATTTTGTTTCACATGTCTGCCTCAAAAGCATCTGCTCCTCTTGAGGTGATGCACACGAGAGCAGCTGCTTGCTCCCATTTGGTATCAGCCTCACTGGCACATATTCATTTACCTGCATTTGATATCCTGATGGAGTCAGATAGCATTTCAAACTCACTCAGCATGCCCTCCAGATTTGCACACGTGAAAACGAAACAGCAACCCACTCAGCAAATACTTGTTTATTGTCCCTTAATATCTGTATCTATTAATATTTTGGCTGGTTTCATCCACTTTACTAGCACAATCCAGCCAGAGTCCTTGTTCACCCTAAAAATAGTAAACGCTCGGTTGGTGTACTTTTGCCAAGCATTTGGCACAAAGCTAGACCTGAATGGAGAAAAAAATAAGGGCATTTAGGCTATGTCAACAATTAGTTACTCCCCAGCTCCTCAAATAACCATCAGAACCTATATAGGGCCACTCTATTAATGCTGGGTGCTAGTTTTCTGCTTTCTTTGCTTCATACTCCCTTTTCCCTTGAGGTCCTGAAGGACAGAATTTAATAAATGCCTATAATGTCAGCAGAATACATTAACATCACTAAAATTTTAAGTATTTATTACTACTTCTTTTGTGACATACAGAAATAAAACAAATTAACTGGATTGTTACCCCTTTTCCTGGGGACACCTTGCACCTCTGTTTCACTTTGTTCTTATAGGTGAGCCAGAACTCTCCCACACACCCCCTCTCACTCCTGCCAAGCTTCCATCATTGGGAAGATGTCCAGAGCTCACTCCAAACATAACTTTGCTCAGTCTGGCTGAACTGCTTGCAAGTCCTCTTATGTGAATTTTACGCCAAGGGGGTACCCTAGACCATCACTTTTTAAATTAGATCAAGATGATTCAGCTTCCCATTTCTAATTTAGCTACCCATCTTTCTTGACTGTCTGTATATGAAGCTTCCTGATAACTATTGCCATACACACAAACAGCATCCAAATATTTCCAGCTGCTCTGTACACCAGCCTGATTATTAGAGGGAGATTACTTAGCAGGTGGTTGGTTCTCATCATGGGGCTGTATTCCAGCCTACCATCTTGCTTCCTTTCTCTCACTTATTCCTCATTGAAATACAGTAGCTTTCCTCCTGCCCTTACACTTGTCTGCTTTGATAGTATCTGGACAATTTAGTGCCAGGCATATTCTTTCTCTCCATCCTCCACAGGTAAGAAAGTGTGTCAGGTGCTACACAGTCAGGAGACATTTCCTGCTCTAAGGAGGCTCTAACTCTTATTTTGTGTGATCCCAGCTGCCATACGTAGCCTGACAGTAACCTTCCTGAAGGTACACCAAGTCTGCCCTGTTTGGCTTGGCGTACAGTGAAGGGGTCAACACGACAGATGTTTTTGAGCAGTGACTTCATCAGCAAGCACGGTCCAAATCTGTGTGCAGACACCTGTGTGCCAGTTACCAGCATAATAACAGAGCATCCAGATCCAAGCAGTCTGCAGGGTGTCATCCTCTGTCACTGGCTGTTTCAGTTTGGTGGGTAGCTCGTATTTAGTCTCTGGTAGGTGACGTAATGAAAAAAAGGTGGAACAAGGAAAGACATGGCAGAGAAAACAGATCACATCATTCCAGTTAGAAGTGTATTCATCCTGGCATTTTCAGTTGTACTTTTATATATTTATTTTGAAATAGAGCACTTGGCAGGCAAATATCAGTTCTGCACTACAGTACTAAAAATTGGCCACTCACTTCAGAGACTAAAGGTAACCCTTCTTGTTCCCTGTTTAGCCAAAAGCACCTCTGGGGCTATTGTTGAGAATTCATAGCTGCCTCACTGTCACTTTAGCAGTATTTGCCATTAACTACTGTCACCTTTAATGCTCAGTTGGAATAACTACTGCATTATTTGATTTTCATTACTTTCCTCTCAGGCTGGCATTTGCCCTTTCTTTTTAAATACCGTATGCTGTAATCTCCTTCCCCTTCTAACTAGGGAGAGTTAGTAGCTCTTGCTTTCTCTCATCCCTACCTGCAAAAGCAGGACAGGTAGAATTAATACTAGACAGTAGTTACATTATTATTTTCCTTCACTTTTGAAAGATGGAAAGCACCAAATAATTAAGTAGCATTGCTACTAGGTGCCAGGGAGAATCCTTTGAACAAATCCCACCTGCAGCTACTCCTTTACTGCCTTAGGCAACTCCCTCAAGGGTCACCTCATTAACTAATCTGCCAATGCTTACTACTTACATCAGCTGTATTTAGGGAATATAGCTAGGCAAGCAAGCCCACACAGAAATGCCTGAGAAGCCAGGTTATGTTTAGGTAATAAGCGTACGTCTGCTTTGGAAGCAGGAGGTGGAAGTGAATTTCAACAGATCACTGATCACTATGGTAAAGTATGGTTTGTTATCTCCCTTAAGGAAAATAAAAATACTAAGAGGTGGATATATCTGGGTAATTCCACGTACCTTACTCTAGATAGCTGTCCCTGGTTACACAGAGACTTGCTTGGAGAGAGTTAAATTTTGCATATCTATTTAGTTTGTTCAGTTGAAATACAGATTCTGCACTATCTCTATTGAAGAAAAGAAGACAAATGTACCAGTGCTTCCCTGCCACTTTCAAAATGAGTTCCTCCTGAGTTTTGGGGGTCCAGATTGCAGAACTGACTAGACAAGAATGCTCTCTCCTATGTATCCTCATGTCCTATTAGGTGTCCAATGGCTGTTCTAACTAGTATGCCTAATAGCTTTTAGTTCCTCCTTCCTCCCTCTGCCTTTGCTGCACCTTCTCTGCAGGTCTGATCAGTTTTTAAGAGACGCACACGTTATATTTATGACTTGTTCGGCACAGAAATAGTCAGATAATCAGTAATGATCAATACATGTGAAATCCATAACTAGTTTGTACTTTCCCCACTGTGCCATCAGCTGGAGCTAGTATAGGCTGATTAACACACTGGGAATGTACTGCTCCTTTCCGAAGTGCTGGGGGGAAGTGAGTAGGTTATTTTGCCCTGATCTGCATTTTCAGACCTGTTTAGACTCCTCATATATAGGGGGAAAGGTTCACTTTTTTTTCCTAGTAGCTGGAGTGTACTAGCTGCTGTGCTGCCCTGTTAACCTTTGCTTTCCAGAGCTGGACAATCACGTACAGAGATTAGTAGCAGTTTCTATAGACCAAGACACGCAGTACCCTTCAAGTACAGCTTAAAAGCGAGTTATCCTCATAGGAAACACAACCAGCAGCTTGCATTGCCCTCTGCATTAAGCACACACCAGAAGGGATGGCAGCTGGCCCTTCAGAGAGGATGGCAGCAGCGGGTTTGGCTGTGGATTGTTCTGCTCGGGGCACTTCTCCTGGCATCCACCTCTCGTGGGCAGTGGGTTCATTCACATTTCTACCACAGGACAACACACCTTGCCACCTCGATAAGGCAGCTCTTTTGAGACATCTTGCTTGCTCTGGGCGCTCTGGCATGGAGGTGCCAGCTCCTATTGCTTCAAAATGCATTATTATTGGCAGTGCTGTGATATTTGCTCTGTGCTCAGGATGGGAGCTCTTCTAGCTTCCCCCATCTACTTCACGCGCGGATACGCATACTTCAAGCTTTCCTGTGTATCTCGAGAGAGTGCAAAGTATTTGCTAAAAATATTTGTGCGGAAGTTATTTATGGCCTGGCCATTACACAGTGCTGCCCAAAGCAGCCCTTATCTGGAGGAGCACACAGCCAGTTTTACAGCCCGCAAGTTACCCAGATGCAATCGTACTGGCTTTTCAATCAAATCCTTGGAATGTGAGGCCTAGGCATGCGATTTAGAAGTTAAACCCTGTCAAGCAGGCTCTGCCAAGGTGCTTTCCACTTTGAAGGGAGCTCTGGTGAAGAGGGTCAGAAAATGCTGTGCCACTCCGAGGCGTGGTATCTTTCTCCCCCCCCAAAAATGGGGATAGGTAAAGCAGATCTCCCCAGCTGGAATTTAGTTCAATATTATAATTCTTTTTTCTTTCTAGATGTTCTAGAAAGCATTGCAACAGCCTATGAAGGGAAAGGAGGCTTCTCAGATGATACTGAGCACGCACCTGCAGGGCTAGGCACTGAAATCAGATCTGGCTCACAAAAGCACTTTGCTGCTATAGTGCATATCTAGCCAAGGTGGTTTTTGGCTCAAGCTCTAATAAAGCGATGGGAAGTTTATAAAACTTTTATTTGTTTTTAATCTTTGTCTAGGTTTGAAGAACAAAAATTACTCAAAACTCAGTGGAAGGAAGATCTAGTATTTTGTTCTGGATTATCTCCACCTCCATATAGCTCTTTTGATTATATTTATGGTCTGCGGTGGCCTCCTGGGTGCTGATCTTTAAAGGTCTGTACTAAAACTGCCAGCCTCATCTGTTACATTGAGGACATGAGAAGTGAGCTTATGCAGGTAAGAAAGACGATGATACTCATTTATATAATGACACTGGTGGGATGCAAATGTCCTAGAAGAATGCTGGGAATATTAGCTTTCCCCTGCCCAGCTGCTCAGTACCAGTGCCAATGAGTCAGCGCTGAACAGAGTATAATTCCTCAGTTTGCTTATGAGATGGCAGAGAAAAAGAGCATTGGTAGCCTTACTGCACTCAAGATAGGATCATATGCATTGTTTTCCCCTTCTCCATCAGCTCACATACCTGCTCAAGGAATGATGCTTTTCTACCTCTTGCTGCTGTCAAGAAGAGCTAAGACACACGATCCACTAAAATCAAGTGATTCAGTTCTAACTTTCCAGGTCTGAATCAGCTATGAGCTACTAAGATCAGCAGCAAACAAAAGTGTAGTAGTAAACAAATGGGCAATGATAACCTAAAAAAAAGAGACTATCAAACTTGTGTTGCTGTGGTTTTCCTTCCTGTGAAGAACTTGGTTATTATTGGAAGCAAGACCTTGAACGCTTGGTTATGGAACAGTCACCTTTCAGTCTCTAAAGAGTCAAAAAACAGGATTCAAGTTTTATAAGCCTAAAAACCATTGTTTTAGCCAATTAGTATATTCAGAATTATCTGATTTTTGTAAGGAATGCCTACGTCAGTTTATAGTCCCCAGGAATGGTAAAGCTAAGCATGGACAGGCATCTAAATTCATGGTGAATGCAGGTGAACTGTTTGCTCATATAGGAATAGTCCATGTCTTCCAAATTCCTTCTGGGTGTATCTTCCAGATTTTAAAACCAACTTAGCAAGAGCAGGGCTGTGCTGAAACCGAGCTTCTCCCTACTTTGTTCGATGACATCTGGTGGCTGCTGAGGGCCTGGGGCTCCTCTACAAGACCACGAAACTTGTACAGCAGCCCATATTTTGGCACTGCAAGTGGTGGTTATACATGGAGTCAAAACTGTTCAAAAACAGATGAGCCTGCTCCTAATCCTCTGCTGGCATTAATCAAGCCACCAAATCCACAGTAGAGCTCAGCAGACTTTGGCCAGCTATAGCCTAGAAAAACCCAGCAGGAAACAATCTATGGAAACAATTTATTGAAGTGAATTCTGTATAGAAAAAACACAGAAGGGCACCCTTAAAAAACCAGATACTAATGTGAAGCTCTGGCTATCTAGCATGAATGTGGAGCTGAGAGCCAGGCAGTAGTAGCTGGGCTACAGATTTTGTGTGACTCTTTCCCAGTGTCTTCCAAATCCTTCTGCAGTAAGTCCAAGTGATTTAACAACTGATGCCAAATATTTCCAACAGTATCCCTGCTGATGGCACTGGTTTGTAGAAAATCCTAATTAAGACTGAGTTCTTAGGCATAATTGTAAGTATTGTAATACCCAAATCAAATATATTTCTAAATCTGCAGCTAAGCAAATTGTCTACTGCAGCATCTCCTCTTTCATTCACAAGTCAAGGATGGGCTTTGGGTTTTTTTTGCTTGTTGTGGTGGTTTGTGTGTTGGAGATTTTTTTAATTACTCTAGCGAGGAGTGTGGGAGAATAGCTTCCCACCTGCCTGGAATATTCCTGTTAATCTTTGTACAAAAGATAAAAGTTGTTTCTGGGCTTGAATTTTCCATTACAATTAATTTATAACCTTTTTTTTGTTTAATGAACATTAGTATTCATAGTGCATTTCTTAATGTTCTTGTCTAAATATTTAAGAAAATACAAGTATTTACTCATCAAAACATAGAATGACTTTGAGTTTCAGTAAAATAGATAATTTACATGTAAAAACACATAAAAGTCTTCTCCCATTGCATGATCATAACCCTATTTCTGACCACAAGAGCTGAGTGTATGAGAGTTTCCAAATAGAAATTTGATTTCTTTTTATTTCTGTGATACTAAGGAATCAAACTATTTACCTTCTTGGATCATCTTGGATTGTAGCAAAAATCTCTCTGATTTAGCAAAGACAGACTCACATTTTCAAAATCTAAAATACTAGTATTTATTCTGAAGTTTAAAGTAAAAAGAGTTCTCTATACAGTATTTTCAAAGGGTTTACTTTCCATACAGCTGAGCAATTGCAGCTATCTAGATATCTACTCTAATCCCTCTCTTCTCTGGCTACTGTTTAAACAAAGATCAGTGTTATTATTTTTTGAACTAAGAGCTCTTTTAACAGTCATTTAGACCATGGATCACAAAGTCTATGGCCCCATAGATGACAAAATATGAGCTCATGTACTGATGAATCGTTGATTGTTTCCAAACAGTTTGTAGGCAACACAGCTTTGGAAAGGAATGTGGAGCGACTATTTTTGCTTCCATTATTCATCTATTCCTTTTTCCCCCAAATAGCCTCTTTTCAGTTCCAAGGCATGTGCAGGCTAGAAATAGCATCAACCCTGAAGGATTTGCCTTTACAATTCACTTGGACATTCATTCCCCAAATTAGGGTGTCGGTTCTCAACTTTTCAGAATAGCATCTCCTTCCCTTGCTCCATCCCACATGCCTCCCAGAAAAAGCAGTGAACAGGATGCCTCAGGAGAAGGGTATTTTCAATTAAGCTGAACAACACCACTGCTTGTCTGCCAACCAGTAGATGCAATAGGATCTGATTTTTATTAATCAGAATAAAAGTGTGTAATTCCCTGTTTTATGCTTAGTAGTCACTAGAGGGCAAAGCAGGTCTCCTTAAAGAAATTCTGCAGCAGAAAGGGAGGATACCGAGCCCTTGCCTGGGGTCATGAGGCTCAGGGTCCTGTTTGCAGGGACAGCACTGGACAGTCCCAACCTGACTGCTGAACATATGTTGGCTCAGGGAATTACTGGAATACTACATGTTTACCTGGTTTAGGGCATGGTCAGGTTTGCCTAGAGACAGTAATTCTCCTGTGTTTCTGGGTTTGGACTACAATGTTGGCATCTTTGATCTTGTTTTGCATATATAAGAGTATCTTATAAGGTCAGGGCAAGGATATTTGTAATCCAGCATCCATCCATCCATGCATCTTATTACTGAGAGATGCCAAGGGGAAAAAAATACCTTGATCAGTTTTCCCCAGAATACCCTCCCAGCCAACTGTGTCTCAGATAATCCAGGATGCAGATCTCAGACCTTTGTAGATAACATACAGTTTTCTTCTTGAATTTCTGACTGATTTTTACATCCCAGAATCCCTTAGAGAGCTATCATGTTTTTGTACAGAAGGCAGTGTTTACTTGGGAACTGTGTGTAAAAAATACCTCCTTTTATCTGTCTTAAACATTCTGCCTGGTTGCTTAATACCATGTCCCTCTGTGCTGATATTAGATGCAACAAGCTGAAGTTACCTTTTCATCCTCAGCAAGCCCATCATGAAATAAAGTAGCTCTGCCTTGTTCTCACCTAATTTTTTTCACTTCTTGAGTGAAAAGCTCTGGAGTGGTTTGAACATTTGCAAAAAGTCATTCATCCTGCATGTCAGATCAGGAACCACCCCTTGAAGTCAGTGTCAAGATAACTAGGGAAAAGTCAACTGAGAAGGTAAAGAAGGGTGAGTGAAACCTGGCAATAACTTCAGGGCAACAGAATGTTTTTCTTGGCATGGCAGTGTCCTCAACATATCGAGAAAACCCACATAAGCCAGGGTAATGAAAGGTATGAAAAGAACCCTAATTAGTACATGTGTAGGATTATGTTCTGTTGATACTGTCCCAAAAGTAAGCTATTCTCAGTATGCACTAAAATGCCTTTGAACAGTGCTTATGCAGCAAGAAGCACTAACTCTTTAAGCTTGAGATTTGTGCTGCTGAACTCCTGATTCTCAGCATCTTGGTGAATGCTAAGGCTCCAGAAATTAAGAGCAGAAACGTTTAGGTGTTTCTGAAATAAATGGTGGAATTCAAGATTTGCTGAACGAAAGAGACTTCAATCCAAAATGTTCCATTTTGGGGTAAAATACTTTAAAAAAAAGAACCTTTAACTGCTCTTCAAAGACCTGAGAACTCATTTTTTTCAACAGTAGTTTTTGAGTACAAAGATTCAAATCAATGTCTGCAGTCTGTCTTCGTCTCTCTGTGTTCTGCCACTTAAGTGCTGCTCGTGTGGAGAGTGGAGGTCGCTATGACCAGGCTTACGTGGCAGAAACAGTTTGACTGTTGTCAAACCTGGTGTCATAAAAGTGAATTGACGTCCAGAGGGAAAAAGACCGCACTGGGCTGACAAGGGATTTCATATAAGCAGTAAGGTTTTCCTTTCCCAATTGCCAGCGCAGATTTTACTTGCATGGGAAAGTCTTTTCGGTCCATAGGGTTTTACCCTGAGATGGCAAGTCAGCTCATAAATAGCACCTCAGTACAATTAATAGACGAGTCAGTGCGCCCGACCCTGAGCCAAAATCAACAAAGCCTGTGCCCAGGCCTTGCTGCCGAGAAATGATAATTGCCTTTTGAGCTGTGCAAATGTCCCACATAGAGCCATTTAGTTGAGATCTTTTATTACCTTAAATCCCTGAAACGAGCAAGGTCCATGAAGTAGTCAGGGAGGTCTATGACAACCGAAAGGAGCTTGGAAAAGCCAGAACTTTCCAGTCAGTGGGATCGTGGATTTGCACCATTGGGCATCCAACTCAAATTTGCACACCCAGCAGAGACACTCAGACTATCTGTGGGCAACTTATGTGATGCAGAACAGCGCCACAATATGCAGCAGTTGCTGAACCACTGGCTGGACCTACTCTGCTTTTGGGAAAGACCAAGTCCCAGCTCACACTGAGAGCTCCATGAAAGTCAATGGGAGAATGTATTTTATTTTGATGTATCTGTATTTGACCTCGCTGCAGGAAGGACCAGGACCTAAGGCTACAGTTTTTTACTTTTACCCATTTAAAATAAGGCATCTGAATGCCTAATCTCGACTTTTTGATTGCTAAGCAGCCACGGCTCATGCTGAGCACAGGGATAACTGTAAGTTCTCATCACTTCTGGAAAATGGGCCATTAAATAGGTCATTAAGTATAGCATTAGCTGCCTCATTTCAGCCACCTAAGCTGGAGAAATTTGGCTGTTGAAAGGCAAACAGGCTCAGATTAGTGCTGGGTGCAGACTGGCTGGCCATGATGTTTCCTACCTGAGACCCTTCAAGCACATGCCATGAAGCCCACAATGACATTTAATAGTCTGCCTTCTCAGGGGGAATAAACCTTTCCTGAAATATGTTTCCAGAACACAGAGGAGAACCCCAGCCCCACAGGACCTTTCAAGGTGCAAATCAGATTTTTACATTTTTAGATTGCTGACTTGTGGCTAGTTCAGGTTGGAAGGTCATTCAAACTGTAGTTCTTAGTGTCTTGTTGTGAAATGAATGGACTGCTAAACCCTTTGAAGCCTTGTTTGCCCATGGGAAAGGGACCCTGGTTCCCTGCATAAACCACCTCCTGTGAACAAATGGCCATACTGCCTCAGTCCAAAGGTCCGTTTATCCTGGTGTGCTGTCTCCAGCAGTGACAAAAGCAATCTGTAGGAAAACTTCTAAGAACTTCTCAAGGACATGACTCTCCTAACTCCAGCAATTTGCCGCTCAAGAACTGCCAGAACCTCAGAGAGTTTCTCCATCTTTGCTAACTTAATCCATTTATCTGTCAGGAAGTTTTTCTGTCCTCCTTGGTCTCACGTAGACCGGTAGCATCCACAACATCCTTAGATGAGGATAGGCTGAACGAATCTGCGAAAGGAATTAGAGAGAATAGATATGAAGAACAATTGGAAACAGCATGAAAAAGCGAGCCATCTCTCTTCTGGTTCAATTTCTCCTTGATGCAACTGTAAAGAGGCCTTTCCCTGATACAGTCAGTCTTTGCCGCAGTTTTGGATCTGCCAAACTAGTTTGTGAAGAATCAGGAACATACAGAAAAAAAACTGTAGTAGTGAGGTATTTACCCTGATTGTGAGCAAACCAAGCCAACTGTGGGACTAGGGGATGACCCCACCTAAACCCGCATACGTTCTATAGGTCCCGGAAACAAAATTGAGGGCTCAAATGGCATCATTGTACCACAGTGACTTCTCTTTTTTTGAAACATTTAATGATAAATGTTTAAACAGCTGCCTTCCTAGGATTCAGGGAAGGAGAGCAGTTAGGCATTGTCTCTTATTAAAGCCAGAACTGGACCTTGGCCAAAGCTGAAGAATTTGTAGGTGACCTGAGTATGTTTTTCATGCATTTTGCTGAATCTCCTGCATGGCGTAACTTTCTCTGTGGGAGATTTAGCCAAACAGTCTGAAGAAAAGAAAGAAATGTGGACAAACCAGCTTCTGTGATTTATTGCCTCAAACCCATTTATTAGAGGTTGTCCCAGCTGGTCATAAACTATATATTTCCTACTTCACTGAACAGTAAGAAGGGTACTGCATGCACGTTTTGCCCAGATAGTGATCTCCATTCTTTAATTTATCTCACACACTTTGGACAAATGGATAGTGATGTTGATCTTATCCCATGCTTAATTTCTTCTTTATTTTTCTTTTCTCAGTCCTCTCCCCCTCCTTTTCTTTTACTCCTCCAAGGTTAGGTGAGATTTACAGAAGAGAAATAGGCCCATCCTTTATTCAAGAAATTAGCACTGCTAATGGTGATTTTCTTCTTCAAACAGGTTGGGGATTACAGTTCCATTAATTAAACCATTCTGAAGACAAGAGTGCGTGCAGCACTAGTGTTTCAGTTCAGATCAGAAACTGTCTTCAGAAGTAGATTGGTTTGCATTGTGGTGCCATCTTAAGGATGCTTGAATTAGTGTCCCTTTGGAGGAAAGTTACCTAGAGTATGTTCTCACCTAATCTGTTCCAGTCACTACTGGAAAATCAGTCTCTAGGACTAGACTGTGGATGGCATGAATGAAAAAGAGGGGGAAAAAAAGAACAAAAGGCAATCTTTTTCTTTTAGTCCATCCTACTGGCTGATGCAAACATAGTCTTAGAAAATTCATAGATGAACCTCTGTGAATTTGAAGGTTTCATGGCTAAACAATCCAGCATAAACCACCAAGTAACAGTAAGAAATTCAAACCAGGTATGTTATGTCACTCATCTGCCCACCAGTAATGTGAAATATTAGTTTTTCTGTTGTGACAAACAGGAATTGTTTAAAATATGAGTGGGTTTTTTTTCCTTACTATTTCTATGTAAATAAAATTCTTATTTGTGCAATATTCTGAATTGTTTGGGCTGGGAAACCCTCTTTGAAAAGGGAAAAAACCTAAGTTTTCTCTCATGGAGTTGCATAAGGCACAAGATTTCAAGAGCAGCTTCATGTCGTACATAATTTAATGCCAAAATATTTTCCATTGGGAAGAGACACACATGTACAGAAATTGTGAGTTTTTTCCTTTAGGGCACAATCCTTCCCACCTGTAGCACCAGTGACCCAGCACTGCCGATGGCTTGTCCTTCAGCCCTAATACTGAGAACCCACCAAGCTCCCCACGAGTGCAAATCCCACGTCTCCTCACACTCCTTATGAGTGCCATTCAGCTCTGCTGTTCCTTCAGATGACTGTAATTAAATCCTTCATTCATCAGAGATGCATTGTGTACAGTAATTGTAGCATTACAGGGGCAGGCAGGTGCTGCATGAGAGAGGCTGTGTGGCTGGGAGTGGGATTAAGTGTTCTTTGCCATCATACTTGGATGTCTGTGCACTAGCCCCACACTCTTTTCTTTTTCCTGGTGACAAAGAAGTCAAGTCAACTGCAACTGATTCTTTTGAGAAGGAGAGAAGAGAAAGCAAGTGAGATGGGCTGACGCATGTCTGATCCTCACGACGCTGCTGCGCAGCCTGGTGTGTAGATAGCGACTGCCAAGCAGTGTGTCCTGATCCAAACTGAGTCAGAGGATGTGGAGGTAAAAAAGCAGACGCTACCTTTGTGACCTCAGTACCCACAATGAATAAATATCCTCTAGAAGTGAGCTGAGGGATCATTCTGTTCAAGTGTTGGCAAGATCTGTGCGTTTACAGTGGTTGATTGTGAAAGATTTCTTGGTTTATTCCTTGGGACTTTCCACAAAACTACAGAATGCAAACTTCTTTCTTTTACTCTCTCTCTCAGATGCATGCACACGGGTGTTAACACCCCACCTTATGTCAACTACTGTTTCAATAATGAGAGAGAATCAGTTTATTCTCAATATTTTTCTATAAGCAACCTAGTCACTACAAAAACTTAGAAGGAGATTCACGATGGTGTTGAAAATCAGAATGTAATTTGATGTCTAGCTCTGCTATACAATTTTTTTTGTTAAAGTATTTTACAATTTAAAAAACAAAGTAAGCTCTGGAAAAGGTCAAAGTTGTGACCCTTTGCTAAAATCACTTTGGCTGAAAGTTTTCTTTCAGTTAAGATATATGTTACTTCTTCAACAATGCAAGGCTTTAAATGTTCTTTCTACATGACTTTTAAGGAAATTGCAGGCAATTAAAATGTAAAGCATTGTTAACAACCCTGACAAAATAATATCCTGCTGGATCTACTTTGTTCTGCTTTATTTTTATTTCTGTGAGGCCCGACACACTGAAGTGCTGTGCCATCAGCACCCAAGGAGCCTGTGGTCTAGCCCCTCTGGTGTGATCTGCAGATGTCCACCTGCATAACTACAATTGGGTTTTGGTAGATGCCTGACTTTGGGGATCTATCCTTTTCTAGATAATCTCTATAGAAGCCTTGCCCTCTTCTTGACTGTTCTTTTCCCAGGCCTTTGTGAGCACATATTTAATGGAAGGAAAACTGATACAGAGAGAATCAATCAGCTAGCCTTCCTTTCAGACTTGAGATCTGCATGTGTAAATTCCTTATGAACACAGACCTTGAAACTCAGTGTACAGCTCTGGGATTTAAGGACACACTTGAGCTCAGCAAAAACAAGTGACTCAGTGCATACGAATAGTCACAGCCTCTGTTTTGCAGCTTATGTACTGCTTCTGAAAACACGGTAGCGTTATAATTGAGTGAAAGCAGGAATATATCTTGCAGCATCCACCAGCTTCTGTGGCCTGAGTAGTTTCCATATGAGGTTTCCCACCTGAGTGCTTTGCTGATCTGTTTTTGTGATATGGAGAGGCTGCAGCACCATGCTGGCCATGATTTCCTTTACCTAGCAGGGGCTGATGATACTTTTATTTCACAAATGAGGCATTTCATGAACTGTCATGAGAATAAAGAATTACTACAGCTGAGGAGGGGTGAAATGGAAGAAAGGGAGTGAGGGCAAGGAATGACTTTGCAGACAAATCCTCCACACTATTGAATATTTGCTGGCACAGAAAAAAAACCAAACATCAGAAAAGTCATGCTTCAATTCTCCACCATTGCGTTGTTTTCTTTTCTTTTCTTTTGCTAGCTCAAAATACCTACAAGTATGCTACTCTCCTTGAAAGAGCTTCCTTGAAAATTAAGTATGCATTTCAAAGACTATGTACAATATAACTCTTTGTGTTTGGCTTGGAGGAATATTTGTTGGCTGGAAAGAATTGGCTGGAAAAAAAAAAAGGAATTTAAGTACCTGGTAGTAAGCAAACGTTTTAGCACCACCTAGTCACAACACATTGAAAGCAGGGACAGGTCGTGACCACGCTGGACAGGAGTTGCATCTTCTGTCCTCAGAAGAAAGCTGGAGCTCTTGACAAAGCATTGCAAAATTAAATGCCCCCAAAACCTGTCAGACACACATACAGAGACGGGTAAGTTCAAGTGTGTGATTTATGGCTATGCCACAGAGACGATGGTGAGGACTGGTTGTCTCAGCATCTGTCCCTGGTCCTGGGCAGGGTCCTGAGCTTCCACAGCTGTGCCATTGGCTGGGGTGTTACTAACTGGTTTGAAGAGTGCTGAATATACACATGGAACAGCAGTGAAAATATCTTACCCGACAAAATCCCCTTTGAGTTCCCCCTGCTTTGGTCTCTCAAAACCCCTGTTGAGTCAGAAAAATGCCAGTATCCCATGTCTACAGATGGGGACCCGAGGCCCATAGAGAGAGAACTGTAGATTGTTTAAATACCGATGCCAGTTTGTGTTTACAAGTTCCTCCACAGCATCTACTGAATTTATCACTGATAAGTAAAGGAGAGGGTTTTTCTTTTTCATTCCAAAACTGGCAACTTGATATTAAGTAACTTCTTTTTCTTGGTTGTCCACTTGGCTCCAAAGCTTCTAAAACAGGACTTCTGGTAAGCTCGCAGGAGAAATAAGAATGAACTCACCCTCTAAGTGACATGCTCTACCTGCTGTATGTTCCCCAGGAAAATGAGGGAGGACAGACCTTTTGGATCGCCATTTGTTTACTGAGGAGTGTACAGATGAGATGATTAACTCAAATAAGTGGGTAGGACTGAACTTTTTAAGTATATATTTGTTCTGTCGTCATTTCTTTTCATTTGGTCTCAGATGCCAAAGCACATTATGATGATGATGAATATATGAAAGTCTTGGAAAATTAGAATTAAATATGTGTATTTTTTGTAAGTTGAGACATCATATAAAAGGGGACTCTAAGTCTAGTGTAAATAGAACCTACTTCTGTTTGGGTTTCAGTCCAATTGACTAACTGTGCTATGCGTTGTGTTTTAAAATAATACTTGAGCTGAGCTGATGACAGGCTGCATCTCTCTTCTCTCAAGATACCTAAGCAGCACGTATTTAGCTACAGAGAACAGGATGGTCCCTTAAGACTGGTGTTGTCCAAAGTTTCATCACCAGCACTCTGCTGCTTCATGACTGGGCTGGGTTGAAATGCATCTGGATTTAGCTTCTTGCTTGACCACTAAAAAGATCAACAGGAAAGCTTTGCCGTGGTTTTGTGTTGTTTTTGTTTGTTTGGGGGTTTTTTTTGTTTGTTTGTTTTGTGGTTTGTTTTTTTTTCTCTGCGAGTTAGCAGTTGCCTGGGCTTATTTTGCAGTTAGCTCAATACATTGTGTTTTGCATAAGTCAGGAGCAGAATCCTTCAATCTACCTACAGAGAAGAAGAAAAACTTCCCCTAAGTTTATTTGAGGTCTCATTTTGATGAACCCCACTCCAAAGATCCCTTTTATACACGCTGAAGAGGTGTCTCAGTGCTTGAAATTGTTTCCAAGAAGTGCTAATTTCTCATGATTTGTGTGACTTTCTGCTTAGAATAGTCTTAAAGTTCTCCAGGTTTTGACTGATTGTGGCTTGAAGCCGTTTCACAGCAGAACTGAATATTTCAGTATACTTTGAATTCCAGACTGAAAACAAACATGACTTCCCTTGAAACAAATAAAAACCCAATTGGTTTTTCATTTCAAAACATCACTTGAAAATAAAAAATGTAAGAGTTTAATAAAGAAGTGCTTTAATAGTTCAGAAAAACATAATTCGTTTTGGCCTTTACTGCACTACTTTTTTATTTAGATGAAAATAATCATTTGGTTGATGAGCAGTTCAGTTAAAATCTCCTTTCTATCTGTCTTCGTGCTCCTCTCATATATAAGATATGCTCAGCAGAAATTACAGGACAAGATCAAACCCACCACATTGATCTGTGCAGGCAGACCGTGTATCCCAGGTCCATCCTCTGAAAGGTGTGCAGCTTCTGGCATCAAATTGCTCCTTCGCTTGGCACCCGTTGCCAAGAGTTGCCAGCTGACACAGGTTTTCTACCCAGGGACCTCTGATTTAATGTGTGCATTTCTTGGTTCTGTGAGGAAAAAGAGGAAGTGGAGGCAGATTCAATAAAAAATGCCAAGTTCAAAACCAATTAAAACTATATTTTGCATTCCAGGTACAATCAGGCTGGGAATTCAGTGTTATTTTATATCACTGTGATTATGAATATCATAAGATGCATAAAAAGTCTTGGTCTTGAGATAAACTTACATGTATTGCAGTATGTACTTACACATATATCTCCAGAGTTATCATAAGTGATTCTAATCTGTTTGTATGTAATATTAAAACTTCTGCCACTGTATTTGTGCCACAAAGGTATTTAGACCCTCACCTATACTTAGTATTGAAATCTAGGAGCCTAGACACGCTGCCTTCCAAATCCTTCTGTCGTCCTGTTCAGGTGTGTGTATTATCCCAGCTCAGTTAATCTGACCTGAGTGCTGCAGCTCCAAGCAGAGGTCTGCTGAGCCAGTCTCATTGCTCTGGGAGGAGAAAATGTATAAGCAAAAAAGTCTGGCTCACCTGGTGTTTCATATTTGGGTGGAGGAGGGCCAGGCTCCCTACACTGGCACCGTGCCCATAAGGCAGCAGCTTCCAGTGCAGTTCAGAGATGTGAGACCTGCCAAGGATTGTATGAGTGTGACCAAGTTGCAAGTTTCGAAGCCACTAGGAAGCAGTGAGTCGGTGGAATGAGCAGAAAAGGATCTGATAAATTCTTTGTTAAAAGCTTGTTCCAGTTCAAATTAATCACATTCAATAACATTTCAATTAGTGCCATGAGTTAAAAATTACCAAGTTAGCTGCATATACTGAGATAGACACATGCAGAGCTGAGTCAAAAATAGGTTGGCAGAAATGAGAGGCATTGAATAAGGCAATGATCTCCCAGGACATTTCTGGAA
This sequence comes from Clamator glandarius, assembly GCA_033459285.1. Taxonomy (NCBI): domain Eukaryota; kingdom Metazoa; phylum Chordata; class Aves; order Cuculiformes; family Cuculidae; genus Clamator; species Clamator glandarius. The sequence goes on along the minus strand of JAUNZM010000332.1, from coordinate 2,176,873 downwards.
ATTGTTCATGGCTATTTTCCATGTCCTCCTTCTCCAAATGCTTCTAGTATCACTTTCTTCCTCTGGCCTAGACCCTCCACAGCATTTCTCCCACATATTTTCTGCTTGTAATGAGCAAGGCTGGAGACTACTGGCAGGAGTGAAGCGATGGGGTTAGTCACGTAGACCAGAATCTCTCTGAGAAACTCAGTCCCACTCTACTACAAGCTCTCTGTACACATAACAAAATACACACATTAGAGAAGTTCTTGGAAGAGAGATACAGACAAAACAACAAGCAAAAGGAATACAATTAAATAAGATCAATCTCTCTGAGAGCCAATGGTCACAACAGTTCATCTGTCAGCCCTCAGACTGATGTAGACAGATGCCAAGCTCACAATTACCAAGAGGAAATGCTCTATACAGCATTTTCTTCCTTCTCACTTCTCCTATAAGACATTTCTTTATGCAGTTCACCTCTTTTAGCTTTTACAGCTCTTGGAGTGTGTGTTCACTGTTTGTATTGCACCAAATACAACAGGGTTCTGAGCTGGCTTTTTGGCTGTTAAAATAGGAGGTCAAGTGAAAGTCATTATCCCAGGCCTTAGAGCATCAAAACAATTAGTGATATGATTATACTGAAGGAGAGAAACTCTTTTACCAAAGTGAAAAAAAAGAAACACCAGACTAAAAATTCCTGGTGATTCTTTTAAAAGAAAATAAAAGTTAAACAATAGAAATTGTCTTCTGCAAGCCAAGTCCATATTGTGTCCTGCATCTTTGAGGTGAATAGGCTTTTGGTTGCATTGTTGGACATTTCTTCATCTTTTTTTCCACCTTTTAAGTTCTTTTTGGGATATGTCAGAGAGAGGTGTTTCAACAGAGAAAAAGGGAGCACAATCAGAATATAATGGAAATCTGCATTGTTAAAACACAATATCCATGCTAGCACCTCAGCAGTATGTCATCGATGTCTTTATATGTATCAAGCTGGTGGAGGCACAGATCCTGTCCCACTTGAAAGCTGACCTGTGGAGTAGGTTCCCCAAAAGCTGAGGGTGTCTCTAAACATTTCTACTCAGCTTGCAGTTAGTTTTGCTTTGCTCTGCCAATGTGATTGTGTAGATTCTCCCCTCGGTGTCCAAAATTTCTTTTACTTTCCGGAATAAAACTCACTGCTTTATTTCAAACCAAACCTGTCTTGCCTTGCCCAGAACTCAAATTTCACCGCTCAAACAATACCTAACTGGAGCGTGGACAGAGTGACCTTTGTACCCGGTGCATCCTCAACAACAAGTTGGAACATTGACCTCTAATCTCATTTCGCATTGAAAATTATAAACAAATTGCAGCTGAAACTAACCAGAACAATATATACGATTTGGGGTAAATGATTTGGAAATAAAATTAATCAGAACTGATTTCTCATATGTCACCAACTGAGAGACAGGTGGAGTAATACTAAGTGATGGGTCTAATGGGCGACATGGGTGTAACTACTGAAATAGGGTCCCTGAGAAAAGCAGTGGCAAAATAAACCTTTATCCCAGCAGCCAGATAAGTGGTGGGAATAATTTCTTTAGCAAACAGTGTCTCTGTGGCTGCCAACACAATATGTGCTGATGTGCAGTAACTCCACACAAGTCACTGGAAAGGACCTTTCCATTAATTTCTTTGAGCTTTCTACTTGTCTTACAAAGGCAAGTATTTACTTGTTCAAGCTACAGCTGCATAAACCTCTCTTCTAAGTGGAATTAAATCATTAAGGGATAGGCAACAAGCAAGCAGGAGGCTACTTGAGAAACTCTCAAGGATCCCAGAGTAACTTCATCACTTTCTTTGAGTAGCTAATAGCACTACTGACAAACGTACAATTGCAGCTCTTAAGACCGTGCTTCTGCACATGAGTTGGGACCTTGATGGCACTAATAGCTCTTAAATGCCCTAGTCAACCTCATCTGTTACTTCCACCTGTAGCCATTACCCAGTGGCCCAGGGAGCCTATATAAGGTCAGGCTGGGACCTTGAGTTCTGATGTGAGCTGTGTTGCGGTGGGGTTGTTTGTTGCATTGGTCTGTAGCTTGCCTATGCCCTTGCCTGGTGGTGAACACCATTGATTTGGACCTCAATGTATGGGCTGGTTTCCTGGACTGACTGTGCCTTGTCATTGTGAACTTGCTTGGCCATAGTTGGGTCTGACCTGTGTTTTGGCTTCCTGGTTTAACTTCTAAACTTGCCTCATCACCACGGATTTCTCAAGTGATCTGGATTCTCAGCTGAACCTGGCTGCTTTTTATGGCCTGTCTTCCTTGCGTCTTGTAGATGCGGTACTGGTCAGTAAGGCTCTTGTGCTGCCAGCCAGTCCTTGCAAATCTGCTTGATACCTTGGATGCAGAAGATCTCTATGCAACGGCTGAAGCCTTTGCACCTGCTGTTGTAGCCATGGAATCATCCAGGCATCCTACAAAGTGAGTAGCTTTATTAAAGATGTGCCTTTAATTTCCAGGTTTCCTCTCTATTGTGGTAGAATGCTGAGCAGACCTTGCTTTGAGAAGGAATAGTAGCAGCAGCTGTTTCTCTGCATGCTCGTTATCTGGGCCTAGCGCAGGAATCTGCCCCTTAACAAGGCTCTGCATTCACTGAACTGGCCTTGGTAGAGGGAAGATTAAGTCTGTGACCCTTGGATAAGCTCATATACTAGAGTGGGCTGGAATTTAGGAGCTGCCCATAATAGACCTTATTCTAAAGGTAGTACTGTTGTCACTGGCAATATGTGAAGGTGGGTGAAGTATGTTGGCAGATAGCAGATGTGGTTGTTCTTGGGAATAAATAGCTAGGATTGCCTCTTTGAATGCCTTGAGAACTATTTAACCGGGAGTACCTGTACTGCTTGTTGAAAATCCTTAGAACTATTCATTAGTTCAGAAGGAACTTGCTCTCTTCACTGTAATTATAGCTGGTTTTTAATCCTAGCCTTTACCTGGCTAGGTTAGGCAAGCTAACTTCAGTAACAGATTAAATTATCTGGCAGGCTTTCAGAATGTCTTCTCATGGATAGTGTCAGGAGGGTGAAGTAAGCTGGTAATTTTGAAACAATCCACATCTCCCAAAAAATTAATTTCAGGACTATCAAATTCAGTGAATTAATACTGGCCAGGGCTTCTAGTTAGGACCATAATAGCCACCACCTTGATGAAAGGTTTGTAGAGCAGCTCGACAGGAGGGCTGTGATCTCACTTGACATGGCTTAGGCCTGATCATAGGCAGTGTTAGTAGAGTTTCAGGAGCTGTCTGTGCCAGCACTAGAATGCCATCGCTTTTCTAACAGCAAACTCTGAGACAAGACATGAAGTGCCACGGGTGGCTTTGTTTTACTTTGCCACTTCCAGACTTAGAAACTTACTTGGTTTTGGAGACAAATTGGTGTTCTTTGCTTCCTACCTCTTTCTAGTACAATTTCTCTCCAACTCTTCAACATGGCAGACAGTCTTCTGAGGCTGTTCGACATTAGTATATATCTCTGGTCCAGCCAAAAAAGTACAGCTCTGGTATTTGGATTTGGAAGAGGAAATCTGTTCCTTGATTATTCCTCCTCCTGAGGAAAAGCTTCAGATCCATTTGACTTGCAAGCACAGAAAGTAATAAGTTTTTTTTGTAGTAGCATAAGTACTCGTGCTGTCTAAATAGTGCTCAGTATGCTATAGTCCAGAGGGAATTTCCAACTCTGTGTACCTGCTGTCAAATATCTCTTTTGCTTCACAGTAGAATAAAAATAATATATAAAATCACAATATATACATAGATCTGACCGTGCAAATGGTCTTACTCTTGGTTGCAGCTGTTTTCCTACTGATGCAGATGGCACTGTTCAAGCTAATTTGTGAGTATTTGCAAGATCAAATCCTGTATCTGTGTGTATACGCAAAAGTATATGTACATACAAGTTTTTACTCAGTCTCAATCAGAAATGTGGGGATCACAAACTTATTCTGATAAGAGCAACTTGATTGTTATGGGGAGGAGAAGTGACGTAATTGTGGTTTGATTACAGCCTCTCAGTATTAGGAATTGTGCTTGAGCAAAGAATACTGCAAGGAATTCTGACTCTAAAACCTATGTATGATGTTTCCTAACCAGCTCAAGCTTGCCTCCCTCTAGAACCCTTAGCAGAAAAGGAAGTCATGTTTCATTTGAAGATGTTTTTTGCACTTGCACTAATTCCAGTGGGGAAAAATACGGCAGTGGCATAGGAACAGAACTCAGTGACTGCAGGACGTGTTGGCCAAGCTTCTTGTTCTTGCGAGAAATACAGGGTTTGGAAAAACTATGTTTTGTTTCAAGATATCTTTTGTCATATGATTTAGATGAGTTATCTCAAGGGCAGATTCCTTCGAATCAACCTATTGTGTTTTGAGACAAAAGCAGAGCCCTTCCTGTGCAAACAATAGAGAATGCAGTGCCAGCATCTCCCTTGCCTCAGCTCCAACAGTCCATGCACTACATATGCTGCTTAACTAGGATCTGAGCCCTCATGTCTGAGTGTTCAAAACAAGCCAGTTAAAATGCTCTGAGATCTGAGAACAACACGGGACTGCAGCCCTCAGGGGTAAATGCTGGGTTTTGGTGTAGCTTGTTGGCTTTGCTAACAGCTCACATGTGAGGATGCTAGTACTGTTCAGTGTGGTCCATCAGGTGGTGCCTGCACAGACATCCCAGGGGACATCCCAGTCTTTGTTTCAGCACCAAACAGCCTAAAAGCTCTATAGTGTCTGTATGTATAGTGTCTGGCCAAATTGCTTTGTAGGGGAAGCCAGTTTCTTTCATGAGCTGTTGCAACACCTCTCTTCCTTTCCCGATTTTTTTCTTTCCTCTTCCTCTGATATCTGCTTTCCTTTACTTCCCCCTCACCTGATCTCTATTTTTCTCTGAACATTTTTTTCCTACTTGAAAGCTGAAATTGAGCAGCATGTGAGTACTTAATGTAGGCCACCTGCACACATTCAATGGCCTCTACACCATCCATGAATTGTATGCTTGACAGCCTCAGTGTAAAACAGTCTGCAATCACAAAGTGCAAATATGAGGGTTAGGCTGCTGTTAATACATGGTGAAACCCCTAAATTATTGTACGATTCTTTTCCTTCCTGCAATTGTTGTTTATTTGCATAAATTCAGAGGAGGCTCCTGGACTTCCTCAAAGCTGTAGCTGTTCAGCTGGATTAGTCTCAACCACCTCACCTTGCTCTGTTTCGTGCTAGAATTTTGCCAGTGCCTGGTGCTGTCCGTAGGGCACAGCTCTTTGGTTCCATACATTGTTCTTGACCTAACACATGCAGTAGCACACAGTGGTGCAAAATGTGACTCATGAAACAGATCCAGAAACTTTAGACCTATCTACGTGTGCTTGGAATTCGGTCATACAGCAATTTTGTTCACAATTTATGCACTAGAGCCAAACCTGCAAATACAACAATGGGAGTAGCAGGTAGTCATAATTTAGTGCCAATAAGTAGCATTTCACAAACACTCTCCTGGCAAGACACCCTCCTGTGTGCAATTATGCAAGTCATTTTGCTTTTAATTACTGCTACTAATTATGTTTTCATTGTGAATGATCCCTTCACTAGCTTACCATGGCAGAACTGCATAAGAAAAAATATTTCATTTGCTCAAGGAATACATAGAAAAAATACCTAGTCTAACTCCTGGCTGGGTTTCTCACTGTTACTTGGTTCTTCAGGTCTTAACCACTGCTGATTGGTTCTCAGGATCAGTGGGCTGTAGAGCTTTTAATAGTAGCACAGAAGATATAATCTGTTCCTTCTCTCTAGTCCAAGTGATTCAAGGTCCAATGTTTTTTTTTTATTTAAGAATACCAGCTTTTGTTATATTACAGTGATGGTTACTACATGATCTGGATGTTTCAACTCGTAACACTTGCTTTGAGAATGGCATCAATCCTAACAGTTCAGGTCCATTTGGAAGGTGAAGTTGTATCCAATCAAATCTGGACACAGCCTTTTCTTGAGATACTCCTGAAGGACTTCCTGCATGTTTCCACCCTCCAAATAACATCCATGCTGTTAAAACCCACTTATCACAAGTATTTGATTTATGTGACTTGGATACTAATGCTTCTCCAGAAAAGCAGGGCTACTGGTGGGTAAAAAAGTACAACTGAAGACTGATGTATGTAGAAGTGTATATGGAGACAGACCGAATCTTATTGTGGATGCAACCTGGCTTCATCACTCTAATGGCATTCTCAGATGGTTATTGAGTAAAACAGAATCTATAAGCCAATATAACTATATATTTTGATAACCCCCCACTCCAAAGTAAGTAGAGACTTACCAAGCTGCTTGCTTGTAAGGCAGGTATAAACAGTTTGATATCACTCAAATTCAAGGCTCAAAAAATAAGCAAACCTTTGAAAATATGTTGTGGTACAGGACCTTGTAATCCTGGCTTTAACAATTACATACTGAAGCTATTATAAACCAGAGGTGAAGAGAAATAGTTTGCACTTCAGATTACTGGGAAAAGAGCAGCCAGGCTGAACCTATCTAAGACTATCAGCCCTGTAACTGTTATGTGTCGTTAATGACCAGGGGATTGGTTGAGACTGGGGCTTCCACTTTCAGTAGGGATATGCTTTGTTTGCTAGGCAAATAAAATCCAGAAATGGGGGTCAAAGTGTGGTTTGGTCTGCGTGAGCAGCCTTCTCACTGTGTTTGGTAGTGCTTCAGAGAAAGGGCTCTCTTGAACCATCTAGAGACCACAGGGGAAATAGAGCAGTGGGAAGACTGGGAAAGCGTGAGCAATATTCCCACATTGTGCTGCTCTGGAGGGGACTTGCGGATTATCCTAGTGCACCTGGAGAGTTTCTCTGGCACTGCCCCACTCCTTAACTCAAATGTATTTATGTAAGAGGAGCAGGGAACTTGGCTATTGCAAATACCTACTGTTATGATGCTTGTGGCTTTCCTCCTTTATCTTACTATATTTTATTGTCTTTGGTTAAGCTTATTTACATTCATTGGTCTTTTCTGGTTGTTCTGTTTTAAATTTGCAGTTAAACCCTCCAACTTGTTTAACTAAAGGCTAAAGGGAGCAGAGCTTGGGGATTGGCCAAAAATTGTCAAAATTATTATAGATTCAAGAGGTGCGATGTGTAAATATTCAACTGCTTCTCCATTGTGCTGTGACTCATGGCCACAGGGCAGGTGCTCCCCAACAAAGGTGTAAGTAGACTATTGTGGCAATAGGTATGCAATCAGATCACTGCAAGCTGCGCAGTGCATAAGCCAAGCCTATTTTGCATCTGCATCAGAAGTATGTAGTGTGTTAATGCAATTTTTTTTCAATTACTATAGATTTTCACATGTATTACCCCGGCCCCAAAGACTAACTCTTGAACATACGGGTCTGGAAGAGATCAAACTAACTATAGAGTCATTTTTAAAGGCTGTTTTTTCCATTAAGCGTGATGAGGGTGCTGAAATGATTGATAATCATTTTAATTGGTAATGATTTGAGTATAACTTAAGAACCTGAAGAATAAGTGCCATTCAAGAGGAAGGTTTCAGTCAGCTTTGCTCTCAAATACCTTCAAATTCCTAGTTTTTCATAGAGTCACTTTTTGAGCAGCTGTTACAGATGGATGGTGAATCCCACATAGTTGCTACCTGCACACTAGTACATCACTGAAGCCAAACCAGAGTTGCACTTGTGACCTGACTTGCATCTCTGCCCTGAACTGCAGCTTTAGCATGAAAATACACTACACCATTCTGACCAGAAGATGGCAATGAGAAATGAGGTTTTAAACTTTATTTCTTTATCAAGCATTGTACAGTCATGTTTCAAGCTTAACACAGCTTATATGTAAAAGCCTTCCAGACAGATTTATTTGAATAATTGAAAAAAAAAAAAAAAAAGGCAGCTTCACTTCTACACAGACGAACTATCAGTGGGATATGGACATCCAGCAGTAAGAAATGTAGGTGGCAGTTTAAAATCGATTCTCCTAGAACAGCTTTTTCATAGCTGGCTTCTATGGACTGCACAGTGGTTGAAAAGCCCAGAAATATTCAGCAGCTGTGTTTCAAGGACCTTAGGAAGACTGAAGCTTCATCTGAGCACTGAGGTCTCAGTGTACCTACTTTTTCTCACTGTGTTTTTCCTGTTTTCATCACACTGACTCCTCAACAAGACTAGAACTGTGGAGTTGGCAAAGACATGCTCACAGCAGTAGAAGAAGAAATCTCTCTCCTCCTTTACTATTTCTGTGCTTGACTGCAGACAGTGTGTATCCTACATATACATAGGCTCTATGCGTTTTACCAGTAGAGGGTGAGTTAAAACTGAGCAGTCCCTCTGATGTGACTGAATTATTAGTTCTTTCAAAGTTTCCCCTCAAATATGAAATAAAAATAATGAAAATATAGCGTTTGGAATCATTGCAAAGTCTCCTTTGCTGAACCCCAGAAAGTGAGATCAGTTTTCAGTAGGAAAATGGACAGCAGGAGACAGCCTGAACGCTGAAAAGATCAGAGAGTGGAAAATAATTAAAACTACCAAGGGAAGAAGGTCAGAAGTCAGTGCTAGAGCCAGGCTGAGAGGCTGCCTCACTGAACCTGTGCTGATTCCCTCAAGTCATGTCTCTTGAGATGGGCAGCTCTTATCCCACCATTTCACAGTCCTGCTGAGACAGCTCTTCCTTACCTACACAAGCTGGTTGTAGCTCCTGGACCTGCTATTCTGTACCTCCTTTTGGGGGGAAGACAGTATTTGAGGGTCTCCCTGTAGGGTAAAGGGGCAAGTACAGGTGTGCATTGTGATGACAATTTTTGTGTGGTTATTTATTCTGCCTTCCTTGTTTGTACTCATTTCAGCTGTTACAATGAAGATTCTCCAGTATTCTCTGCTGTTCTTAAACAACTCAATCAGACCTAGTGTCACCAAGGAGGGAAGCTAATCAAAGGCTTCTAGCATAAATGATCAGACCCAAGATAACACAATTAATGCACACACCTCCGCAAGTGCCCCTTGCCTACTCTGTTTGTCCTTCCTTGGTTTTGTATTAACCTGGCACTACTGTCCTCCTTCTCTGGGCTGATGATCACAACTCTTGTTTTATGGGGCTGCAGACATGGCAGTATCTGGGTGTACCATTTTCTCTACTTGCTGTTGTCATTTGCCAGAGCTTTTAATTGGCTTTCTTTAGGGGCAGCCTGCAGAGGCTATGTCCCCAGTGGGAAAACTTTGATTAAATAGTTAAACTTGGTTTATTTCTTTCATGGGACGTATTCTGATATCCTGATTCATGCTCAGGTGGGTTTGACTGCAGTGGCATATGGTAGAACCAGCATGAACAGGTTCATTCTGCTCTGTCACTCCAGGCTGAATCCTGATTTTTTTTCGAATTATTCTGTCACTCGGAGATTGAGCAATGTGTGCTAGGATCACAGGAGCAAAACTGCAGAGTCAACACACTGTCATTTATCGTAGTGAGGGCACAGCCAGTAGGATGAGTGATGCAGGATAGAAGTTGAATTCTTGCTGCAATACCAGCCCCCTCCCATTTCAGAAGCAAGGAAAGCCATCTCCCCTGCCTGTCCTTGGGTGTCACAGAGTTCTGTGGGGTAACAGTTGAATAAGAATGTAAAATCAAGGGCTTATGTCTTTTAATGTGTGTTCAAGATCCGGTGTCCTTCTGCACAGACAAGGATTGTCTCTGATCTTTGACTTCTTTGGCACATTTTAGCTGTCAAGTGTGTGCCAGTAGGATGTTACTTTCCTAGCTTACTTGAGGTTTTAGCAAGGAGGCAAAGTTGATAAAGGAATTTCCCTGCTAAAGAGGTGAGCAAACCCAGAACCAGTTGCAGAATGCAGCATCCAAAAGTTCTTTGATAGGAAAAAAAGAGAGGTAAAATAATACGGGTTCTGTCTTCTCATTTTTTTGACTGTTTTTCTCTGGTTTCTGCTCATTCCAGCCCTTCACAAGCAAAATGCGTTGTGTCAGTGGGCAGAGAGACTCCAGTCTGACATGAGTTTCAGTTTAGTAGGGCACTTGCTGGGACTGCTGGGCTGCTTCTAGTTGAGTCTGCAAAGTTGAGCGTCTGGGGATTCAGCTGTACAACACATGTAGAGAGAAGCAGCATGGGTGGATGCTCTCTTCAGTATTTTTTTTTTTCATTAAATGCATGTCAAGCATCAAAACCCTTTTACATTATTGCAAATAATAATTCAAGGTTCTGATAACTTAAGCGGTATGTTGTGCAACATTCATAAAGGAAGAATAGGAGTTATGGGAGCCATGCTGGTTATATATCATGTTCTCCATCAGTTTATCCAGTCCCAGGTATCCAAGTTGTTCTTTCTCTCCTTGTATTTCTTAGTAAGCATTACTTTATTTTCTAGGGAGCACAGAAATAAGAATAGAGAATGAACATAATGATGACAAATGGTTGCTTTGGACTTCTTTGGGAAGACTGTGATAACCTAGGTCTGATCTTTGTGTTTTCCCTTTGCCTCACAGTATGAGTTCACTGAGGTGGCTCTGGACTGGCAGAACTCCAAATTGGCGTGTGTCTGATATTGTTCAGTGGGAACGCTCTGTGCAGACCCAGGCACACTCCTCTCCTTGGCATTAGGGGAAAGAAAGCAGAAGACCTTTGTCCCAAGTTTGTTGGCTTTATCAACACACATTATGATTGTCACCTCCCTTTTTTCAAAAAGCTATTGCAACCCCAAAACTAGATCACTGCTGCTATCTGGCAAATCTCTCTTCGATTGTCAGTCATAGACAACAGGCTAGCTTGGAGCTAATAAGTAATGTTTCCATACTGCAAGTTATGAGCATAGAGTTAACAGCTGAACATCAATAAATCAATAATTATTGTCACCCTGCCACCTCCTTGTTCAGCTTAAGCATAATTTTGGTGCAAAACTGATTCTGCCAGGGCCTCTGTGAGTGTCTTGATCTCCCCCATGAGAGAGTTTGCAACTGATGGTTCCATTTTCCCTGTTCGATCTTGGACTTAAAGCTGAGGAAAGCTTTCTAAAAAAAAAAACACGAACAAAAACACCTCAGCAGACCTGTTCACCATCAGAAAATGCAGATCTCAAAAAATGAACATACTTCAAGAAATACTACTTATTTTGAGGTTATTTCTATTTCAGGCAGGAAATGTATCCCAAATATGTTCTTCTTCAAAGTAGTTGACAAAATTTCCTTGTCTAGTGGGGTTTTTTCTTTTTTTTTTTTTTTTTTCCAAATGAAAACAAGTTAACATATCAGTGCTCAACAAAAGGGTATTACCAGTCTTCAGCTTAGTTTTAGGGAGAATCAGTCAAACTTTACTTGTAAAGACTGTTATTTCCAGACTTTGCAGGTTGATATAAGAGGTGAATTACAGTGGAATTGCACAGCAATCTCCTATATCTGATTTTTAAAATCAGATTTCAAGTTGGGGTGTAAAACTGCTTTTGTTCAGCCTGAACACAGTTGTCCAGTTCTGAGTAAAGAGATGGACTTGGTCTCCCACCTTCTGCTCTGGTCGTGTAACTATGAGGGAGTGTGAGGGTGGGAGTAACTAATGGGAATAGTTTGGAAGAGTTATTTGCCAATATTAATAACAGCTTTATTCTTTTAACAAGTGTAATGAACGGTCGTGAGGGCAATGCCAGTTGTGACCTGTCTCCCTCTGACTTCATCCCTTGCTAAGGAAAATTTACCACCTCTGCTGCAGAAGCAAATGAAGCCCAGTCTCCTTGAGTCTGTAGCTCTAGGAAGGACAGATGCTTGTGTCCAAAGCAGTGCTTGATGAGTCCCAGCACTGAGTTGTTGCTCTCCTTAGGCTTTCAATTGGAATTTCTCCTCTGAAATGCAATGGTATAAGTTCATGATGGACTTAGCCTACTTTGCAGAAGGCAAGCGTGGGCTTAATGTTCCAGGGGGACTTTTGCTCCAGAGCAAAAACTCATCATGTGGTCTGGGCCAAATGACATTCTGGATTTTTGTAAAAATTGCTGCAATGTAGACACTATAAATGTACTTTTTACACAGGGATGACCACTGCCTAGGAGAGTGCAAACTACTGCCATGGGTCTCTGAACCATGATGCAAACTCAAGAGGGGCTTAAATCTATGTTTAGCTGGAGACCTGTTAGGAAGAGTGTGAAAGGAGAGGCTTTCACTTGCACAGGCTTATTCTGGTGTTGGATCTGTTGGTTGGGTGACCAGCTGGGAAGTATGGAGTGGAGTCTAAGAAGCTGGTGCCTCTGATCTGCATTAATAGCAGGTAGCAAGACACAAACAATTATCTCAGTCATATTAAACATGAAAGAATTGCATTACAATAGTCTAGGAGAAAGGAAATAATTGCATCTTTTTGATCTCTGTATATTTCTTCTAGATGATTCACCCTGGCATGTGTTTCACTTGCTGCACTCAGTTATATTTTAAACAATAGGGGTTGAATTATCCTTTTGAAATGGAGCACGCATGTAACGGGTTAACACAGAGACTGCTACAAATGCCTGACCTTTGAGAAGCCTAAGGGTAAAAGTTAAAGAGGGTAGCTGCAGTTTCTGGGTTCTGGTCCCAGACGCATTTGGACAGAAGGAAGAAAGTGGAACATTATGAGGAGAAAACCCATAACCCTATACTACAGAGGAAACATGGAAGTGATGGATTGTACTCCAGGTAATGATGGCTAGTCCAAGGCAGGTAAGTGCTGACTGATATTACCTGCAAGTGGGTAGTACATGAACAGGCTGATCAAGTGTGGTTTTAGAACCACTGAAATACTGGAAATATGAGGTAGAAAGACTACTATAGAGATTTTCTGTTCCAACTTGCAGCTCAAAGCAAGAGGAAGCTTTAAAGTTGAACTAGACAGGTCACGGTCTTGTCTAGCGGCCTTCTGACATCACCTACCTCGGTCCTTGCTGTAGTGTTTGCTTTTATTGTGAAGGATTTTGTCCTTATCTAGAAATATATATGTATATCCTTCACAGAATCACAGAATAACCAGGTTGGAAGAGACCCACCGGATCATGGAGTTCAACCATTCCCACCAATCTCTAAACCATGCCCCTCAGTACCTCATCCACCCTCATCTTAAACACCTCCAGGGGAGGTGAGTCAACCACCTCCCTGGGCAGACTGTTCCAATGCCTGACGACCCTTTCCATGAAGAATTTTTTCCTTATCTCAAGCCTAAATCTCCCCTGGCAGAGCTTGAGGCCATTCCCTGTTGTCCTGTCCCCTGTCACTTGGGAGAAGAGGCCAGCACCCTCCTCTCCACAACCTCCCTTCAGGTAGTTATAGAGAGCAATGAGGTCTCCCCTCAGCCTCCTCTTCTCCAGGCTAAACACCCCCAGCTCTCTCAGCCGCTCCTCATCAGGCCTGTTCTCCAGCCCCTTCACCACCTTCGTTGCTCTTCTCTGGACTCGCTCCAGAGCCTCAACATCCTTCTTGTGGTGAGGGGCCCAGAACTGAACACAGGACTCGAGGTGCGGTCTCACCAGTGCCGAGTCCAGAGGGAGAATAACCTCCCTGGGCCTGCTGGTCACGCCGTTTCTGATACCAGCCAAGATGCCATTGGCCTTCTTGGCCACCTGGGCACATTGCTGGCTCATGTTCAGTCGGCTGTCGACTGACACTCCCAGGTCCTTCTCCTCCTGGCAGCTTTCCAGCCAGGCTTCCCCTAGTCTGTAGCTTTGCTTAGGGTTGTTGTGCCTCTGCTTGACATAAAGATAATGGAGAGACAAAGGCCAACATAAATATCTCTGAGAGTTTCCTAAAAGGAACTGGAAACAGCTCAGGAGGGCAATGAAAACTTAATAAACGCTGGTACTCAGAAGATAGGATTTAGCTCCAGGGCAAATTAGAACTGAAGGAAAATGTTACTCCCATATAGCTAGATAAAAATAGGTTAAGAAACCCAGAAAGCCAAGGTAAAGTAATCATTCAATGCTCCTTACCCATTCATTGCCCTTTTTCCTCCATGAACATTACTTACCTCCCTGCTTCCCTGTCTCTTGGTTTCCTGTTGCGCTAAAGTCAGAGAAGAGAGGTCTTGGGTAACCACTGCAACCGCCTTCTCCACTTCAGGGTCTGACAGGGAAGGCAGTGGACTCCCAGCTGCCTTGGACAAGCATGGTTTGCCAATCCTATGGGCTAGTGGCCAGTACACTTGCTTTGTTCATTCTAGCCTCCACTGGGATGTGAAGAGAGTGCCAGCCACGGATTTCATTAATTCCACCATCAGTAGGTCTGAATTCATTGCCACTAATACAATGCCTTTTTCTATGCACTGTGCCAGGGGTATTTTTTTTTGGACACCATTTGTGACCTCCTGTTATTTCTCAACAAAAGTTGGCAGGTACAACACAGCTGGCAGAGCAAAACAGCACAGTGTGTCACAAACTGCTGAGTGCATCCATGCTGAAATGAACAGCCAATTCCAGAGAGGGCTGAAAATTAAATCAATAAAAAAGAAATATACACATATTTTGTTCCTCTTTACTCCAGCTTGACTACTGCTTCCATTTACACATGTTCTCTCTCCTGACTTGGATGTAGGCAACAGTCCAAGGATAAGGTTATATTTTTGTTTTAGTTCTATCTTTCTAAACTTGCCCAAACTGCCATAAAACAGATGTTTCTGAGCCATTCCCAAGCAACCTGCCAGTTAATTTCTTCCTCTGGGCTGATGGTCATCCTTTGGGATTTTTTTCTTTTTACAGGAGAGTTAGACCTGTTCTAACAATACATTACAAATAATGATTCTGGTAGATGATGATTGTTCCCATCACTGGGTAACCCACTTCCTTTTTTCCTTTGGAATTCTGTGCCTCTCCTTGAAGATGTTGCATGTGTGCATCTTGCTGTGGAAAGGGAGAGCAGGGCAAAGTGTGGCAATTAGTCAATGGCAGTCTGAGCATTTTCTAGTGACAGAAGTAGCTGTGAAAATTTTAACTGCTCAAATGCAGAACAGAGGAGTGTGTAATGTTGCAGGGCATGACTTTTTGGAACACTGGGTTTGCTTCTTTGTTAATAAATCACCTGCATCATGTGCTAAGGAGAAGCTGTGTCATCCTAGGAACAAGTTTTACGAGGAGCGACTGAGGGAGCTGGGGTTGTTTAGCCTGTAGAAGAGGAGGCTGAGGGGAGACCTCATTGCTCTCTACAACTGCCTGAGAGGAGGGAGCTGGCCTCTTCTGCCAAGTGACAGGGGACAGGACGAGAGGGAATGGCCTCAGGCTCCACCAGGGGAGATTCAGGCTTGAGATAAGGAAAATATTCTTCACGGAAAGGGTCGTCAGGCATTGGAACAGTCTGCCCATGGAGGTGGTTGACTCGCATTCCCTGGAGGTGTTTAAGGTGAGGGTGGATGAGGTGCTCAGGGGTGTGGTTTAGAGATTGGTGGGAATGGTTGGACTCAATGATCCAGTGGATCTCTTCTTACCTAGTGATTCTATGATTGTCCTGCCCCAGCCAACTCCAGTCCCTCTGCTCAAGCCACACAAGAGGGCTGAATCACTGCTGTTAGCCATGGGCTCTGGCTACTGACTCATTCAGCCTTAATGTCTTCAGCTCAAGGTGGATAACGGTGTCCAGCCCTGTCCCTCAGGGTGGCTAACACACAAGCACCTTTATTTTCCTGTATTCTGACAGGGTTTTATTTAGCAGTTCTGGTGTAATTAATTTGACCTGTCTTAGGGTGACCATCATAGGAGGCAAACAGGCATGGAGTGGATTCATGCTGGGATGCCCTCTGCACTCTGTCAAAGCCATGCATAAATTTTTGTGTGCTCAGTATGGCACACTAGGTTTGAGAGTCTGGAAACATGTTCTCCTGCCAACATGCCTTTCAAGAAGGCAAGGCAAAAAGAAATAGCTTCAATACAACCATCCTGCAAGCCTAGTTCTGCAGAGAATTGTCATTTTTTTGGCATCCAGGGGAGCATTTTAAGCTGATGAGAAAATGCAATAGGCTGATTTACTTGGATGCTTCAGTGTTTCTTTGACTTTAGCCAAGGGAGGCCATAAGGGGGTTAGAGAGAACCAAAATATAATGCTGCATAAGCCTTGTTTGTATGCACTGGAGCTTGCAGGCACTTGCTAAACTTGTACCTGCAAGTGGACCAAATGGAAAAGGAGGGCAGGCAAAGGGAATTTTCTTCCTAATCAGCCCTTGCAGAGCAGATTAACTTCCACTTTTAGCAGCCCCAAGTGAGGCTATGAAGCTTGGAAAAGTTTTTGAGAAAAGTGTGTGTGGGTTTATGCCTATCTTCTCTATAGTCCCACTCTCTAGTGGAAGATTTCGGCTGTTCCAGAACCCGGGGGCTGCATCTTCCTCTTCTCCATGGGTGAGGGGCCCACCAGGTGGCACTGGCGAGGTGAAGGACCAAGGCTAAGCCATAAAATAATAGAAATCAACTTATTTGTAAATTTTTTGTCACTAAGTCTTACTTTCTTCTCTAAAGTGCCTATTCCAGAGCAAAGCAAAGGTCCTAAGTGAGGTGCTCCCAGGACAATGTTATATTTCTGATAGTGTTGGATACACTTTTCTGGTATGAGCATCCCACTCTTTTCTGAAGATGGCCAGTCCATCAGCTATTTGCTGTCCCTTTCCAGACTGCAGCAGGGCTCTGTTAGCTACTGAGGTGGCACTGATTACTCCTCTGGATGAAGCGGTTTTATGGCAGAGGATGGCACAGGCAGAAATGAGGACGTGAGAATAAACGAGTTCTAACAAAGAACACCAGCCAGCAGTAGTACTAGGGGCAGAGCAACCCATCATCCTGGCCCCAGGGCTGGTACCAAGACTTGTATGTCAGAATGCCAAAGAGAGGATATTGCGGAGGCAGTTCACTAGAGAATGGAGACAGTGATTCAGTCCCTGGTAGCTGTTGTCAAAGCTGAGTATGAGCCTCTGCATCAGTAGTTGTTATTCTCATAGGAAAAGACATGTCCTTGGAGAATTCAACTTCCAATTTGCAGTGCATTTAGGGAATGAGATGCACCAAAACTCATCTTTCTCTTGTGATGGAGAGCCCAACATTGCATCTCCAGAGTAGCAATACACAGAATGGCTGTTCCTGTAGCAGCTCCTGGACTTCCATTACAGCACAGAAACCTGAATCATGAAGCCTGACTGGTACTTGTGTTTCATTGTGCTGCTGCCTCTAACAATACTCAGACTTGTCTGATTCCAGAAAATGAATGAGACTAGAATTTAGTGGCCGTTTCTTTTCCCTGCTCTTTTATGTGTTCTGCTCATGTCTTCTGAGGAACTACCCCACAGACTGGGCACCTATAGTTTCTCCCTTCTTGACTGGTTCAGTAAAAATGTCTGGAAGAACTTCTGGTTTCTAAAGTTGTAGGATACTGTCAGTCTTTCTCCTATGAATTCTGAATTAAATTAGGACTTGCTTTACAGGAAATTTTAGATAATGTCTGCCTGCATTCACAGCCCAGTCAGTTCTTTGGGTGTAACCCAGTAGTCTGAATAGGCTGTGATTTACTGCCGCCAGTGGAATGAAACAAAATCACTCTCTCTGATTTATATCCTCTATTGTGGTTAAATATTTACACAGTATCAAGATCTTAGTAATTGAATGGCTAACAGATAAGTAACAAATGCTTTTATACCTCTGAAATGGCCACAGGGCCATTGAGGTAATGATATTTTATTCTGATAAGGAGCCTTTCAGTAGGAAGAAACTTAAAGCTCTTTCAGCTCTATTTGGTTCTCGGGTAGTACTAACTTGTACCGATTTCAGTGGGTTAGTTCTGTTTTTCCAGATTGAAAAAGTCCCATTTCACAAAAAATATTTTTGTCAAAATGGAGCGATTGTCATGGAGGAGCATAATATCTTTCTCCCAGCAGTATTGTCGACTGATTCATGTAAGAAGGCAAGAAAAAATGCCAGGCTACTGCCAGGAAACTGAAGGTGGCAGGTTTAAACAATACCTACCAGTATTAAATCCCTGTTTTCTGAAGCAAGGAGGGATCTTGTCATTTCTGCTTGCTCTGTTTAATTCTATGTCCAAGTGAAGTAAATGGAATTCAAAGCACAACAGCTATAACTGAGCGTGAATACTGCTGAGCTGAATGCTTGTTTTACAGCTTCTAACTGAGCTGACCTGTGTTACACTATTGTCAGATTATGATTTTGCCTAGGCCTGGCGAGGATTGTGGGGATTTTTTAGAATGACGAGTTACTTGTGTCGTGGAACTGCGAATCTGAAGAAATTTCAGCTCTTCTTAAAACCCAGATCTGCACAGAAATTTTCTATCTACATAGTTTTTTCCTTTTTTTTTTTTTTTTTACAGTTGTTTGAAACTGTCAGATAATTCTGTGCTGCCGGATTTCAAATTCACAGAATTGCAGAATCATCAGGTTGGAAAAGATCCACCAGATCGCCAAGTTCAACCATTCCTATCAATCACTAAATGATGCCCCTCAGCACCTCATCCACCCATCTTCTAAACACCTCCAGGGATGGTGACTCAACTGCCTCCCAGGCAGCCTGTTCCAGTGACCAACGACCTTTTCTGTGAATTTATTTTTCCTTATGTCCAGCCTGAACCTCCTCTGGTGCAGCTTGAGGCCATTTCCTTTTGTCTTGTCCCCTGTCACTTGGGAGAAGAGGCCAGCTCCCTCCTCTCTACAACCTCTTTTCAGGTAGTTGTAGAGAGCAATGAGGTCTCGGTTGGACTAGATGATCAAAGAACAGGAGAACAGCAGCAAGCTAGTTCTTATTTTCTGTCTGTTGATTACCAAAAATTGTTTTAGCAGCTGTCATGTAATTCCAGAGAGAATGTTGGGGAAAAGCAGAGAAACACAATTTTTCATGTGCCACTTGTAATAGTATAACTTGGAAAAATCTTTCTGAAAAGAGGGAAGCTATTTGGGATCTTAGTCAGTGGAAATAAGAACAGAATTTACTACAGAGTGGTAAGATTTTTTTTTTAATGCTATTTCCAATACAACGAAGCCCGTATTCCTATCTGGCTAGTCTACCTGATTCTGTAACAAAGGGAATGATGATTATTTACATTCTCTAGTAACAAATACTTCTGTAGTATTAAGCTTAACACCTGGAGCTTGATACTCTATAAAACATGCAATGCTTCAGAGGTCAAAAGGGATGTTGCTTCTCAGTGGTTGTGGGGATTTATTGGTTGGTTCTAGTGGGGAGGTAGTTGATAACCTCTTCCTTTGGTATACGGAATAAACTACAGTTTGTAACACAGGTAAATGGAGCTTTCCAGTTGACACTTTCTCTACATGCAGTGATATGCAGTAGGATACTCGGTCATGCATGCAGCCTCTTGAACGAGCTTGCCTGTTACCCAGCCACCTCATAGGCTGGGCAGAGGAGCCCAGCACTCTTTGTATCTGTAAATAGTGTCAGGTCATAGAATCACCAGGTTGGAAAAGACCCACCGGATCATCGAGTCCAACCATTCCTATCAAACACTAAAACATGCCCCTCAGTGCCTTGTCCACCCGTTCCTTAAACCCTTCCAGGGAAGGTGGCTCAACCACCTCCCTGGGCAGCCTCTGCCAGTGACCCTTTCTGTTAAATTTTTTCCCTAATGTTCAGCCTAAACCTCCCCTGGTGGAGCTTGAGGCCATTCCCGCTCGTCCTGCGTAGGCAAACCCCGGTGCTTGGTAAACGAAACAGGGGACAGGACAAGAGGGAAGGCGTTTCAGCACCCTGGCCAGAGCCTCGGGGGCCGCTCCCGCAGCTGGGAGAGCCCAGAGTCCCGGCAGCGCGGCCGGCACCCCGCAGCCCCGCCCTGCACATCTGGCTGTGCAACAGCAGCCCTGGGGGCACATCTGGGCCACTGACTGCACTCGTGGGCTCTCTAATGTGCTCTTAAGTCTTGGAGGCTGGGGATTCCTGGTCTACGTTTCAGCTCAGCTAATGACTTTTTTTTTTTTTTTCTTTTTTTTTTTTGAGCCCTGGAAGTGTCGTACAGATTCCACACTCCCAATTTCTGACTTTGTGTTCTGTGATTATTAACAAGGAATATTGTGGTTGGTGGGAGATGTTACATGTACAAACATCACCTAGTAAATGAATATTTAATGAATGAATATTTATTCTCTGACTAATAACACCTTCCGAGGAGGTTGTTGGGAGTTTCAGCTAACAATGCCAGTATTACAGCTACAGTTTGCAAGTGGGATTATTGAATAAATCAGGGAAGATGGGGACCTCAGACTTCCCAGACTTTCATGCACCTACTGATTTTTAAGAATCTGTTGCTTGTGCACCATTAGGCTGGACATTAGGAAAAAAAATTTCACAGAAAGGGTCACTGGATACTGGAACAGGCTGCCCAGGGAGGTAGTTGAGTCACCTTCCCTGGAGGTGTTTAAGGGACGGGTGGACGAAGTGCTGAGGGACATGGTTTAGTGTTGATAGGAATGGTTGGACTCGATGATCCGGTGAGTCTCTTCCAACCTGGTTATTCTATGATTCCATGATTATTATACTGATTTCTTTGGGCTGCACTACATGTAAATATTTAGCCTTGAAATAATTAACTGATGCACAACTAACGAAGCAGAAGAATGACTGGAAAGATGGCATTTTAGGTGAATCACAGCTCATTCTGCAAATTATTTATAGACTGCTCTCTTTTTATTATGGGATGTCAGCTACCTGGCAACAAGCCAGAGTGTTTATGAATCATCTAATAGACTTACTGTGGCATCTGGAGGACAAAAGAGACAAAGGAAGGCTCAGTTTATATTTTTTCATAAGCAGTAAACAAGCTCACATTCCAATAAAAGAGAGATCTCTCTGGTCCCAGGTGGTGCATGGTCACTAATAAACCTGCCCATGATCAGAAAGGAAAGTTAATAAGTAACACAGCTTTACTTTTGTTGTCAAGTATATCTGACTAAATAGTTTCTTTACTAATGCTTCTCTCTCATCTTCAGTCTCTTCACATGACACCTTAGTGCCATTTTACAATTCATCAGTTCAGAGTCAAGATCAGGAGTATTTGGAGTACTATGATGAACCAGGTTGCCCTGTGTCAGGGAAGAAGGTGTAACTCTATTAAATCAGAGAGCCTGATGCTGCAGAAAAAAACAGAAGAAATGCACAATACTTCCCTCTGCCCTAGTAATTTTGTAGCATAGAATCTATTTTTGAGTCAAAACAATAATAGATCACTGTAATATGCTGTGCAAATCAAGACTGAAATGATCATAGTTGCAGCTGTTATTAATATCCCTTTATCTTTATTATATTGTGATTAAAAGTTGCACCTCCTTGTGTGGACATTTGTGCTTGCAGGAAATAAAGATCCCTTTCAGTTCTCTGGAAAGGTGTGCAGGTGCCAAGTGTGCTGCTCTGCAGTGTGAGCAATAGCTGAAGTGGGCAGAAGGAATTGCATCAATTAGTTGTTAGGTTTTATTAGACATAATTTAACGACACTGGTAAAATTGACATTTACATATAATCATGGCCTTTTCCGATCACAAAATTAATTAAGTGTTAAATTAACTTCCATTTCTATCAGCATACCTTCTGAAAACCAGGATTGTTTTAAAGTGTGCGGCTGCATGTTACATTCACAGAATAAGGCAAACAAATGTCAAATAAAAAAATAAAACAAATATGTTAATACGAAATGGATATTTACAATGAAGTTCACCACTGCCCAAAGAACCTTCCAGGGCCCTTTGGCCATTCAAGTTGTATTTCCCCATCCTAGAGGTATTTGTGCCTGGCAAGAGGGAACTTCTTTCACAGTTTACAGCAGCAAAAATTGTTTTCTTGCTATGAATTGGCCCAGCAGAGGATTCAACAGAAACCAAAGTACAGAAATAAAGTGTAATACTAGAGGCAATACCTGGAAATTCTTTCTTCCAATCCTCTAGTCAAGCTGCCTAATTTGTTTTTCTAGTTGAAGTACAGTACCAAGCTGAAACTTTTCATTTCTGCTACCTCCTGGCTACCTCGTTGTGATGGCTGTGCAAAGAACTAGATTTGTTCCTACTTTTGCTTTCATTCCTATTGATTTCTAGCTACTTCTGTGGTATAGGAATGTGTGACAGGCTTCCCTGAGCTTTACCTTGCATTTTCTATGAGTAGTAGCTTTGTATTCACTGGGAATGGATACAAAAGGACCAACAGGCAGCATCAGGCACAAACGAGGACTGATCTGGCATCTCAAAGACCAGTCCAAGCTTTGTACAGGCAAGACCTTCTTTCCCATCTGTGTCTTTGCAGGCCAAAGAACTGATGCAAACTGGACATTAATCAAAAGCAAATAAGCATTTTTTAGCATTTTATCTCATTAAGGAAAAGATAGTATTTAGGGCTCCATTTCTACAGCTGAGTTTCACAAGTTCAATCTCTGATGCACCCGCACTGTGTACCTACATGCTGAGGATCTAGATTCAGAGTTACTAGCATCAAGTTAGTACCAATGTTGCTGCTGCAGCCCCACTCTAGCCTGCACCTAACGTCGTGAGCCCTGCTAAGAGGTAAAAGCAAATAAGCTGGAAGCTGCATCATGTTAATGCAGCTTTTTTGCTTCCAGGCCCAAGCAAGTGATGGTGACACAGTAGGTCAAATGAACACATCAGACCAGCACCAGCCCTGTCTGTAACCACCCTCCATACCCTGCCATTTGACAGTAATCTGCCGTGAGATGTCTTGAATCTCTTACTCATTTTCTACATCTATTACACCTGCATGCAGAATTTTGAGGAAGCAGGCAGTTTAGAGTGAGGTATGATGAGTAAAGGCTTTCTTTTGGCAATAGCAGCAACATTTATCTAATGGAATGGTTCGGTCACTGTGACTTGTCCTTAATGAGTACCGCACCACTGAATTCAGTGGGAGTATTAGAGAGAAACAAAAAAGCAGAAGCATGTCATTCCTCACCTTGGGGTTGACTTGCTTGCTGTGGGTTGGCGTTAGACACAGAGTAGCTTATTTCTATTGTTGTTCATGATAACTCAGAAAATACAAGTTCAAATGATGCTGTTAGGGAAAAACAAATCACCCTTAGTTATCTACCAGAATGCTTGGCAGATTTTTCTGTCTCCTTTCCATTGTGCTCCCTGCCCTACAGTGAGGAGTCAAGTCAGGAGCACCCATAAGCTGACAGGAGCTTAGGTCCCTCTGCCCAGATGAGCTCCAGGAAGCCAGGATCACACAGAAATCTCTGTCACAGGCCTAAACACCTTATGCTGAGTAAAATCCAGGAATCCACAGGAAAAGAAAGGGATTCATACAGGTAAATTATTCATTAAGCTATTTGCTTACATCTATAATTTATTTGCTACGAGACAAGGGGCCAGTTACCCCTTTACAAAAGGCTGGCAAAGGTTCAAGCAAGGGTTTGTTCCTACTGAAACCCTACTTTGAGATTGTACCAAAGATCTGATAATTTTGTTCTGGGTCTTTGCAGGAGAAGTTCTCACATGAAGTGATATAAAAACACAGAAAGGAAATATCAAACATTAGAAAGCTTTTTCTCTCTTTAGAGGAAAAAAAAACCCACCCAGATTTAATATTTGCTGAAGGAACAAATGTACTTATTACTGCTGCTGAGTCCATAGCATTGAAATCCATATGTAACACTATTCCCTAGAATTAGAAAACGTAGACAGATCTTTTTCTACTCATGTTTTACAGCTGCCTTGGGTGCAATCCTCTGGCCACACTGTCTATTCCCTGCATATTCTTCACCACTCACATCACACATACCAGGGTCTCCCATCACGTGTTCATGTTAAGGTCAGGCATTTTCTATACTGCCACACACACCAATAAAAGTTCCAGTGACAGGAGTATTGTCTTCAATGCTACCTTATATAGTAGGGCAAGAAGACATTGGTAGAAAAGAAGTGCCTTGGGAAAGAAATTAGTTGGGTTTAGGATAGGATTCTTCTTCTGCTTTCATTGAAAAGCAGAAAACCACTATAAAAACAGTGGTCTTGTGTGACTAGTTTTCATCTGGCCATGTTTTTACTGACTGCAACAGAATCCCCAAACAAGTATTTGTATTTATTCCATATGCACAATTTGTTTTGGATTTTCTGTCGTTGGTTTGTTTGTTTGTTTAAATCCAGTGCAATAATGCCTACAATCAATGCTTTCAAATTGCCTAATCTGGATGTCTTTAAAATAACTACCCAGACACACTGAGTTCATTTATTTGAAAGTCTTCTGGGGAATCACTACTTCTGATGAAGAATCTCAAATACTGCAATTCTAAGGCACAAGAGGCTACTTAGAAGACACTCTTATCCTCTAAAAATAAAAAATCCAGTTTTCTATAGGAAAACAAGCCACTAGACCAAAATCTTCATATACTTTTAGTCACGAACATACTTCCTTTAAGTCACTGGGACCATTCTGAAAGCAAGAATAACCAAATCACTCTATTTCCAATACTTGAGTATCAAACTACTGTAAGGCAGAAAACAAAGGTAACACAAAAAATTGCTGGTGAGCTTACTTCATGTCAATTGACTTCATATCATTAGTAATATTACTAGAAGTCCTGTGCAGTTCTAGAGCACCTTATCTCCAGAGATTTTTAAAGCATTATCCAAGGCAGTGATGATCATAGCCCATCACAGCCGGACAGACACATGGGGAGGCAAGAGCTGGTGTTGGAGTTTGTGGTTCTCGAAGGCTCACTCACTGAGTGATACTGCCTCCCCAAACCAGGACAAACATTTCCCATAGGAAGCATGTGGTTAGTGGAGCAGGAGGCAGCAGCCCTGACTCTGGGCCAATGTTGATTGCAGATAAATCTACATGTTCTCAGAGATCAGGTAAAAGAGGTCAAGAAGTTGTTTCTTGGAAAGAAGATCTCCAGTTTTATAAATGCAGCTCTTGTTGTTGCAAAAAAGCCCCAATGAAGCCACAGAAATTGCTTATGAAGCCAGGAGTGGCTCCCTTTTACAAGGGCTTCCAACATCAGGCAGGTTAACATGGAAGAAAATCCATCAAGAGACTAGTGGGATGCTGCAGGTAAGGGGAAGACATCCTTTGCAGAAGAAAGAGGGCTCTTAGTGTATGCTACTACATGCAAGAAAATTTCTGCTGCTAACATATTGGGCCTGGGCCTTGGCTGGTGATGGCAGTATCATTACAGCACCTCTAATTCTAGTTCCCATTCCAGGGCTCAAATTTTAAAACTCATTTTATCTGACAGATAAAATACCTTTAAAATACAGTGTAGCAAACATATTAGTCTCTTAAAATCCCCTGAACTTGCTAAATCACTTGTTATTAAGTAGCCTCCAGGCAACAGAAGCAAATCTGTTTGTTTTGAGGCATCATCAAAGAACATGACAACACCATGTGGCTGCAGGTAGGTCAGCCTGGTTGTCTTAATTCAAGGCAATTTGTGTAGCCAAGGGACACAAATCACTTAAAAACTGCTAATCCTTAGCCTCCAAACTATGCCTCCTTTTTCAGCTGTGGTTATTTGTGAGGGAGGTGCTATTTCTCAACTGTACTTCCAAAACGCTTTCAAGTTTGGTGCACATGGGAGTGATCATCAAAGCTGAAAGCACTCCAGCCTGGAAACTACCAGTTAACAAGGAATAGCTGACAGCAGAAAAAAAAAAAAAACATGAAACAAGTAAAAGCAGGTATCTCAACACAGGCACAAGAGGATGATCCAAACTGTACATCTGGCCTGCAGCAGATAATCGTCCAAGTGCAATCTGAAGCCATACCTGTGAAAACCAGGGAGAGAAGAAGCAGTGGGTAGGTGACAGAGTAGCACTTAACACAGACCAGAAAAGGTTAATTTTTGATAACTGAACCTGTCTCAAGTACAAGATGAAGTGTTTGTCTCCTACCGACCCTATGGCTGACCCTTGATGTAGGCGCATTATTCAGCCTGCTTGGGCACCCAGGTGAATCTCCATCCTCCATCATCACCCCTGCACACAAAGGCTTGTCCTTGGTGGAAAGTGTGTGTTCTCACGTTGCAGTGAGGACTTAGAGATGTTGTGAAGGCCACTTCTGTTTTGTTGGGTGACAAACTGCCAGTCAAATAAGGCAACTCGTAGGCTGGCAGGGAGGAAACACTTGGTACTGGTGAAGAGACACATGGCACTGAAGAAAACTCAGGAAGGAAGGGAGAGTCCTCGCTGCATGGATGGGTACTGCTGTTAGCTGGAGGCACGTGGCCACAGCCATAAGCTGCTGCCATTCCTTCACTGTTGTCATAGTCTATTTCTGCACCACGATTCAGGCAGTACGTGTCTTTTCCAAAGTTTGAGGATAGGGCACTGTAGTTAGCTGAAGTTTCATCAATAGTGTTGACATCTTTTAATCCTAAAGTCTGCAAGACCCAGCTGTCCACAGCAGGGCTGGCTTGCTCTTCACAGGCAGTGAATTCATTGAAAAGGTTCCTTCTAGCTTTAGAAGCATGAGGAGTTTCTTGAGGAACAAAGCATTGGTCCTCTTTTAATCTCCTCTTGGTGCTTTTGAGGACAGCACAGTTTTTTTGGCCATGGCAGGATAGTAGTTTCTATTAAAAAAAAAAAAAAAAGAAAGAAAAGTGTGGGGAGAGAAGATTAAAATCTGAACTTCTAGTTACCTGGAAGAAATATGTTTCTGATCTCAGCTTTTAGACTGCAAGATGGTTACTACTGTCCTTATTGAAAATACATTTTCTTTCACCCTGTGCTTAAATGTATGGATAAGATTAATTATTTTGTGTCTTTTCAGTTTCTGCAACAACCCAGTCTGTGAAAGACAAGAATTTGACAATGTCAATAAGGCCTGTGCTTTGACTGCATTCTCATTCAGTACTGGGTGAAATGAGAGCTCCCGCCTGGCTGTTGCGCACTCCTCTGTGCTGTTGCTGCCAGCAGCATTTGGCAGGTGAGTGGGGTACGGGGGAATGTGGCAACCTGACAAAGAGGGAGGATGCGAAGGTAAGTCATACTGAGGCAGGTATGATCCTGGAGAGGGAGGGCTCGGAGCAGCAGTCTGAGTGGTTTTGAGCTCATTAAACAATCTCATTTGCCGTTATCGCAGGACAAGGGCCCTTCAGACATCCAGGTATGAATAACAAGGAAGCTCCTCACCATGTCATGAATTCACTGCTCAGACACCTCTGATGACAGTTTCATACTGGATTCTCCTCGATGTGGCACAGACGGGTAGCCACATTTCCCTGCTGCGCCCAACGAAGGAGACCTTTTCTCCTTCCATGAGCCATGTCTTGGCATGGGAGGGGGGACATGCCACACTGTCAACTTGGAACAGAATGTAAAAGGCGTGTCTGCTATTTTTTACAGGCCTTTTTACCTTATGCCCAATCCACAGAGCTGAGCAAATAATTAACAGTTTGGTTTCATGGGCAAGTCTGTAATAGGAAAAAATGTCTTTAAGCCAATAAGAAACAATTAACTTCATTTTGGAAGAGAGATGGAGAATCAAAATATTTAATTAAAAAAACCCAAACCTTCACATTTAGTTTAACAGAATGTTTCATCTAACCGGAAGTGTTTAATTTTGTATTTCTTTTTTAAAAAAACACACTACTTTTTAATTAAATAAATTTGAAAAAAAATTAGAAGACCTGTATTCTAATGTAAATTAATTAAGCGTACCATTGGAAGATGACAAAATAAAACATAAACCAGAAAGCATCCAAACCATAAAAACCCAAAAAAAATAATCCTCATCAAAAGGTATAACTGAGAAAACATTCAAGAAATATGTGTTCAGATTTGAATTTTTCACTGAAAAACATTCAGATGGAATAAATTTAACTTACTTATAGTTAACTTACTTATGAACTAAGCTTAATTATGCTGTGGGCTATACTATGTCCACAGGCAGATGCTGGCAGGATGTAGTTCCTGGGGGAAACTATCACCTTAGACCCAGGACCAGCAATTTAGCAGCTCTGTGAAGTTAAAGAGATTTCACACTGCAGGTTTTCTACACTCTTAGACTTTCCACATATTTTAACAGCGTGTACCTATTCAACCCATTTCTTCTGCACATGTCTATACAACAGGTTTGAACACAATACCTTGGCTTTTTCTTCTAAACACTTAATCAGGGCAGAATTCAGGTATTGTCGGAGGTTATTATTTTCTTCGTGTAACCTAGCAAGTTCTTCTTCCTTCTGAAGCAAGGTATCTTGAAGCTGTGGAATAGAGATAATGATGAATAGGTGTTGACTCTGTAACTTAATAGCAATCGCCCTATGGTACAGGCTGCTTGGATTTGAGGATCCGGGTGTTTGCTTTGTGAACTTAACCTACCCCCTCCAGCCTCTTGTCTCTGTAAATCTAAGTCGCCTGACTGTTCAGTTTTCACTTTTGACTTCCTTTATTCTTTAGCGAACATTTGAAAAGATTACTCTGAAAAAAAAAACCTTGTAACCATGGAATAATAACAGAAGAGAATTACAGGTAGCTCTGTGAACAGCCAGAAACTGTTATGGGCAAGACAGCAGCTGCCAAATCTCCTGAGCAGTAGAAAACATCCCTTTGCACCTTTCTCTTTCCCATTTTTAGTTGGCTGATGGGGAAAAGGAGAAGGAGGAGCTGCAGACTAACAGTTAGTGCAAAAGGAAGATGCAACTGCAATTCCTTAGAATATAGTGGTACTCGGGGATCCCTTCAGTCCTGGACTCTACTATGAATGTCCCAGTACATATACAGAACCTATATAATCCCTGGTCTCAAGAGCTGAGTAGGTATGTTTTGATTTCCATACGCATAACACTTTTTCATGGGAAATTCAGGTATCTGCAGATATGGTTTTGCCTCCTGATTATAGCTCTGGAGACTCCTTTAGGAGAACAAAGCATCTTCTGCCAAGGATCCCAGACACCTGCTGAACACAGGCTGAAAAGCATGGGTGTAAATGATTGAGGTAAAGCCAAAGAAATGAGTATACTGATGTCTGGGACTAGGGTTTGATTCCAGGGATCTTGAAGTTAGTAAATGAATTTCCATTGACTTCACAGTGTCAAAACAATCATTCCAAGTATTTGATTAGAGTGATATCTCTGGGGTTCCTGCATTTAGGACTGTTCAGAGTTTCTCCTGATCTTTGATGGGACTTACGAAATAAAAAAAAAGGAAAGAAGAGAGAGAAAATAAAGTAACAATGAAATGCTTGTCAGTCGGAATGGTTGATACTCCATAGAAGTATGCAATTCTGGTGGAATCATTTCTCGTGAAGTTAATCATGGTGGATTCAGGAGGACACATGCTATGTATTTTTAGTCAACAGCATGAGGCCAAAGGGCTCCCTGGCCACGACCCTGGTCTTCTCTAGCACCAAGGCAGCTGGTGCAATACGCTGTAAGAGAGGAGAGACGAATACGGAACCCCACAGCAGCTGCTCCAGCTTCACAGGGCACCGGTGGGGGGAAAAATACTTCAAGCAAGGCACAAAACCCACCCGAACGAGGTTCGCCACCGTTTCCCACACCTTGCACCAGAGACAGGGAGCCCTGCCGGGCTAGAAGGTGCACGTTACATAGTTCGGGAACCTCGTGGGGAGCCTTTACCTGCTTGTTTCTGTAGAGCTGGGAGGACAGCTGATCTCCCGGCCACGCCGCGTCCTGGGCACCGCAGAACCGGCCCGCGGGGAGCAGGCTCGAGGGCTCCCCCGGCGTTGGAGCCTCCTCGGCGGCGGCCCAAGTCTCCTTGGAAACCCCGGCGGGGGCGGCCCAGGGGCAGGCGAAGTCCGGCTCCGAGCCCGGCCGGCTGGCGCTCTGCGGAGAGAAGGGGAGGTGGCGGAGGGGGTGTCCCCGATCCCCCGCTGCATCCCGCGGGGACAGCCCTGCTCCGGTCCCGCCGCATCCCGGGGAGAAGCATCCCAGCGCGGCGGGGCCGGTCCCTTCTCCACGGGGAAGCGCTCCCCTGTCCCGGGCGGAGTTTGCTCGGGTACCTGTCGCAGAGGAGCCCCGTGGGAGCTCCCAGCCCTGACCCGCTCCCCCCCCGGGAGGCACCGCACGGCCCCGTCGCAGCCCCTGCGCAAGGCTATGCCGGGAAGGTGGCTACCTTTCCTGCGGTCCCCTGGGAAATACTAGGGTCCTGAGTGGGTTTAAGGTGAAGGGAGGACGCAGGCTGTCCTCGGCCAGTCCGTTCCTCCCTCCTTAGGTGACTCGCTTCGGCTCTAAAGCTGCACGAAGCCAGCAGAGTCACCTCCAGGTTGCTCTCACTCTCTTCTGCCCCTGCAGTTCTGCAGGAGTCCCAGACCGCACAGTAGCAAAGCCTGGGGTTGTCTCTGGATTCGTTCCTTTTCCCTCCTCCAAATAAGCCCCAACTGTAGCAGTTCTAAATCTCTGCAAGCAACGGCTGAGCTGGAGCCTCAAGCAGGGAATCTGCTCACCCTTAGGAAGGCAGAGCAGCCCAGACTGTTCTTGCAGGTAGAGGAGAGCCCTCTTCCTTCCCCATTTTAAAGAGGGCACAAAACCTACTGCAAGCCCCCAAGGCAAAGAGTCTAGCTTCTCCTTTTCTGCCTCCAGGTCAAAAGAAATGCAAAGAGCGCTTACCATGTTAGTGGCAGAATTAAATGCAGGTCTTGGGAGCAGGTTTCTGTTAAAAGCCCCAGCGAGGTTTAAATGGCTCTGAAGGAGGGGGAGAGGGGGGAGACCGGGGAGGCGAGTTTAATCTAAAGGAGCTCCCAGTGACGCCTCAGAGCTCTCCTGAAACCCAGCAATCTGATTTGGTGTAAAGCTGTCAAACTTGTGACGTGAATAAACAGCAAACTTGCTGAAATCAAAGTCATTCTGGCCCCACAAATCAACACAAGGAAGGAGGGAAAAGAAAAGAAGGAGAGAGAGGGGGGAAGAAAAGCCTTCACACACTTCAGGATAGCACTGAAATGGTGTGTCTGAGTTTCACTTCAGGAAGTGAGCAGGAATCCAGGGTAGCATCCCACATGTTCAGAGCAGGGCTGCTGGTGTTACTGGTGAGTTTTTAATTTTGTTTGGTTTCAAGCTTTGTTTGCAGTTGTAGAATCCAGCAGGAAGAAGAAAGTTTGTCCAGTGTGCCTGGCTGAGGGAGTAGGTTTTCTATGGCATCCCAGAGATGTGTAGAAGTAAATCTGATTCACGGCACTTTTCTGGACAGTTCAGAGGAAGAAAGTACAGATTTGAGAACAACGAAATCTGCAGTTACAAGCTCCTGTAAATGACTCGCTTTATTAGGAATTAATTTCCTGCCAAGCCCCAGGCTTTCAGAAGACCGATTCAGGAGAGACGTGTCACAGAACTGCCAAATGCTGTGACAGTGGTGTAAGATTTATTATCATACAGGGTAACGTCACAAAAGCCATATGCAGATGTGTGAAAGACAGAGATTGTCTGCTTATAGTCACATCTAACTTGCATCCGATTTCACCAGCAATTAAAATCCATAGAAAAGCTTGAGTTTTTCCCAGAAACCAAACTAAACCCCAAACAAAAACCCCAACCTTCTAAACAACTCCTTACTGAGGCTCCGTCTTTGAAGAGCGTAGAGGATGGCGGGAATAAAGCTCCTGACAGAGCAGTTTTTCAGTCAGGATTCTGCCTCCTGTCGTGGCAAGGGCTACTCAGGGAGGTAACCTGCACTGCCTGCAGACAGGTGGAGGGTGAGGCAGGGCCGAAAGCAGGCCAAGGTGGCATATGGGATGGTCTTTCATTCCTCCCCTGTAAGATGCTCAGTGCCCTAACCCTATCAGCAAGGCTCAGGGAGAACACAAACCAATAAGGCCTTTTGCCTTCCATTCTTTTATTACTGCCATTTTTTTCTTTGCTGCTGCCCAAGGTAAACTGGCAGCTATGCCAAATGAAATCACTGCCATCTCCTGCATTAATTCTTTTTTTTTTTCAAGATAGATATTTTAAAAAGGGCTCACGTTTCAAATCCACACCACACCTAGCCTGGGGTCACCCTTTAGCTTTCCTAAGCCCCAGCGCTGTACAATACATTTGATAAGGGCTGTGATAACTCACAGTCTTTGGGTGTCAACCCCTCAGCTGTGCCGCCGCGTGGAGCGGGGTGTGGGGATCTGCTGGCTAACACGAAACACAAGCTCTGGGAAACACTTCCAAAGAGGAGCGAGGCGCGGCTTGGTTTGGGTTGATCTCTTTGCCCTTTACTGGGCTGCCTCACGCCGCTTCCTGGAGTGCTAAGAAACAGGAGCTCTGTGAAACGCTTCCAGCGAGCAGCAAGGCCCAGCGCAGCCCAGCCCTCCGCGGTTTGGTTCGGGCCCTTCGCCCTTTACTGGGCTGCCTCGGGCCGCTTCCTGGAGGGCTGTGGCAGGTCAGTAACACGCCCGGGAAGGACTCGGGGGAGGCAGGCAGGGCCGAAAGGCAGGCGGGAGGAACCCTCAGGGCCCGGTGCAAGCCCGTGCGAGGCGCCGAGAGCTCCGCAGCGCCCGCCCGGCCCCGGCAGCCTCTCCGCACCCCGCGGCCTCGGCCTCCGGCCGCCCGAGGGAGCAGCCATCTTGGGGCAGCGGCGGAGGCGCGGGAGCGCGGGGCCCGGCCATTGGGGGAGGCGAGCGGGGCCCCCGTGACGCCATCAGCGCGCGCCCGGCCGCCGCGGGGCTGCTCCACGGAGGTGCCGGCCGGGCCCGGGGTGGGGAGGGATAGGCCGGGGGCAGCCCGCTTCGGAAAGCAGGGGGTGTGTGAGAAAGCACAGCTGTGTAGATGAAACTTTTAACTCTGCCTTAAATAAAAATATTCACCGCTTTTTGGAGTGGCATCTGTTTCTCGCGTCAGAGGGGCAACCAGTGGATGAAGCTTCATGCCCACTTGATGCGTGTGTGGGTAGAAGCACTGCAGGCTCCTGGCTGCTCCCGGCGGCGCCTCTGCCTCGCACAGCGCTGGTGGCTCTGTCTCCGCTTCCTCTTGGCAGTATCTGTCTCTGAGAAGTGGTGGGAGGAGTACAGGGACGCTCCTGGAGTGAAAAGCAGCTAGGAAGAAAACCCATGGGCACTCCATTGTTGCTTTTGCACGGATGGTGTCGTATTGGTTTGGGTTTTGACAGTGCTTTGCACTCTGAGCTCAGGGAATTCATGCCAAGTCACAGTACCTCTGCTCACAGGACCTCATTGCTCTCTACAACTACCTGAAAGGAGGTTGTGGAGAGGAGGGAGCTGGGCTCTTCTCCCGAGTGACAGGGGACAGGACAAGAGGGAATGGCCTCAGGCTCCACCAGGGGAGGTTCAGGCTGGACATTAGGAAAAAATTTTTCACAGAAAGGATCATTGGGCACTGGCAGAAGCTGCCCAGGGAGGTGGTTGAGTCACCATCCCTGGAGGTGTTTAAGGGATGGGTGGACGAGGTGCTGAAGAACATGGTTTAGTGATTAATAGGAATGGTTGAACTTGATGATCCGGTGGGTCTCTTCCAACCTGGTGATTCTATGATTCTGTACCCTGATCCACGAGGTCCTGGGCAAGTATGTTGTAAGACACAACTCGAAATTCAAAGAGCGGAGTGTTTTCTGAGACCTGCCCCAGCATACAGGGCTGGACAGAAAGATCCTCCCAGTCTCTCCATAGAATGTCTACATGCAAGAGAGAAAAAAAAACCCAAGTTACAGGCTGGGGAGTGAAATATGGCATATGGATAAAAGACCGCCAGACCGGAGATGATCGTAGGTTTGGGAAGATAAAGTGACTTTCTTTCAGGAAAGGCAAATGCTGTTGATGTAAGAGAAAAATAGCTAATTTTGGAAAATCGTTCATGAATGTCACACACACAGTGGTAGAAGATCTTCAAGGCCCGATAGTCATTGCACATTGATGTGTAGTGTGAAACAAAACCAAGCAACAATCATTTGGTAATTGTTTTCCTGTTCATCTGAGGCAGCTCCTCTCAGAACTCTTATTTGTTGTTGTAGTTAATGATACACTTCAGCTGGAAATCGAAAATTAAATGCTTATCAAGACTACAGTATTGCTTCAGTGGAGATAAGATTTCACCTTGAGTGTCATGGCAGCTCATTTCTGAAGTTTTGAGGATACACTTGTATGTCACAATTTCTTCTGTAATTTCAATGATTTTTCTTGTTTAAATGACAGTGATGAAGCTAGTTCTTCAGGGTAAAAAATGCAAACAAGAAACTTGGATTTTTATGGTTTAAATATTTTTAATATAGAAATGGCACTAGAATTGCGTTTGAACCATTGTGAACTGGTTCTCAGAAGAAATGGTACACAGAATAAAAATAATATTTGCAAATAGTTTAATTCAACTCTTATACTAGACTTACTACAGTGTGTGTTACTTCTCATGTTAACACCTACACAGGTGTCCAGATCCACCCCAGATCTTCTTCACATATTCTGCCCTGTTGGTGCTACAGGGCTTCTTATCCCTTTTAAGAATGGATTGTGTATCAGTGGCAAAATAGAGGCTCACTTAATAGCTCCAAATCATAGAATCATGGAATGGTTGGAGTTGGAATGGACGTTGAGATCATCCAGTCCAGCCCCCTACTAAAGCAGGTTCACCACAAGCAGGTCGCACAGGAACATGTCTAGGTGGGTTTTGAATATCTCCAGAGTAGGAGACTTGACAGCCTCCCTGGGCAGCCTATTCCAGACATTAACCTTTAGTCAGGTACACATAGGCTCTCTGGTACTTGCATGAGTCTCTGATGATGTTTGTGAACTAAGGGTGTGATTAGTTAAACCTGATGAGACTAATTTGCAAGAAAGCTTCTGAATGGAAATTTTGCAGATACAGGTTCTGGTTGTTCTCTGATCAGTCTTCCTCCTTGAGTGCAGGACTAAAAGGCACTTCCCAAATCCCATCCCCTGCTGTTGAGACATTCTTAAACTTTTCAATCTCCCTCTTAAAACTAATTAGGTTATTTTCCTTATGTTATTCCCACTGTGAGGCTACACCATACTCTGAGCTCAGATGGCTAGACACTTTGTAGTTTCCAGTCTGCATGTATTCATAGCAGGTATAATCCCTTTTGTCCTTGTGCCAAACTCTTGCTTTGGTTTAGACACTTCTTCTCTGTAGTGTTTAGCTTCTGTCTTTGTAGAGTGCAGTCACATATTGTCTTTTCCATTGCTTTTTACATCAAATAAGAGGTTCTTTTACAGTCTTTCCCTAATGAAAAGCAGCACAGGGACCCATCTCAGAGGATATTCCATCTGACATTAACCTGTTTTTCAGATGGGTGACCAAAATCACTCAGTCTGCTCTGTAATGTACTGACGTTTTAGAGAAAAGCACTAGCAAATCTTTATCTCTTTTATCTCTTTCTGGTACATTTTAGGGTAACGTTTACTTCTTCCATCACTCTCACGCTAGTTTCTAGCTTTGAAATCATCATCAGCTGACAGTAAATACCCCATGTGGGCTTAATTTGCTGTCAAATGCAATTAGTCAAATGGAGTTTTCAGTGCTGTTAGCTCCAGCTCTCTTGGGCTGATACTGTCTAGTACTGTGGAGTTTCACAGGTATTTAGGAACAAACAAATTTTAAAAAGTTGGTTTCAAGATGGAAAGACTGTAATAGACCTTCTTGAGCTTACCTGCAGTTTCTCACAGCGAGAATGGTGAGTCAAAGGACAGAGGCTGTCCTATGTGGGCACGGTTCTCTTGGTAGCTTTGATGCTTTCTTCTGGTTTGAAATGAAGGTGCACAGTGGATTTAGGGGTATGCAGTTTTGTTTCTGAGTTTTCTGGTAAACACTGGATGAGGTTTATCCCTGGTGTTTTCTAAGATGATGATTTGGTGTTGCTAGTGCTTTATTGTTTGGGTTCAGAAAAGGGTTGGCTTTTACAAGGAAATAAGTTGTATTTTAGTAAGATGAAGTTCCATAGATTTGCAGCTGTGCTGCAGGTTTCTCTGAAAAAGTTGAAGTTTTTGTACACAAGTAGTAACCCTTTTAGGTATAAAATGTCCTTGCAGATGAAATATGTAGGGAGTATGTTTGAATAATTTGTGTGTCATATGTGTGCCATGTGTTGTCTGCACAGATGTTCACCCATCTGTCATCACACCCTGTTATGTTCACAGCTAATATTATTTCTCTCCTGTGGTTGTAACTTGCTTCACAAGGGACAGAAGATCCCCGCTTCAAAGAGAGATCAGTTAGGTAAAGCACAGATAACTACCCATGGAGATCTAGGATTAGAAGGGACTCCTGTGTCATCTTGTCCCATCTCCTGCTTTAGTTAGGCAGTCGGTTCTTAAAGTTTAAATGACGGCCCTCCCGGTGCCTTCTCTTGTGATGCTGGTTCTGCTTCTTACTCCTTAGCTGTTCAAAATGGTGCATTAAGGTCTGATCTAAACTTAGTCGTGGAAACTATTTTGTGGAGGCTTTTTTGGACTTCAGCTTTTTCTTTTTCAACCTTTGTGCTTGTGTGCTTGCCATTTTGATGTGCTTTTAAACAGCAGTTTGTTGTGGTTTTGTGTAATTGTTTTTATGACCATCTGAGAAGCATTTAATTCACCTCTAATAGACAGACTTCATTTTTCATCAGTGTGATTGACCGTTTATTTTTTTCACAGCCTGCTAGGTTGTAGTTCATTACACCTCCAGATACAAGAATGGGGAATCACCTCCTGAAATGGCAAGATAAATGGAAAAAGTGTTGGGTTTATGTAGCACAGAGTAAGTTTGTAGAATTTACTGCCACAGAATGTCATTGAGAGCATTGTGGTATTAAAATCAATGGAATAATGCTTTTTGTCCTTCTGGAGTTTTCTTTTGAGTATTTTCATTCATTCTGCTGGTTATGTTGATTTCCTGTCTGAAGAAGATGCTAATTGCACTGGTTTAGTGTTGTCTGTGTATGTTGTTTCAGAACGCATCCCAGTCCTTGAGTATTGCATATGTCTTGCCCCTTCCTTTTGAGTGGCTGGAATAGTATCATAAAAAGTGAGGTCCTAAAGAGGAAGAGATCTCGGGTCTGGCCTTGGACAAGCCGATGGGTTTTCCTGAAAGCCACGGGTGGGAATCTGTTACTGCTGCTAGTCTGGTGCATGGAAGAGAAATGTGTTCTACTCCTAGATCTGATGTTGTACGGTTTTATTGCAGCACCTCTTCTGGTGTTTCAGACCTCACATTTGTCACTCATTTACTATATATACACCCAAGTCAGTCGCTGCCTCTTTGTTTTTTCAGTTTCTCATCTATCAATCGGGAGTGGTGTGTCTGCTTAGATTTTGCCTTTGTGTAATCAAAAATGTACTCACATAGTCCCTGGCCAACTGAATCCCTTTATTCTTGGCTGTGACCGCTGGGTCCCACAAGAATGGTATTCATTGTGAACAGAAAACTTCATGAGTCTTGGAGGATAATTGGATGGGAGTTTTCACGTAAACCTTGATGTGGTTTTGGAACTGAAGCCTATTCTTGGTCTGGCATCAGCAGCACGCTACTTCTGTGTTGATGTTCCTCCATTCAAAGGTTACCACTGAACTGAGTTGCCATGCTGCAGCTAAATAACCTTCTCATCACAGAAGAGTGATTCAGCAGTGTAAGCAAAGGCCCCAAGGTAGTTCCCTGGTTAAATGACAGATGATAGAAACAATTTCTCTTGGCTATCTTATGAGTGTTGACCATCATGGTTTGAGGGAAAATGTTGAGTCCACAAGAGAAAGACTGGTGTGCTGAAAAGCCATGTTTTTCTCCATGGTGTTCTCTATTGAAGTAAAACTATTTTGCAGGGAGACCTGCCAGAAAAGCTCAACTCACGAGTTTCATCCAAATTGTGATGAATTTTCATGGGACCAGATGCAGAGTTGAATGGGGCCCCATGTCTAATCAGCCACCGATGCGTGCATCTGCCTGCCTCGTAACCTGGCCAGTGAGTTCCTCCCAACATGCACAGTGCTGCCAGTACCTGTGTACTGGGTTTCACCTATTGAATAGTGCTTTTCCTCTTGGCTGGCGCTCAGGAGTTGGCAGTCTGGCTCCCCTCCATCTCTCCTTGGGTAGAGCTGGGCACTTTTCATTCTTGGCTGGCAGTTGGGATGTTTGGCAGAGATCTGAGTAAATATATGTGCGGGCATATCTTCATTGGAGAACTGTGTGGCACTGCCTTCCCTAATCAATAATGAAAGAAAGATCCTAGGATGTGTGGAAATGTGTTGGGGTTCAGAAGGTGAAGGATGTTTTTGTCACAAGCTGAGGAAGATGTCAGGGGTTTTGTGCACAGTATTGAAAAGCTGAGTTAAAACTGTTAAGTCACTAGAGAGATCCTCCTGTGAAACAGCTCTGTGTGTATACATAAAATTTCCAGCTCCTAGTCCATGCAGGTAGTGTTCGATGAACTGGTGATGAAAAGCAATTAGTTGGCAAGTAATTCATCTAAAAGATTGGCAGAGGATTTTGCAGGCTTACACCAGAGCTGGCTGGAGACAATAATCTCTTTTCTTGAAGAATGTTGAGGTCCTGACGCCCAGCTCGCTGGAATGAAACCTGAATGCTTTTTAATTCTCTGTGAGAGACTTTTTTTTCCCCTCTTTGGTTTTTGTTTTTTAGGAAGGAACATAATGTTTCATTGTGATTTTGTCAATGATTTTGATATAATGGATTAAAAGAGTAAATGTCTTCCAAATCCCAAAGCCTTTTAAAAGAAGAATTCCATTTGGAACACAACAGAGCTGTTTTCTTCCTTGAATTTTTGCTTTAATTTAATTTTAAGCAGAAGTTTACACACTTCAATGACAGCATGGATTCCCCTGTAGCAATGATGTGCAGTGGGGAATAACTGCAAACAGGAGTTTGTTTGTTTGTTTGTCCAGTTATACTTTATGCTATCATGGAGGGGAAAAGAGTGGCAGAGGGGGAGGTTTGCATACGCTTGACAGCCTTGTATTGTGCTAAAGCAATTAAAAAAGTCTTCAGCGTGGATAAGAAACAAGAGAAAACTTTGGTGCCCTGGATGAGAGAGCAGGATTGATCAATGCATTACTGTAATTTTACAATTCCATTGCAAATTGTGATAATACAGAAAAGAAAGAAAGAACAGGTTAGTAAAGTGCAACAGAGCAGGCTTTGGAGAGGTGACTTTCTCTTGGCTAAAAGTTCTTGGGTCGTGGTCTCCTGATGTGACTGGAAGGAACAGAGACTTAAATAGCAGTTGTTGAGCTGCTCAGAAGCTCCAGTGGGTTCTGTTTCATTGTTCTTTCCCCAGTTTCTTGTCAGGCAGAAATAAGAACTCTTGCTGTCCACAGAACCCCCAGTGACTGGTCCGTCAGCCGTTGCTAGTGCTGAAGCTTAGCAGCCTCCTGATGTTGGGACCCTCACTGGCTCAAGTCAACGTTCACTGACTTCCCTTTTAGAGGTGGAAAGGTATACTGTTGTTTGAAAAGCAGCACATTCATCTGAAGTGTACTAATCTATTTTGGGATGCTGCTGTTAGCTGTTTGATGTTGTTTTGTTATTCCTCAAATCTCAAGGGAGTTTGTGTTCAGTCATAGGGCTTAGGCATATCTGGAGTCTCCAGCGACAAGGAGATACGACTCCGTAAGAGTCTGGGCAAACACACTTGGTACATCTGGCACAAAGGAGCTCCAGCCCCGTGGAACAAAATACATTACTGGAAAACTGAAAAGCTTTACGCTGCTCATTTCTGGTTTGGCTGCTGATCTGCAAGGTAGCCTTCAGTGTTTTGGTTTTATCTCTTTTTTTGTGCAGGTTTACCCCAAACGTGTGCTGAGGAAGATACTAGGTTAGGCGTTTTGACTGAGGAATAGCCTTCTGTAAGTGCTAGTGTTCTGTAAGTGCTAGTGTGTTCATTTGCAGGAGTAACGCTGATTATAGACTTTATTCTCTCAAACATCTGATTTGTTACTGTGAATTCAAAGGGATAATTTAGTGCTGAAAATGGTTTGGCTTTTCTGTATTCCTGAATGTCAGTGTGTTTTATAGAAGTGTGCGATAGGTGGCCACAAGAGGGCTTGCTAGCATCCTTCCCTCTGGTCCCACCCAGGGAGCCTTCACTCAGCTTCTTGCAATTGGATTTAAGTTTTGAGGGGGAGAACAGAGCAGTAGAGAGGTGTAAGGCTGTGCTTATCCTCAATCTCAAATGGTGCTGTATAAGAAAATTCTGATACTTCCCAGTACTAAAAAGAAAGGCTAGTTTGTTTTTGGGACAGCCTGGGAGTAGCATGCAATTAGCTTCCATTTATTTGTTCATCGCAATTATTCACGAGATTGTTTTCCTTAAGAAGTCTAGGTCTGTAGTTTTTTCTTTTCTTTTTTTCTCCCTTCCCTCACCCCCAACAGCTTATTATCTTTCACCAGCATTTTCCAAGTCCAAAAGAATTGGTTAATGTTGCCTAATGCTGTAAATGTATGTATTTGCCCTCGCTGGAGCAATGTTTTTGAATCAAGACAAAAAAGGGCTTTTGTTTAATACTAAAATAAGTATAAAGAGTTAAAATAACATAAATTATACTCTCTGAGTTTTGAGACAAACTATAGACTGATTATTTATTTTTACGTATTTGCCTCTTATTGTTGGTTACCAAAGTTCAAATTTTAAAAGGCTAGAGCTGTATTTCATCTCTGAGACCTTTTAAGGTGACATTCTTAGATAATCATGTAAATATAGTCCCAGAAACATGGGCTGTAAGATATCTGGAATATCTCTACTACAGAAAAAAACCCTCATTACATAGAGGCAGCACAGAGCTCTGTACTTGGATTCTGCAGTCTTGATTTCTAAAATTCAATTCTGAAGTGTATAGTTTGATAAAGATTTAGTATCTTCTTTTCAGTCATGTTCTGAAAAACAATTTCATGGAAGTCCATTTCTGCATTTCACTGCACTGTCTTCCAAAGTTACTAGCACTTACTATTAAAGACTTCATCTGACAGTTAATTTATAAATGACATTGAAAAAAACAAAGGAATAGACTGATAGTTAGGTTTTTGTAGATTTATATTGGGATCTCAGCTTCCATTTAAATAATGTTTTCTTCAGATCTGCAATTAGTAATTAATCTCTCTGAGAGTGTGATGTTAATAATGCCTTTATACAGCTGTTGTATTACTATAGCCTTTTGGCCATGTTACCCTGATATACCTGCTGAGTTATCTTTCAAAATGAGTAGGATAGAGATGCCACGCCATCCCTTCCTGAAAGAAGTTTGTCAGTGGTCAGGTACTCTTGAGATACCAGTATCCATATTCCCACTTGCTTTCCAAACCTCTACAAAGTAGATGAATTTAATTTTTCTCTGTGGAAGAATAAAGTTGTGTTTATCACTGAAGAGCAACCACAAGACAGGAAAGTAGAACATCTGTGGCTGAAATGTGCATGTGTATAAGCTGAATTAAATTTTTTGAGAATGGAAGTTTGGCTGTGATAATCAGGTTTAATTTCTATCTTGGTTGTTGTTTCTCTTTGGGGTTTTGTTTTGGTTTTCCTGAAGGGATGAGGGACCTTTGCCAAGACTACCTAAAGTGAAACAAAAGATCAAGCAACTGAATTAGTTATGTATCTTTTATCATGTTGTAGCTTTTAGACATCTATATTTAATTATGTCCAGGTTTTTATAACTTCTTCAGGAAAATGTTCTGTTTGATTTGAATTCAGAAATGTCAGTGACAGAAGAGATTGTGTTAGAGAAACAGTCAGTGTAGATGAGGTGGCAATGGGAAGCAGTGAGGAAAAAAATTCTAAAATAATTGGTCTCTCCTTTCTTAGACTGAACTGGAAATTTCAGTTAATGGATTTGACAAATGGTCTGAAATGTAGAAGTGCTCTGCTAAAAGTATGTAGCAGACATCCTTAGACTTAGGTTTTTTTTCAAAAAATGTTAATGCATCAAAATGAAGTAGAAGAAACTCCTAGTAAGGAAGGAATGCTTAAATTCCTCTAAAGCACCTATCTGAGAGAGTGGGACTTGGCTCTCATTTTGTGCTAGCAGCAGTTCATGGGCTTTATCCAGTGAAAGTTCACTGTAAAGTCCAAAACGGTGCTGGAAGCAGGACATGAGCACTTTCTTTCTCTCTTTTTTATTTATTTTTTCTTCCCCTTGGGAGTTGTATCCTGACTACTGGGCTGTGAAGTTATTCTTGCGTTCTTTTTGCTGCAAAGGGTCTTGAATTCTTTTCTCTATATCCTCTGCAAGTGATTTGAAGCCTGCCTAGGAGTGCTCTTGGAGCTGAGTTTTCCAAGATTAGGCATTGGCTTCCAAGACTTCACAGGCTCCATCAGCCCAGTGAGGGCAACAGCACTTCTTCCACCTCATAGCAACAACCTCTTCAAGTGCATCTGTAACCAAATAAAAGCTACCCATGGGAGCAGTGCAAACACAGGCTTTTGTTTCAGTTAAACCTCTGGTCAGGTAGAATGATTGCACTAGCAGTTAATGACAAGCATTTCAGCATTTAGTTGTGGGTGATAATCAGGTTGCCCGAGCAACACTGTAGTCTTTGGAGAGATGGGGACTTTAGGATAGGCAGGCACTGGATTCAGGTGTTGTGGGTCACTTTCTAGAAGCCTCCAACACTCTCCACTGCGTGGAAGGTATTTGGCTTAATAGTAGGCAGTGTGACTATTGCCATGGGCTTTCCCAAATCAGGAGGAGTATCTGATTTCAATCTGGTATCAACAAACCAAAAACACAGGAACTTCTTTAGTGTGACGTATTTAAGTCTGGACCTATTCTAACTTGCTCATTTCACTGATGTTTAAAAACAAACAAACACACTAAATAGAACTCCCCAATATATTTTTTGTTGCAGGTTTTTTTGGTTGGTTTGTTTGTTTGTTTGCTTTTTAACTGCATTTCCTGAGGTTCAGAGTGGAGCAGCGAGCACAGATAACTGCCATGTACCATATACTCTAGTGGAGATTGGGTTGTTCGCAGGATGTACCCTAGTCATGCCACTGTTTACTCAGGGATGCGGTTGATCACAGTGCATCTTGCAGCACGCCCATGTCGAGACAGTACTCCAGCCAGACTGTCTCATCCTGGCACTATTGGCTCTTACTTCACTTTACAGAATCTCAGAATTTTTTAGGTTGGAAAGGACCTTTCTTAACAATATGTTTGACTGCTTAAAAACAGCTATATCACTGGGTCCCCCCTTCAGTGTGTAACAAGAAACCTTTGACCATAGCACTGGGAAATAAGAAGGAGAATGGCTTTGAAAGTTAATGTGTTGCCAGCAATCAGCTTTGCAGCAGTGGGTTAAGCAGGACTGTCTCTGTAGACTGTCACTGACCAGACTTTTTTTTTTTTGCATTGACCTGCTAGTTTTTTCCCTCCCCTCCCACCCCCACCTCTTCTCTTTTTCTTTCTCTTTTTTTTTTTTTTTTCTTTTTCTCAAGTCTCTTTTGATTTCATGCTGGCTTTTTAAATTGAGGATAAAGTTAATTCACCGCACAATGCCGCAGCTGGAATGAAGTACTGCCAGTCGCCTGTGTGGAAGGGAGGGCTCTGTGCTGGCTGGGGGTGGCTCGTTGCATCTCCTAAGGCCACTACGGGCTGTCACTGATTTATTGATAGTGCTTCTAGCAACAAAGCAAGAAGTTAACTAATTGTGAACATATGGTTCAGCTCATGCTTGACTCAGCAGCCACCTTGTTAGCCTGGAGCTGCGTAGGTGTTCAGAAGGAGGAGAAGAGGAAAGTTTTGGGTAGGTGATGTGGTCCAAAGTCTTGCTGACAAGCCAGAGTGTGACATGATTGATCCTAATCTATTCTTTTTGTTGGGAGGCAGCATGCTGCTGTCAGGAACAGCTTGGTAATAACAGATTTGTGGCCTCTAAGTCCTTGTGGTTATAGTCAGCATGCAACACTCAGTCGGCTCCTTGCATGCTCTGTACTTAATTGGTCTCAATGGTGGGGTCTGAAATGAGATGGTAGTTCAAGGTGCAACACATGCTATACCTGAAATTGCAGCCTGTGAGCTGCTGCACAGATGTCAGCTTTTTACCAGTGGGCTTACCACTGGGGACCCGGAGGGTCCGTACAGAAAGGGACAAGGGACGACTGAGAGAACTCTGCAGATTTGCAGTGCTTAATATGGAATTAATTAGAGGAAAATTTAGAATGTGACTGGTAGGGGAACAAGGAGGGAGACATACAGAACGTGTTAGGAAGTTCATCAAGGTGGATTCCGATTTTGTCTGCATTGAGTGGTCAGCATGTATAGACTGGATGCAGGAGAATATTTAATGGGAGTTGATACCAGCTAAAGGGGGAAGGAGAGTGTCTCTGTCCATCTGTTGGTCTTTCATGAATGAATTGGATTATGCCACAGGGCCCAAAACAGTGTAGTTAGAGGCTGGTTTTTTTTTTTTTTCATGGGCATACATAGTCTCCAGGAGGAGTGGACTTACTGCTATATGGACATTTATAAGCTTAAAGCAATTTTAGGTTTCTCATAATTTGCTTAAATGGAAATGCTAAGCATAGAAGGATAGCAATTTTAATAGCAGGAAGAGTGCTAGGGGTGTATGATTTAATACACCCATCAAACAGGCTATTTTGTGACTACTTAGATGGAGAAGAAGTTGGCAGAGAATGCGATCTGTAGACTGGGATGGTATAGC
The DNA here is from genome assembly GCA_033459285.1 of Clamator glandarius. Lineage (NCBI taxonomy): Eukaryota > Metazoa > Chordata > Aves > Cuculiformes > Cuculidae > Clamator > Clamator glandarius. The sequence continues at coordinate 2,132,345 of JAUNZM010000332.1, read as the reverse complement.
AAGGCCACAGTCATCAGGCTGAGGGAGGACAGGGTTGGAGACCTCTACTAGGCACTGGTGAAGGTGCATCTGAAGTACTGTGTATAGTTTTGGTCTTGACAGTAGAAATGAGTTGTTGACATAGTGGAGAATGTAGCAGGCGGGCTGCTCAGCTGGTTGTGAGGCTGGAGCACATGAGAGCGAGGGTGCTGTGTTTGCTTAGCCTGGACAAGAGGGCTAAGGGAGTCTGCAGTCTTCCACTGCCATGGTGAAGTATGGAGAAGACAGGCCAACTCTTCTCAGGCATGCACAATGAAAGCAATCAGTGGACAAAATCTGGGACAAATTATATTCCAGTTAGATATGGGGGAAGGAGGGAGAACCCAACCAAATTTGGTAGGCTAGAGAGGCCATGGAATTACTGTTTCTGGAGGTTTTCATAACTTCTCTTGGGCAGCATGATCTAAATTTGAAAAGGATCCTCAACTTTTGTATAAGCAAGCTGCAGGTGGAGCACAGCCCAGGGCCTGGGACAGGGTGCCACGGCTCATGTTCTGTCATGCATTGCTGTGCTGGCTGGCTCCAGTGTCATACCACGATGAGCATGGCAATTATCATTGTCACTTCTATAATGCAATGAGGTAGAACAGTTAATTAGTGGGTAGAGCAGATCTCTATACAACATTCTGGAATATAATTCACCCAGATACAGCAATAGCTTTTCTTAGTGAAGCTGTGTTTTAGGCTGTGGTGAGATGGTTAGTGTAGAAACAACTTTTGGGGCTAAATAAGAAACAGGTGAAGGACAAGCACTTATCTCCTATGAGAAGGTGCTGCAGCTGTGGATGAGTTTCGGACCGAACATGAGAGGTCTCTCTGAGAGCTGACACTGCTACTGTGAAAGGAGGTTTGAGGTCACCTTACTGACAGCACTGCTGCAGGCTGGAAGCACTGCTGCTAACTTGCACTACAGATTCAGGCTATTGAGCTGTTAATCTCTAGGTAAGTCATCTAGAGGAGATAGAGGGATAAATTCTCAGGCTATTATAGTTGCTGTTGCAGTGGATTTCTGACCAAAGCCTTGCTTTGTATTTGCCTGTAGGGACTTCCCCGGCTGAAAGTTTTGCCTACTATGCAACCAAATAGGAGTACTTCTTACTGAGATCTATATGTCAGCATCTCTGTTGCGATGTATGCATTAGACAAAGAACTGAGACTAAATTCAGGCTTAAGATATCAACAAATTGTCATTAGTATCACTCTGACAGTGTGAGGGAGAGATCTGATGGAAAGCAATGCTTAAGCCCAGTATAACACCTTATTAGCTTGTCTGCATGGTGCAAAGCAGCTTTGGCGGAAGTAAGAACTAGGATTTGATGCTTCTCTGTTTATCCTAGGATCCACTTCACTCTGTTTTTTACCCAGTGAAGGAGCGAAGGACAGAGGAGATGTTGTCAAGGCAGTGCCAGCATTCCTCACTGCAAAAACCACCCACTGCTTCAGTTTGTAGCAAGTGCAGGCTGTTTCAAAACAAGAACATGCTCTTGAAATTTCAAAGGAATTGGTCTTAAGTTTGAAAGTGTTTGGATCAGCCACTGGTTTTGTACCTAACTCAGAAAGGGAGCTGGGGATGAAGATTAAGATTTAGATCATGATCCAAAAATCCTGTAAATAGTCAGGAAAATGTGAGTTTGAAGCCCAGTTTTGGACTGGCTGCCAGGGAGATGTCCCAGCTGCTAAGTGAAGAGGAGGTTTTCTGACTTTAGTTTGAAGTTGTTGCTCAAGGGCAGACCTATATCTGAGTAGGAACAGTTATTTGGTCTAGCTGGTGCCAAATGGAAATTGGGTAGCAGTGATCATAGTTTTCTGGGCACCTTATTTTCTTTGGAGTTGGTATAAAGGAATAAGTAGAACTCCTAGTGCTGGCAAATGAGACCAGCATATACAGATCAAAGGCAGAGACACTGTAGTGAGTCCCTGCAAAGGGAAAACCTATGTTCTCTGCAAGTAACGCTGCGTTTCTGCTAGAGTGTATGGAGATCTTTAGTCTGTGAGTTAATGAAATGACTTGTTTCCTAGTGCAGATGTTGCATAAATGTTGCTACACCTGCAATTTTACTCCCAAAACCTATTTCTTTGATAGTTTTACATCGCTATGGGCGAACTTTTGAGGTGCTTTCCCAGACCAAGTTCAGTGACGTTTCCCTGTTGGCTGGTTTCCTTTGGCTTCCCAGCTGAGACCTAGATCGTAGCAGTTGCCGTGTCACGACACTCCAGTTTCAGTACCAACTGCTGCTCCCTTTCCCACCAAACACGTATGTAACCATTAGGATGACTTGCATCCTGCTGAAAGCAAGATATCCGATCTTTACCCTACAAAAGTGTTGTTTAAAGGGCTCTGAAGATTTTGAACAAACTGGCCTGGCAGGGGGACTTTCAACTTCCCCTCCCTTATGGGCGCGACAGCCTGTGTTTGTAAACAGAGCCTTAGAGGAGTAGTGGGAGCCACTGGAGGACTGTCAGCTAGTTAATTGGATGTCAGCTCCCTGCTGGGGATGGAGGCTAATGAGTCATCCCGCATAAAGCGAGTGGTCCTGAGAGGAAAGGCAAAGAATTGGACAACAATAATCACATCTACAGAGAAGCCCAGAGCCCGCCTGTTGAGATAAAGGCAGAGCAGCATTTGGGGACAGAGGGCTTCCCTGTTTGGGTTTTGTTAAACAGAGATTAAGCAGGTCCTGAATTTGTAAAGTGAAATATTATTACTGGTGTGTGTATTTAAACATGTGCTCATATACATTGGCAGTGGTCTAGTTTACAATATAAACACTTGCAGTCCACATATTTTGGTTGCCTTTTGTTTTCTGAAAAGTACATAATCATCTTTTAAAAGTAATGAAATCAAAATATGTCAATGCAGAGTTTAATGCAGGTAATGGCAAAAAGTAGTAATAAAAGGAACATTGTAATCACTATTTCAACATAGGAAGTTACTTTTTTTCTGGTGAAGATAAGTCAGAGATTAAGTTCTTTTTGCTGAAAACTGTCTTCTAAAATGGTGTGTTCGGTTTTTTTTTTATTGAGAATGCAAAATCCAAAAAATTTCACTTTTTCTAGGTTAGCATTTTTACATAGATTCATTTTATTTCAAAGAACATTTTGATTGAAATATTAATCAATATAGTTGTGTGAGTAAATAGGGAGATTTTTTTATTGTATATCTTTTTCAAGAGAGGAAACACAAATGAGAGAAATGTGGTATATTGGCATTAAGTTGTATAAGAGTGTATGTTATGATTTAGAACTATTCTTGCCAAAGGAAAAGCTAATAAGAGAAAAATAGTCAGACACAGAAAGAATAGTAATATGAAGGTTACTGGTATCGTAGAAGAGAGGGCTATAAGAAATCCTGGGGAGTCATTATGCCCTAAAATGAGCTCCTGTTTACCTAAGTTGTGCCTGATGGGCATTTGCCTAGCTAGCTCTTTAAAAAGGAGAAGAATGGAAGATCCCGTGCCACCAATTCCAGCATGCCACTGTTCTTACCTGCAGAGTTTTCTTGGTGATTAATCTAAACCATCCTTGTTGCAGTTTAAGCCCATTGCTTCATGTCCTGTGCTCCTTGAACATAAAAGTATAGAATCTCCAGGTGGGAAATGACCCACTGGATCATGGAGTCCAACCATTCCCACCAATCTCTAAACCATGCCTCTCAGTACCTCATCCACCTGCACCTTAAACACCTATAGTTGTAGAGAGCAATGAGGTCTCCTCTCAGCCTCCTCTTCTCCAGGCTAAACACCCCCAGCTCTCTCAGCCGTTCCTCATAAGGCCTGTTCTCCAGCCCCTTCACCAGCTTTGTTGCTCTTCTCTGGACTCACTCCAGAGCCTCAACATCCTTCTTGTGGTGAGGGGCCCAGAACTGAACACAGGATTCGAGGTGCGGTCTCACCAGTGCCGAGTCCAGAGGGAGAATAACCTCCCTGGACCTGCTGGTCACGCAGTTTCTGATACAAGCCAAGATGCCATTGGCCTTCTCGGCCACCTGGGCCACTGCTGGCTCATGGTCAGTCAGCTGTCGACTGACACTCCCAGGTCCTTCTCCTCCAGGCAGCTTTCCAGCCAGGCTTCTCCTCGTCTGTACCTCTGCTTAGGGTTTTTGTGCCCCAAGTGCAGGACCCAGCATTTGGCCTTTCCTTTCCTCTTTCAGCAACATTTTTCAGTTTTGATACCTTCCTTAAATCTTCTTCAGAGCAAACACCATTTTATTTTCTTCTTTCATGGTATCCCAATCTTTCTAGTGTCTACCCACAAGACTTTCTCTGTGTGCTATTTATTATTTCCTGCATAACCAAGAAGGGACTTAAGGACCTGCTGCTAAAAGAGCTTTTTAGCCAGGGGAACTTTTGTAGGTATGAGCTACCTGCTAATTGGAGTGTCAGGGAAGTGGAGGTGGTGCTGGATACAGCCAAGCTCCAGCTGCCATCCTGAAGTTTCAACACGTCTCAGTTCTGTGTGGCCCACCCTCTTGTCCTCTGTAGTCCATAAGTAGCATGCACCCTGATCCTGTTGTAGCTCATGGCCACAGCACCAGGAAGACCTAAATGGCTCAGTGCTCTTAAGTCATTCAAAAATGACAATTCGCATGGGCTGAGAGCCAACTAAGTACATAAAGTATTGGTTTCTCTCCAGATTTATGCAGTGTGCTGGGTTTCACAGAATCACAGAATAACCAGGTTGGAAGAGACCCACTGGATCGTCAAGTCCAACCATTCCCACTAATCCCTAAATCATGATCCTAAGCACCTCATCTACCCTAACCTTAAACACCTCCAGGGACAGTGACTCAACCACCTCCCTTGGCAGACCGTTCCAGTGCCTAACCACCCTCTCCATGAAGAATTTTTTCCTAATCTCAAGCCTAAATCTCCCCTGTCGGAGCTTGAGGCCATTCCCTCTCGTCCTGTCCCCTGTCACTTGGGAGAAGAGGCCAGCTCCCTCCTCTCCACAACCTCCCTTCAGGTAGTTGTAGAGAGTAATAAGGTCTCCCCTCAGCCTCCTCTTCTCCAGGCTAAACACCCCCAGCTCTCTCAGCCGCTCCTCATAAGATTTGTTCTCCAGCCCCTTCACCAGCTTCGTTGCTCTTCTCTGGACTCGCTCCAGAGCCTCAACATCCTTCTTGTGGTGAGGGGCCCAGAACTGAACACAGGATTCGAGCAGCGGTCTCACCAGTGCCGAGTACAGAGGGAGAATAACCTCCCTGGACCTGCTGGTTACACCGTTCCTGATACAAGCCAAGATGCCATTGGCCTTTTTGGCCACCTGGGCCGCTGCTGACTCATGTTTCATCAGAGCTTCTCTGAGGTTTTTAGTATAGGCAAAAAAAGCAAACAAAGAGGTGTTTCCCTTGATCTACAGTCATCTGTAGGTATCATCGAGAACTGTTCTGAAACACTTGAAGAAATACTTCATCTAGTTATGAGGATTAGTGGAATTGCATAGTGGCCTCAAATTATGGGACTTCATGGACAGGGAAACTCTGTTTTGAAAGCTGTAGGTCCCTCAGCAGCTGTGACAATCATAGGCACTTCTATTTGCCCTGGCCTCCTGTTTATGCTAACGGGGTGGGATTTTTTTAGAGATAAAGATTTCTAGTAAGCCAATAGGTACAAGAAAGAAGGCAATTTACTGAGCTGGAGGGATAGTGTAGATCCAGTTACCTGAAAGAAGATGAAGCACTATGTCATCTCCTTCCAGAGCAATTCACATTAACTGGATAGCACAGTATAGTTACCTGGCTGTTGCTCATGCTAGATCTAATCTGTGAAGTAAAATCAAAAGGCTGTCAATCCTGTACCAAATTAAAACAGAATCATGAGAATTAACATGCTTTATAAATATGGGTTAAGCACACTATAAGCACACTGTAATTACAGTCAGCTGCCTGGATAGTGCAATCCAGTAGCACTGAGATTAGGAATTAAATTGAATATACAATTAATAGGAGCTTATATTAAAGGTATTAGTAGAGTAACAAAAGCTGTGTAACAACAGAGTGTGACCCAGCCTTGGACACAGACAATGGAGTTTGGTGTGCTATAATTAGCATGCATAAAACCTCCCCGTTAACTTGACAGTTTTCCGTTTTTCTTTAAAGAATTGAGCAGTGCAAAACAGTTTTGGTCCATCAGAGAGAGGCAATGTGTGGTCAGTAAGGAAGTGTTGAGGATCTCAACTCTGTGGGCAAGTTGGGTAGTTCCAGCTGGTTGATTGAGATACTTGACAAATTAATTTACCTATGAGGGAAAACTTTGCCCTCACACTGTGCATGCCTGAGTGATACCAGGACTGGCACACAGAGTTGCAAACAGCTCTCTGAAGAACTGCTTCTCGTTTTTCTCGTCCTTACTCACCTGAAACAAGTGGATCTTGGTGCAGAGAAATATTTTAATCTGTTGCAAGACCTGAGAGTTGAGGGAGAGGAACAAAAGCAGAAGGAGCGAAGGAATTTCTCATATACAAGCTGATAGTACTTCAAGAACTCAATTTGCATTTAATTCAAGATCCATACAGCAGTATTTGTGATTTGTGTTTTGTGACAGCTGGCATCTTTGAGATCACCCTGCAGGTATAGGACAGAGCTGGAGGAAGTTTTACAGATTAAAGGTAACAAAGTGCAGAGGTTTTGTGTAGAAACAGATCTGTGTGGGACATCTGAACCTGAAGGAGGGAAGAAAAGAAAAACTTGAGGGCTAATGGAAAGCCCTTCAGAGGCAAAATGCATTCAACAGCAGTTTATTTGAGTCCCACATGCAGCTTAGAATTCAGACAGGGGCACATTATCTGTGTGATTAACATGGAGTTTGGTGTTTTAGGATGAGGAAAAAGATTTGTGATCACCTTTAGCTCGGCTTGTAGCTGTTCTAATTAGCCTAGTGAGGTACTCCACTCATAAGACTTGCATTACTAGTGCTGCTGATCTTTGGCATAAGGCTGGCAGCGCATGCAGACCTGTGGCAGTGAAGGCCATGGCAATGCCCTGTAGTTGCTTACATTTAAGGTGTACAGACCTCAGATCTATTCCCTTCATCCACTAAAGACTGATTTCTCTTCTTGCATTTCACTAGGATACATATGAGAAAATTCTTTCCCACTCAGCCCATTTCTTAAGAAGGCTGAAATGCAGTAAAATGGGCCTTTCTGTGCTGGGACAAGCACTTCTGAAACTTGATAACCAGATGCAGAGGTCATACAAAGAGCAGCATGCAGTACTTCTGTCCAACGACTGAACCTTTCTCCTGTTTGCTGGAAGTAAAATATGGTCAATTCCTAACTGCCGGTTTCTTGTGGGGGAACCTCTTTTGAGATTATTTTACAGTTAAGTTGACCTGATTTTCCTCTTAAGATTTGGCTTTTGCCTAATGCCCCTACAAAACTCATCCGTATTCTCAGGGGAAGTTTTTTTTTTTTGTTCCTTTTCGCTATTATCCTGCTATTTTAGGATGAGCATTAGTCCCAAGGAATTTTATCTCTATCAAAGCTTCCCTGTTGTGTGGCTTCGTGTGTGGACTTGAACAGCATTTTGGTACTCACCCAAGATGGAAGCATCTGTTATTAGGGGTCAGATACCTCATAGATAAGTTGACACTACTTTTCCTAGTTAAAAGAGTAGCTGCCTGTTACATCTTGGTTTCAAAATTTTGCCATTTGCGGAAAAGTTTTGTATTTCCAAGTAGCTGCACAAAAGATCAGAATCATTGGATGAATATTATTTCTTCTTGCCTCCTTTCTTTTCTACTAACTATGCAGCCTGTGTTGGAGATTTTAAATAAAGCACACGTTACTAGTGGCTCTGGCTTTCCAAATAACATCTGTAATGTTTGATTTGTTCTGGTGCTTAAGGTTGGGGAAGAGCTCTCACTTCTTTTGGGAAGTTTTGAGTATCTCCCTCTGTGTTGAACTGTCTTGCAATTTGTCATGGTCAGTAAAAAGGGTTACTCTTTGCTAAGTGTAAAATAGAAGTCCTACTAATGCCTTAACTGCTAGTACTAAACACAAAAGCAATGCTTCCAGAGGTCCTTGAGCTACAAATTCTTCATGACTAGGAAAGTATATGGCTGAAGCATCACCCTGCTGTTGCATTCTTTCCTGGGCATCCTCTAATTTCTGCAAAAGACGACAGATTGTAGATGTAAATGGTCGCTTGGTGCTGTTGTATCTACATATTTGTAAAGATTAATTGATTAAATTTCACCCCTCCTTCTCAAAATAAGGGCAGATTATCCAGCTATGTGGTGTCATGTTGCTTAATTTGTCCAGTATTTGCCACTTCTCATCCTAAAGGTGGTAGTAGCTGGAGGTTAATGTTATATGTGGTTTTACCAGTGATGAGTTAGAAAAGATGATGAAAATATGATGTCCAGCCTAGACAATTCTTTGCTGTCTTATTGTCATCTTGAGTGGTGAAAAAACTTGAAACAACTGAAATCTTATTGAGCGACATTTTCAAAATTGAATTAGAAAATGTTATTAGATCTACTTCTTGTTTTGGTCAGCCCTACAAATCTACTCTGGGTTGTATTAGGTTGTGTCCCTCTGTGACACCTGCTTCTTGGCTATCTGTCATATGTCACACTCTGCCCAGTGTCACAATCTGTGCTAGGGGTGCAAAAGCCTTTCTCTTGTGCTGTTCTTATGACCTGTAACTTGCTTCCTTATTATTTTTTCCTTTTAAAAGTTTTCTCTTGTTGCCTGAACCTCTTGATTTTTGCCAATTCTACCTTATGTTCTTTGGCGTTGACTTGATTAATGATTTTATAAAGCTATTTGGTGGACAGTTTGCATGAAGCATAAGCAAATACATTATTCTTGTTTTACTTAGAATTGTAGGGGAAAGCAATGTTTGTTTATATATATTCTGATGTGTATGTACTTTTTATTTGAATAGGGTATGTTTGTAATATATATACGTGGACAGACATTAATATAGATATATATATGGACAGATGTGTGTATACCCAGTCTGTTTCATCACACACTTCTGTGCACTCCTGTTGTGTGCCCCGAGTCCAGATAGATTTCAGACACACAGTCTGACCATCTGATTGTTGCTATTATGCTTCAGAGTATGTTTTCAAAAATAATTTCCTGCCACATTCCTGACTGTATTTGTAGGCTGGGTTTATCCTCTTCCCTGCTGTTCCATGATCTGCCCCTAGGTTACTAACAACCCCAACAGACAGCCTGGCTCAAGCTACCTGCTGCTTAGACGCAGATTAACTCACTACCAGCCATATGGACTACCGACTTGACAAATTCCTCTCCTTTTGCTTTCTGCTCTCAGAAAAGTTAATGGACAGTTTGCTGGTAAAGAAAATATAAAACAAAACCCCAAACCTGGTGACATAATCACCTGGGCTTAACACAACTGGCCCCTCCATCTGCCTTTACACTGTGATTTGTGCACATAAAGCAGAATATGGTGCTGTGTGCAATGCGAGTTCGCGTTGGTGGCTTTCCCTTATGGTGTATGTTCTTGTTTACAATAAAATGGAACTAGGCAAAGGCATTATGCATGTATCTCACACACATAACCATATATAATTTTATATTCTTAAAAAGATCCCCCCAAGACTTTAGTCAATAACAACTCTCATGTTGTCATTGGTTGCTTTCTCTGCTGCCCTCTCTGGCCTGGCCTCTGGGGCTTAAGAGCTACACCGGCCTCTGGGGCTCAAGAAGAACATCACCTTAAATATTATTAGACTGAAAAGCAATGTTTCGAGATTATTTTCACAGAGAGTTTACAAGACACATATATGGGGAGGTGTGGATATGAGGCCAGAAAAATGGAGACTTTGGGAGGTTCAGATGCTGTGACATAAATAAGGGCTAGAAGAAGGTCTGTGTTGCATTTACTGCTGTTGCATGTCAAGATTTTTTTAGAAAACCGCACTCTTTAAGGCAAAGCACTGAATTTAGGCTGCCCTTTCCAAATATTGCTGTCGGTGTTGTAAAGATGGGGAGCCAGTATCCTTGGGAATTACTAGGCTGAGTCTCAGAAATGCTCAGGGCTAGCAAGTAGCAAACATTTGTGGTATGCTCCGATCCTGTTGTCCAGGGTCCAGACCGAGTGTGCGTGTGAGATGAGTCCTGATTGACTCTGCTTGGGCTTCTTGCCATCTGGAGCAGATGAGGATATTCTCAAGAAATGGTAGTGTCAGTCTGTGCTCTCAGAAACATGCTGCACTGTCTGAGACAAGTGAAAGTCACCATAAGCCACCTCAGACAGTCACTAGTCACGAAATACCCTTTTGTCACAGAAACAGTCTTTTATTTGAGACTTACATTACAGGCTCACTGCATCCTAATTGTGAATTAGTTTATTTCTGCAGTTTGTAGCATATCTGCAGCATGTGTGCTAGCATACACGTAATATGATACATATTTATATGCAGATTATCAGATTTATAGCTATTGCTTGGATAGTTGTTTTTCCTCCAAGATAGATCCTTAATTTAATTCTAGAGTTAAGGTTTGTCATGCATCCTAGCTTGCAAGCATTAGCTGATATAGTCTTTATGTTCCTTTAGTAGAGGACTAAATGGTTATGAAAGTGAGGAGGACTTGTTAGCATGCTGATCTGCAATGATGTAGTTGGTATAACTGCTATGACAATTCCAGCAGTGGATAAATACAATATAATTTAAATTTCTAAAAATGGATATAGTTTTTTTCTCATATTCTCTGATTTCAAGTAGGAAATGTGAATATTATCACAATCTGTTTTACTTTCCCAAATGTAATGCACCATAAAAATTCAAAGCCGTCTTATTGGACCTGATCCTACACTTTGCAGACTACCACATTTCCTCATCCTTTCCCAAAATCAACAGTTTTACTGACATTTTGGAGTTCTCAAAATTTTTAAATCTTTAGAAAAATAATTTTTAAAAGCCTTCAAAATATAGAGTAATGAAAAATGGCTTCTCCAGTGATAGAATGCAAACTGGAATAGAATAAAAGAAAATGAAGAGACTAAATTATAGATAGTTCTTATTTTCCAAATAATGGAGGGATTTCTATCAAAAGATTTCTAGTGTTTCTTTTTCGGAAAAATATATTATTTCAGAGTATCACAGCCTATCATTACCATTTGAGCTCTTTTACTGAACTGCTGTAGAGGAGGCAGGGAAATACTGAAAAAAAATGTTGGCGTTTCCATTAGATGGTGTACTTATCTGGTGCTTTGATTGCTGCCTCAAGCTATTGTTACTACAGGAACCAGTAATGTAAAACCATGATTTCTGGCTTCAATTTTAATTGAAGAGGCTTTGTAAGTGATTTTTGAGAAGTGACAATTGTTCTGAAAGAGCATATGCATTTTTATATGCTACATTTTGTAACATAAGCACCTTTAAGTTATCTGCATAGTCAGAGACAAGTCTTTCTCCTGTTTTTACACAAGCTGATAACAGAGAAATGAAATTCAAGGAATGAGCTGCTTCCCGGGTAGATTCATTGAATGATTCTGCTGTGGAAGTATTGATGCTTAGTGTTATCTGAATAGAGATGGGCAGAGCTATACTTCATTCCTGGGATGCTGTGGAGCTAAATATCTAGGGGACATCCATCCTTCCCATTTATAGACTCTGCTGCCACAGCATGTCATTATCTGCATCTGGATGGATTTATTTGTGTGACTGAAGAGAAGGTTCTTGACTTTTCAACATTAAGCTCAGATGTAGAAAATCCCTCACTTTCATCTCAAAACTAGATTAAACATCCATGGTGTTACTTAAAATGGATGGGACTCTCCCTAGAGTTCCTTTTCTTGCGCCAAATGGATCTCAACCCTCTTGGGTCTGCATGGCTATTCCAGCTGTCTGAAGAAGCAGGGCAGAGGCAAGCCTGGAGGCCAAGATAGGTTTGGAAAGAAGGAACACAAATGTCTCCCTTTAGTCTTTAGGATATAAAAAATTTTGTTTGTTTCTAAGGTTCAAAATACCTCTTCAGCAAGGAAGGAAACCCAGATAGTGGCCACAAGGTGCCAGCCCATGGTGTGGCTTTGCAGCTGGTGTGGTAGCACCCAGAGCTGGTGAGAGTGGCAGCTCATCTGCTTACTCCGCAATGAGAGACTTGCATGAAAAGAAGGGACTCGTTGCCCTTTGCTGTGTTCTGTGTGGCTTGCATACACTTCTAGCTGACTGATGGCATGGTCAGAGGAGTGGACAAGGTGGTAAGTTGTAATGTTTTCACCTCTCTGATAAGTGTTCAACTTGAGCCCTCTGTCTACTGTAATGAAAATTTCTCAGCAGGAGGGTAACTTGTGCTGTGTCCCCAAGTCCTTGAGAAGTGGGGGAGCAAGGCAGCGAGAGAGTTTTCTATATCAGCAAATACCTTGGGAGTAGATGCAGAGTATTTAGTGAGCACGTGCAAACCACCACGAGAGCAACAGGGAACCGAAGTCTTAATGAAACCCTTTGACAGGAGGGTAAGTCTGGCTGGCGTGGTCACTGGTCTTTAGCTCTGGTAGAGATGCCAGCCAGGCCCTGCTGAAATAATCCTCTTAGGGAAAGAAAGAGTAAAAAGTGTTTCCATTTGCTGCACGTTCTCTTTGGATGCAGCATTTGCTGTGTCAGAGTCTTCTATGTTTCTCCCTGTCTTTTTTCTCTAAGGCATGGCATGAGATCTTAGGAAGGGAGCACTGCAAGTTGTAGCCTTCCTCACTGGGACCTGGATGTAAACATGGATATGAGAAGGACAGCAGTAGGAGTTGTTCTACCTCCCATGGATCACTGAGTATGGGCTGGCAGTCCTAACAGCCTGCCTTGCTGCCTCTGTTCTTGCATGTCTGATTTGTTTCTCCTTTTTTTCTTCTCCAATGCAGGCTGTAACACTACTTTTCTCTTTATGTGGTTGCCTACTTAAAGATTTCATGTAGAGCTAACTCTGCTTTCCACAAGCTGTCTTCTAAAGCTCTGCTGATAGTTTGGTACCTCTGACAACTAACCTGACCCTGGGGTCATTATTCCAGGATACTCCCATTCTGGCACCAAAATCCTGAATCCAGCCACCTGTATTTTAATGGAGGAAAGGAAGCTCTGATCTAGGTCTCAATTTTGCTGATCATAATCTGAAACAAATCTTCTGCACTTTTTTAAGGAGTTACAAAATCAGATTTCCCACCACATTTGAAGAGCCTGAGGAGAGCTTGTCTTTGGCCACTATGAAACACAGTCCTGGGGTGATATTTGGTGCCTCAAGGCCCTCCAGGGAATGTGTAATACACAAACACCATGGATAAGGGTTTGTCATCTTCAGTCTAAAAGATCAGGTCTCTGCATCTTATGAGAAATAATCAAATTTTCACACCCTGTCTTTGTTTCCACTCCTGATATTTGTTTTAACTTCTTTATTTCCACCCCCCTCCTCCCCCCCCTTGTTTTTATGTTGTGGAAAATCTTTGACACTTACTTTGTGGCATTAAATTAAGAGGTTTTTAGACTAATGGCATATAAGATCCTCTGTGTACTGTGTTCTTGCCATTCAAGGAGAAGCTAGTCTTAGTCACGTGGGATTTGGTCTTTGTACTGGTCTGGTCCGGTAGAGGAGCAGCACGTTTATTTTAATATTAAGCCACTAGCAGATTATAGCAATACATTGTAAGGAAAAAGAAGTTCCTGAACATTATTAAGTCTTTAGTTTTGGATTAGGAGGTTTTAAGACAGATTTAATTAAACAGAGCAGGGACACCTTTATGAACCTGAAGTTGGGGTTAACTCACTCCCCTAATGTGCTCTGTTTCTTGATTACACAAAGATGAAACAAATTCCATGTCCTACCTGTGGAGCCCTGGACTGGAATGTGAAGTTGGATCTCCAGACAGTTGAGTGCGCTGTCAGTGCAGCCATGATTAATAGCTATGTCAGGGGACTCTTGGAGATGGAATGAGAAGAAATTGAGCCATGTCTGACAACGAACCAGTGCCACACAGGCTGCTTTCATGAAGGTGATGGTTCTGGATGAATGGAACTGGTAAAGGAGGCCTTTCAGGGTTGCAGCAAGATGGGAGAAGAGGAAAGCATGATCCCAAACTTGTCAGGAGCTCATAATTAATGGAACCAGAGATAGATGTTTATAAATTTGCTTTTGTGCTTGATATCTCTTGGACTGTAATGAGCCCCTTTTCATTAAAGTGGTGAAATGGGTCAGATACAATTAAGCTTCCCCAAACTGCTACCACCACGGTAACCAAGCACAAACAACCCCTTTTCAGAGCTGTCTTGAATTTCTGATTATTTTTTCAGCAGGTGCCTCCCATTTTTGTTTACTTCTGGATCCCATGGCTCAGCGTTCAAGTGATGCAAGATTTGCAGATGAGAACACTGATTGTTTGTATTACACCTGATAAGCTTTTCCTCTTTAAACCTGTATTTTTATGGGGTTGGATCTTACCTTTGTAAGTTTCATGCAAAACGCATAATAATAAAAACTAAATAAAGTGCCTTTTAATAGGAAAAATGAGTGAGTGCATCTGGATGTTAGGAGATATCGCAGTGAATTTTGTGTTCTGTAGAATCACGTTTACAGGGTTTTAACAGGAAAAGGGACCACCTTGCCTCTGAACTGTGTAGCTCTGTTGGTTTCCTTAGTTCTCTCTACACTGAGACTGAGGCTTCTGCATGTGATTAGAACATCCTTCCTCAAAAGGCACCTGCCCTGGTTTTGACTTGCTAGGGGAGAGGAAAGTCACCGGTGTGAGCGCGCACATATTTCCATTCTGAGCAGTAGCTTGCCAACTGTTGAATGAAAGCTCCTGTATGAACCTGGAAAGGGAAACACGCTTGCATGTGGCTGCTGATCTCATCCTAATCTTCTTTTTCTTGGTAAATGAATAGACTGACTGCTCTGACAGGTCCATCTTTTGTCTTTAACCATTTGGTATTATTTTTATGCTTAATGCACTAGTGTCTCCCCACACCACAACCTTCCTGGTTTTACACAGAGCACCCTCCTTCTCTCCAAACATTAACTTTTTTTCCCTTTTGTCCCAACAGTGTAGGAGGAATTCATGTTGAGTTTCTTGCTCACTGTGTTCTCCAATTCCTTCCAAGCACCACTGCTGTCTAGTGTATTGTACGCTCCCTTGTATTTGGACATGTGAGTAGTAAAATTAATTCTGTTTCAATGGGCCCAGCTCCCAGAGGGGTTTAGGCCACTTCTTAATGTTTAATATTCAGAGTTCTGTACATTTTATTATTGGAGCTTTTATGTTTATTACCATGTAATTAATCAAAATGCTGAGAATTATTGGACCAATACTGAGCTCTACAGGATGCTAGAGTGTTCCTGAGTAAGTGTGCATTGCCAGATCTTGGGGATGGTGCATTCTTTGAAAACGTAGCAGTTAGCACTTAAATTGCTCTTTACCTTCTTCTATCACTTCTAGGCTTATTCCTCTAGTTTCTAGGTTTAAACTAGGCAAGTAATACCATAAGTTTGACATTGGACAAAAAAGATGACTCTCAATCCAAATATACCACTAATGTTTGGCAAGATGTGGGAAAAGTTGGTTCCCTGTTTTTTAGTTTTGATACCTAGAATGTACCTCTTAAAAAAAAAAAAAAAGTTTCAAATGATGTGTGTGAACCTACAACACACATTTCTGTTTCCTTTGCAACTGTTTTCTCGTTTCTTTTTCCAAGCATGTGTATAAATCTGATGAGAGTTCCTGCTATTGGGCAATAAGAACTGAACACTGAGTCAAGGCTGCAAATGAAGTCCAGATTTTCAAAGTGTTTTAGAAGTTCTACACAGTTAATGTACTATAAACCTAATAGTGATGCTTTCAGACAGACTGCTTTATTCATACAGTATTCAGGGAATATTTCAAGTTGGGGAGAAGTCAAGATTTGGCTTTGTGTAGTATTCTGAATTCATCTTTGTACAGACTTTATTTTCTCCTTGGTATGTGTTGAGGTTTTGGGATTTTTTTTGTTTGTTTGTTTCTGGAATACCAAACAGCTTGTTTGTAGCTAAGTTGTATTACAATTGACATGCAGATCTGGACTCCAGCCCTGCAGACAGTTAAGGAAGGGAAATAATGCCACCTTATGTCCTGATTTGTCACTGCCGAGCCTGATATTTGGTACAAGTCAAACACAGTATGAGCAAAGACTGCTGTGGACCGAGTTCCCCTTGATTTCTGGAGGTATTTCCACTTGGTCAGAAAGGATGCGAGATGAGTGTGAAATGCTTTAGTGTGTTGGTAGTGATTTGGGTCCTACTTTGGATGAGTTTGGCATTAAAGCAAAAGCAAAGACAAATCTGCCTTGCAGTCCTATCATCAAGCCCTGTGAATGTGATATTGCAAGTCTTCAAATGTGTATATGTGTACATGAAACATTTCCTCAGTTGGTAGCAAATGAGATAAACTTACAAATGCAAAACACTTTAGGCAAATGTTGATTTTAAAATTTACACAAAAATTAAAAGATTTAAAAATAAATACAGTAGAATTGGAACTACATTGGAAAATCTACTCTTATAGGTGGTAGACTCCCCTTACTTTTGACTGTTGCTTTTTGTTTCTGCTATTTGATTGGAGGATTCTATAAAAAATTAATTTTTTTTTTTTTAGAAGACATTTGTATTTGAAGTTAAGTAGGGATGTATTTTTTTTTAAAAGCAGTTCAAGTACTAAGAACTAATTAAGCATTAATATGGTCAGATTCAAAATGGACATTTAAAAAGGTCTCTGATTATTGACTTATAGTCCCAATCATTTGAAGAGAAAAAACTGTGATTTTAGAAATAAAAAGTACTGTTCAGGTTTTTGTGTGTGCGCTTCTATATGCATACCACGCTTCATTATTTTATTCTGCAAGCATGGCAGTTAATGTTTTAAACACAGGCCAGATACTCATCTGATTGGCTCTGAAGTGAAGCATTAAAGAGAAGTAATAATTCTTATGGATTTAGTAGCCTTCTTTAGAATAAAGAAGCGATTACATTGTTGGATAATGTAATTTAAGTAAACTTATCTGTACAAGCTTGGAGTTACAAACAGGCAGGCTCTACGTGATCTTAGTGGCTGCTCTCTTCTAAGGTAAGACTGGAATCTACTTTTTTTGGTCTTTCTTTAAAGATGTGGTGATTTTGCCCATGTGAAAAGGTTTTGGGAGACATGTGGGTGCCAAATTTGTCAAAATCTGTACCAATGAAAGAGGTGGAACCACCAACTAACTCTAATGGGCTTTGGATCAAACGGTACCAGTGGCTAGGATTGAGGGAAGGAGTATATTCCCTCTTCCAGGTCCCCCAGGGAGCCAACTGCAGACATCCCCCTGCCTGCTTGACAGCAAGGACAGTGTTGGGTTGGTGTTTTATATGTGGTGTGTTTTCTGGTTTCTTTGTTTTGTTTTTGTTATTTTTTGTTGTTGTTTGGGTTGGGTTTTTTTCTCTTCTCAAGGATCATATTCCCCCATTTCTGCCTCTTTTATTCAGAATCACAACCGACTACTGCACTTGCTTTAGTTTTCTAATGTGTCCCTGATAGGGTGTATAGATGCACTCTCAGATGTGAGTTTATTTGGCCTTCTCTTTCTTTACTGAGCAATCAATCTTACAGTTCTGAGCACAAGCAAAACATAATTTAAGCAAAAATTGCCCTTTTTTATATAGGAGGGACTTCGTAACTTGTGAGAACAGTTTTGCTTTATCATTCCTTGCTGCGTGGAGAAGTCTTTCTGCTTGCACACTATTTTGTTACTGACTTGGGAAACTTTTCAGATGTAGCTGTTTCTTTTGCTGATTTTGACCATCGACTGGGTGAAAAATGCCAGCGAATTTGACACTTTTCCATGAGTTTCCAGTTGAGAATGATGTGTAGGGTAATTTGCTGAAAGACCAATTACCATTTTGTTCACAGAATGGGGACATAAACCTGACAAGTGGGTGGTGCTGAAGCCATTGAAAGTTACTGAAATAAGCAGAAATTGTATGTGGTGTGCTCAGAAAGCACACAGATTGACAAATAAAGCTCCTTTAACGTACACGGTAAGGCTGTTCTTCCCAATAAAAACTACCTCACCTTTGGTACAAAGATAGTTCTCCATGCTATTAATTTTTGTTAGGGATGTTGCTATGCTGCTTTAAACAACCTCGGGCACACTCAGATAATAAAAATGTTTTAAAACCCCACACAACATGCAACAAGACGATAGAAATAGCAAGACCATAATACTGAAGGGTACCAAGAGGTCACAGCTATAATTTTGCATTTCTGGAGCTCACAATGTATGAATTTGATGAAACTTTTGGAAACAGGCATGTTATCACACCGGATCATGGCAGAGGAACTTGTGCAAAGGGCAGTGACCTTCAGAAAGGAAGGATGTTTCCTGTAAGACAGTGAGTTCAGTCTCACAGTGGGACAGGTGTGCACGCTGGTACCTGCTACATATGTCAACATAGGGAAAATGCAGCACAGATCGGCATCTGTGGACCTTTTCACATTGCCATAGTAGAACTTATAAAAATATCTATTCAAAATCAAAGCTCTAGTGGTCATTTGAATGATCTGTGTGATTCTCTGGAATCAAGGCTCTGTTAAGAACTCTAATTCAGCAGAACTTCCAAGCAGCAGAAGTTGTGCTTCCAGTTACAGTTGAATCCTCTTCCTTTTTCTGTTTCCCG
Organism: Clamator glandarius; assembly: GCA_033459285.1. Lineage (NCBI taxonomy): Eukaryota > Metazoa > Chordata > Aves > Cuculiformes > Cuculidae > Clamator > Clamator glandarius. The sequence continues at coordinate 2,113,667 of JAUNZM010000332.1, read as the reverse complement.
CGTGCTAGCAACATGCTCCGTATCTCAGCCTGTAAAGGAAATGTGGTTGTTTCCTGAAGAAATAGGCACTCAAGGGGTATTTAATTTCTCTCAGATGGTGGAAAAAAACCCCCCACGTTTTGATCTTCCAGTTTCACTACAGCACAGATTTGTTTTTCTGCAAACACAGATTGCATGGTAGGGGGTTGCTGTTGTCTAAGCAACTTCTTTGAGATGGAATCCTCTAGAGAAAGGAAAAAAGAATCAACTCACTCTCCCGCTTTTGTCATCTCATTCCACGGTTTTGGCATCATCTCTTTGTGTATCTGTCATGCAGTTTACAGAATGTTTTACTCTGGTTTTGCTATCTTTATACCCTTATGGGCTCCTCCATAGGTAACACCTCCTTCTTGGATCAAGTTCATTTTGGTTGCTTTCCTCCTGAATCCTTATCTTGTTGGTTAGATTGAGTGCTGAAATAGTTGGCAAACTTTGAGCATCTTTAATTATCATTAGTAAATTGTTGAGAACACAGTATACAATTGATGGTCTGGTCTGGTCTTCAGAGTGCCATTAAAAGAGATTAGAAAAGGCTGTTTGTGTACGTTGTACAAATTTGTTTGTTTTCAAGCACTGAGAGTATAATGAAAATGTCCTAGCCAGGCTTAGCTGTTGCCGTAGTACCAGCCAAAGCCTGGGACATATGAGTGAGGCATCATTGTTGTGGGTTACCCAGGACCTCTGTGTTACTGAAAGTGGCTCTTCTGAGACGAAGGCTCACAGGTCAAAATGAAAGCCAAGTGCAGACTGACTGCCCTGCCTTTCCTCAAACCTGCCCAGCAATGTCTGCATGGCAGTTGCAAGGGGATTCTGAAATCACCTGCATTTAATCATATAAATCAATGTACAGGGTGAATAGCTCAGGTGGATAAATGCAGTGTCTCCAGCAAAGATCAATAACAAATACTTTAGTTAAGAAAATGGCAAAAAATATAATAGAGACAAACATCTTGAAGGGAAGTTTTGGTTGGAGGTAGCGAGTGCTTTGAAATGCAGATGATTAGGTCTTTTAAAGTGTTTGTTTTGCCTAATATAAAAATACGTTCTCTTTATGCCATGTGCAAGAAATCCTCTAAACATTTGGTGTCAGTAAGGTCTTATGTCTAAAGAATTTCTCAGGATAAATCTCCCAGCACTAGAATGTGTAGAGGGAGCATGGCGAAACAAAGGTCGGAAGGATGGGGCCCTGCTGCTGGCCATAGATTTTCTGACTTAGTTTAAATTACTGTAAAAATCGTTTTCTGGTTATATGTCAAGCAGGAAAGATGCTGGAAACATCCTTCAAACTTTGTAGAAATTCATCTGGCTTTTCCCTTTGCATAACCCATGTGATTATCACAATGAATTTGTCACTTCATTTTCAGTTTCACACAAGAGTTTGAAATACCGAAGTGGTGCTTGTTAAATTGTCTTAAAATTTCTCACTTTCGTAAAAATTCTGAGTGGTTGTATTTCAAATCAATGATGCTTTCTCTCCAGCTTCCTTGGAAATCTGCCAGCCTCTAGCAAACACAACTCTGCTGGCTTCAACCTTCTCAAGATGTCTGGTGGGTTTGATATGATTTCTCATAGCGTATTGCTGAAAGTTTCACTGTTGGCTTGGTTGTATGGATATCATCATCCAAGCTCTGCATAGGGTATGCGTTTTAGTATAAGGCAGAATTGGTGAGATTTTGGAGAGAGCTTCCAGCTCCTCCAGCAAAATAGGCTCTATGAGCTGTAGTATTGTGTTTTGCTTAGGCTGAGATACCTAATATGCATTGTCACACTTATTGTATGAGCTTGGATACACAGGAGAGATGGTTCCAATTTCTCCACATGTAAAGTGTTAAGAACTGTTTTCAACAGAGATGAGCCGAGAATTTTGCTGGCCCTACAAACTGCCAAATGATTACATACCTCACTATCTAGTACTGAAAATAGCACCTGAAAGACATTTCATATTGGAGACTGAGGGTCCCATTCTCAAAAGGTTTAGAGGCTAAACTGTTGCATGTGTTCAAGAGAAAACTGGAGAAGTTCAGGAAAGAGAAATCCAGCCAGAGTTACTAACCATAGCAAACATCCTCTGATTAATGAAGTTCCTGGGCTGAAAACTGAAGACTGGAAGAATTTAAAGGAGAACTATCATGCATCTGTGTGCTCTGTCTAGCAATTGCTGTGGTCACTCTTGTGGCAGGGATGCTTACTTAGGTAGGTATTCACTTTGATCCAATGCAACAAACAGTGTTATTTTTTTATGTAAGACTTCTTTCTATGAACCTGTTTTTCTCATAAACTTACAGTCTAGTTCTAGTGAATACTGAACTCTCAGATGATTTAGGTATGGCTTGAGATATTTCCATACAAAGCTGAAGGAATCCTTTGAAGCTGCAGACCATTGGGTACAGAACTGAATTTAGATTTGATGCAAAGTTTTTACTTCCTTAAAGTACTATACTAGTACAAAAAAAAACATGTTTGTACTTAATAATCTATGAATCGTGCCTCCTCTCTTGTGTGGCCGCTATGCTTTGGGCTCCAAGGGAACTAAGTTGCTGTGTGAATCCTGCAGCAGCAGTTAACAAAGCTACTGTCTACAGCTATGTGCCCTAGAAGGGCAGCAGATAACAAGTATTGAGCATTGCTTCTTGCCACTTTGCCAGACTAATATTAATTAATCCACTGATTAAGCCAGATTTGACTTGGATACTTGACTGCCTGTTGCAGTGAGAGAGAGAAGGGTGTGATTCCCTGAGTAGCTCCTGGTCAGTGTGTGTGCTAGCTCTGCTGGCATAGCAGCTGTTCTCTGGAAACCACAGCGAGAAAGATGGTAGGGGAGGAAGAATAAACTGCTGGCCTAGCGGCTTGATGAGACAATAACAACGTATATGAAAAGACTTTAAGTTTTCATTGACTTAACACGGTTGATTTAGGCAGGGAAGCTGTAACGATCAAAGTAAGGTTCAGAAGCAAGAAGAAGGCTCAACCAAAACAGGTTGAGAAGTGAATTTTTGTCCATCCCTGCAGGTCTTTGGTTCTATTACTGCAGCATGTTTTTGTCCACAACCTAGTGGAGCATAGTGGCTGTTTCACGTGGCACTGCATGCGATGCAGTTCTTCAGTCCTTCCTCTTTTTGACCCCCTAATCAATTTTTTCCACTTTCATTTGGGAAGAAAGAAAAGTCTAGGGGGGAAGGAGAACCAATTTCCTTTTAATTACATGTTTGTCCTTGTCCACTCTCCCATCCTTTAAGATTTCTCAGAGTAGGGCTGGGGCTGTTTTGTCTCTCTTCTTATTTTCACTGGTACCAATAGGGAAGAATGACATTTTCTGCTTGGATAGAAACCAATTGCTTCCCCAGAACCCCTTGAAAAAGCTTAATTTGCTCAACTAGTCAGTATTCCATCTTCGTTAAAAAGTCCCAGACTGGGATTTGGATTAAATCCTTTGACTCACATTTTTCCTTCTCTCCCCCGCCTTCCACATCTCCACATACACTTCCCAAAGTACTTTCCTGGCCACCTTTTTTTTTTTTTTTTTTTTTTTTTTTTTTTTTTTTTTCTTCTTGCCATGCACTCAAGTTACCCTTAGCTCAGGAGGAAAAAAGGACAAAAAACACCCCCCAAACAAAAGCAAATAAAAAAGCCCCTCACCAAAGTAAATAAATAAGTAGACAGAGCAAACAGGGGGCTAGTTAATTTGCTTCTGCTTTTCCCTTAAGGCATGAGGTAATGCCAAACTATTCAGTGTGTGATGCAACTGCCTGATAGACATTCAGAGAATCTCGGCAGTGGCAAAAACGGAATTTACCCAAGCGCAAGTTGGCAGTGAGACCAATCTCTCCAACAAGAGGCTATTTAAAGCCACAATGTGATGCATTTTTAACATTTTTATTCAATACAGGATTTAATTGCTCACTGACAAACCACCTAGACATTTGTGCCTGGGTGTTTGTGACTGGAATGTTTTGCTATCGGAGCTGTTCAAGAATCTGAAGCAGGAATGAGAATTTGCTCCCTTAGCACTGACTGTCTGAGATGGATCAGCAAGAGTTTTACCCTCTGGTCATGTCTTGCCTCTTCCATTTTTCTCTAGTCATTTCTTCCCAGCAACCTTTCTCATTCTGTCAACTTGCTCACAAAGCGTGGTAGTGAACGGGATATGAAGATGTTCTTGGCTGCATTAGCTTTACCTAGAAATGAGAAGGTGTAGCACAGAGAGGTTAAATGTCTTGCTAAAGGATGCAGAGATAATCTGTGACAGAACAAGGAATAGATGCACCTCCTGCCTCGGAGCCACCAGGATGTCTTGGCGATACAGATGTGCTTTACACAAGCTGGCTTTGCAGCAGCACAGCCAGCTGTAACACAGCTACCTGCTAGAGCTCTACAGCTTGCTTTCAGTCCGTGCCCCTATGGATTATGCCGTTACCACATCCACTGTAGCTATCTGATGATAGCTCATGCATATCCATACGCCTGAGTGTTCCAAGCCTTGAATGCATGTCACTGCATGTCAGAAATATGTTACATATACTCCACATTGACAACAAACTATGATCCTCAATAATCTGGGCATTTCTGCCTTTAATTCTTACGTTCCTCTTTAGAAGTCTTGAGGTTGACTTAATTTAAAACCCACCAGCGCTTATAAAACCATGCTGCACTGAAGTTGAGTCAAGTCATGTTGTCTCCTAGGACTCAAAGCCGTGTTTCAACTCTCTGCTGAGATGGGGCCTTGATGTCATCTGAATGTTTTGACATCCTTGGATTAGAGTAGCTTTAAGTCAATGAAGGATGATGGAGATGCCCAAGCAGCTCAGCAGCTTTATTTCATTAGAGTTATCCAAGCAGTTGAGCCTTAGCAGTATCTTTTCAGAAGTGTCAATGGTGATCTGGTATTTCTAGCAACTAAAGCACTTAAGTAACCCATTTGTTTACTAGCGTGAGCTCACGGGAGTCACTGTATTTTTCAGTGCCTCAGTTTCCCACCAGCCAAAAAGCAACAGGGATGGTTGTCTTCCTTTCTGAAGCACTCAGAAACCACTGATGCTAGGCTGCCTGCTTCTGGGAGGCTGCTGTGGGCACTGATCATCTGCGTACATTGGAGATGGTGTAAGTCCAAGAAATCCCAGGCAGTCCTTCTCCTAGTAGCCTCCCTCTCATCACAGCACAACTTCCAGTACTTTCTGCTTAAGTATTAGTTAACAAATAAGCCAATACAGAAGCATTAAAGTGATTGGCTTGGGAAGACTGTCCATTCCCCTGAGGATTCTAGGCTCTTTTTTTTTTTCTTTTTTCCTTTTAAATCAAGGTGACGTGTTAAATGTGGTGACTGTGTTGACATTGCACAATATAGAACCACCCGCTCCTGCATCATGTCCTTTTGCTGCCTTTGCATAGGAAGTTACTGCAGAAACAAGTTGCCAGGACACTGCACTTTATGCCATCTTGTTGCATGGCAGTAATCCAGGCCAGCACCCGGGAGCGAGTCAATGTATGAGATTAGTTTAATCCTCTCTCAGAATCCTCTGATGGGGAGGGGAAGGACAATGACCTAGTGCCAGCGTTTATTTTGTCCACAAGTTCAGTTTGAATAGGGAGGAGAAGGTGGTGGTGGTGGTGGGGAAAGGAGGGGGAAAAAAAAACTTTCCTGGAGTTCTGTGGGTCTGGAGAGGTGCCAAGCCCAGGGGGTGGCTCACGAATGAGGAGTGAAGAAAAGGGGGGAAGGAAGAGCAGAATGATGATTAGAAATCACAAATGAAAGAATCCTGAAGAGGGGGGGAGAAGAAGAAACAACAAGAAAACTTTTCTGCTTCTCTGAATATGTGTAGGGAGGAAGAAAATTCCTTGCCTTTTCTAAGGGTCCTATTCATTAGCAGATGCACTTGCTCTGCTGCCAAGGGAAAAGAAGCACCCTGAACAGTCCTCCCCTCTCCTTGAGAGGCACCTTCAGGCTAAGCCTTGGTGCAAGAGAAAATACTATCTTTCCCCTGCTGAATCTTCCTCTGTGGTCCTGTTTCTTGCAGGGCTTTTTTGGTCTCTGCATCCTTTTACTCCCACTGCACCCCCACTGGCTCTCAAAGGTGGATGCATGTATCTGTAGGCAACTCTGCGATCACCAAGGACAGCTTCTCTAGTCTGCTTAGCAGTGCAGAGTCACAGCATGTAGGAGGATGCCTTATGATGCCTCACATGTGCATTGCTGTCAAGGCAGAGCTGTTCCACATAGACCAGACCCCTTGCATGAAATCACTCAATCCAGGTGGGACTCTGCATTCTGTGCACAGTACTGCATGTATGCAAATGTTCGGATGTCTGTGTGGCCAGTAAACCACAAGCCAGCATTTTCTACCTGCAAACACGTGGGCTGAGCAGTGTCTGGATGAAGCAGGCCGGTGGGGCAGGGGGACGTGCTGGGCTGGGTGCACCTCAGCTTGACCTGGTAGTGGATCATCTGAGCTCAGCAGGTACCCTGAACGTGAGCAGTCATTGAGAGAAGATCCAGTAGAGCACAAAGGAGGAACCAGGCTGTAGGGGGTGGGTGCTTCTATCCACAGCAGACTTTAGAGATGGTTTAAGTAGCTGCTGTACAAGAGGGCTGCTTGTGGCTCTGCCTCTGCCACAGGAGCCTGTTTAAGAGCCAGGAGACACCCCCTCCAATCTTATACCTCTTGTGGAGCTAGTGGTGGTGCATTTTACTTATTTTTTTTTCTGCAGGACATGCGAGGAGTGTCCTGTAGACAAGCCCTCAAGCTACACTATCTGTAGCTTTCCAAGCTTAGCAGCACTTTATTTTTTTCTTCTAGCTATTCCAAGTCCTTGTAAAATAGGAAAGAGCATTACATATATCCTCCTTTATGCGAAAAGCAGCTTTTAGATCGGGCTGCTTTCCCTGGCACGTACCAACGTGGACACCTTTTGCTGAGTAGGTCTCGAGTCCCATCTCTCTCCACCGTGGCTGACCCGTCCAGAGGTTCCAGTCTGCTACTGGTAAATGTGCTCTTCTGTTTCTAAAGTGAGGTGCTCTCTTGTTTCAAAGCACACCCAGGCAAGGTTCATCCTCAGCATAAAGGTAAACACTGGCTAAAGCGCACACCTCAGACACTGCTGCCTGCTCAGCATCCCACCTCCTGCCAGGGGCTCAGCTGGGAGGTCTTGGCATCACCAGCCAGCTCCCATCTACCTCTCCTCCTAGGTGAATCTTGCCTCCCTGGTTCCAGCTTCAGCAGGAAAAGCGGCGTTTGCTGCTCTCCCAGCTTCTCTTCGCTTCCTCGGGCAGCTGGAGGCGGCGCAGGGCAGCCGCCCCCGGCGCTCCCACAGCCCCACCTTGCGGCTCTCCGAGCGCCTCCCGCTCCCAGCCCGGGCTGACCCCAGGAACCTGCGGGGTTTTAGGAGGAGAACTGTCTGGAAAGGGGAAAGCCTCCCCTGCTCTGCCCACCCCCGGCGACTGCTTTTGCTGTGTTCCTTCTGATGCTTACATTTCACTGGCAGCAGAGCGCACGGGTCCGTGTGTTCTTGACTGAGGCTGAGAGGAGACCTCATTGCTCTATACAACAACCTGAGAGGAGGTTGTAGAGAGGAGGGAGCTGGGCTCTTCTCCCAAGTGACAGGGGACAGGACGAGAGGGAATGGCCACAAGCTCCGCCAGGGGAACATTAGGAAAAGATTTTTCATGGAAAGGGCCATTGGGCAGTGGCAGAGGCTGCCCAGGGAGGTGGCCGAGTCACCTTCCCTGGAGGCGTTTAAGGGACGGGTGCACGAGGTGCTGAGGGACACGGGTTAGTGATTGGTGGGAATGGTTGGACTCTATGATCCGATGGGTCTTTTCCAACCTGGTGATTCTATGATTCTATTTAGGAATGGGGAGTGCAGGTGCCTCTAATTGCAAAGAGGTTGTAGAGACTTTGCTGCTAGCAAACAAGTTCAGGTGCGCTTGCCTGTCAGAATCCGAACTGAAAGCCCCAGGATTCACCATCCCCCCTGCCAATGGAACCATGGGCAGTAACGCTTAAATCTGGCAGGTCGTAGTGTGACGAGACACGGTTGTGCTGGCTTTTCAATTACTTTACAGGAAGCTGTCATGAAAGAAATATTCCTGGAGTAGCCCACCGAGTCTAAGGTTTAATTCCTCTGTATATTTTTCTAAAGCGTTCTAAGATTATAGCTCTGAAAGTAGAAATCCAGGGGGTGAAATTTGCTGTGCAGTTTCGTAGTAAAAATTATTATATGCGTTGAAAGGGGTGGAGAGAGAGAGAATCCTATGTGTCTTTTGCTGCTTCTGAGAGCTGCCTAAGGTAAATGTGAGTTTAAATTCTGTAAGATGTGATTGGTACTGAAACCTGAATCATTGATCCGTAACTATCTTCTCTTGGGAAAACATGCTTCAGGGATCATTTTACTTTTATGTAACTGTAAAACTAAAGTTAAATGTAAGTATGGATCAAACTTTATCAGATTTTTATAAGTCTTCCCAAACCAAGTGCTTGACTTGTCCTCATTTTGCATCCATGTAACTGCTAATGCAAAATTCCAGGCAGTGAGGAACTGCATCGGCCGTAAACACACAAGTTTGTTTTGGGGACTGCTGGCACAGGACTTTGTTCAGATTCCTGCCCTAAGCAGCTCTAGGGTTCTCTCTAGAGAACTCCCACAACAGCAGTAACAATGCAATTTCTTTGTATGTATGAACTTTACAAGGATCTGTATCCTCTCATGCACCATCGTGTTAGCCTAGCCTCACGCTGCAGCCTCTCAGATACTGCAGTTGGCAAAGGTTTATGTCACCCTGGGTATGACAGTGAACAGTCTCCTGCAAACCAGAGGGGAGACCCACCTGTTTGGTTATGAAGTCTCTTTCTTGTGTGCCAGAAACGCTTGTGGGGAATCCTGGCCCAAACTAACACTAGCGGGAGTTTTGCCATTGATGTCAGTAAAGCAGCGATTTCACCCAAGGCCCCTAGCGAGATGTGGTGGACGCAAATCAGGACTCTCGGATGAACTGTTCTGTGTCTCATTATTCACCTTCTGCGCCAGCCCCTCTCCCCACACAGCACATAGAACTCAGGATATTCTGCAACCCACGCATAGATAGCACATCTTGACTAGAAACTAGAGATTACAGCAACATCTTGTCTGAGTGACATCCCTTCACAAGTCCCTGTGCCTGGTCTGTTGCTTCAGTACCACACTCTGTGATTTGCCTGGTGTTCCTTTTGGGAGTTTTTATATGCTCTTCTCTCTGTTTACAGCTGCTTAGGTAACTCATGCAGTCATGTGCCTTCCTTGCCAAAAAAAAGAAAAAAAACAGGTCACTAAATAGGGTTTATAAGGGCTCAGATTGATTCTGAGGGGTTATAAAGCCCTTACTAAAGTTCATTAAGATCCTTCTGCGCAAAGGGAGTTGCAGCTGTTTGACAAATTGTCTCAGGGCTGTCACACCGAGGCAGTTTAACGTGAACTACTATGTATTATTTAGGCGTATAAGTTATGGGGGAAAGTTCTGAAAGTGAGAAAGGATATTAAGCCAAGGGAAACCGCGGCTGGTAATGGGCTTAAGCATAGATCGTTTGAATGTCAGGCTGTTAGGCTGGTGTCAGACCTATAGGCTACTTAAGAATAACAATGTTTTAATAATGTAAGATAGCGTTAGTGTCGATACATGTAGTGTGATCAGAAATGAGCTGGTGTAATTCCAGAAGCTTTCCACTGCGTGACTGGACTTGCTGTAGGAGGACTTAGGGAATTCTTAAAAACTGGAAAACATCTAGAATGAATTAATTGTGGGAAGATTTTCAGCCTGTATTGAATCTGCATATATAAGCACACACATATTTTAGAAAACGTACATTTCTGTTTTGCTTTCAGGTTAGTATGATTGATTTCTAACTTATTAGGAGTTGGAAACTACCAGTGGAGAAAAAAAAAAAATTCTTTAGTGCAGATAAAAAACTGTCTCTTTAAGGTCTGTTGTGAGTGATAGTGTTTGCTCCCTAAAGTTAATATATATGCAGGCAAACATAGAATTATGTGGTAGACACACTCAATGTTTATTAATTTTTCAAGGCTAACCACAAAGAGAAAATAAGAATCAGAAAGGGGCTAAACTCTTGTCCTTCAGGTTTTCCTCTGGCTAATGAAAGGAAATATCTTTGGACTAGTTAGTAATTAGATGTCCACAACGGAGGCTGCTGACCCAGCCTGCTTGTCTTGGGTGAAAGTAGCCTCTGATGAGATCTGGCAATTCCTGCTCTCCTTATCAGAAGGTAGCAAGGCAGAGTAATTATTTGCCCTTGTGCAACCCCTCTCTGACATATCCAAGCAGCAGAAATGCACTTAAGCGTTCCCATATCACCACCCTGTCACACCCTGCAGAAAGCTGGGACTGTCCTTTATTTCTTGCCCCCAAAGCTGCTATTCAGGCTCCAAAAGGCGCCTTTGCTTCTGCATGCCTGTGTATGCAGATATAGCATCTAAAACTTGAAAGAGAAAGCAAGAGTAAAATACAGGTTCTCCAGCTACAGATAGCGTCTGGATAGCTTGGATATTTCTCTTTGCAATATCTGACATATAGCTCCTTGCTGGATGCTCCTGCTACCATCTGGCAGAAGGAAATAGCGCCCATGCATGCAAACAGGTACGCACACATATAGATACCGCTGGTTTTCAACAATAATAATTTCTGTTGTGTGTAAAATCTGTTTCTTCCTTAAAACGTGCTTCAGATTTCATTTTGTATAATTCAGGAAAATTCATGCCAAAGGGATCAAGAACCTAATGGAAAAATCAGTCTTGGAAAATGTTTATGTGGAAAGGGTTACTATCACACCAGAGGGTTGGCATCGCTTTGCTTATGAGGTCTGCTAATGCTTGGGAATGGTGGATCACTTCACCAGATCAAGAAGATTAAGGCAGCTGAAAGGTTTAGGTTTCTTCTTTTGCTTGGAGGTGAAAGGCAGAGGAAAGAAACACTTTAAGGGTGGAGGAGCAAGATGAGAATTTACTGCTTGCCAACACCAGCTTTGAGAGGGATTTGACCAAAATGAAGGAGAACTGGCAGAGGCAGGTATTGACTTTGTGTCAGAGAGAGTAGAGTTAGTTGCAAAGGCAGGGCCAGCATAGCAAAAATCACATCTGTGCTGTCCTGTACACCAAATAACCCAAAAGAGTGTGGTTTGTTTCCGTAATAGTGACTTACACGGCCAAATACACTTCTCCAAACCTTTGGCTAACAGCCATGAGGTTGTCTTTAAACAGATGCTGTCAACAAGAAATATCATGATATATTAGTTTGGACATACTTATCTGTGTTAACATTCCTAACCTGTATTACTAAAATAAATTTTTTGCCATTTTTTCTTCAAGCCTCACTGTCTCTCCCAAAATTTGATTGGTCAGTCCGCATTCAGTCTGCTAGTCTTTTTGATGACAGTGTCAGTAAAAAGAAAATTACATTAATGACATTATTAAATGCCATTTAATAAAGTACGTTTGGTGGCATTTTCTGCCGACCTGAACATTTTTTCCTCCGTGCATTAGGAGCTTTTCCTCAGCTGAATCACTACAGCACTGTCTTCCTGTTGTTTTGTCTCCTGGTTAGGTGACCATTACCATGTCTATCTGATGTATTTTGTTCTAAATTACTGGGTAGTCATTGGTTGGTTCATAGTATCATTTTGTCTCGGATATAAATGAGCTCTTGTGTGGAACTGTCTTATTTACTGGGTTTTCTTTTTCCTCCTGATAAACTGAATTCCTCCATTGGACTTAGTTTGGTCCTTGTCTCACAAGTTCACAGTCTGAAAGAAGATGAGCCATAAAAAAAAAAAAAAAGAAAACAATCAAATGAAAGCAGAGACTCTGTTAATTGTTCCTGAAATGTCTGAAGGCAGTTCTTGGCCTTTTCTGAGGAAGGAACATACTCAGGCCTGTTTCCATATGGAGGGATTTCTTTTGCTTTTTGCTAACTACACCTGCCCACTGTCTGGTACAGGTTGCATCCCTTTGCATTCACATGTCTGAAGAGGCATGTCTGTTTTCTTACTGAACTGTTAAGTCTGAGGCTAAAACTTCCACTTAAAGCACATTTTTAAAGAACAGCAAAAAAAAAAAAAAAGTACAGAGCGAGAGAAAGATAGGGCTTTGAGCTGTTCAAAGCAATCTCAAGCCACAGTTTCTTTGGCACCAGTTCAGGTAATTGTTGTGACATGTTAGTGACTTATAGTGAAAAAAATCCGGGTCAGAGCGTGATTAGATATATGTGTGTTTGTGATTGGAACAGACCTTGTTAACAGCATGTGGCATTTATGTTCCTCTTAGATCACTGGTTTATGATTAGAAGCTCTCCAGTGGGAAACACAACTGCAGTTTTTCAATATGCACCTGACAACATTTAGTTTCAATGACACTCCCTCTCTGCCTCTGCTGCAGACTCTTTGCTTTTGGGCATCTCACTTGATCTCTCAGTGGTCCACTTCCCATACAGAAGAGATCTCCATCCTCTTTTGTTAGCCTCTGGGGAGGCTGGAGTGGATTCCCCAGTGTGAAACAGCAGAGTATGTGCAAATAGCTGTCTTGTGTCTAACTCCAGTTCCTGGGAAATACGTCTTGCAGGAAGACAGAAAAGCCCAGGTATGGATTAACCAAGAAAGGTCTGAGATCTGCAGCACTGGAGGTGCTTGTCTGGATGGGGTTGACTCCTAGGATTCCTCTTGGCCCTTGTTTAATCTCAGATTCCGTGAAACCAAGATAAATAGTGATAAGCACAATGATGCCAAGCTCTCAGATTCTCTTAACGTTACCATGAAATGATTCATAAAGGGATTGCCTTGAAATACTGAGTTTTCTTCTTGCAAACTGAACCCGTTACAGGCTATTTACCATCATTAGTGTTTTGTGCTTATCTGAGATCGCTCCTTTCAATCAACGGGCATAGCCACAGTTTTAAGTACTCTATACTGCTACAAACTTCTTCACAGCTTGATATTATTAAGATCTTGTATTTTGGGTAGTATCTACCTTTAAATATCAACAATACCTGAACTTAGTGAAATGCAAACAGCAATTTTAGCCATTTGGGAAGAAAATACTAATGAACAGTTCATGAACTCCCAAAGCTTTGGTTGAAGTTTTGGATAGCAGTTCAGCTCTATACTTTTTGTAATTAAATGTGCCTCCACCCTGACTGTGACATAAAAACCAGTCTCAGGAGAGACCTCTTGGTAGACTAAATTCATTATTGCTGTAGTATGTGATTGATCCAGAACATATTTAAAGTTGGCGTCATCCCTAGGTACAGACACCATGAAAAGGTTGTAACTTGGCAAGACCCAAGAGGGTCTTGCATTATCCATTATCACTTTGATTCTTAGACACTCTTGTTCTCGCTGTATTTTTTACTATCTTTAATTTTTTTGTGTCCAAGAGTTAGTTTATAGTTTCTGCTCTGCAGGCATTGTGATGAACTTGCTGGAATGCATATTAATTTCAGATTTTCTGCAGAGCTTCTATCTCTAGACAGTCAACTGCCTTTCTTTCTTGGTATTATATTACCAAGCCATGTCTATGTTTATGCAAACTCTAGTAATGTGAATAAGGAGAGATAATGTCTTTGGAAGGTGTCTAACATCATCCTTGCACCAAGTAATTAGGAACTTTTTCTTTCACTCATAAAAATATGGACATGTATGTACTTAAGCTGTTCTTGTTTATAATCTGCAGATATTTTCTTGCAGTGCCTCTATGCAGGAAAATCTAATCTGATGCTATGTCAATATTGATAAAGTGTATGTTTAGTTCTAAGAGGTTTTCCTCACTTCCACCAAGAGTGATGTCCCTTAAGTCTGAATCGTGAAGAGTGCAGTCAAAGAGGTTATCAAACTGCTGCCTTTGATCCTCCTTTCACTTCAGCTAGAAGGATTGATTGACTTCCTTGGCTCAACTGTTGTCTTGCCTGAAGCCTTGAGCCAAAGCTCACCAAAGTTAATGGAGTTCTTCTTGACTTTTGCAATCTTTGAATCAAGCCCAGTAAGAAGGTAGGATGAGGTCTCTACCATGCAATCCATGGAAGTAAATAAATCTTCCTATTAAATAAGAAGCACAATAGCTTGTTTAAGAATAAGTTTCAAAATACAACTGATATTTATGTTTAATTATGTAACTGTCAATGCTGTTCTTGCTTCTTTAAGCTTTGGTACAATCAGTTCCTTGTATGTTATGCAACAGATTTTATGGGATTATAGAAAGTTTCAGTATCAATTGACAACATCTGGCTTTCTGACATTCATGTCTGCATGAAATAGGATTTATTCTGCAATACAGAAGCATCATTATAATAGCTGTTTCAGTATTTCAGAAGTGTATGTCTGTTCATCCTCAGTAATTCTGTGGGGATATGCACTGTTGTCACTGTGTTTTCAAGTTGCTGGGGTAACAAGGAGATATTCTACTTATAATTTCCCACTTGCCAGATCTGTGCCCTGGCTATTGGCCCAGTTCTATGAGGTATTTAATATCATCTGGAAGGGTCAGTACTGTCAACTCACACATAAACCAGAAGCTACTGAGGACATTTAGTCAACCTCACTGTTCTGAAAATGGTTGTTTACCTACTGACAGCATTGGAAGAAGACAAATGTGATGCACCTTTTTGGCTGCAAGTGCCTGCCAAGTGATGCAAGTGTCAGCCAGACTAAGAGCAGGACATGGGAGAGATCAGGTGGAGTTGTCCTCTGTAACAAGATAAACAGGGAAGAAGGCTTCCACTCTTAATATCTAGAGGCTTTTTTATCCCCCCAGGCTTTATTGCGTAATTTGTACCTGGGTTTCTTGGCCAGAATACCTGGAAGGGTAAGTGTCAACTAGGCAGGTGTTGCTTTGTGTAGGGTCTCTGCAGTTAGAGCACACTTGGAACACTGTGGTAGGCGTCTCTGAGCCTTGTCTTTCATTCTGTGGCCACATGATTACATGCAGGAGTTGCTCTGGGTGTGCAGTGCAAAGTGGAATAGGTACTTGTTGAAGGTGCCCTGTTCCTTTGTGTTGCTGTTGAACTGAAGTTGCTTATCCTCCTTCTGAAAAGTTAAAATTCCTACACATTTGCTGTCATGGATCCTTTCTTGGCAATGTAGGGTTTGCTACATGAAAACATGTGACAATTTCTTGAGTATTAAATCTTGCCATACCTAAGTACACAGAAAACTATATAGACAGAGACACATTCTATAGAAACTTACACTAGTGCTCACTACCTACTACTCAGGGTCAGTTTGCTACAACACCCACCAGCTTTTCATATGGACAAAGTAAGATTGAGCCTTTAACTAAAATATGTTCTGATATTGCCTGCAGAATGTTATTTTGTCAGTATTGCTGTCTCTTTCTAGCAAAGGTTGAGGACTGACTCAAACCAAAGTGTGTTTAACACTTATTTGCAAGGCTAGAGCAAACTGGAGACCAGTTTGGATGGATGCTGAAACTGGCAGCCACTGGGATTTGTACCATCGCTTTTATATTTTCTGCAGAAACTTCCAGGTTTGGGTTTCTGGAAGATTTAGCAGTGATAGCTATATTTTGGTTGAGAAAACATTGTCTGAACTGCATGTTTGACCCGGGAGTTGACCCATAAGAAGGGCAGGCACACCCTGTGCAGTAGAGCTAGATTTTACTGGGAGCTCTTTAGTGCGAAGTTCCTGAAAATACTAAGGAATATATGTAAATAATGGGACATAGCATACATTTAGAATACGCTGTAAATACTGGCACCAGACAGTTCATGGCATTGCATAACTTTGGGTTGTGATGAAACCATGTCTTTTGACTGATGTAAATCATAGTTCCCTTTGTACTTGACATAGGAGACTGTGATATGCATATTCTATGAAAAAAAGCTTTATGAACCCAAATGTAAGCAAGCCTAAGATTTCTGGTGACTTCCTGTTCATCACTTAACTTTGCAGAGCAGCTTTATGCTGCAGGCTGAAATAATGATTTGCAGGTTTGTAAAGCTCTTCTAGAAACATATATATATATATACACACACACACACCCTTCAAAAGATTGCACGAGTACTTCAATACAATGGAAAATCTTATGACGGGGGAATTTTTTCTTGTATAGGAATTGTCAGGGTGAGGTCCTGCGTACCATGGCCTGCGATATGCTTACTTCAGAAGTCCAAGAAAGCCTGCAGTGAACAACCATGGAATTAGCTGTATACATCTGAAAATTTACATTTGTCAAGATGTTAATTTCTAAGAAGCATCCTTCCCAAGCATTTTTATTGCAGATCTATTAATCTGCATTAGTACAGATTCAGTCCTTTCAGGAGCTGTTTGAATTAATGAAACTTTAAAAGCTCTCATGTTGGAGCAATTAGAAAAAACACTAGTTTCTAAATAAAAGGATACACCTGAATGTTATTTTTCATTTCTAAGTGAACGAAAGGAATGCAGGCTCAGTAGCTGAGGTTCTGGGAAAATTAAGTTCTGTGCTCTGGGCTTCTCTTATGACTAGGGGAAATCTGGTTGAATTTGGATAAATACATCGCTGTGACTCAACAAATTACTGAATTTCACCTGAGATGTGGTCATTGTCTTGATGCAGGCACTCAACTCTCCCTTCATGTAAGGTCATGCTGCTTTAGTGAAACTTGGAGAAGAGGAGGCTGAGGGGAGACCTTATTACTCTCTACAACTACCTGAAGGGAGGTTGTGGAGAGGAGGGAGCTGGCCAGAGGCCAAGGGACACGGGACAGGATGAGAGGGAATGGCCTCAAGCTCCGCCAGGGGAGATTTAGGCTTGAGATTAGGAAAAAGTTCTTCATGGAGAGGGTGGTTAGGCATTGGAACAGTCTGCCAAGGGAGGTGGTTGAGTCGCCTTCCCTGGAGGTGTTTAAGGTGAGGGTGGATGAGATACTTAGGGGCATGATTTAGGGATTGGTGGGAATGGTTGGACTCGACGATCCAGTGGGTCTCTTCCAACCTGGTGATTCTGTGATTCCTTTATTGCTAGGTCTTACTACTTTTCATTTGCTGAGAGGTGAGAGCCTTCTCAGAGATTGTTCACCCAAATCAGATGGTACATGGTAACTTACTGGTGCCTCTGGCCTCCCTGCCTGTCTGAAGTGTACTTTGAGCATAAGTTCACATTTGCTACACCAGATGGCTGGAGCCAAATGCAATGGAGGGACAGTCTGAACGTAACCCAAGCTTTTGCCCCGTGTGCCTTATATCTCTCTGCCTGTGTGAATCGGTTGATCTTCAAGCTGCATCCAGAGTGTGAGTTGTAGCTGTGTGAGTGATCACAGAATTTGGCCTTGAGTGTGAATCCTTGCCTCGGTTTTCTACCTCTAAATGGGAGAAGGTCACATGTTCCTGATAAACAGCTGAACTGTGAGGATAACTGCACGAAAAGTCAAGATCAGGGAACTGCTAATTGTACTCTGTTGAAATTGCCGTGAAAAAATACATTCCGTGCCTATGCTTATAGTCCAAGAAGCAGGCCTGAGTCACTCAGTGAGGAATTCAGATCAAAAGTAGAGAGTTTTAGGCTCTTTCCCCCTGATTTTACATAAATAAAACTCTGACTTTCCACAGACACTAACCAATACCAAGCACTGGCACACCATGATCATTTTCATAGAATCATAGAATAACCAGGTTGGAAGAAACCCACCAGATCATTGAGTCCAACCATTCCTATCAAACACTAAACCATGGCCCTTAGCACCTCGTCCACCCGTGCCTTAAACCCCTCCAGGGAAGGTGAATCAACCCCCTCCCTGGGCAGCCTCTGCCAGTGCCCAATGACCCTTTCTGTGAAAATTTTTTTCCTAACGTCCAGCCTAAACTTCCACTGGCGGAGCTTGAGGCCATTTTACTCAGAAATGAAGATAAATGTTTTTAAAAAGTGTATGCCAGCTGCCATGGGAGGGTACAGCAGAACTTGGGTTTAAGACTGAATCGCCTCTATTCCTATCTATTCCAGTGTGTTTTATTGTCAGATTCATTTGGAGAAAGCATTGAACTGGGACTTAGCAGCCCTGCACTGTATCCTTGGTGACTATTCCAGACCACTTGCATCATCTTAGATGAGTCACATCATATCCCTCTGCCTCTATGTCCAGTGGTAATTACATCTCACTTTTGTAAAGTGCCATGGGACCTTCCAGCGAGTGCTTGGTGTGATTCATTCATACCAAATACACAACACACTCTGCTTAGCATCACAGGTACTGTAGTTCCAAAGGCCTGGCTGTCTGCCATTAGAGATCACTGTAGCTCTTTATGTGCTGGACAAAAATCTGCTCAGCCACAGCTACCATCCCTTACCTTCCAGCTCAATCTGATTTCATGAGTATTTGTAAAGGAAAGAATGGGCTGAAGTTAAGTGATAGTTAGCTGAGATCACGTCTGGGGAAGGTACATGTTGAATAAAGATCACAGTTCTCACGTTTAGTTTCCTTAGCGATACTACAAATAGCAAAAGTGAGCCAGAAAAGATTGCACAAGAGTGTTAAAACTGTGCTTCTCTCCAGTCATGAAGATGTGAATCTGTCCAGTTTAGCGTGCAGGTGTAGTTTCAGGAAAGCATTAAACATGACCATGAGAAGAGAATAGCACAGATCATCTATCTACCACTGAATCCCCTGAACCTGGGGCCTCTTACTGTGGATGAACTCCTGTCTCTTCTTGATTTTGAGATAAAAAGTGGGGTTTATTGTGGGTTTTGCTTGCTATCGTTGCATAAGGGAAACATAAACAATACTTTTGAAACTTTCCAATAGGTTGTAGATATGGGGGAGTGAAGCATGAGATATGCAAGAAATAAGGCATGGCTAGATGGGGTTGGTGCCATACAAATTCCACATATTAAACAATCTAGGTCTTGGAGAGGTTACAATACTACTATATGAGCAATTGTTATCTTGATACTATTTTTATATTGTTATTTTGATACTATTTTATATTGTTTCTGTTGACCGTAAACCGTAGTCAAAGTTTCTTCTCTTTCATTGAAAATGCAAGACAATTTCTATCAACATCTGCTTTTACTGCTCTGCATTAAAAGGAAGTATCTCAATCAAGAGCAAGTTCTCCTCTGCTAGTATGGCTACTTAGGGATGGGGGGAGAAACATCGAGTTGACAAAAATGGTAAAATAGGTACTTCAGATAATGTGGAGGCTGGCAAGATTTTACTTGCCTTTTTGTCCATTTCATGGTGATTATCCAGAAAAAAAGAAAGAAGAAGTGAGAGAGAGAACTTAGCCATCTGGAGAATTTGGGGCAAAATAGATCATTCCCCCCAAATGCCTTTCTTAAAACACCCCCAGTATTGGAGGATACTTCCAAGCACCTGAATGGGCTAGTGTGTACTGTATGGAGTTAGAGACACCTGAACTAGCTCTGAAGAAACTATTGCACCTGTATCACTCAGCATAGTATCACACAAAGCCTGTAGTTCTGCCACGTTAGCATAGCCCTGCAGTCGGCTGCTTCTCCACGTCTTTTAGCAGCGCTATCCTATCTTACCAGGTGGAATAGAGCACTGATGTGTTTTTTCCAGATTTAGGGGCATCTATAGTGAGACTACGTTAGCCCCACATGGAAGTGCCCTCAACATTCTAGAGCATTTTTCTCTCTAATATGAATGAGTGGTGGCAAAGATAGTACTGATCAACAGAGATGAGGGTGGACGATAAAAACAACTGAGCTTCTTTGGGTGAGAGTCTACTGTGTGATGAACTGAATCATGTAGAGAGAAGGGATGAAACTGAGATATTCAAGCACAGATTCTGTGAACAGAGCCCACAAGTGGGCAGTGTCAATGATCAGGCTGTGGTCTGGTCAGTGATGTCAGATCAGAGTGAGCCTGCCTGCATCCCTATTTCAAACAGCACAGAGGGCAGAGCAACCCTGTTCAGCATCACCCATGCCCCAAGCTGATCTGTCATTTGCCTCACACCATACTCATGTCCTATGACTTCTTTGCAGTTCCTTGTGTTTTCTTCTAGGTGGATATGTTCATCGTGTCTTTGTTGTGAGAATAATGAACCTATTACCAGAAATTCTGACAATGGTTTGGGAAAATCAATGAAGTAAAGAAAGGTTGTTAGCACTTAATATGCTTTGCAAGCACGCTAGCTTGGAAGGTCATTGCTAGCACGGGGAATTATTTTCCTCATGTCCGTGGTATTGCTGGGAGCTGTTAATGTCATGCAGCACTGTGCTGGCCTAAGAGAAATGAGTGATATGAAACCTGCCAACTTTAATTCAAAGGGCTGGTGTCCATACTAGAAGCCTTGCCACCCCAGTGAATTTAGGAGGAGTAGGTGTGGTTGTTTTTTTCAGATTTCCCATCAGTTGGATGGGAAAGGATGATGAAAAAAAACAGATTTCAAAAGGAATCTAGGGCAGAACAAGAACTGATGCTGGCTGGGTATACTGGAGTGAAGAGCCAGCTGGGATGACAGTGATTAGCTCCTTCCATGTGATATAATCCATCTTTTTGAGAGACTAACTAGGCAGAATGGAGAACAGGACAGAGCAGGCTACATGAGAAGACTGACCCTGTGGTGAAGAGTTTGAGGAACAGGGCCTGGGCCAGAGCTGAGGTAAAAGTAAGACTTGGAGAGAGCATAGAACAGCATCACTACAGAGGCAGGAGGAGCGAAAGCATATTTAAAATCCCTGTGGTGTAAATCATTGATGATTAATAATTCTGCTGGTGCCAAAAAGCATTGGCCAGCTTGGGTCTTTCCGTCCTATGTTCTCTATTGCTCTCTACAACTACCTGAAAGGAGGTTGTGGAGAGGAGGGAGCTGGCCTCTTCTCCCAAGTGACAGGGGACAGGACAAGAGGGAATGGCCTCAAGCTCTGCCAGGGGAGGTTCAGGCTTGACATGAGGAAAAAAATTTTTCACAGAAAGGGTCATTGGGCCCTGGAACAGGCTGCCCAGGGAGGTGGTTGAGTCACCTTCCCTGGAGGGGTTTAAGGGACGGGTGCACGAGGTGCTGAGGGACATGATCTAGTGATTGATGGGAATGGTTGGACTCGATGATCCAGTGGGTCCTTTCCAACCTAGTGACTCTGTGATTCTATCATGTTCCAACCTAGTGACTCTATGATTCTATCCTTGCCTTGACCAAAGTGGGAAGTCTGCCTGGAGGAAGTGAGAAGCATGAGAATATGAGAACAAAAGCAGAAGATGTACAGTTCTTAGCCAGCCTGCTCTAGAGATGAGTGTCTGTACAGACTGTGAGGCTGTGGAGGTCTGTTTGTGGTCAGAGAGGTCAGTTCTGTAGGCCTGAGCAAAGAGCTTGCGCTGT
Organism: Clamator glandarius; assembly: GCA_033459285.1. NCBI lineage: Eukaryota > Metazoa > Chordata > Aves > Cuculiformes > Cuculidae > Clamator > Clamator glandarius. The sequence continues at coordinate 2,092,323 of JAUNZM010000332.1, read as the reverse complement.
AAATGAAAACAACCTTCCATGTTCTTCATCACACAGTACCTAGGAAAATCTTACAAGAACACACTCATGTCATGTTGTTCAGAGTACTGCTTAACCTCTTCACTTCTGGTGCCTTTGAATGTGTCCCAGATGATTTGGCAGGAGAGCCAAGAGATACTGCAGGAATGCCTAAAGGGCTGTCTGGCCAGGTTCTGTGAGGAGGTCCTGCCAACCCAGAGGAAAAAGGGACAAGAGAGCCACTGAGGCCAGAGCTGGACTGAGCTGCTAAGTTCTATTAGGCTGTAGAAAGAGAACAATTTGCTCAGAACTTTCTGAGTCAGCATTGTACTTGGATAGCCTGTTGGGCTTCCTGTACACCTGTGTATTCTCACGGGGCACCTTGAAAGCATTTTGGCCAACGCTACAGGTAAACGTTTCCTTCTGTTACTAATACTGTTTTTTTCTTGCATTTTAATTTAATTTCCCTATCATACCTTCTTTTTCCACTGCACATTTCCTCTTGAAAGCTAAGATTGCACAAATGGATGTATATTCTTCCTCCTTGTGTGCATGTATCCTTTTCTGTGCTATTTGAAGAAATTAACATTTGTGCTGATGTACACCTGCAATTCCCATTAATGTAGCAGAGTGAAACTGACCCTGTTGGTAGAAAGAAGCTCTGAACTCCCTTCCTCCGATAACAGTTCTCAAGGGGAGGAAAAGAAAAAGACCCAGAAGGTGGTAGAGAAGTCTGCTTTTTAGGCAGTGGCAGTACATGGGGTGTGCTGGCTGCCTAGTGGAGCCTGCACATTCAAATCCTGCTCTTGTGCTTAAGCCTCTCTTTGCCATTAGCTGCGCAGTGCAAACCCCCTGATTCTTGCAAGGGTATTTAATCCTGTACTGGTGTCATCCACAGTTATGTGGCCCAGATGGATGAGCTACAAACTTCTGCAAATCAAGCTGTGCATGTTGAGGCTGTATAGAGTGGAGGAAAATGAAAAAATGAGGAGGAGACTCCTTTTGAGTTTAATTCTCATGTTGAGTGGTAGGAAGCTAACAACTGTGTTTGTTCATGTCCTAACTGTCTGTGTAGGGTGTTTGGTATCTCACCCTATGGCTGCAATTTAGGATCTTGGTGTGGATAGAAGTGTTACATACCCTTGAAGAACTCTGAAACAAAGAGGAGGCACACATAAGGAAGAGTGAGCAAATGGGAAGGTTGCTGCTTAATAGTGCAACGCTTGGGTGTAATTCTGATTTCCTAATCCAGTGAGGCAAATTGAATTCTGATAAAAAGCTGTGTATGAAGACCAACTAAAATTTAAAAGTTTTAAACAGTTTAAATACCATGTTCTCGTCAAATCATTCGTAGCAAAGTGAGTCAAATTATTTATTAAGAATAATGCTCATGAGGAAATAACTTATCTATTTCCCCCCCATCTGCATGTTCTCTCCTAGTGTACTACTTGTTTGCCAAATATTTTGGACAAGAACATACGTAGCATGCTTCTGGTTTTGTTCATGCAAGTTATTCCTCATTTGATGTTAGTGGCATGACAAGATGATAGAGGATTTTCCTTCTTTCTGAAAGGACTAACTGAAGCATTGTGAAATTGGGGCACTGTCAGTAAGACTTACAAAGGAACACAATTATTTGGATGATAAATAAGACAAAGAAGGCTGCAGGTTCCAAGTGTTTTGCATACTGTTTCCTATTAATAAATCAAGCTCTGGAAAGTCACTGAGGACAGCTCGAGGTGGGGGAAGGATGCATATGCTATGCTATACGATGTTCATCTAGACTTCACCTTACAGTAAGTCTTTGCCTTCCTGCCCTCTAGCAGGACTGTGAAAATTCATCTGGTTTTTAGCTGTCTGGCCAGCTCTGGTTACTAGAGATCAAGCCAGTGTATAGGACAAGAGCTCTTTTATCTGAACTGCGGATCTATTTTGCTTCTGGTACTGCAGGAGCTGACTCATGAAAAAAGACGAGTTAAAAAAAGACATGGAAGTTAATTGCTTACAAAATGGCCACAGAGGGTGTTTTGCAAGAGCTGAAGGATGTGGGACTTCTCAGTCTGTCCAGTGTTTCCTTTCAGTCCCTTCTTGATGATATTCCGTTTAGCAGCTCATCTCCTTCAGCCTCAATTTCTCCCCGACCTGTGTGAGATTACTACCTGTTAGCATCTGTAATCTCCTCCTCCTGCTTTAGCTGTTCCTCTCAGGCCTCTGTTGCTGAAAGTGTCTAACAATTATTACACAGAAGGGTTTTGTTCTCCCTTCTGCGTAATGAAGGCCTTGTGTGATCCAAAATACTCTCCCAAATCCCTTGGTAGATAGTGCTGGCTCTTTGCCAGGTGGAGCAAGTCAGCACCTTTCATATGACAACCTGTGTTCTCTGCTGTTTTCAAAGGATAGTTCCTGGTGCTTTGTGCTGGCACTTCAGCTGGGGGTTGAGTTCAAAACTCTCTTACACATCTTCATGATGGGAAGAAGCGTTGGGGACAAGCTTCTGCAGCGCTTACCTGCTTTGGGGCAGAATTCCATTTGCACTTGCAAGATGATATTCACTGTGCCAGGCAAGCACAGGTTTTGCTTTGATGTTTGAAAAATAGGTAGGACAATATTGAACCAACACAATCTCTGTGATATTTTTTTTTTATGATGTGTATTTATGTAGTTTGAATTTCAGCATCTCAGCAGTTCATGTGAAAACTGGAATTAGGCAGAAAGAACAGAGAAGGCTGCGGCATTGAAAGGAAAAAATGCAGAAGAGAATTTCAGCCTGCAAGATAGCTGGATTCAAAGTATGTTTTTCTTTTTTTTCTTTAGAATAGGAAATGAATTCCAGATTCCAAACCATATTCCTTCTATAAATCAACAGTAGCTGTTAAAGCTGAATGGGTGTAAACAGGAGCAAAACTAGGCCTTCAAAGTTCAATAAGAATTGCGGCTAGGGAGTGCAGTTCGTGAAAAGACAGGCTTCCTGTTCTATCAAATTGCTGCTCACTGTTGCATTAGCGCTCTAAGTTTCAGGGACAGAAACCTCAGCACAGTCCAGGTCTGCACTTCGTAAGGCTGGGCGTCTGCAGATCCTAGTGAGCCAGAAAGCAGGATCTGCAAGGAGAACAGAAAAAAAACAATTGAGAACCAAAAATAAATTCCATAGTCCAGCTGGCAAATACTCCCAGGCCACAATTGTCTTTGGCACCCCTCCACCCCCCAAGGTCTCCAATGGTTCTGAGGCCCCCACCACAAGAAAATCAAGGGTTTAAAAATACAGTAATTAAAGAAAATCTTGATGTCATCTGGGTTTGGGAGTATTTTGAGGATAGTGTTTTGTGAGTGTGTTTGCATATATGCATTATGGTTTTTTTGAGATCAAACTATTCAATGACAGAAGCCATATACCTTGGGGCAGAGGGAAGAGTATTATCACCTACATCTCCTCAGTCTGAGAATCTGGGAACTGGTGGGATGAAATGGTGCTTTGTGTGGGAGAGCAGCTGAGGTGACAAGTCCTTCCCCTTGCTTTGTGCCAGCTCTATTTTGCTGACCTGCAGTGCTCTAGGACAAAGCTGGTGATTCCTTTGAAGGGTTGAATAAAATATGGACTACACTCAGCTTCATGTCATGATGCAGTCGGTTTAACTCGAGTGAAGCAGTTTGCAGTTGCCTCAGATGTCCTATATGTAGAAGCAGAGAGGTAATGAGGAGGGTTGTATGTGTATGTATCTTAATTTCTGGACCAAACCGGGGTAATGTGCTTACCAGAGCCTCACCTATGAGAACAGGAGGGAGCATTGACCTGTTCTATGGGTGACTGAGTCTCAGCTGCAGTAAGGACCTGTTCTCTCTCAGTTCTATTGGGATCTATTATAGACTAAGTAGTCTTGCCTCTGCCTCCGACTCCTTTCCAGATTGGTTGGGACAAGCAGTTACACTGAATTTTCCCTCACTTTGAGAGATGCAGGACTGCCCAACACAGTAAAATGCTTTGCTGTTGTGATTGTTGTATTTATTTCAAGAAGAATGTCTCCAAAGTCATTGAATTGAAGGCTGATCATTATAATTTTAGCTGATTAGAGTGAAGCACGGTGCAAATAAGTATGCAGAAATTTAATGATACAGGGAAAAAAATGCACTTCTCCTCCCTCTCATGTCAGGGAGAGGATTCCTTGGAGACATTTCTAGCATTTCAAACAAAGCATTCAAAACCTTGGCAGCAGCTTGCCAGCCCACCTTTGCACACCTTCTTCAGGAAGTATATGTCTAGTTCAGCAGTCATCTCTCAGATTCTTTAGAGTTATTTGAGAGTAGAGCCAATATAGCTAATTCTTTTGAATTAATTCAACTAAAGTAGATGCTGGCTAATGTTGATTCAGTGAATCTAACTAGCTAATTAAGAAATATCAACTAAGACAGTTAAGTTTTCTTAATACGTATAATTTATGATGATTTTCTCCCGAATTTGTAACGATTGCTTTCTTATCACTGGATGAAGGCTTACTCATCCACCAAATCTGACTGAGAAGAATTTACAAAGGAGATTTTACAAAACAAATGAGTCACAAACCATCTCTGAGGGACAAGGTATAGAAAGTTTCTACCCTAAAAAGGAAAGCTTCAGAAAAAAATGATCACAAAACAGCATTATTACAATGGACGTTGCTTTTCATCCTTATCAGGGTTTCATCACAATAAACTCTTTGTTCTCTGTGTTCCATGGCCAAGTGTTGGTGGTGTTCACTGATGTATATGCTTGAATACAATAGTTGAGCATTCACTGGGAAGGCCTTTTGAATCTAACCCATGACTGAGACATCAGCACTTCTGCACTGATGAAATGAGAAGACTGGAGAAGCAAGTTTTATGACATACGTGGTTTCTCTTTCTTTCCTCTGCTGCAGGCAATGTATGGAAGATCTTCACTACTTTCATCTTCTGCTTGTATGAGCTTTAAAACTCTTGTGCTGCTTTCTTTTCAAGGATGATGGCATTGGTTGTCACCTGCTAATATTTTAAGAGAGCCTTATGAGCATGACAAAACCCTAAGTAAGGCTAGGTCTCGGGGAATACACCTCGAGTCTGAGTTCCTAACATTTCTCTGCTCCCTGAAGGGGAGATGGCGAAAGCTGCAGTCTCATTCTCTGGGAGCAATCCTCAAATGTCAAAAAGCAGGGAGGAGAGTGAGCAGTTGACACTCTTCCTGCAGAGGCTGTTCTTCCTGCTCCAGTGAGGTTTACCTTGCAGACAGTCACCTTAAATGTTATATTGTGATGGCACGTGACATCTGGATTGGCCTTGGAACAGGTCGTGGAACAGGCAGTGAAGATGCACACTGGGAACTCCAGTGTACAGACTGGTAGTCGGTCAGCATCCTACCAGGTGGTCAGAAGTAGAGCTTAGTGTTTCACACAAAGACGTCGTTTCCCTTCTAATGCTCACTTCAGCATCATGCGAAGGTAAGGAGACCAAGTCCTTAATCCGCCTCCTTTGGCAGTCATCTTACTGCTGAAAACCTCACGCTGCACCCTGATCTGAGCCCTGCTTAGCTGCTCTGGGCTGATAGGATCCAGCAACGCGTCTGCCAGCTGGAAGGTGACACGAGATAACTGAGCACAGCAGTGTCTCTTGTGGGTGGTACATCTGGGTATGAGCTGTTGTCTCCAGTGGCCATGGGGAGCTGCCCAGCTGGCATAGCAGATCCCTGGTAGAACAAGTTCAGCTGCTGTTATGCTCACAGTCACAAGCAACTGATCTCTCTGTGAAAGTGCCATAAATGAAGAAGAGTAGTTTTACTATTAAAAATACTAAAATCTTCCATATGGAAGAAAGGGGCTTTTTTTTTTTTGTTTTTAATTGCTACTTATTTTTCTCATTGTGCCCTAAATATATATAGCACTATCCAGCTGGCTGAACCACAGAGCAGAATGAAATATCTGCCCTATCTATAAATGCACAAACCTATAAAGTGCAGATGACAGACTGAAGTCTCAAATCTTTGCTCTGTTCACATATATGGAAGTTTTACCATTGGCTTCAATGAGACCAGAACCAGGATTTGGCTTACATCAAAGAAGCGTTAGCCAAATGAGCACAAGCACATGAGTCAGAAGTTCTGGGTTGATCCCTGCTGTTCCCACTGTTTGGCTGATTTCTTCACTGCTTTCTGCCTCTGTTTCCCCTGTTTATTAGTGCATAATAGACTGAAGATGTCTCATCTATTTAGTTAGTTACGTAAATTAATTAAACTCACCTTACATTTGCTTTTACTTTTGTAAGAGGCTTTTGAAGCTCCACTAGGTGTGCACTTTTGCCGGCATAAAACTTGCTTGTACCGCAAGGATTATCATCTCTGTCCATGAGTTTGGTGTTCTCTGCTCATTCCTGACACTCATATCTACAAAAAGACTCTGGAGTCATTTATACTGTAGGTGTTCAGTTACAAAGAAGCCACGGTCACTCCTTCAAATCAATGCCTCCTTTTCTAGAAAAGGGATGAGAATCAAGGAGTTTTCCATTTTCCTCACACAGATCATAGATTGTAGGTTGGTTTTGAGAGGTGTCCAGCTACAGAAGCTCTGTAGACACTGCTCCAAGTAACATAGGGTCACCACTGTGGGGATATTACTGTGGTTAGTACAGGCACCATTGTGACCATCTAAGGACTTAAATGCGTATGCATGACTTACTAGATAAAGCAAAGTGGGAGAAGCCACTTGGTGGATATAACTTGGTGTTATTTTATGATGATTTCAGCTTTTCTCTCAAATGCCATCTTTGTGCTTATTGGATGGTTTATCTGACCGTATTGCTGTGGTTAGAGTGCAATGCATAGGGCAGCATAGTTTATGTTAATAATAATTAATAAAAAGGCAGCACAGTAGCAACTGTTGTCCCTTAATTCAAGCACCTCTTAATTCAAGCATCTCTTCTGTTGAGATAAAAGGATTTGTTCTAGACTTCAGATTCTTTGTGTCACTTTCCAAAAGATTTATTTTCTTATTTTTTTTTTTAGTTTTATTATTTCAAGATCCAAAGGTCTCCTGCCAGGCTTAAATTATCTTTTTTTAATGTTTATTTGGCTTCCCATTGAAGACATCCGTTCATCCAGTTTCCATAAAACCCCTAATAACTATTTCAAAGTTTTTGTTCTTGGCTCTTTCCAAACCTATAAATACTGGTTTGAAAACCTAAGCTGAATTCTGTGCAAATAATCTTCTCTAATACCCCTTCTCTGGTTATGAGAAGGGCCTTCAGCATTTTCCTTCTCAGCACTTGTTAGTTGTCAGTGGTGCACATACCTCTTTTTTAGGGGTGGCTTGGGGGTGGTGGGGAAAGGTAGTTGTGGCATAGAAGCACCTGATAGGTGATGTCTCAGCCGCAGTTGTTGCAATAACAAAGTGAAGTAGCAGCAGGTAAAATAGTTAAAGTACAGTTGCACTCCAAATATATCTTTTTCTTCCTGCTTTAGTATAATTCCATTTTTAGTATATGTATGCCCTCAAGTTAAGAGACTATTATGCTTGTCAGCAGCTCTCAGCTTTTGTGTGGCAGACACAAGCCAAGCCTAACCCTTCCCAGTGAGTGCTGCGAGTGCATGGGGAAAGTGGCAGGAGACTCACTGTTTGTCCCAGATCTTTCAGCTTGTGAAATGTTGGGGTGTTATGGTGAGAAAGAAAAGAACCCAGTGACTGACCCATGCTGCTGGGTAGTCAGAGACAGTGTGAAGGATGAAACAATAGAGAAGTCCCAGCAGAATATCAGTGCCTTGGGGAGATATGGTTGTTTAAAGATCTGGCTTTTGGATGAGAAGCCAGCCCTGATACGTTTTTCTTGAGATTAAGATTTGCCACTGGTATGTGAGATGATATGAAAGTTTAGTTCTTCTCATCAAACAGCAGTCCTTTTACACAAGACTAATCCCTAGGAAGTTTCTTGTTACACTTTTACCAGTGGTGGTATGGAGCTAAATTAGGATGCAGAGAACTCACATGGACTTTAATGCTAAGTCTGTCAGGAGAGGATTGGGTTCAGTCTGTTGTCTTTTACTTGTGTGGTATTGGCTCTTCTTCGTATTGCATAGGTGCTGGGCCCTCATGGCAAGGCAATTGGCTTGTCTCAGCTTGTGCGTGGACACTAGATTTATTGCAGGTAGCCAGAGGCAGCTCTTCACTTAACAAGAGCCTGAAGTGAAATGAATCCATGATCAAATATCTATTTCACATCTTCCACAGATGCTCAGACTAACTGGTACCACAAGCGTGAGGCCACACCTAGAGCTATTGAACTCAATGGGAAAACACTCCGTATGTCTTCAGAAGCTCTGCATTCTCACCAGAGATAGAAACAAATCTTCCAATATATTTGTTCTGTGTAGAGACACTGAGTGGGGCTTCTGGCCAACATCTGAAAAACTGGGGCCTAAAATTAGGCCCTTAAAATACCAGGAGCAGTGAGTGGTTCCAAATGATACCAAGTTAGGAAAAAGGGCCCGAAATAAACAGATTCCTCAGTAACCAAGATCCTGTTTTTGAGACAAGTGTTCATTCTCACAAATCAAAACAACAAGAAACCAAAAAGAAAAAAAGAATGAAAACATCAAATCAAATCCCAGCAACCCAATGATATTATCAGCCAAAGCATTTCTTATTAGAATGTTTTCCTAAATTCCTCAGTGAGTACCAGTGAGCCATGAAGGGGATATTGCTCTTTTAAGAACAATTAGATTGGGTTTTTTTTGAACACACCGCATTTATTTGTGTGACAAATCTGTTCTTCTGTTAGGTCACGTATCTGCTGTATGGTTCCTTTGTCCTTTGTGAAGTTTCTTCCTTTTCCAGGCTTATGTTATGTGTTATATACATTTTAAAAAGCATTTATCTTGTAATCTTCTTGGCTTTATAATGGACAGTATGATTATTTGTCTCATTTGGCAGGTAAAGCGAGGAAGTAATTAGCAACAGTAAGTACACTGTAAAGAGGATAAGATTGGTGTTCAGGGACTATCTTTCTTTGATAGGTCTGTGTACACACTTTTCAGTGCAATCTTGTTCTTTGGCTGAAATCATTGCGGGAATTGAAATACAAATGTCAGAAAATATTAATAGGGATGACAGCAATCCTGAGAACATGTCTGACTTCTTCAGATGTAGTACTTGTATGTGGTTTCAGCCCTCCTCTAAGTTTGTGTTGTTGTTCCTTTCTATGTATGATGAAAGTAGCCATAATATTGCATTTTATATTGCTTTTGTGTCTCAGCTAGGAACATTTACTTTATCATTCCAGGATAAACAGCTAAGGATTTAGGCATAAGAAACCTTGCAAGATTATTAGGTTTTATTAGGGTGTTTTTTATTGTATACACAATACAATGCTTGAGCATCTAATATGTATTTATTATTGTACTTGAGTTGCTGTTTTCTCCCAGCACCCTACTTGTCAGTCAAGATCTCGTTGCATAGTTGCACAACCAGAAGAGAGTTACTGAGCCAGGAGATCATGTACCTGCTTGACTCTACACAAGGGAAGTCAAGATTCGTACCAGTCTGAACTGTGTAGTACCCCAAAGTGAGTGTGTGCAACAGTGCAGACTGCTTTAGGCATCAACCAAGTTTTTGTTATGTATCTGGAGAGAGTTTAGGAGAGTGAGTTCAATTCCTGGCTTAGTTGTCAGGCTTTTAACGCAGGGAATAAGTAATTTCTCTAAGAATATGTGCCTTGAAATCCATCTGTGAGGAAGCATGTAGCAGCACCCTGAAATATGCAGCACAGAAAAAAGACATCTCTCTGTGGCTGTTCAGTACCAGAAAGACAGTCTTCTCAGTTCTGTACAACCTCATTTCTAACAAACTTTTTTTCTATTCTTTCTTCCTATTCTGTCTATGTGAGCTCCCATTGGGTACCACACCACCAGACTGCCCTGGCAGCTGTAGACAGGGCAGATGAGACACAGCAAATAGAGCTGAAGTACTCCCAGGGCAGGAGAACTGCCGTACAAGGCCAGCAGAGAGAGCCTGACCATCCTTATGAAATACTGCAGGAGATTCTTTTTGTGACAAGGCATCTGAAGCAAGTGCTGGGTTTCTCCCTACTCTGCAGTCTGTAATGTTGTGTGTTGCCTCTCTGTAACTAGAGAATTCACTAGACCCTGTAATTGGAGAAAGGAAAGAAGCTGAAGCTTCTAGAAGCCTTATTGGCTTTGTATTCTAATTAAGAGGGAGTGGTCAGAAATTAGAGAGACTGGCACTACTGCAAACCCCTATGTAAACCTTGATTTAGAGAGAGGGGGGGTTTGCAGCACTCCACAGAGTAGAGCCGTTTCCATTTTAAGTTCAAGCCCAGTCATGGTGGCAATAGTGACTTCTTCTGTCCAGTGTCAATTTGTGATAGAATATAAATGTAGCTTTAAAAATACATACTGAGTTTAAATAAAGCTGAAAATGTCAGCATATTACTCTGTGGTCTTGCAACAGCAATATTCTAATAAAATCATGGCCCTTCATCTTCTGGAAGGCAACACAGAGAATGATACTCCTCTGGTACTGTAAGTTGTATTTTCTCTTCACAGCTCTGGCAGATTTCTTGGAAGTTTGGTGTTATCCAGACAAAACCAATCTTAAACAAACCTGAACTATGTCTAGAGAGGAACCCTGGTGTTATCTTGGCATGGTTTAGTGTTTGATAGGAATGGTTGGACTCGATGATCCAGTGGGTCTCTTCCAACCTGGTTATTCTATGATTCTATGATCTATATGTTTGGAGCTTCCCCACTGTTATTTAACAGAATGCTTTGATGATTGAAGGAGGTTTTTATGTATCCATCTCCATTCTAGAAGCATGCTGCAGCTCTTTTAGTAACAAGATATTCCTACTCTGAATATGTCCAAAGGCACTCAAGATTCTCTACACGTAGCTCAGCTACTGTGTGACATAGCGTACTCCATCTGTCTCTTTGTGTCCCCAGTGCATTCCCATTGACACCTGTGGATGCCACCTTTCCCATAGACTCTTCCTGCTTACCTAGCAGCAATGCTGAAGCAGTAAAACACTTGTATCATTCTTCAATGGCCTGCTGCAGGCACTCCTGAGACTCCAGAGATCAGTGTGCATGGCTCCTGCTCGCAGCCACTCTAAGCCTTAAAGTACTGAAGATGACCAGATGAGCAGAATGGTTCCTTTATGATGGCTGATGGGACAGACTGAGACCCTTCAGCCTGGGAAAGAGACATTATATAGAGGTAGAGGCTAACAAAATTATGGACTGTGGCACCACGTCTATTAACCACTCTCTCTGCCTAGCCTTGAAATGCAAGCCCCCTGTTTCTCTGCTCTATAACTTCCCTGCAATTCCTGCCATCTACACTTTCTTTTCTCTAAGCTGCCAGCAACTCTCTTTCTCCAAATGAACAGGCAGCTACCTGATGATGTTGGTCAAGTCCTAGGACAGTTTATACCCCTTCTTGACTATATTAGCTCCCTCTGGAAACGTTATGTGCTGTCTGCTGCTTTATTTTCCCAGCTGCTTCAGAGAAGGGCGAGAATTCTCCACAGTGTGGATGTGTTGCCTGCCTCTCTCCCATTTCCCCTTTGTTATCAGTGATGCACAATGTGGACTCCAGTGTCTGCCTGGAGTGAGCTGTCCTCAGAACGTAGAAAAGCTTAGACTACAGAGCTTAGACTACAGACATCAATCGAGATGAAGGTTTTTCCATCCATGGACCATGCAAAGTCATGGAGAATCCAGCGCAAATCCTCTCTTGGTTAGGTCTTTGGGTCAGACTTCTCACAGAAAAGGAAGGAATGCTGAAAACCAGAAACTACAGCTTCTGTCTTCCACTGCAGGTTGCTGGAAAATGAGCTCTTTCTTGCTGCCTGGTTATAAAAAGGCAACGTGCAAGTCACGTCAATTGCATTAATAATCCACTCTTATGCGAGATTGATATTGCAGCTGCACAAAGTAGGTTTCTTATCCTTTCCTAGCAAGGGGAGTGCTGGTTTCTCTCTGTTCACGTGTACATATTCAAAACGGGTGCCTCTGCTTTAGCCTAACACAAGTTAATGGATGCTAACTTAGCAAAATGTAAACATACATGGAGATTAACTTGGGATCTAATGATTTGATGCTCTAGGACTATTAATTCTTTAGAAGATTCTTTCCACCTTAAGTAATTTGCAAGCAGTTTCTTATTGACATACAAGCAGGTGTTGTAGTGAGGTTTCCATAGACATAGCCTGTTTTGTTTGGTTTGGTTCTTTGAGTGGTGTGTGAAAATTAAATAGAGTAAGAACTGGGTTAAAAATTCCAAATCTTAAAGCTAATTAATGTGAAAATAATTAAGTTTCTTTTCACAGAGGAAGGGAAAGGGTATTTTAAGTTGTTGCAGAAAACTTGGCATTATTTTCAAAATCTGGAACTTGCTTTTCTTTCCCATTATCTTTGAGGAAACTATCAAAATTATTAGGCTACTAAAAATCCTGTGAGCTTTTTTCAATTCTAGGGATATTTGCCTGCCATAGCAGATTATAACTTCCAATTTACTTTTTCCCTTTAGTTCCTTTTAGGCATTCCTTCATTCTTGGATTAATTCTCTCAGACTTTAATTTCGTATCAACACCATTTTATCCTGAGATTATAGCATTTCTTGCATAACATCACTTCAGTTAAACAATGTGGAGTGCATCAATGAGGGAGCACCATACTTGATGGTTTTGTGCCATCTAAGATATGTAGTAACTCACTTGGACAAAGTTACATGAATTATTTAAAACCATAAAGAAGCATGTGTTTTTTTCCCTGCTGGCATTATTATGGATTAAGTATCAGCTTTCTTCTGTGAAGGCAGAAGACTCAGTGTTGATGAGTAAGGCTTCAGCAGCTGATTGACATTGGCTGAGGATCTGAGCAAGTCTGAAGTTGTGTGGCATTTGGAGTTGGAGCAGGGACCTTGAATCAGAAGCCTTTTCCATCTATAACATGGGTATAGCAAGAGGATTATTCTTTGGAAGGCACATGTGGTATCATAAAAAGATAAGTGCAGCTCAGTTCCTCTCTTTTGTGGGTGCTGCAGTAAGCAGAACTCCTAACTCGAATCCATGGTATGTCTTCTGGATACAGATGAGTCATGCAGGCTAGCTGCTTCTGCCCCTAAAGAAAGAGAATGTAATGTTTCCTACCTTCCTTCAGGGCCTTGTCTCCTTCACCACCATCAGGGAAATTCTGTCCCTTTAGAAAAGGCAAGTCACCACACCAGTGTTTCAGCCTGGAACCAGTCCTGGAACTGGGAAGACTCAGGCTCTGGTAAACCATGAAGTGTCAGTCATACCTTCACCACTTCTGAGTGAGGTGGCAGCCAGTATGCCAGCTTCAGACGTTTCTCTGGCTTTCTACTTGCTTTCTGCCACATGGACCGTGTCTCTAATGGAACACTCACATGCTGTATATGTTATTGTCTGTCTGTTTGCATAGGTACCCAGACATGCATTTGCCTTCCATAATTGAATGCGTTCCCACACGGTGTCTGTCCAACGCACTCCAAGCCTGGGGCTGCAGGAATGTAACACAGCTCAGCTTAGTCTGCGATGAAGGAAGGTTAAACAGGCTGTAAGATGACAAGGCTGTGGGACAGGAGAGGGTCCTTCTGTTCTCTTTACACAGGCAGGACTGCGACCTGTGTTTGGGACCACAGTGAATTACAAGCTAATCCAGTGTTTTACTTAAAACTGCAGGCCATCTTAACCTAGGTGCAGAAATTTTCTGAGGCTCAGAAACTAGGGATAATAAAATATTTCACAGTCCAGCTTTCTTGGATTTCATGAGTTCCAACAAGCCTGATTACATGGGGCTTCCTATCTTGCTGGTACATCACTACAGGTATTAAAGCTTTCCCAAGGTGCACATGGCCATGGACAAACACAGACTGACAAACAGGTGCAAAGAACCATCTGAATTCCCTTGCCACAGGTGGAGAACAGAGCTTAGCTTCTAATGAGCACCTTGCTCTTCTTCTACATCTGTCATGCAGGCAAGGTTTCTGCACAGTGAAGTTAAATCTGTGCTGCCCATTGCCCTTTATTGGAGGAAGAGGGATCTATTCTGCCCTGCCGTAATATTCCTATGATTACACGAGCATTAGTATAAAGTATAGGACATTAAAAATCCTGGAATAATATGTTGACCCTATGTGGTGGCCATGGGCTAAGACTTGACAGCTGTATTCATAGCAAAGAGGGGGCACAGTCATAGCAATTAATTTCTTGCCTCAGGGTAAAATAGCAGACTTGTGCTCACACATATGCAGAGCCAACCCCTTTTCCAAAAGCCAGAATGCTCATGTTACACAGTATTCAAAAGTCCTTGCTGTTCTTAGAATATTTCCTTAGCTCGTTTGTCCAGTGAGGGGCACAAGGGAAAGCAATTACTGTAGCAAAGGTGGAAAATGGAGGTAACGGTTCAATCTAATCACCACCTCACCGTGGAGAAAGCTACAACTCTCCTAACCACAGAGGAGGTGTTTAGTGCTCCGGCTCAAGGCAAATATTTCCTCATCACTCAGCAGCAGTTAGGCAGGCTGTGCCAAAGCCAGCCAGGTCTTGCAGTGTGAGGAAAACAAGAGCTGCATGGAACTGTCATCAGCAACAAGAGTCCTAGAATTTAGACTCGGCTCTTCTCGCAGTGTTAAAACAGATGACAGGCCACATTACACAGCTGCAAAGATTAAAATTCAACAGACTTAAGTGCACAGCTAGCGGCTGTTCATTGCATTTAACTGTTTGAAGATCACAAATGACACTTGCCCCCTTCTCGCAGAGTCTAGAAGGCACCAACAAGTAATTCCTTCCACAAGCAGGTGTGGCTGGTACAGAGGATTCCTTCTGCATTCTGCTACTGAGGAGAAAACCTTCCACACCTACTTTGCCTGGGGATGAATCCCCGTTCCTGGGGTATCACAGACCAGGCTGGACTTTAAGCCTGCCAAAGTCTTTGCATATAGCTGACAGAAGGGAGATAAAACAGGCCAGTCTGTATTGATTCTCATGATGTTATTCTCTGTTTACACTGAGGGCACATTACTGCATGCTGGATTTGTGTCTTGAACAGTCATGACAATTATTTTCCTCCAAGTGTCAGTGTTTGTAGAGTATTACCAGGTAGCAAGAGGAGTTTCTTAGGAGACAGATATTGTAACTTGAAAGTGTTTTAAAAAGATAAATGTTTTGATGGCTCCAGCATGCTACAGTTGAACTATCATCAAACTCTTACCCCAGTGAGGTGCTTGTGCATCATTGGACTTCAATCACTTCAACTAATATAATGAATTAAGTGAATGTCCACTGAGGGCCTGGATTCAGACCTTAAAAAAAAAAAAAAAAAAAAGAGACAAATCTCCATTGCTCCATTACTCAAAGTAGTAATATAACCTTTGCCTTCAGAAACATACACCTGAAGGTTTTCAAATCTTGCTCACTCTCTTGTAGACAATCACATCATATCGTACTATTTATGAACTTATTGGAACCCAAAGCAGAGCTTTGCTTAGCCTAGTGTCCTGTGTGACTGAACTGTGTTTGTGCTGGCCACATAAAGCTAGGTTCTCTACTTTGTCTTTGATCAAGTCCAAGAGGTGATATTTTACTAATGGATAAATTGCAAATTAAGTCAAATTTTTGACCAAAAACTTAATGTACAGGTTGCTGAAAGAGAAACATCGAAGTGAGCCTTCAAGAAACTTCAGGGTAAAACATTGCTTCTCTGCAGATCGATCTTTAGATTTATGTACACTGATGCTGAACTGCACTCACATATAATGACTTGCAGCATGGATGCTACGTACTGGCTGTTGGTAGCCTGTATGCAGTTTTCTCAAAGATATTTTAATATTTAAATACAGAAGAAGTTATTTAAAAGATCTCAATAGTTACAAAGGAGCAATTACAAATGTCGGTTAGATATTTGCCATGTCAAATGTCAAGTCGCATACTTTCATTTAATGAAATCAGTTTCCAGTAGAGTTCATTGCATCATCACTGACCTAAATAGTGCACCTGACAGCTTGCCTGCCATCTCAAGCTGTAAATCTGGGTAACTAATGGTATATCAAAGAAGAAAAGGTCAATAAATGCAGAAATGTGCGCAGAATCTAATCTTTCCCTTGCGCTTTTTAGTCCTCCCTTTTCACTCTCCTTTCATTTTATAATCTGTCACATTAAGCTAGTCATGCTTGGCTAGAGCCTGCTCAGGACAAGTTTCTGATAAAGCTGCATCCATTCCTGCCACAGAGCATCAGATGGACAAAGGCAATACATGACTGCAGATGGAGGTGCACACAAGGTGAAACCTCTCTTCAAGAAATGCAGTTTAAAGAGGAGTCATAAATACATATGAATACGTTAAATTTGAGAAAGAGAAGAGAGAGACATGGGGAGTCACTCATCTCTTCAAGCACAATTAGAAAGGGTTTTGATGAGTTTGGATTTGTTTTGAACAAAACTGCTACTGTTGAGGACAAAAAGCTTCTGAGCAGTAGTCTTTCTGCATGCCAGTACATTTTTTTCCCTGTAGTGTGTTTTACACTTTGCCCAGTCAGAAACAAATGACTCAGTCAAAAGGACTTCCTCCATCTCCCTTGGGTGATAATTCTACAGCCTGTTGGATCTCTCCATTATGAAATGTTTCCAACATCATCTTCCTTGTGCTTACTTTTAAAGCATCATTCTATTACTAGAGATTATCCTAAACAATGCTCTTCCATTCTTAGTCTTTCCAATTGTTCTATGCTTGTCAGTGGTTACCATATTCCCCTCCAGCATTTTGCTGGTGTTTGGTTGAGCTACAGATGTTTAATGTATTTAACTCCTCCTGGTATGCCAAGCATAGGACAGGCACTAGGATATTTATACACCATTAAACAAGGGTGTTGCCTGTTAAGTGTAATTACTTTCTTCTGTTGCCTTCATGGTAGAGGTTGTGCTAGAGAACAAGGGCAGCTTCTATTCTAAATGACTAGAAGAGGTACAACTGCTAAACAAGAATGACTTATAAAGTGACTATATATAGCAATGTATTAGTTTACTATACATCCTTGATTTAAGTCCACAGGGGAAACAATTAAATTTAATTGATGCCGACCTCTCAAGCAAAGATATTGCATGCATGTGTGCTGATGAATGTAATTAGGTTTACTAGTTTCTGCATTTTAACTGTAAAGAATATCTCTAAAACCACTAGAGCCTTTTAGACTGTGGGAAACATTGCAAATGTTGCCATGCTATGTCTGGATGCATAATATGTATATGTTTTTGTATCTCAGCATATTTGGGTTTCTCTGAACTTTCAGATTAGCTCTGAATTTCTTGAGTGTACAAAGCTCACTTCAGAGGGAGTTATATAATTGCTGTATTGTATATTACTCCAAACTGCTGATAAGTACTGTCTACTTGAACTCCAAATATATTTATTTTGAACTAAAGGTAGGAATGATAGCTCTGTCTCTTATTTAAATTGCAAACATTTAACATTTACCTGTTTTTGGTTGCTTATACATTTATTAAGCTTTAAGTCTTTGGGTTGAAATTTTCTGTGCCAAATCTGTCTATCGGACCCAGTATGGTATGTGTATGTAAATGTTATGATCTTTTCAGTGAATATTTTTAGGCTTTTCTGAGAACAAGGAAACAGGAAAATGTGATCTGAAAGTGCAAGAACAGTCATACCAGGTCAGACCAGCTGTCTGTCTAGCTCAGGATACTCGCTCTGACAGTGGCCAGTTCTGCGAGCATATTTGACGCTTCCTTCTAAAGTTCTCCCAACCTCCAACAATTTGTGGCTGAGGGATTTTAGAACCAGACACAATATTTTGCACTTAATAGTCCTTGAGGGATTTTCCTTTGGTGACTTTATTTTTTAATCTGTGCAAGCTTTTGGCGTCTAGAATATAATTTGGTAAGGAGTTCCACTGTTTAAATACACACTGGTTGAAAAGAGGTCCTTTTTGATTTTGAGCCTATTTCCTGTCATTTTCAATTGAAGATCCCAAGCTGTTATATTGGAAGCAATCATTTTGAAGGTCAGCCTCTGCCAAACCGCTTCTTGGTTCTCATTTTGGAATAGAAACAGTCAGCTCAAAGCCCTTTGGTGTGTAGGCAAAGAATTATTTAAGATTGTTTCTTCCCATGTGCGTCAATGCACATTTAGTGGCATTTCTCTGGCCAGATACTCCATCTTGTCTCCTTACCTGAAGTTTTCCATAATAATTCCTTAATATCTTGAATGTCTGATAATCAGTAGCAAGCTCACTATTGTCTTTCTTTTCTAGATCACTGTATAAGGCCTACTTTTTCAAGTTAAAAATTTTAGCTTCTCTTTGAGCAGCTCTGGCCTCTTCATAGGATAGAAAATAAGAAGTTACAGTCATGTCAGGAGTATGCATATTGCTATGGCTATAAACATCCCAAACTTTCATAGATTATGTAAAAGGGAAAGCAGAAGATGCTGAATGGTGATTATTGAGGAAACTGGAGATGTTCCATTTCACTGACGGATAAATACCTTTTATTTATGTAATTTTAGAGGGCTGACACTAGATACCAAGAATCAACAGATTTTGGTGAAAGAGTTAAATAGTGGATCGAGCACTGGCTGAAACTGAGAGTGAGACTTGCTCAGGTATCAGTAGGGTGTTGTATCAGATGTAAAAAATAATGTTCCTGATTAAAAATTAATAGGAACTAGTCCAGGAAAGCAATTGAGCGAATGTGGAACTGTTTATACTTGAGTAAATATTTTCAGTGAGGATATATGTTCTGAAACTGGAAACCATACTTAAATGCTTCGCTGGACCCCTTGAGGAGCTGTATGTCTGTCTGTAAATATTGGATATACATGACTTGTTTGAAACATGACCAATTTGAAAATAACCTATTTATTAGTGTGCCTCTGACTATCAATCCTGACTGATCATTAGTTGTTTGCTTCTTTTTTGCATATCTCTGCCAGATTCCCAGTGAGCTGCAGACTTCACGGGTCTTCTCTGGGGTCTGATTTGGTCCCCACTGAAGTTAGTAAGTAATAAGTGGCAAAGTTAATAAAAAAAATCAGCAGTGCTCTTTTTTTTTTTCCTTCTTTTTTTTTTCTCCCCCAAAATACATTTCTTAATCTTCTCTGTTCCTTCCCCTGTTCCTCTCCAGGAGATCCGTTCCACAGGGCCCATGGAATTTTGGCTTCTCATTTGTATTTGGAAGAAAAACAAATTTCAAAATGCTGGAATTTCTCACAGATCAGAAATTCCTTTTTCCAGATAGTTCTATGTGAAAAGGAGCCAGTGGCTTCTGTGGCATTTGACCAGGATTGTCAGGGAGGGGAGTCAACACCTGGATGGAAGAGGAGGAACCAACCACCTTGCCACAATGTAGAGCACCAACTGCCTGAGTGATGATAACTGAGCCTCTTCTCTGACCCTTTGTCAGGTGTGTCCCAGATCCATTACTGATTCAGTTTGACCTTTCCCGCTGTAAAGGTAGTGAGTATTTAGAGAAGTGATTCTCAGAAGTTCCTAAGAGGCAGCTGTCAGCTCTCAGCAGATTTTACTGGGACATTTCAAACCTAGGTCGCGAGTAAGAGGGAATTTTAAAGCATGCCAGATGGCATTGTTCCTTCAGATGATAATTATTCCCCAATATAAAAGAAAAAAATAATAACAGAACTACAGATTCCAGGTAGTAGAAAAGCAGTGAAAATAGTCCTAACGTCTCCCTTTGCATGGTCCCTGCAGCTATTGTGTCATTTTTATTGCCCACTGTCCAATCTCTTTCTGTTAAATTTCTTGGGGGAACAGAATAAAGACAGATTTCACTGAAGTGCAGTAGAGACAGGGATAAAAGGAGACAGGAAGCTCGAGTTTTTTACATGGAATATAAAAGTAGCATATAAATTATTCAAGAAGAAATGTGTAGGATGGCAAGGCACTGGCAGGAGGTGCGAGGGAAACCATGAGGTGGTTCTGCTCCTCTGCTGCTTCTGCCTCCTTTCAATACCAGTTCCTACACTGGACACATACTCGAGTGAAGGTGAGACATAGGTTTTCATTCCCCAACGCACACGGCTTTTGTAGTCATTTCTATGTGTATGAAGAATGTGTAAGAAGCTAAAATTTCACTGATTCTGACTTTTGGTTTTCCGTAGCAGAGAACAGTCAAAGTTTATGCTTACATGGGTGATAAGGGCACCAGAGAAAATTTTAAAGTATTTTTTTCCATAAGTAACAACAAATTACCTTTTTTTTGTTGTTGGAAAACAATAATCAAAGGAGGCCTAATGACCTGATTTGTTTACAGCACCCTTAGTCCTTATGAGAGTCAGTCACAAAATGTTCTTGCATTTTGTTGAGTAGTCAGGAAGGAATGATAAAATGCCAAGTAATGGACAAAAAATAAATAAAAATATTTGCAATGTGCCTTAAGATACAACAGCAGGTGCCTCAAAGTTCAGTATGAAAATTTAACATATTAAGTTCTTGGAAGATTGGACAAATAGGTAGCCTGCAGGGTTTTGTAGATTTAATTTAATTTTATTCTGGTTATTCATGGCTGGGAAAGACTATGAATAACTTCAGAGCTGTCCAACTCAGTGGGGCCTCAGCTCAAGGGCAAGGTTCTGAAGTATCAAGGTAATGCAAGAAATAGGGTGTAGAAGTGGAGAGGATTAGTTGTGAGAAAAAACTCCTCAGCCTTTTGCTTTCTTCTATGCCTCAGCGCTTGTGTTTTCTGCTTGCAAACTCCAGGACTTGGGTAACGCTTTCATTACACCTGCAGCTTTAACTGCACCCCAAAATCACAAAGCTACATGCGACCAAGGACCTACTGTTCTCATTTCTGCCCTGGTTTGCTCAGCTTTGCTATCAATTTTGGGCACAGAGAAGTGCACTCAGCAGCAGTGTGACCATCTGTTTAGCCAGAGGTGTGTATATAAAATGAGGTTCCTTGGATTTTCTAGCTAACACAAAGGCAACATGAACATTTTGAACTTCATGGACATCTTTTCTAAGTGATGGGTGAAGGAGCTTGCACGGCTTCAGTAGGGAAAAGGAAATCGCTTCCTCAAAGTGGCAACTTCCATGAGCATTTAGTCTAACCTTAAAGGACTCAGGGAAGAGAAATGAAAGCAAAAACCAAGGAAATTAGTCAGATTCCCAGAGGGAAGAGCTGAGGGATTATGAAATGTAGATATGTGCCTTTCAGAGCCTCAAAGAAAGGAGCAGAGGAGATTCTTTGGAAATGCCTTTCAGATCACTGCTTGACACTGTTCATGACACCCACCAATCTGCCTGCCTGCACTTGTAGTGTATCTGCCTCAAAGCTGCCGCTGAGTACGTGCTGATTGAAAGGGACATGAAGGAGCTTTCACAGATAAGGGTGGTATAGCTGGTTGTTGCCCTCCAGTTTCCCTGTATTCTAGTATGGGTCATCACTGGAAAACACCACTGCTGTAAGGCAGAAGATGCTTTGGCTCAATTCAGGCTACAGAGTGTCTTTAGTCAGTACTAACTCCTTGAATTTCAATTTTTTTTTTTTTTTTTTCTAATTGACACCAGTACAAAGAGGAAAAAAAGAAGCAATAAAGTTCTCTTCCAGTAAATAATCTTGGAGCTTTCTTTGCCATTGAAGTCTCTTTTCACAGCAGGATCTTAAGAAAGCTCAAGGAATTCATGTCTGTCAATTCAGGCACAGGCACAAGAAGTCTAAGCAGCTTCATGAACCACTGCTTTAAAATAACCCCACCAATGGCCACTTGTGCAGTGACATTTTGGAAATGTTCACTGCCCTATTAGAAAATTCAGCTGTGAATACTAGGCAATCTATCATGGTTCCTGGGATGTCAGCCCAGAATCCCAGCAGCTTTCCCATATCAGCATAGCTCAGAAAGGCAGTTTTTAAACTAGTATCTTAATGTAAAATAAGAGACATTGTGAGATGGGAAGCCTCAGATTCAAAAATACCAGTTGTTTTTGCAGACGTTGCTTACTTATTTTCACCTCATAAACATTGCAGAAGGGATTCTAGCACTTTGTTAAACTGCTGCAGTACTGTAGCCGCCCATGTTTACTTATACACACACCTAGTAAACTCCCTATAGTGGTCAAAGGCCCTGGTTTCAGGAGCCCCACAGCTGGTGATTTGGGCTTTTAATTTTTTTGTTGCGCTGGATTAATGTTCTGACAGGCAAATCTGAGCAAAGAGCGCACATTAAATGCAGATGTTTCCTGAAGGAAATGTCAGAGCCCATCAGCTGACTTCTCTAGTCCAGGTGCACTTGTCCAAAGAGGACTGATGGTTAAATGCTCAACTTGGTGCATCCTTTGTTTAGCAGGCAAATCTCTGTTTTCTGTTTGGAGTTATTGGCTTAACCTCAGATTTCATCCCACCAGCAGCTGACCTGTTACACTCAGCACAGGTGGGTGTAGTGCTCTGTTGGGCACTTGTAGAGGACTTGTAAGTCAGGATCCCAGTCTGACACAGGTCAGCTGAGCTTCGGCCAAGGTTATTGGGAAAATTCTCTGCTGCTGGAAAGTTTAGTTGATTTAAAGCCATTGTGAAAATCTATGTGGCTCTGTACAGTAACTTGTTACCCCTTTCAGGGTGTTTTTTGCCCCGAGCCTCCCCTCTGCACTC
This sequence comes from Clamator glandarius, assembly GCA_033459285.1. Classification (NCBI taxonomy): domain Eukaryota; kingdom Metazoa; phylum Chordata; class Aves; order Cuculiformes; family Cuculidae; genus Clamator; species Clamator glandarius. The sequence continues at coordinate 2,069,676 of JAUNZM010000332.1, read as the reverse complement.
AGCCTTCTGACCCTGCCAGTGGGGTTCATGCTTGCTAGCACTGGCACTCAGGGTATCCCTGCTGAATAACCCCCAAAACATGTTTTCTGGGTAATATCAGTAGTTAAGCTTTTGCCCAGTGAAAGTCAGCGTGAGCCAACAAAGTCAGCAGTTTTGGGCCAGTGACAGGAAGATAAGTGTCATGGGCTAAAGCCGCGGTGCAAAAGGTTTTTGCATGGGTGTTAAGGGATGTGTTCCTGACACACACCAGGCTAGCTTATCCATCTGGACAGCATCTTCTCCTGCATCTGTAGATGTTTTCTGTTCCATTATTTTTGTTGAGCCATATACCTCCCTCTTCTGGAATATCTCCATTGATTTTAGTGATTTTCTAGGGAATTTCATCAGCACTAAAGAACATCTAGTTCATTGTTCAGAACACTGACACTGCCTCGATCCCGCAATGACCATGGCAAATGGGCCAAATATAAAGTTAGGGTAAGCAGGAATATCCTCCACTGGAAATCTTGGGGACAGATTTTGCAAACTTGCTTATCTGTGCAAATCAGATTTAATCAGTGTGTAAACTGACCAGAAAGAGTTTTTAAACAAAATTGGCATGAAGTAGGTGTGCAAAGTGAATATGATTCCCATTCCACTGGAACCAGGAGGAGGCATGGAACGGCATGCAAGGAGAAGTAAAATAGAGAGTAGAGTACCTATGTGGGGATATGGCTGTGTGAAGAACAAGGAAAAGTAAACACTGCACAGATTTATGTTTTCTGTGGATTTAGCTGCCAGTATTTTGGTGATTCTGTTGTTATTACTACAGCCATCTGTAGCGTGTGAAAGGGGTGAACCTTGTCATTTTTTTTTAAAAATAGCTGGGACCATTTCCTTAGTTCCCAGCACTTCGGAGAGCAATACCTAAAGCAGTGCTTGTCATTCATTGTGAGGGGAAGGAGCAAGTGACCTGCACCTTGTCTGCTGGGAACTCCCACGGGCGTAGCGTTTGCTCTGTTCATGTGCACCATGCCTACCTGGGTGTAAACATTCAGTGTGTTACAGTGGCTTTTCCCAATAATGTGTCACTATCCTGCCATTCAGATTTAATATTAATCTTTCTGCTGTGCTGAGGACAGGCTGTGCATTACAAAGCAAGAAGAGTTCCCTCTCTCCCCCTCCCTCTGTAGGTGTAAGCTCTGCTGCCTGGACGGAAATGGAAGGGAATGTGTTAATGGCTCTGTAACAAGAAGGGTGATTTTTCCTGGCAGTGCTTTTAGGTTTGCTTCCAGAATGCGTACAGTTATCATTTACGCTCCTTTAAATTCTTTCCTTTTCTCAGAAGAGGTTGGTGCATAGAAAGAGAATTTGGATTATCAGCTGCTGGCACTGGCCTGCATTTTCCGCTGTGTGCTTGGAATGCAGTTCAGTCTTGTGCCTCTCGATTTGTTTACCCATCTTCCTGCCCCATTTCTCCCCCTGTAAGTTGCTGCACTCCTTTATTTCATGACAAATACTTTAATTTTTTTTTAAGTATGCCATTAAATCGCTTTTTTAGTTTCTGTGAAAACCTTAAAATTGCACATTTGATTTCCTGAAGCGTGAAGAGCCCAATGAAACAATCAAGACATATCAGTGCTTTTGTACTCAGAGCTTTCAGAGGCTGCCAAATTTAGTCCCTTGCTACTAGAACAAGGGTTTTGAAAATATTGGATGTAAGCCTTAATCCAGACATCTCATAGTTCTTGGTGTAAACTGGTCTGTTTGCAGGTGGGGAAGTGCTCAGCGTACCATGCGATGTCTCACTCTGTAGTAATACAGGACAGGCAGCACCTCCCTGCTTTCTCTGTTGCTGCCACCTCTAGCGTGCTGCAAAATCTGAACCTGATTGTAGAAAGCAGTGAGTACTCAAAGGGTAAAAAGAGGAGCGGGGGACTGTGATTGTGACTGAGAGGACCTCCCTTCCATCATTTCTATTCTGGGTTTCTGAACCCTTCAAAACAGAATGTGGCCAAACAGAACTGGAAAGGGACTGGACTGATCTAGAGGGTAGAGATTCACACAAAGGTGCTCTTTGAGCTTAAATACCTGCGGTTTTGAGTATCAGTGCTCCTGACTTAGATATGCAAATCAACTATTGCAATCTGGATTTCTGCATTGTGGATTCAAATCTGACCCCAAATTATGGTGAACTGATGATTTCCTGAAATGAGAACTCCTAGCCTTAACTTTTTGAAGCATTGTTGATGTTGTGAAAAAGGCCACCTTGTGATCTAGGGCTGTAGGGTTTTGGCCATGCAAGTCTGGCTGTTGTAAAGTGTGATATATTTCTGCTGGCAATTCCTAGCACAAAGGAGAAAAGGGATTGCTCCCTGCTCCTCTACATTGAACCCAGGCTTGAAATTGGGAAGGCAGGGCATATACATCCCTATGAAATGATCAGGGATGCCTATGATCAGATTATAAAAGATGTGGTTTCTAGGAGTTATTCTGTTTCAGAGAAAGTAATGGAAATAGTGCTGCTTCTACTGCTGGTTTGCTCTAAAAGAAATATTAATGTAAAAGTAGAATAATTTAGAAATAACTATCTTCCCCCAGCTAGCTCTCATGGCAGCGAAAGCCCCATAACAGAGCCAGTCCCCAAGCCAAGGTTATTTCTTAACTACTTCAAATTCCTGGAAACCAATTTGCAAAATTTTGGGTGGTTTGGGAATAAGAAAAGTCACTTTACAAATCATTGTCTGCTGCAGGAAAAGCAATTGTCATGGACCCAGAACGTAAAAACATGATACGGGGTTTTTTTTACTGTATCAAGTCATGTGACAAATGAGGGATACCAAATAATATAATTTCAACACAAACAGCTCGTGCTCTGCTTGCATGGTGATTATCCTATCAGTTTACACAGATCTTTGCAGTCCTGTGATGCTTTAAGAACATCACTTTAAAACTCTTACGTTTGGGTAACATGAGGGGCAGTGAATGCTCAGAGCACCTACAGTCATCAGTCACTGTCAGCTCCAGGCTGAGGTTTCTCTGCTTTCTAACCATGTGGCTGTACGCTTAGCTTAAACTCCCTTTTCTGATGTGAAGTATTTCTCATAGCCCCTAGAAAACAACCTGAAGAGTCTCTGGCTGGTGTGCCCAGCTGCCTCCAGAGCGTGTGCAGTCAACAGGTGAAGGGAAGAGGTTTGCAGTTCAGTGCCAAATGCTGTTCATTAACCCTAGCTGCTCCCTACAGGGAATGCTACTTATGTTGTGTTGTTTGTGTGGCAGTAGGGACCTGCCTGAGGTGGAGGGGGAAAAAAATAAAAATCACTGAATAATAAAGGACAGCCTTTGGTTTGAGGAGCTTATAGGACCAGGAGGGAAAAGACGGGTGGAAGAAGGGAAAGGTCAAGGTGCTGCTGGTAGTTGTTGTGTGTGATAAATGCCTCAAAGAAGAAGGGGCTGATTTTTCTCTCGATTCAGTCTTGGCAGCCAGGGTTTGCTTTTGTTTGTAGTGGTGTAAATCAGAGATAGCACCACTGACTTTTGTGTGATGACAGTGCTCTGTATTAGGGCTGTTGAGTTGAGAACAGTTATTCCACTTATAACCTGCCTGAAAAGAAGCCAGTCCTGTGTCTGGGATGGGAAGACCAGGACTGGCTGGCAGTTGGCTGACTTTTCCATTTGTTGGCTCTCTGTTTGGTCTAGTGCAAACTAAATTCATCTCTCAATGAAATGGGCACTCCCTGCTCCTGACAGTACTGGATGCCTCTGAGCATTTTCTAGGAGTAGGACTGACACTAGTGTCATCGTTACATGCCTGGTAATATCTGTGTGAAACCAGCCCTGAGCTGCTCAGCCACCTGGCATCCCCCAGCCCTCACTGCTGAGGACAGAGTTGCTCCATTGGATGAGTGGTGCTGAGGTATCTGTGGCAGTGTGGAGGGCCTGTTCCTTTTTTAGTAGCAGCCTTGGCAGCCCACCTCTTTTTTTTTTTTTCTAGTGTGTTCAGAACACTCCTTGTATTATTTATCATGTACTGTTATTTGTTATAATTTTACTGCAGTATTTATAAAAAAGTCAGCCACTCCTTGTGGCCGCACCTTAAGCACATCTGATATGAAAGGCACTAAAAGCCTCACAACGTCATTTTTCCCAAAGATAACTCAGCTTTACTATGGCAAAGCCGGGGCTGTGGGGAATGTAGATGCCTCAGACCCAAGAAGGATCCTTTCATGATGCACCATCCCAGCTTCTGAGGCATGATGCAGTTCAGTAGTAGTCCAGTTCCAGATGCTGTCCCATACGGTTACTGGAGTTGTGTGCTTGGTGGCAGTGTGCTTGATTTGAGGCTGCAAGATAGGGATTGGAGTGCTTAGTCAGTATTATTTGCTGTGTTTCATTCCACTGGTTGTTTCATTGGTTTAAAATATATTTTGGATGCTTAATAATTCCAATAAGAAATTTCTAAAAGAACATCAGAAAAGCCATCCACAGTATTTAAATCACTATGTTAATGTGACTGAGCTCATGCGGCTAAGAGATTGCAAATTGTTTTCAGATGCCGTCAGCATCTTTTCTTCCGTGCTTGACTATGTCCTCCCCTGACCATTGCTTGGAGAACCATGTACACACTCGAAGGATTTGCTTTGAGAGGAGGGCTCAAATATCAAAGTGGAAAAAAGGCATTAAAACCTAAAAGCTGACCATAAAGCCCAGCACATCATTTTCAGAAGCAGAACATTATTGTTACTGTGCTGACAAACTTCTTTTGAGGGCAGCAGCACGGTCCAGCACCATTTTAGATTTGTCTTGAAGCCGCACGTAACCAAAATAAATATATGGTTACATAAGAAACTCTATTATGTTCTTTCTTTTGGCTTCCAAGTCTAATTGTAAAGTAAGCACAAATTCCCTATGTCTGCCCTTACAGAGGTAGAGGGCCAGCCTCCTCCCACACGCGATTAGCACCTGGGATAAATGGGCCAACCAAGTGGAAGGAGGGTGGTTTTGTCCCTTCTTCTAAGGTCTTCGTGTAGGTTGCGGAGGCCCTTTGTGAAGATGAGGACAAAGGGAGGCAGGTAGGGAGGGGCAGAGAACAGGCTCTGGAAAGCATCCATGTCTTGGGGAGGGCAGTGTGTGGGTTTTGGACATAGCCCAGCATGGTGTGAGTAACTAAAGCCCAGAGGATTACATTGCTCGCATGAATCAATAATGATTTATAGAGCTTCATTAGTATGCCAGCAGCAATGCCTATAGTTATAATGACTTAATGCTTTGCATGATACAAGCCTCCTTTCTGCCGTGTATGACTAGGGAGAGAGTTATGTAGAGAAACTGTGGCAAACATGAGCTTTTAGAGCTAGGCTCTGAAATTTGGCAGGGGATAATTGTACTTCTTTGCCCCTGAAGGTGTTGTGAAAACAATGAATCAGTTTGTTTCCAAAGAGCTTGGACACTGTAACTTCAAATGCAATAGAAAAATCCATGAAGGGATCCAGTTTTCTTCAGAGCAGAGTTCCTGGTTAAAACGCTCATGTAAGACAAACCTTGGCCTGCAGAGGGGAAGGATCCATCCAGGTGACTGGCATGTTGCAGAAGAGGATGAAGAAACACATAGCAACAATAAGCAGGCAGTGTTAGGACCTTGAGGTTTTTTTAATCTGACAGTTTCTCAGCTTTAATCACAAATGTTTAATGCACAAATTGTTCAGCTCCGTGCAGAAGGGAGGTTGATGTTCACAGATAATGTTTGCTGCCCTGTGCTCCCTGTGGGAACAAAATTATGAGTTCCTCCTGGCTTCTTGGCTAATGCTAGGACACAACAGCCTCAGAGGATAAAGAAGCTGGTAAGATCAAAGGGCATTTTATTTGTTATATTCTGATGAGGGCGTTATAGCCCCTGGCTATGGGATAATGTACAGTGCTCGGTATTTTGTCTCAGTTTCTAGACCTGTGGCGTAGCAGTATAATATGTGTATGTGTGTTGTAAGCTCCTACAGAAAGGACACTGCAGCAGAGAAAGTAAGTTAAATAAAACCTGTGAGGCAGCACTTTGGCAGCAGGATAGTGACTGCTATAAAAGCCCATGTGGAAATGAATATTTTCAATATGAGTGGTCACACACTGACAGAGGATGATAAGATACCTATGAAGAGCAAATAAAAATGGCACTTACCTCAGACTGCAAAAGTTTTAAATCTCCTTACAAAAGAGGCAAGTGGCATCAACACTGTGGTCAGTCAGGCCCAGAGAGCTGAACCCAAGGTCATCTGGTCAAGGCAGCAGTGAAGCCGAGACTCAACCCATGAACCAATGCAGTTGGGTGTAAAGGCACTCCTGAATCCCAGGGTAATATATGCAATGAAACCGTTACTGGGATCCTGGACATCAGCTCTTTTTTTTGATTAAATGTTGGCAACAGAAACATATGTTCAGGTATGGGGTTATACATGTGCAGATGGTCTATGCTTATGTGTGAATACCTGGAGAATCCCTCCATACATGGGCAGGCCAGTGCATCGAGCCAGCCTGCCAGAAAAAAAAATGTGAGAAACTGCTGAATTCCACCTAGACAGAATTTCCAGCTGGAAAAAAGAGGATGTGTCTGAGGAAACCTGGCTATGAGCTATTCCTGCCTCCAGGAACTTACACTAAGTCTCTGCAAAGAACAGTTTCTTCTTAAATAATTGCTCACCTATTCAAACGAAGTCTTAGAACCAGTATATTCTTCACTTGATTATGTGGTAGGTTACTTGCTATTCATCAGTCTTTATTTTTTTCCCTTAAAGACTTCTTAACTATTCCAATCAAGGAAAGAAATGAGTGTGGTTGTATTTATATATAAAGACTTGCTTCTTTTGTTACACCAACACATCTAGCTAGTGTGGGCACAATTCATTCTTACAGTTGTGCCACTGATATAGTTTATACATATTACTTTAGGAAAAATAAGTGGTAACAAAAGCAAGTTTAGCCGGGGGGCTCCTTATTACATCTGTGTAATGTATTTATCTATCCATCTACATGTTTCACTCCTCTCAATAGTACCTTGACTGGGAAACATATGAATGAAAAATGCTGCAGGCTGGGTGACCTCCCAGGCAGGAGAGAGGAGGAATAATCGAGGACCTGACAATCAGTGTTCAGTAATTTATTCCTGTAACGGTACGTGGATCTACTCTAATCAGCAAATACCTTCCTCCTCGTGCATACAGAGCTGCTGTCTGTCAGATAACTCATCTGCAGCAAACCCCCATCAGTGTGGCTACCTCTAGAGGGCGGTGATTGACTGATTAATGCTTGTGCTGTAACTGGAGATTACTGGTTTACCCTGGATTAATCCCTTTGCGATGTTGCAGCTGTTTAACAAATTACAGCTTCACTGCAGAAAGGCTCAGTGGGTCTGACAAGGGAAAATCTCTGGTCCAGTTGAAATGATAGAGGAACCGTGGCCAAGTAATGTATTACAATTTGGCCCAAGCATTAGGATGAATTTACATACTGTCATGGGATCTTTAATTTTTACAAATACCAGAGGCCTTCATTTCTACAACAGCATTTGTTTGTGAGGTCCATTGCAGAAACTAACTATAAGCACATTGAAACCAGAGCAAAATAAGAAAGCAAATCTAACCGGTCAGCAGCAATTGCTCTGAACTCACAAGTTTACACTAACAGCTTGCTTCAGTTGGCTTCCAGCACAGAATGGTCCCGCTGTGCAAGCCACCATCCTGGGGACACACTTAGTAAAGATGAGGGGACAGTACTTGCCTTATCAACATTACTTGGGGCAGGAATTGTTTCCAGGGAGAAACAGCTGCCCAGCCCCATGTTTTGCATGGCTGCTTCTTCCTATACCTGCATGTCAGGTAAGAAGCTCGTGGTAAAATTTCCTGGTTGCACCCTGTGATGCTGTGAGTGGTCCACATGTGGAACTCTGATGAGTATCACTCACCTTCCCCTTTTCCTGCAGACCGTTGCCATCATGTTGCTGCTAGCTGGTTTTTTTTTTAATTCATTCCGTACCCTTTCTCCTGCTGTCAATGAGCCATATTCCACTTTTCGGCTCTGCATGGAAAATAGTGATCAGTTGTGTGTGAAAAGGGTGCAGTCAGGACAGCATTTCCGAACAGACTTATTTTTTAGTTCTCACGAGCGTTTCTCTGAATTCATGCTGTTGCTGTGCATTGAGCGCTGTGCTACATTGCCACATTTGTATTTAGGTACGGAGCTGCTGAGCAGTCTGTGCTCTGCAGCCAATATGCCTGCTTTGCTGATCTTTGCTTTGTATACTATGCTAGAAGGGTTCCTAGGTCAAAAAGCATTTATTTCTGTGGCAGGTGACATCAGCATACGTGTCTTTGAGGAGACGGCGAGTATGAAAACATCAGCACCACTCCTTCTCTTTCTTAGCACAGAAAAGATGGGGCTGGTTCTGAGTTTGTCACTTTTATATTTAGCATTGACTCCAAATAGCGTAGCTAGAGGGTATGGAAACACAGTCTACTCATTTTCATTTCTGTGTTGCCAGTATGAATTAGGACCAGGCTAGTATTGGCCCAGAATTATTACTGTTTGCTTAGTACTTTGAGACCTCTTTGTATGGTTTTGTTACCTCTCATGCTCTATCCTGTGGAACAACGTGTCCATAGCACAAAAGGTCCTGTTACTCCTCTTGGCCATCTTCACTCCTCGCAGCTATCTTGGGCTGGGAGCCAATGGTATGGGCACAAAAGATAAACTGTCTCTTAATTCCAAACACATCCTTCTGCATCATAGCATGACCATTACAGAAAAAGCTTGCATTTCTATGAACTGTCTGTGCTTGTGATTTTTCTTTGTTTTGTGAGTGCTTTTTCTGGACTCTTAGCTGTAATGACCCAGCTCCTACAAAAGGCACTTCTAGCACAAAGGATTTTTTTAAAAAATACACATATAGAAGCTGCTAGTAGCAAGACTAACGTTCCTGAAGAATGTTACTGTCTTAGGTTTTATATGCTACCTTTACTTTGTGGGTTTTGCTATCTAGCTGCTAGGAGTCTTCTTAAATGGAAATGACATAGCAAAACCTACTTTGATAGCTTGCAGATTTAAAAACAGATCTCTTAACACAGTTTTTCCTTCCAAGGTAGAATGTACCTTTAATTGGAATACCTGCATGCACATTGTTAATGCAAAGTCTCTTTCCCGTAGTTCTGTCTTACAGTGAGTCATCTGCTTCTGGCTCTGTGTATCTATATGAAAATAGGTGAGAGTCAGCTTGGTTTCTTAAATTCCCTCTTCTGTGTTGGCTGAAAAGCTGTGGTGGTTATTTTAAAAGGTTTCTCCTTCTCTAGACAAGATGTGAACGTAAATGCAATAAAAGCAGTATTGGATGTTCTCCATGAATCAGTGATAGAGCTACAAAATGCTGAATTTTGCTTAATGTGGTGAAATACTAATTCACTTTCAGGCTGGTCAGAATTGGACCAATTTCATCAGAAATGTTTATGGTCTCAAGAAATAAAAATAGATTGAAGGCACTGTAACTCGGAATATCTCAGTTTTTTATCTCGGAGCCATATGAATCAGTATTAGCTGAGCACCTGACTTGTGGAGATCAGCTCTTTATATAAATATTAAATTGTAGTTTTTATTTCGAAAGAAAAAGTTCTTGGATCATTTCTTAGAATTTTGGGGCAAACCTTTCAAAACTCAAAAAAAAAATCCACTTTTTCTGACTTCAATGTTGTCCATATTTCCCATGCTAAACCCTGAAGGTCATGACCTATTGTGAGGATAGATCTAGTGCTTTATACATAAGACCTTCTTTGCCCTGCATTATTCATGGTGATTTATAAGAGACAAATGTGCAACCCAGTGTGAGCAATCGGTGAAATGTGCCATAATTTGAAAAGGCTGGCAGGTAGAGTTGCCACAGGGTGACTTAATGACAGACTGAGGGGATTTCTGTGACTTAGACCACAGTGATCTAACAGTACTGATACATGTTTTAGTTGGAGAAGAAAAAGATTGGGAGTATGATACAGTAAAACTAGCAAGCACGTGTCACTGTATTCACGTGTCATTCCTAAGATATTAAAGATGAGGTCTGACAACCCCAAATATAGTTTTCACAAGCAAGGCTGGTGAAGAGCAAGATTGCTCAACACTTAGACAAGTGAACCCTTGCTAACTCTTGCTCTCTGAATAAGAACTTGTCTACTAAAGGAATTAAGGAAAACATTGAGCCAGCTCAATTGATTTGCAAGCTAGTGTTGGAAGAATTACAGAAAATACTTGCAACAGCATGAGGGCAGCTGGGAGGCAAGCTTGTCATTCTTTTGGATGGTAACAGAAAGAGCTCCATGGCTTGAATCCTCACCTCCTCCAATTTCTTTCTTTTTTGTCTTCATAGTTGAGAAAATCAGATTATGTTTGTTTATTGTCTCAACTGTAAATGAATAAAGATTCTTTCCAAACTCTCAGTTGCCCTAACTTAATTATATTGTAAGTGCAGAACAATATTAGTATTCAGTACATCTGATCCTTCGATGGTCTAAGTAGCCATCGCATACCTTTTTCATTGTCTAAGAAGCTTCTTTAGCAGCCTTCTCTGGAAGGCATAAAAATGGTATCTGTAAGTTGTTGCTAAATTTAAGTCAATTCAGGCAAGAAATTAAATGCTGTTGTTGTTATTATTATTTCCAAGAAAATCCCACTATGTGCTGGAAACATATGCCCTATTATAAGGTCAGTAACAGCCCATGAAGATGTCTAATTAATCAGATTTGAGTTTTTCACACCTAGACAGAGAGGATGATAATTGTGTCTATCACTGTCCATTTCTGAAGTCTTTTAGACTGCACACTTTTGTAGAAAGAGCACAGCGATACGTTTTCTTTTTAAACAGAAAATGTGTATTACTTATCTAAAAGGAGAGCAGCCTCTCATTCTCCATTTACTTGTCTTTCCCCTTGTAACTCAGTCAGGGAATGTGGCAAAAGGAGGCTTTGAAATGAACTCTCTTGATTTGGCACTTTAAAGCAGTTATGCAAAATTCTTCTGCATCTTCTTATGGGAAATGAGCTGTGTTATGATATGATTAAACTTTCATTTTTAATCACTCTGATCAAGGCAGATGATTAAATCAAAGGTTTTGCTTCCTGTCTGGCAAATTTCTCCCAGCTATCGTGAAGCTGCATTTGAAATTTCCTTTTACTGTTTGTTGTTTGTAGGAAGAGCTTTTCACAAGTCACAGTAAAATCTGTTTTGAAAGTACTGTGCCTATCTATTTAGAGAATAAAGTTACTATGAATTAACTGTTAAGGAGTCTGAAAAGGCTGGAATTTTAGACCCCAAAATGGGTCTTCAATTGCTGTGTAAATCAATTAAAAACCGAGATGAAAAAAGAGGGGGCAGAAGAGCAGGTAGATTTATTCTAGTTAGGTAAACAGGGAAAGAAATAAGTCCTCTAGTACTGCCTAGGAAACATAGGCAGCTTCATAGCTCACATTTTACACTCATTTCAAACACTGACAAACTGAAAGATTTAAGTTGTGACTTACTTTACGAAACACACTCTTTTTCTAATAGTCATCTTAGAACAGTGTTGATCTACCAAAAGTGCACTAAATAATTTCTTCCTGAAGTTAATGTAGTCCTTCTAATGTTATTCCTGTTGTCCCTGAGAAATACGGTTTAAAAAAGTAAATAAATATCAGGACATCAGGTTTCTGTACTGCAGTTTTGCACAAGTGAGAGATTAGAGGAATCGTGATGCTGCTGAATATCTTTCCACTCCCAAGGCTGTCTGAATCTTGAAAGAAAAAAAAAGAAGGAAAAAACAACAATAAAGCCCTAGACCTTTAATTACAACATAACCATCTTGATCAGAGCAATAAATATAACAAATGTGAGGCAAGTATGCGTGTGAGGCTGCAGGACAGAGAAAGGTTTAGGGCAAGGATCAGTGGAAAATCTTTAGAAATGATGTAAGAGAAAGCAAAGGCAGGGATTGGAGTTTGTAGCCCACAGCAGAGACTATAAAAACTCTGAAAGAAAGCTGAACATTAGGGATAAGTTAGGAGAAAGAACATAGCAGGACCTTTAAGCCTGGAATTGCTTATATCCAGTGCAAGGTAAGATGAGAGGGGTTGAGGATGTTTTTTGTGTCTTCTGCTCTGTTTACAGAAGCTTTATTTTCTTCTGTGCTTTCTTCTTATTAATTGTTTTCAATTTTTTTGTAGTAACAGTCATGCATAAGTTATATGCCCATGTCTTATGTGAAAATCTCAGTTTCTTCTTCCACTTTGGAATTAAAGTAATATGATGTTTATCACTTGTATTTTTGGCACTAAAACTGAACTAATAATACTCAGAGGAAACTTATTTCCTTCAGTTAATCAGCTGATATTTAAACAGGATGTGTCAGTGCATTTTACAACAGGGACTAGTTATTTTTATGCTTTTGCACTAAACTGCTGTCTGTTTATATTGTTATGGATTTTCCTATGTATTTGTTATTGTCAAAGGCATATTACATCTTAAAGTAAGTCAAAGAACTATGACAGAATAGTTCTGTTGCATTGCTAAATATCATACCTGGTAGACATTTTCTACATGTCATATATTACAAAACACAAAACAAACTCTGTAGGGAAATTATTTTTCTTTAATTTTTGGATCTGCAAAAACATTTTATTATATCCTATATTAGATAATTGTTCATCCAGATTCTGCCACATTCCTGCAATACAGTAACCCTGCAAAAACTCTCCTACAAGTAACAGAGTAATTATCATTATCCAGTGACCTTATTACTTCAGCTTTTTACCACTGTAAATGAAGGCAGACTTATTCAGTGACAGTCCTTGTAATTTCTCCAATTCTGAGTTCACATCTATTTCACTGTTTCTTTTTACCTCCCAGACTGGAGTCATAGGAGTAAATACATGTGAATAACCTTTGATTTAGGTGTTCAGAGGCTACAGTAATTTTGGAATCTACTAATTTTTGAAGCACAAGCACACAGTGCCTTTAACTTTTCTTATCTGGCTTTTCAATTTGAAGTGGCCATCCTCTTATAGGGAGAGCAGAGCTGAAAGCTGAGGAGCTGCGGGGACATTTTGTGCCCAGTGATTCACTCAGGAAACCTGAGGAAAATTATTGCATTTGTCTGTCTTTGCTTACCTGTATTCAAAATGTAGCTCCATCTACTTCTCTTCTAAAATACTTTGAATATCATGAGGAATAACAGGGAAAAAAACTCAACCAACCCACACCAGCTCCAAACCAAGGAAATATATGGTGTAAATTATGGGAAAAATGAATCTGATTGGACCAAATTTTTCAGTATTTATAAATGCTGATGACACCGATTTCAGCAGAGTAGGACTTCATTTTCACTCTTGGAATGAATGACAAGTGTACCTCTCTGGGCTTCTTACATGGCAAATTAAAACCTTGAACCATGCAACAGTTGTAAGAACTCTCTTGATTGACCCTAACAAAGATTGCAAGTGATTACAACTTTCCTTTTCAACTCAGAAGAACAGATTACTCTTTAGTTTCCATTTGGAATGCATCTTCACCAAGAAACTGACTTTTCTTCTTCGGTCAACATCCTTGATCAGAACATTTAGAAGTGTTTCTCCAGTAAATCAGCATCAGTGTTTGATTCTCTTGTTGAGAAATTCCAATGTCTTTCTTCTCTTTTATGAGCTTCTCTTGAAGGGATATCTTGAAGGATATTTTTACAGGACTTTGAATGGCCCATGCCTTTCTATTGATAATATATTCTAATAATATATTATTCATAACAGGTATGAAGAATTTCCACTTATCATTACAGTGCTGTTAGGAAAGGAGATGATTTTTCTGAATTTAGAAAAACACAATACCTTTCCTGATTTTTATTGATAGAAGTATTTCTTATTTTTACTTCAGATGCTGAAGATGGCACTCTAACAATGAACAATTTTTTGTTCATATGCTAAAGAAGAAGGAGAAAACTAAATGTAAAGTTGTTAGAACCATTAAAAAAAGTTGGCATGTTCAGTTGGTACATATTGAAATAGTGTAGGGTTGAGAGTTTGCTAGCAATGAAGAATAATAATATTTTGTTCTCCATTGTGCATACCAAGAATGCTGTAGCTCATCTCATCTTAGGAAAGGTAAAAAAACATTCTTCACATTAGGACATATTTTCTGACACATCTTAGTGTGTTTCTTATTTAATGGTCCCTAGGCTTCTAGATGGGCTTTCTCACTTCTGTTTGTTTCCTGCTCATGGTCTCCTACTTTTACTGTATGGAAGTGAGTTTGGGGTTTTAAATCTCTAAAATGTATTGCTAAAAATAGATTTATTGCACAGTGTAGTCACGTTTGCAAGGTGTCCAACTTATTGGCTTCCTGCCCATTCTCAGGAAAAGTGTCCTCATCTGCTCTGCGTGGCCACTTGATTTCATACTCTTTATTCAAATGAAGAGATGAAGACAATGACTGGGAGATCTTCCACAAGAGTTTGTCCACCTGCGTTAGTTAATTTTTTTCCTGACTCATGCTTGTGTTTGTTAAGCAAATATACCCTAGCAGGGCTGTATTCATTTGTACAGTTTTTGTACGCTGCATGGGAGTTAGGGTGTCACATTTTCAACCTTTCTTCATACAAGCCACGTGATTCATGTGCTGCTTTCATGAACATTGTGCCTTCCATGGGCTGGGTTGATGCAGAGACTAGGTAAACCCTGAGCAGATTAGGATATTGTTAAATCTGTTTTATCTGAACACAGATGACAGGAACAGTTGTTTACCTGAGCATCATCTGACCCCACCTACATCCACCAAAAGCACAGCTATCAACAGCTGAGTCAGCATTTACAATAGATTCTTTGATAAAACACAGACAGAGATAACTATCACGGTGATAAGAAAACACATCAGGACCAAAGACTGGAAATCATATTTTTAGAGTGAATGCAATTACAGAATTTAAGACTTTGAAAAACAATGATTAATCTGAAGTGCCATCTTGAGAAAACTTTAAGGAACTTCTTTACAGGAAGTGGTACATCCTTGGCCTTGAAATACTGATAGACAAAATGCTTCATTTGGGACGCAGATATACCTAGACGTTATCTCAAAATTAGTAGTCTTGCACCTCTTGCATAAGTTCATGGATTTTATGTTCTCTCTACTTATGTTATATTAAATTGACACACACCTGTTTGTCTACATTGTTGGGAAACTGAAAATAAAAGGAAATTTACATTGTAGAAATTGAAATTTTCTGCAATATATATCTAAATAAAACACATAGCATTGCTTAAACATCTACAGCTACTCCAGGGAACACATTATTAATAACATGAAGTGCCTGATCTGACTGCTTGCATTTTGTTTTACCACAAAGACCTGTAATTCAATGTCTTGCTTCAGTAGTTTTTTAGAAAGCAGTATGTAAGAAGTGTTCGTATCTCATCTGTGGGATGGGAGCAAAAACACCACTCTAACCTATTTTTGGACTCTGTTTTTTTTTTTTTTTCTGAGGGTAGGGTTTGTTTTGATTTTTCTCCCTTTTCTTTGATATTTACATGACTAGAAAATTACCCTTGAGATGTATGCAGTCCCTTATGAGTTTCTGAAATCACTAGGACTGTGGGTATGGGCATATTTTGGTGATAAATATGCTCAAAGGATCCATCCTGCAACTTTTAAAAGTATGGCAAGTTAGTTTCAGCAGGTCTTATTCTCAGAGCTTCACACAAGCCATTTATAAGTTGTTCTTTTAGTAAGATACTCATCCATCATAATATTTTTGGCCAAGGTAGGTTCCCATCAGGTGTCCAGTCCAAGGCTAGTGAGGCCAATGTTAGGACTCAATGATACCTTTGATTAAGACAGGTAGCAGCAGTTAATTTTTTTATTTTGTGAGACCAGAGCAGCAACAAAATCTATCAGTAACTGTAGACACAGCTGTGATTTCCTCCAGCTGGTTGAAATCTGCACGGTATGAGAGATTCTCGTGGCTAACAGGTAGGTGATGGAGGCTCACCAGTACCATCCCAGTGCTCATAGAACAGAAGGTCTGAGTCCTAATGGACATCACCTGGAGCTTCCCATTGCCTGTCACAGAATCACAGAACGGTCAGGGTTGGAAGGGACCTCTGTAGATTACCACTCCAACCCTCCTGCTAAAGCTGGTTCACCTAGAACAGGCTGCACAGAAGCTTCAGGTCAGCTTGGGAGCATACAGCACACAACCGCAAGGTCTTCTGGGCTCAGCCACAAGCTCGTTACAAAGAGAAAGTCCTCATTTGCTGGTGAGCTCGTTCTTGTGTTGGTGTTGCAACGACAAGCAGAGCATTGTCATCAATATATAGTGGCAGCTGAAGTGAAAGATTACAGAGCAAGGCGTGATGTCTTGCCTTAGTTCTCTTGCTAACAGGCCAGCAGGAAAAATAAAGCTCTTGTGATTTATATTTGCAGAGTAATCTCTACAGTAATGTGAAATATGATAGTTCATATAAGAACAATGACAGCTGTTACCATTTTTGACAGGCAATGGGTTTGGAGTTTGGTGATAGATTGCATGCTGTCTGGGGTTTGTTCAGCCCACTTATCTTCAGGATGTAATTTTTTTGTTGTTTTTTTTTCTTTAAAAGAAAAACCTCTTTTAAGTCCTTTGTTTTCATGTTGGAGACTTAAGAGTTTCTGTTTGGTAAAGAATTTTGCCTTCTTGTGATCTTTTCTTGGAAAATGGCTCTGCACATATTCCTAAGAAAAAGTTTTGAATGTTTATCCTGCTTTGATAAGGGAAAGTAACACTCTCTCTTTTATCTTTAATTTTATTTTAATTGGACCTGCAACAAAGATACCTAATTATGTGAGGAATTTTAGTTTTGACACATTTCAAGCTAAAATATCAGTAAAACACATAAATATGTCTCAATTTCAGACTTGCAATTACATTTAGTTAAGGGTAAAGCATATTTTATGTCAGATAACACCAGACCAGACGCTGAGATATTAAAGGCATAGAATAATACCCCAATCCCTTGACCTATCTCTGTGAAACTGGTGGTGAAGGGTTTTCCATAAGGAGGAAAATTCAGTGTAAGGGTACATCTTGCAAAGGCTCATGTGGTTGTCGGAGCTTTGAGCATTCTCCTTCAGTAACAAATAAAGTCAAGCCTTACTTTAGGGTCTCTCTTGGAATGGGTCAAAGTAAAATGCAGATGAGATGAAGCAATAACCAGTGCAGGGCTGGGAAAACTTTTTGGCAAGAGGGCTCTGCTTACCTGGTTGCAACAGAGGAGCTCAAGGAGAAAAAGCAGCACTTGCTTTTAACTACTAAGATCCTATGACATGGCAAAAGGTGGAAAGCCAAGTCCTAGACTTGTAGAATACCGTGATTTTAGTTATGTTTACATAGTCTTCATCGAACCCTTGGTTTTGCAAATGCTTTTTTAGAGCTAAACTGCTCCACTGTAACAACCCTTCTTTCTTCTGCCTTGGTCCCATTGCCACATGAAAATCAGCTCAACAGGATCTTGCCAGGCTTAAGTTTTGCTCTTTTTTCAAGCAGTGACATTGCTTCTTAGCTACTTATTTCCCTGGGAACTACAGCCAAGCTTTAACTACTTATGATTTCCCCTGCTTCTAATTTCACTGGTGTTGAGTTCTGACCAGTTAATCAAATGTCTTTTGTGTTGCAGGTGCCTTAATGTTTATTTTGTTTAGTGTACCAGTTGCTATATTTAGCTCTTTGGGTTGAATGAATACCAGCCCAGACCTTAAATCATAATAAACGTGTTTTTAACCTTGCCATTTATTTTTATGTCTCTGTATCCAAATAATCAGGATGTGGTTACCTGTGAAGGTAGTATACTACTGCTTCAAATTTCAATGCACATCCACATATAAAAATATACATTGTAGAGGACTACAGCTTTAAAAACACTGAGACAGACCCTTGTCCTACTGTAATGGCTTTTGCCCTCAAACTGAGAGACAGTGGTATGACCTGGCTCAGTGCTTTGGCTTTGTTCTTTGATTCCAGAGGACTAAGTGTGTTTCACCCCTACAGAATAACCAGCAAATTTCTGATCCCTCATGGACATAAAAAATGCATATGTATAATGGAATAGCTAAATGCACATGAAAATGTATTGAAAAAGCCAAGCATGAAACATGGTTTCAAGAAAAAAACACTACAAATGTTAGATCTTCACTTTTTAAAAGTGGACTCCAAGTATTCTTGTGGCTTTTCTCCTTTGTAGCGTGAAGGAAATGTACAAAGCCAAATGGTTTTTACCATGTGCTTTCTGCCTGATCTAATGGGAAATTTTCTATGCAGAGGATAAAACAACTATCATACATCATAGAAATGTATTTATAAATCCTTTCTAGTTCTGTTTTTGCCAAGCATAGTCAGCAAAGAATGGCACAATCAGACTTGAATTGTACTCTAGAGCAGGACTGGAGACAGATTAATCAGCAAATTAGTAGATATCTTCAGTACTAGAGGCCCCCACCTAATTTTCATTAACAGCAGCTGAAATATTGCCACCTGAGTGAGCTGGAAGCACACCAGGTTTTAATAGCTACATCCAAGTAAGGACTTAAACAATGCGGCCAAAGAACCCCCTGAGCAGCTTCCTGATCCCAGGCCTCCCTAAATTTGACCTTCCTTGCACTGAAAGGCTCTGTGGGTATCTTCAGTTCCACAGCTGCGGCATGCGATCAAAACACCAGCAATCTAAGTGATGGATTCCCATGTAAGCTTTTCCCAGGTGTAGGAGCTGGATAACTTTATTCCAGGATCCCAAGAAGATCCTGGAAGTTGTGGCTGCTGTTAACTCACGTTGAGAACTGATGAAATGTAGCCTTGCTTTCAAAATGCTGCTGGAGAGGCTTGTAGTTTTTGTAACAGCTTTAAGCGGGTATCATTCATGTGGGGTGAGGGGTATCGGGGTCATCCTGGGTGCCTATGAGCCAGTCTCCCTTCTTACAAGTGTCTAGTTCATCTGGTTTTAACATAAGTTTGCATTCATTACTGCTGCCCCTGCAAGGACTTGGTTGTCGTGCAGAAATGAATAAAAAGATTTGCAGGGCTGTAAAGGAGCAAAGAGGAGGGGGATCATTCTGCACCCAAATGTGAGGAGCATCCAGCTGGCACTATCTGGTGGCTGGGTTTTATGCAGTGACTCTGTAAGATAGAAAAAAAAAAAAAAAAAAAGGCATTAACAGCTACAGGAACAGAATCTCCCTTTGCTTTCAGTTCTTTAAGACCTTGGGAGCAAGGTTCCTCCAGGAATGCCACTGTGAAGTCATTAACAGGATATTCTCCTTTGCAGATGCTGCAGTTCCAGCTTGTGGTGGTGCATTTGGCCCTTGTGATTACCCTACTGCAGTGGAGCTCTAGCTCAGTGCTTCTTGCAGAGGCAGCTCCAGAGGTAGGTGGATGTTTCTGGTGATTGTACATAACCCTGCTCTTCCCCATGTTGTTCTTGGCCACGGTCTCCAAAGAGTGTTGGGAGGTGAACAGTTGGTATTGACTTTGCAAGGGCAATGCAGGAGCAGGACAACTTCCCCAGTGAAAGGAGTGATGCAAATTACACGGCTCTGGGAGTACAGACAGAATGAAATCTCACCCAGATTCACGCAACCTCTCCTGAAATACTGTGTGATTTCTGTGTGTTAAAGCACTATCCAGTGACTTTGGCTAGAGAACTTCCTGGAGAGGGGAAGGAGGTGATAGGGGCAGGGAAATAAGCTCCCCTGACACTGAAGGGAAGGTTTTATTCTTCTTTAAAGACAGACAATAACATAAGAAATCTATAGCTTTCAACAGTCATAAGAAGATCCCTGAGAGAGGAACACCTACACATAAGTTACAGATTAAAGGAGACAGAAGAGACCAGGAAAGGGAAGTAGCAAAGTAATTTACTTAAGCTTGCAGAGGAAAGCAGCGAATTAAAATGGGAGAGCTGTCTTACATTTCATCCAGTACAATATGCAGCGGTTGCACCTGAAAATACCTCTTTTGCATTATTTTTTTATATGACACAAAACAGATTTTGCAGGAAAGGTATTTAGGTAATGGTTTCATGCTATAAAAAAATCAAGGATCTAAAATTGTAATCAAAGTAGCACTGTTTGGCTGTAGGGTCTCTACATAGATTTTTAAGATTAGTTTATAAGTTAGATACATATTGAAGAATACTGATGGATCCTTTCACCTTGCTCTCTGTCTGCACATAAGCATACCATCATTATATGAAATAATATTTGTTATTGATAATAGGGCTTGGGGGAACCACTGCCTACATGAGTGCTGCAGCAGCTGCTGCTGTGATGCCACAGAGACCTGGTATCCCATCTCCAGCAATCACAGGCTTATGTGAAAAGAATATAAGAACATCTTCAGAGACTTTATGATTCAGAGCCTTGCATTGGATCAGGACGTGTTATACCTGCTGCTGAGACTGAATTTGCCTTTGAAACAGTGTAAAATCTTGGTGTCCATGATGCTCTTTGGCAACGCGTTTCACTTTATCAATGTGCTGTGTTTAAAAAGTGGCTCTTTATATTTATTTTAAATCCACCAGCTGGTGACTTCACTAGGTGGACAGAGGAGCTCTTTTTCTTGAGGAGAAAATTACTAGTCTTTATTCAACTCTTTGCTCTTTTTAAGTTTATAAACACTGCACTGTACTCCCTGTATACCACACTTATCTCTGCTTATCTGTGAAGTTGTATTTTGTTCAGTGATTCACCATGGGAAAACCCTGGTCCACTTCTGATTATCATTTTAGCTGTATCTATACTTTTTACAATTCTGTTATATCATTTTTTAAGCAAAGTAAGTAGGACTGCACAAAATAATAACAGAGGCTTTTTTTACCTTCTAGTCTCAAGCGTTATTGTAGATATTTATTCCACACTAACCAGATGGGAGAGTTCAGCCTTTTTTAAAGGCATGATTTTGTTGTAAACTTCCATGAAAGTTGTATAACCCTGAAAGGGAACAGAAAGGATGGTTCAGTGCACTTGAGGATCATAAAAAGTAAAGTCAGAGAATGATATGAAATTTTTTACAGAAGTACTAGCAGTGCTACATCATTTGTGTCATCGTTGTGGTTGCATGCTCCTCCTTATATCAAGATCAGTTTTATACACTCCATCACCAGTTATGCCACCCATCAGCAGTGGGAAACGTCATCACCACAACTATGGTGTGGACTGTGGTAGACACAAGCATATTACATCATCTGTGTGATGGTTTCCTTTACATTTGCACTAAACTCACTGTGTATTAATAAGAAAGATAGTGGAGTGCTTTTAAAGAGAGAAGAAAACCTGCTTCAATGTGTAGAATAAAAGTTTTGGTCAGAAAATTTTATCTAATTCTGTGGAGACCATGTGGATCAAGAAGGCAGATATTTCATCTGAAGAGAGATTGATTTGAGCTTGATATCTGCTTTAGAAGACTAGCTGCTGCTCTACATTTTTCTGTTACTTGCAAAGCAAACATTTCCCTTTGATTTGTTTCATTTCTGTCTTGATAGACCCCCAATATTCTCAACTATTCCAGAGAGCAAAGCAGGGTTTGGTTTTGGAAAGTTGTTAAGCCTAATGTCATAACTAAGGTTCAAACTTCTGTGTCAAGTTAACATACTGTTCTTTCCTTTCCTCCTCCCCTGCATAAATTCTTTGAATGTCACTGCTGAGCAAGTTTATCTTGGGATATTTTTTGCATAACAATCAAATAATTTGTCAGCCTTGGATGAAAAGCTCTGTATAAGCATTCATTATTATTTATTAGTATTCATTTAAAAAACCAAAAAAAATCAGTTTTCAGAAAAATGTCAGGATAAGTATTGGAGTCTGGTAAGGGTGATTGTGTTTTTTTAAAAGGATTAAATTACTCAGCTTATGCTATAAGTGATACTAATCACACTGCTGAGGTAGGGACCGTGGGCTGGCCCACAAAAATGGCTTTGTGAGGTAATAAATTTTGATAAATCTTGCAATGATAATGAAGATGAGTTTAGTTCTATTAAAAAAACATCCCAACCATTTATGGCAAACTGCTGTGGGTGCAAAATGGCAATATTTCACAGAAGGAACTTTGTTTTAGTACAGTGGCTCAGGTTTAGCATCCTAGTGATTATACATTTATAGGACTGCTGCTGTGAAAGTGGTTGAAACAGTATTTCTGGATCTTGAATAGCCAGTAATTCTGGATCTTGAAATTCCCCATTTCTTTTACAGCCTTTGGAGCCTTTTCCTGGTCTGGGTATGGGAGCACACCACATCGCCAGTGAAGAGAAGTCGTCCACGAACCTCGCAGCCAAATTATTCCTTCTGGATGAGCTGGTGTCTCTGGAGAACGAGGTGGCTGAGACCAAGAAGAAAAGAAGTTTCCCAGGATTTGGCTCCCCGATTGACAGGATTTCTTCAACCTCTGTAGATACTAAAGTCAAACAGAGGTAAATTCTTAGATGCTCCTACCAGTGATCAAGTTGGAAGAAGACTGTTGGTAGCTGTCCAGGATGGGTTAGCTTTAACCACCAGCAGGTTTACTAGTCAGTTGTGACATGCCTCTGATTGGGGTACTAGAATCTCTACAGAGACCATTCTGGTTGCGTGGTGAATGTGATGAATAACACACACACTTCATTCTTCCCCTTAACTCAATACAGCTAACAAAGAACATTCAAACATATGCTTTTTTTTTTTTATTAGTACATTTCTTTGCACCCATGATAACTAACGTTCAGTTTAAAACTGCCTTTTTGATAATGAGATTATTTAAGGCAAAAATATGCCTGAGGCTCAAAAATAGAGGGGCAGGAATAGGTGTTCCCGATGCTGGGTTGAAGAGGAGGTATGGTGGTGTGTGTCTTGAATAGCAAGATGAAGAACACATTGTGTGAATGGGCTGACAGTTAATAGAACAGGCTTCAACACCTCGATCAGCTTGTGATATGCCAGGTTTTCATCAGTACAGCAATACCTTCACAGTACTCATTTGAAGATAAGCATGTTTGTAACAGGGCTAAGCAATGACACCGTGACACTGCTGGGGAGAGCCAGTGCACTTGGAGCAAAGCTCAAGGGGCTGCTCACCGTATCTGAAAGAGCTTAACTGTCTTGTTCCTTTCTTCTGGTTACTGTCTTCTTTTGGATGGAATCCCCAGTGCCACAAAGTATTTAATAATATGCTTTAAGCTTAATCTGGAAGTGGAAAGTATTCACAAGAGCCAGTCAGCATTACAAGTATTTTTTTCCAAACAGTTTTGTAATATTTTCTTGTTGTTTTTCCATTTATCCACCCACTCTGCTACTAGGACTTTTTGACCGCAGCCAAAAGTGATAAAATACAAAATTCTTAAAACCTTGAGTAGAAGTATTCTGTTCTGTCTATCTCTTCAAGAGATCAAATCAGCTCAATCTTTGTTTGCCTTTTAGCATGTTTGCCCTTTGCAAGGGAAGAAATACAAGGTGATTTTTGAAGCTGCTGTTTGCAAAAGTACATGTTATTCCCAGTTAGCCTTATGCTTTTGGGGTGGAAATGTCATTTCATTCTACATGCAGTACAAAGGGGAAAAAAAGCACAAATAGGGGCAATTGTGGTGAAAATTATCCAAGATTTCTAACAGCTTGTCTCTGTATAATGAGCTCATGCAAATGAGTGAAACACTGCACGAAATTCTTCCTTACCCAGCATCATCAGCACAGTTTGCAGTTTTGTGTTGAGATTATCACTTTAGGGAAGCTAATTAGCTTCTGAGTTTGAGGTTTACTCCTTTATTAGAACCATCTGAGCTGCCTTGATCACTGATAGGCAGATTCTAGCATCAGCATGGACTGCAGATCCGATGAGTGCTATAAAACTGTAATAAGGTTGTACCTTTAGGTGGAAACAGGCAGAGGCTTCTGTATTTAGAGGAGTAAAACAGAGAATTGTCTTGCACACAGTAGATAACAGCCCATTCCTATACCAACCTTTAGAGGCCAGATAATTACTTTTGAAGTGTGAAAAGTGTTAAATAATTCAGGGTCCTGAATCTAATAGTATGTGTAGTACCTGGCAACACAGCAGAAACTTTTGGAAAAGAGGAGCTCAAATATAAAACCACTTAACAGATTGTTGTGGCACTCACCAGTTACAGTAGCGTCCATGTCCTAATCTTGCTCAACATCAATTTATAGCGCTTTCAGAGTGTGGGGTAAGCATGCACGAAGACATGAGTCTTTAGAAGATGTAGAGAGATTCCTAGACTGATGGACAGAAAGAGACCTCGGAAATCTTAGAGAAGGCTACGTTTCAATAGAGAATATCACTTTGTCTTTAGTAAGTGATGAAATAGGCACAGTCTGGTTTGGAAGACAGAACAGCATGGGAGGGAGCGATGACTGTCCTGCTGTGGTTCGGGTTAGCCACAAGAGGGGAAGCTGAGCTGCACTGCAGCCTTCCCTGCCTGCTCAGCCTTCCCTGCCTGCTCAGCCTTCCCTGCCTGCTCAGCCCTCCCCGCCTGCTCAGCCCTCCCCGCCTGCTCAGCCCTCCCCGCCCGCTCAGCCCTCCCCGCCCGCTCAGCCCTCCCCGCCCGCTCAGCCCTCCCCGCCCGCTCAGCCTTCCCCGCCCGCTCAGCCTTCCCCGCCCGCTCAGCCCTCCCCGCCCGCTCAGCCCTCCCCTGCCTGCTCAGCCTTCCCCGCCCGCTCAGCCCTCCCCGCCCGCTCAGCCCTCCCCGCCCGCTCAGCCCTCCCCTGCCTGCTCAGCCTTCCCCGCCTGCTCAGCCCTCCCCGCCCGCTCAGCCCTCCCCTGCCTGCTCAGCCCTCCCCGCCCGCTCAGCCCTCCCCTGCCTGCTCAGCCTTCCCCGCCTGCTCAGCCCTCCCCGCCCGCTCAGCCCTCCCCTGCCTGCTCAGCCTTCCCCGCCTGCTCAGCCCTCCCCGCCTGCTCAGCCCTCCCCGCCTGCTCAGCCCTCCCCGCCCGCTCAGCCCTCCCCGCCCGCTCAGCCCTCCCCGCCCGCTCAGCCCTCCCCGCCCGCTCAGCCCTCCCCGCCTGCTCAGCCTTCCCTCTTGGCATGAGCTTACAATTTCCTTCACTGTTTAACGACAGAGCACAACGGTGTTACCACTACCGATGCAGAACACCCTTCCTCCCCGCCCCTATTATACAATCTGGGAAATTAATTCAATTATCAAGTCAGGCTCAGTATATCTGTAGCTGCCCAACTCTCCCATCTGCGCCCTGACACCTTCAAGGGGGAAGAGTGCTGATCTCGAGGCAACAAAGGATCAGCCCTTGGCTTTCTTTCCCTTCACATTCAAAATACTCGACATTGCTCTCTGTAACTACCTGAAAGGAGGTTGTGGAGAGGAGGGCGCTGGGCTCTTCTCCCAAGTGACAGGGGACAGGACGAGAGGGAATGGCCTCAAGCTCCACCAGGGGAGGTTAAGGGTGGACATTAGGAAAAAAATTTCACAGAAAGGGTGATTGGGCACTGGCAGAGGCTGCCCAGGGAGGGGGTTGATTCACCTTCCCTGGAGGTGTTTAAGGGACGGGTGGACGAGGTGCTGAGGGTCATGGTTTAGTGTTTGATAGGGATGGTTAGACTCAATGATCCGGTGGGTCTCTTCCAACCTGGTGATTCTATGATTCTATGATATGTAGGTGTTTCAGGAAGGGACAGTGCGGGTTCTGCAAACAGCTCCCCTTCACTTGCAATGTCCTGTAGCCACCTGTCAGCGCGACCCGTGTGGTGCTCCCTACATTTCTTGACCTCATCTGAGAAGTAGCTAGAAAAAAGGCAGCGTGAAATGGGCTGCCGGTGCTGGAATGATGCCTCTGGGCTCCAGCCCGTGCTCGAGAGCTATGAGGAAATGAGACTGCTCAGATGAGACCATGGACTAGACCCATAGGGCTGAGTGGGGTACGCAGAACCCCCAAAGCCACAGGCTTGGTGAGCACGGCAGTGCTACCACATACAGTTAGACTTGAGTGCACCATAGCAAGCTTTCCTATTGGTTGCTTTGCATTTACAGAAGAAAATTACTTTTTATTTATGTTCCTTGACAAGGAAATATTGGGAAAAGAGTTCATCTTCCAGGGCTTCTCCTGGACTTGCATTTCACTGGCAAATATTTGCAAGGGCAAAAGTTGAGGTTATTTTCAGCTGCAGCAAATTGCACCATTTCAAAAATTAATTAAAACAAAGGTACTGTTAGTGGGGAAAATACTCAAAAACACTGAATAAAGATGGGGAAACTTCATTATTATAATTTTTTATATATATAAAAAATATTCCCACATAGGACTTCTTTCACACTTTCCTTATGCTCTCATTCATCAAGTAATAAGGAAATGTACCATATGAATTAAAACTAAACCCCTCCAGTTTTCAGTTTCATCATAGAAGTGCTACTATATGATTTTGATAACACTGCTTTTCAGGGGACCCCATAGGAAAATCCTGTTAAGGCTCCCTCTGACCTGTGCCCTCTGTTACTATGCAATGTTTCTTACCTCCTTACTTATCTTAGCCCCAGTTTGCCCAATAGATTACAAAGATCCAGGCTAGTGGGTCACCTGAAGTATATGATGCTATCCATGAAACAATTCCCCTTTATACATGCTATGTATCTTTTTTTTTTTTTTATGAATAGTGGTTAAAGTGTGAAGTTATTTGTTTGCTGCCAAATTAAAACAGGGATAGTTGATCAAAGTCAGCCAGTCTGCAAGAGGTGAAATTCCTGCTGATTCCTATGTAAGAGAGGTGAAGCATCTTATTTTTAAGAGGTCATGTCTTTCCTCCTGTATAGCTGTTCTGTCTGAACAGTAAGTCTTTAGTGGGATGGATGGAGGAATCAAAGATGTAGTAAGATTTTGATTATTCCTTTGATATCTTTCCCTTTTTCTTTGCTTTTTTCCCCCATACAGGAAAGTGGTTGAGCTGCCTAAGAGACGGTTTGGAGTTCCTCTTGACCGGATTGGAGTGAGCCATCTTGGCAACACCAAGGGTTAGCAGTTCCTGCAAAGTAAGCCAAATTACTCCGAGCGTGGACAGGCTTGGAGAACCCAACGTTTTCTCAGTTATGTGGAGGTACTCAGGCCATGCCAGTAGTCTTGGAATGAGTGGCTTGGTGAATTATGGCTTCTTATAATATGGATTGTAACTGTCCATGTACCTTGAATGCCCTAAATTTCAGATTAGTACCCCTTACTAGTAAACAATTTTTCCTAACGCTTTTATACTGTATAAACCACCTTACAGTGTGTTTGTCAACAACATGTATTTCTGACATGAGAAAATGTAATGTTTTCTGCTTTTTTTTTGCCTGCAGGTGCTTCTGTTCTGAATGACTGATGCTGTACTGGAAACATTATCACAGAATCACAGAAGATGTGTCACAGCATGTCTTATCATTGACTTATGATACAACACTCAAGGAACTGTCCTCCTGCAAAATCTGTTTCCCACTGTGTTTTACAAATCTTGCATTTACAAGTAATAACAAATTCAATTCATCAGGTCAGAATGCTCTCACAGTTGTGCACAGTGTCACTGACAGGAGGGAACAGAAAATATGTATATAGTTTAATTGCATGGCATTTATTTCTTAAACTTGCAGAAGTACATTATCCTAGTTAGATTTTTTTTTTGATTGAAAATAAAACTTTCAGAGATGCCAACGGTAGTCCATCAAAATAAGACACTTTGCTTTGTACATTTCTTTCAAGGGGGCAATTGTTTCGTAGATTAAAGGAGAATTTAACAGTTATAGGACAAACCTAGAATTTATTTGAAGAGCTGTTTGAGAGAAGTTGTCTACTGGCTTTACCAGGAGTTAGTCTAAATAAGACCCGTGACAATACCTTAGTATTTGTCCTGATGTTTTTAGTAGTCTTTCTTTTATCTCTGCACTATATTTAGGCATGTTTTCATTGTATGGAAGATCCTGAAATGTGGTGAGACTCCTAGTGTAATGAATAGATTTCACTCATCCCCAGGCATAATATAAGATAGCATCCAAGTATGAAGTCATCTATTTCCTGGGCCATCTGCATCATATGCCTTATTTTAGCCTCTTGATGTGTGCACGGGGCGTAATTTGGCATCCAGCTCTATATGTACAAGTATTTGTCACTCTGGTAAAATGTAAACATGTCCTCTCCACTTCTTTCAGAGTAAACCAGGGTTATCTTAAATCCTTTTCCATGCTTTTAACTTCTTTCCAGATTATGAAATACGTCTGAAAAAGAGCTGTTTGCTGACATCTCAATGCTCAGATTCCTAGTTGATGTCTTCTAAACCTCACATGCTCCTTCTTGGACTTTGGTCTATGTCAGCTAAATTCCTTGGATTGCGATTCTTTGGTATAAATCATCCTTAGCATTACAAAAGAAGATCCAGAGAGGAAGGGATTATGTAGGACTAAGAAAAAAATATATATTTATGAAAAACACCCTGTGTTAGGCAGAGACCAAGGCTGGAGATAGGAATTAAGTGTTAATTTGCTAATCATACATGAGGGACAAAGCACCTGCCCATCAGCTAGCAAAACAGGGAAAAATACAGTCAACATACCAGTCAACTACAGGAAAGGAGCTGGGAAGTCAATGAGCCTTTGGTGTTAAAGGTATGGTGAGGACTGGGACTTCGGGGCAATTGCTGCAGTTCAGGCCATGGTGGGAGAGGAAGCTCCCACTCAGAAGGAGAATTAACATCCAGTTCACATCTGAGCGAGGGCAGTGTTCAGCCACAGTAGGGATCTTTTCTGTTCTTCTTCTTGCTTACAGCCCTGCTCTGAAACCAAGACAGGCCCAGTCACAGAAAGTCTGCAAGAACTTAGCTTTTCTTGGTATCTCCAATATAGGCTAACGCTGCTGAGACCAGATGCACAAGCCAGAGTACCACATCAAGAGGTGTCCTCATCTTTCGCATCAAGCAGAGCATTCTCTAGCTGAGTTCGGTGATCATTCCTCCTTCAGTGGGATTACTTGTGTGTGAGGTGAAGCACCACAGATGCTTTCCAGATCAAGCTCTTAGAAGTCAGAAAAAGAAAGAAGAGCTTAAAATTCATACGTAGTTGTCTTGGGTTTTGTGCCCCTTGTTCTTCCCCTGATTCCAGGCTGTGATAGCTGGATTGAGTGTGTGTGTGTAAAGTGGCTGACTCAAAACAAGATTTTCCATCCATGCTAGAAGCAAGTCTGCAAAGGCAGTCCCAGACAAGCCCTGATCCTGCCCTCTGCAGTTCACTGCCACCACCCATCCTGAGGGCCCTCTGAGTTTGGTAAATGGTTATCTTACTGCACTGAGCTCATCTAGTCAGTTTGCAGTTAACTTGCTTGCAAGACAGCTGTATTGTACGGAGCATGAGCAGGTTATGGAATTGGTGACCTGACTGCTTATACAGCTGTCTGTAAAAAGCAGCATGGACAGAGTCATTGCATGGCAAGTTTTGGGAGACAGAAATCAGAGGAAACCAGTGCTAAAACAGCAGCTTTGCAAAGTCACTGCTGGATCATAAAAGTATTTTAACTGTTGGCAGGTGTTAGCCTGGGCTTCTGAATAAAAAGAGGCTTAAAGCATGTAAGTTTTGTTCAGAAATGCCCTGTCTGAAGGGTGATGTGAAAGCAAAGCAGGACAGAGATGTCTGCGCCGTTGCTGCTTGGAACTGGGAGCTGGAAGCCTCAGTCTTGCTGGGTTGGTTCCCACCTGACTGTGTGGATTACCTGGGAGAAAGCAACAGTTTTTCTGGTCCTCTGCCCTGTCCTGCACAGGGTACACTGACTTCTGTAGCTCAAAAAGCACTCTATAAAATCCATGAATTGGCAGGTGCTGTTTAAAATATGACGATGTCTGAAAGACTGAACACAACGATTTGTTTTCATAGACAATATTGGATAACTTTAGTGCTTGTGTATAACATGGGAGGTCAACGAATATGAAATGAGGGTACGCTGCAGCACCTGTTGCATGCTAGATTTGCCCTGTGCTGCCTGTTTGCAAATCCATTCAGATGCTTGTGAGGATTTTCTGCTAATAAATCAACATGATCTACTAGAATGTCTAAGGGAAATCCCTTTTATTATTGCCTGTGGGTCAGTAACTTTAGCAAAATTGACTACTCAAGGATGGGTAAGGTATGAGCAGCCACAACATGGAAGTGACACCTGAGGAAGAGCAGAGCATCTGTTCTGTGTGTTTAGTAGAAAGGACAGGCTTCCACAGTGACATGTTGTGGGTGAGCCTAGCGTAAGCATCACTATCTTTGCTCTGAATTAGTAAAGGCGTTGCAATCAACACTTACTCATCACTTCAGCAGAAGCACCTGACTGCAGCAGCGTACAGTGCCTGTGAGGAAATAGTGGGATGGTTTGGGTACCAAGGACATGTAAATAACTGCACTGATAAGGAGTAGCACACCATGCAGCCTAAAAATTTCTTCTAAGCAGCAAGGTGAATTCCTATGTCTAGGATAAGAGTCACAAACACTGTATTACTTTTCCTGACTAGCTGATGAGGTGTCACACCAGGTGAGGAAGGTATGGCTACAGCTAGCAGGTAACCGATGAAGCCTGCTGCTCTGGCCTTTCAGTGCACTGGGATTTTCCTGCAAGCTGAAAGCAGCTGAGCTAAGCAACAGCTTGAGGCACTCAGTGTAGCTCTTGTAATACACGTACCTTTCAGCTAGAGCACCAAACTCTTAAAAGAGAGACCTTTCTCTAAGCAATAAGCTATATTTTTTCCTGGATTTGGTGCTGTTGTCAGGGGATGTGAAATTATGCTCCAACATACATTTGAACTTAAGCAAAAGAAATGGGAAATGCGTTCTAAACTAGTACCAAGGAAATAACAAAGAATTAGTGTTAGCAGCAAACTGTATTTTGCATGTCATTAGACATGACTGATACAATCAAGCTGGTTTTATTCCACAGATGCCAGCATTGGCTTGTAGTAGGATGAATATGTCTCCTGTTAGTGAAGTACATACAAGCTAATGCTGTGGTAAGCATGTGCTTCTTGCCAGAGCCCAAGGCAAAGACTAGCATGGCAATCACAGCTTTGAGAGAGGTAAAGATTTCAAGAATATGTAGCATGCAAACTACAGTTGAAGGTCTGGAGAGACAGTTCAATTCTAGTCAAAATCGACTTACACATCTACAGTGGCTACTGGATTCTCTGGATTCTGGTCTCATTTACACTGTCGGAGACCTCAAAGTTAACATCAGGATTTATTCTGAATTTGCACCTTTGGGAACATGGTCCTTTGTTTTTGCAAATAAATGTGGATAATGTAAGATGAATATGTATAGGAACGACTTACGGATTGTGATCTCTTCCTTTTGGACAGGGGCAGACTTAATTCTGCAGTAGAAAAAGCCACCTAGCACCTGCACTGACCAGCCAGATAAGCCAAAAATCTCCACTCAAAGCATCTTCTTAGGTGAGTAGGTAGAAATGAGTGGGTCTGGTCCAGTCCTATGAGGACAGCAGCCCACACATATCCATGAGGAAGACCCGACTCTCATTCTCAGTTCTGGTCAAAAGGAATGGCCTCTTCCTCGGGCTGATTAAAATGGGCTCATGTTGCTACACCTAGGTGTTTAACAGAAGCCTTTTTTCCAGTGTAAACTTCATATGAACCATTAAGGTAAGAAAAGCCCACATCAAGGGAAATATGCTGCCCCTTTGGACCTATGCAAGGGGTGAGAAAGAAAACAGCATGTGCTTCTGTGCAACAGAAAATCTTTATTAGAATGATATCCAAAGGATCCAAACTTCTGTGCCTGTTCTCCCCAAAAGCTACTGTGTACATTGATGGGACGTGACAAGGAACAGCTCTGGCTCAGCAAGCTGAGGCAGGCAGTGCTGAGCCCTTCACATTACTTCCAGTCTGCCTTCATGTCCCAACAGTGGGTGTTAGGTCATCACGAACTTGCTCGTAGAGGTGATGGGAAGCCCTGACACCACCAAGAGCAATGCCTGCAGATGAGGACAAAGGCCTAAGCTCAGGGGAACCGAATGTTTGGTGCCTTGGTGACCTGTTGAGAAGGGGAAGAATGTATAGTGGAAGCAGACTGAATGGCACACACAGGACAGCAAAGAAAGTTGGGACGCATCTTCCAAGTAGAAAATCACAGTAGGTTAAATCTGGAAGGAAGGAACAGTGGGGAGCAGTAGTGGGCTACTGTCTCCTGTCATAGTCCTTGTTAGACTTGACTGCATCACGATCGTGGAGGATGGTATCCAAGTTATCAGCACGATGAGAGAACAGAACAAACTCTTAACACATTAATACCCAGCAAGGCAGTTTGGGGAAGGGCTCATCTTTGTTCTGCAGTCCTGGCAAGTCTTCAAATGCAGTATTTCCAAAAGCAGGCTGCAAAAGGATACAAGAGAAGGATGTTAGTGTCCCAGGGTTTTTTTGCTGCTTCCTGCTCTAGCCCTGGAGTGGATTTCAAAAGCCTCATATCTTGAGAGAGCTGAGATATGAAGACGGCGTTGTGGTTTCTGGTAACATCTCAATAACCAGCTTTGACTTCATATAACATTTTTAGGTATTTCTTTTAGCTGCTTAGAGTGTAAAAAAGGGGTCTAAAAATAGTTTCTGTGTTGCTTGATTGATAAGGGTTTGCTTTTCCTTTTGCTGTACTTCAGCAATATCAGGAATTGGCATTCCCTTTCCTGTCTAGATTTTTTTTTCCTGTCTCGGAGGTGTGTGCAGGGTTTTTCACCTGCGGCTGACTGCAAGGGCAGGATACTGGCTTGGAGAGAGCAGATCTGGTCCTTATAGTTTTATTAAAAACCCAGTCACTCTTTCACTCTGCTGCTAACTGTCTTCCGAACAAGACTGGTCTCTGTGAGACCTTCTAAGAAGACTGGATTAGGGAAGGATGCATATTTTAGAGCTGAAAAAAATAGCTGTACCACCAGCATGCCCTGTTCTTTGAAGCCTATGTGGATGTCCTAATGTCAAGTATAAGAAGGGTTATCTGCCTGGCTTTTGAGAGCAGGATCTTTGAAGAAAGCTACTGTATCAGCAGTGCTCATGTCAAGACATGAGCTTCCACCAAACTGGAAGGACTTTAGATGAAGGCAAAGATTCTTTGCTTCAATTTCTGGCAGAATCTGATTTAAACCTGGCAAGGGGAAGTAGTTTTATCTACATTTGAACCTTCCAGACTGGTGGGGGCATGAATTAGATTAGCCAAATTAATGACAGCCTCCAGGGTTGCTTATAAATTGCAGATTGTCTAAGGATCGTCTAAGCACTTAAGCAAGCTTTGCACAAAGGGATTTTCTCTTGGCTGTCTGACAGGTTGTCAGCTTTCGCATGCACAGAGTATGTCTGGTAAGGGCAAAAGTAGCTCTGTTGGTTTTAGGCCAGATCTGTCAACAGTGACTTCTGGTTTACAGCTGCTGCAAGCCAGCATGAACAGCATTGTCCATGTGCTTGTCAGAGGCTGTCTTGCAGGAGCACTAGTGCAATATGTTCCTGAAGCACTTGATAGAGACTGGACAAAGCTTGGAGAACAACTGGGGGCCTACGAGATCTTAGTTCTGTGCATTCTTGCTTGATTGCCACATCCTTTTTAGCTACTTTTCAGCAGCACAAACAAGTGCTCCCTTTTCCTTTGTAGGGAGGCTGTGACCTTGGCAGAGGGCAATGCATGCAGTCCACATGCTTCATTATGCCTTCAGGACTAGCTTTGTGCCCAGAGCAAAGTGACGGGTGCACAGCAGGGACATGTTCATACAGAACTCACCTCCTGAAGGACAAGCACTCATTGCTTATATAATCCCACGTTCCTCTGTGAGAAGAGGAATGCAACACTAACTGCCTTCAAGTGAGGTTCTGGGTGTGCATACCCAGGGTACCCGCGCCAACAGCAGACAAGGTAGGGCACACAGTCCTCACTAGCTGCCAAACCACCCAGACATTAACAAGAGAGGGCTAGGACTGCTAGAAAAACTGCCAACCTATTTTTCAGCGTATTTGGGGCATGTTTACTGTCACTGTCTTTGTTGCAGAAAGGAAGCCTTGAAGAAGAGAGATGGACAGGATGGCTGCAGGGTTCTAACCCCAAACCTACCGCGTTTTTTGGGCTGGGATGCTGAGAGGCTTTCCAAGGCATAGGCCACCTCTGATCTTTCCTCAGCCGAGAGCTGATCCTTCAACTTCTCCAGCTGTTGAAACGAAACCACAGCAGTAAACAAATACCCCATTATGAGGAGCTCCACAACATGTGGCAAGCACAGGGTAGCTCAGCAGCAGGAGGTACAGGCAGCCTGGCTGACAGTATCACTGGAGAGGACATCCAGGTCTTCCCTGGAGCTGGACAGTTCCAGGAAGATCTGACTTTGGAGAACTCACACCCCCTCATGTCCTCAATTAAGCAGCTTGTTTGGTGGCACCAAAGTAAAAACTCTCTGCTCTAACCTCCCACCCCAGGGTGCAAACCTCTCTGGAGAGGAGGCTATGTAGAACGATATTGCACCACAAAGATTCAAGTCAGTGTTGGGGTAGGAAATCTCCAGTCATTCATTCACTGCGGCAGAGAGCATTGCTTCTCCGTTGCTCTAGGCAGTCCCTGTCCTACCTTCAGCCCAGCTCTTGCTAAATCCCTTTGGTTGTAATGTGGAAAGTCCATGGTATTTCTTCTCCATTTGTAGCTACAGGGACATCTATGGCCATCATGTAGATTGCTGCTCTGGCAGTGTTGCTCCCAGGAAACCAGAACTCACTGTCCCTCAGCACTGGAGCCAGGGGCTAAGGTAGGAGCTGGCAGCCTCCCATCTGGTATGCCACACTGTGGTTTTTCAGTCTGAAGATAAAAGGGCCAAGTGGAACCCAGCAAGGCCTCCAGGATCCATGCCAATAGCCTGCGAGAGGGTAAGAAGGACTTCTACTGCTTGTGAGTTTTGGGCCACAGTGTCAAGGTTGCTGCACAACTTTCCCTGTTTCTGGAAACTCAGTGTAGGACAAGGTTCCTCTTGCTATCTGTGTGTGTGTGTGTGTGTGACCCTGGGTAGGGTCCCCCTTACTAGTAAAAAGCCCAGACAAAAATCACTGTGGGTTAGCATACAGTGGCTATCCTTCTAATTTCAGCTTGTCAACAGATGCAGCCAGCTGATGCAATGCCTAGGAAGATAGCAAGACCTTCCCTTCTCCCTCCCTTTTTCTTCTATGGAGATTTCCTTTGGCATTTTTTTTTTCTGGCTTAGCCTTTGCTGACCTTTCACTTACGGGAGAGGCAAGGTCTGTCTCAGCCTTTACTACACTAGTCCATAGCCTTGCTCTCTTTTTATCTTTTCCAGCCTGTGCACCTCTTTAGCCCCAGTTTTGCTTTTCCCCTTGTATAAGACGTGCTTTCACGATAGTAGCAGAATGTAAAGGTAGAAGAATAGGGCATAAGGATAACATACACAGTTGTTTAGCTATTCATGCAACAGTATGCATATGTGTGTCTGTGCATTTGCTCTGCTCACCTGTCCAAGCTCTTCAAACTTCTTCGCCAGCTCCCAGTCTGCAAGAAGGGAGACAGCAAGATCAGTATCTGCATTGCTTCCCAAAGCTCAAATCCAAAACAGTTTCTTCATTTAACCTCTTCAGGTGTTGACAAAAAAAAAGACCCAGCTATCATTTTTTTCCTGATACAGGTCTCTAGATCTATGGTAGCAGGAACAGTGACAGAAAAGCAAGCTTTCTCTGCTGAAATCTTTGGGACTTTGCCCTGATTCTCAGTTACGAGGGAGGATTCTTTATCATTCACCAGCCTCTAGGGGAATGGGCACAACAAGGTCATATACTGTATGATACCAACTTAGGTGAACCTCTTTACTGATTTTTAATTTTTAGCCTGATAAGAGCAAATCTCAAACTCTGGGCTTTCTATTACTAGGCTTTTAGATTAATTCCCATTGCTTCCTTTAAGACTTTTTTACCCTTCTATCACCCTTGCAGGCAGAAGTCTGAAGACACAGATTTAGCCTAGCATAGTTTATTGCTTTATAAGGCAGCCAACATCAGGGGTCGCAGAGGAGCAATGGGAAAAGTAACATAGCAGAGAGTGCATGGGTTTTGCACTTCTAAATGTTAGGGGAACAGA
Source organism: Clamator glandarius (assembly GCA_033459285.1). NCBI lineage: Eukaryota > Metazoa > Chordata > Aves > Cuculiformes > Cuculidae > Clamator > Clamator glandarius. The sequence goes on along the minus strand of JAUNZM010000332.1, from coordinate 2,033,597 downwards.
GGGACCTGGAGACTAGCTTCATAAATCAGACTTAGAGAACCCAAGGCTGAGTAGTACTGTCCTAGACTGTCAAAAAAATTATGCAAATGGATGAATGAACTGCTCTGTCCCATCCAGGACCAGGGAAGGGCTAGGTGCCTGTGAAAGGGATCTAAGACTTCCAGCTGAATTGAGAAGGGCCTGGACTAGCAAAAGGGAAAGCTGCAGAAAAGGATGGGAGATTTCAATCTCAATCCTCTTGAGGACTAAGGTACCCTATTCTGTACTCAAAGTGATGTCAAAACCAGTTACTTTTTTAAATACAATGAAAACAATGGAAAGCACCATGACAAAACGAGCTCAGTCAAATCGGAGTGACTGGAGTACAGCAGTTCACCTGAGAGGAGAACACAATGTGATCAGCTGTTTTTAAATGCCAGTTTGGGAAAAAAAAATCACTAAAATATGCAGAAGAGCCAGGAAAGAGCAAAAGAATGTCTCTGCTAGGCCTCACAAGAAAGCCAAAACCAGCCCTTGAGCTGCCTCCTTTGTCTGCTCCTAATGTGGCAGCAAGCATTGGTCTGCATCTCCAAGGGGATTTAGGACATAATTCCCCTTGATTTCAGATAAGAATTCAGCACACGGTCAGATTGCCAGACTTGGGCTTTTTTTAAAACATTTGGAACTGAGCAGGAATGTGCCAAGAAAGGGCTGACTGCCTCTTCAGTTTCTCCTTTGAGAAGGAAACAATGCAGTTAAAAAATCCTGAATATTTTCTGATAGATATTCATCCAACAGAAAAAGCAGCAGTTCCTAAGCAAATCTCTTCCATTGGGGCTCAGTTTGAGAGATGCAGTCTTGGGATGAGGATGGGCTGGGAGTCAGGAGCTTGGGGCTCCGTTCCTGGCGCTGCCGGCAATGACGACAGGCAGATTTCTCTTAAGTTCATCTTTACCTGTCTAGGAGGTAGAGACCCAGGCCTGCATATCTAAAAGTCCGAAGTGCCACTTAAGAGACTATTATTATCGATGTTGTTATCATTGTTATTATTACAATACTTTTTTTTACCCACTTTCAGAGTTTTGAGTGCCTATTCTGGCTCTGCTTTCAGCAAAACGTAAGCTTGGCCAATGACTGCTGTGAATAGAAAATGAACAGCAGTCAAAATTTGGAAGATATTATCTAAGGAGGGGGTGAAGGAAGTTAATTTATGGATGAAGCCTTGAGAAACTGCCTGCTGTAAATCCTCTGTCTGTGTTCTCCTCAGTCATTCATTATATTCAATTGTCTGGCATAAAATGCAGCCTTTCCTCTAGGAGTAATAAGTGCAATAATCCATAAACCAAACCTTATTTCTTGAATGCATCTCCTTTGCAAGAAAAATGCCTTTGTTAATATAAGGACTTGATTTATTTATGTTTATTTATTTGTCCCAGGATTGTTTAACCACTGCCTCACTGAATTAACAAGGGGCTAGGGAACAGAACTGAGTGATTCTAATGAATGAGTTTTCATAACAAAATTTTTGGTAGGCTCCATTCTTGGCTGTTTTCACAGAGAAGGGCAGATTCCTACTCTGAGACCACCATATACAGCCCAAACCCTCCCCTGGCTGCAGTGGCCGTGGGAATAGCTGACCCCTGTAATCCATATGGTGCTTGTGATTGCTGTGCTTGTGATTATGATATGAAAGCCCAAGTTTCTCTTCCATGGGTCTGTGTTTGGAGGCTGTTGCAACATGCTCATGGCTTTTAATTTGACGCCTTTTCACAAAGCACCATGAGGAAAAGCCTCCACATGGCCTGTCTTTAGTCTCTCCACTTTGTGGGAAAAGCCCATCGTCTCGACCTCGTGCAGCAGTAGCAGGAGCTCTGGCTGAGACAGGAGCTCCCACTACTGTCATCCTAATCTAGATCTGACCCCTAAAAATCTAAGCTGTTTTCTGCTAAATCTTAATGCCACCGTGCTGCCCCATGTGCTTAAAAGATGCCGCTGGTTTTAGCATGCCAGCAAGATACTGAGAGGTATCTCAAAAGCACATGAGGCTGTACATGAGGGTGTGAGTGAAGAAATTAGTCCCAAGGCTGGCCCATGCCCCAGGCATAGCACACAATGTCTCAGGAATAGCAATTGCGTGTGGACTCAGGAGCATCTTGTCTTGCTATTAGTTATGTACACACGATATACTCCCTTGGCAGATCAGGTTTTGGGGGTCTATGGTATATGCTTCTGGGCAGCTTTACATTGCATTGCTAAAGCAAGTCCAGGAGTCTCATGATGAAGAAATTCTGAGGTTAATCATGTGTAGACATAATACTGGGTGCTTCCACTTTCTTAGCACTTGGTATTTCTGAGGAACCCGAGGAGCAGGTTCCTTGCATTCATGCAAAGAAAGATGCAAGAAACTGAGATCTCCCATCCCCTTTGCTTACCGATATTTTCTGGTCTCCGCCATGCAAGTTTTTTATTAAGAAGCAGAGTCAGCAGTGTGTCCTCGTGATTTGTGTCATCTCTCTCCGGAAGCACTTGGTTCTCTGCAACACATAAAACACGTATTTCTCAATCTCTAATGACAAAAACGCATGAACTCTTCAGCCCCAATCATTAAAAGATGCGTTAGGAAGGCTAAGAAACGGAAGGAAAATGTCTCCTGCCAGCACTTTGCCAGGGTGGAAGGAGCACAGGGTAAGAGGAAGGATCTGTGAGTACAGAAAAAAATGTCCAAGCAGCAAAGACTCTGCAGTGAAAGGGTGCAGTATGGGAGAGCCCTCCCTGCCAGCTCTGGGCTGCTGGCCAGTCTTGATGCAGCCTCAACAGCATGGCTCACTGCAGAAATCTGGAGACATCACCTTGATTTAGGTAGTCCCATCCTCTTCTGCAAGGCACATGTACCAGATGCCTCTGCAAAGCCAGACAGCAACACACAAGACCCTTTCTTCTCAAAACTGCAGGTGCTTTCCCTCTCAGCCCACCCATCTGTCCAGAGCCAATAGAGGTGGGAACTCACTCCTGATGAGGGCTGACCTATGGGTTACCATAGCTGAAAAGCCCTTGCCCTCTGTTCTTGTACTTACTTAGCCTTTGGACTGCTCTCTCTGATTACTAGTGGTATTAAGGAATTCTTCCTGAACACAGCCAAGGTGTGGAGGAGTTTAAAATTAACTTCTTTATCCCTAAGGAAGCCTCTTACAGTAGCTGTAAGCCATGCAAAATTTTTCTGTTTTCCAGTAAAAAACTCCCCAAGCTGCTCTCCTAAAGCAATTTAGGTCTCTCTACGAGGCCACTTCAAGAAGCTTTCTCAGTGGTTTTCCTTTAGTGGTTGTGGCTATGCCCTCAAATGAATGGTTGTGAAGGTCAGGGGTTCAGAAGAAACCTATGGACGCAGCGGATGGACTAATCAAAGCCCTGGAGGCTCTGAGACCCTCCCAGCTCTGCTGAACAGATTTCCAGGATCATCTGAAACCTGAGCATCGTATTAATTTTTGACAGAATAGGAGCCAGACTATACAGGGAGAACAATCATTCCTCAAAATCTTTGATCTGAACACCCCTGCCCCCAAACCAGATCCTACAAAGCCCTGAAAAGCACCTACAGAACCCATGGAAAATACTAAGAAATTATTCAGAAAGGCTTATTTTCTCTTCTTTCAGAATCTTTAGAACTTCTGCTCACTCCCTTCAAGGAGGTGAGAAAGGAAGAAATGGTCTCATGTAGCTGTCAGCCCTATGTAGATGTAATGGGATGAATGCAGTTATTTTTGACATACATGAGACAACACATTGTACCAGATGAGCCTTAAGGATGCTCAAGAGTACGTGGGAATCAGCTAAAGTTACATAAATCTGCAGAAATACAGGGGCCCTGACCGAAGTGATGCTCCACGTTTTCGGCCAGGCTTAACCCTGCTTCACGCTGCAGATGAAGCTGCTGGTCCTAGTTGTGATCTCTAGAAATAAACCCAAGGGAGTCAGCTGACATACACACCGTGTAAAACTTGCAGTTAGCGTGGAGTGCTGTAAACCTCATTCCTAAATATGAAAGCCAGTTATGATTTTAAAATAGCTACTTTTAGTGATTTGGGGGATTTGCTACAGAAAAAAGAAAACCGTATAAACACTCTAGTAAGATCTAAACAGAAGCAGTATTTAGATAGAGTGGCCTCAGGAATGCTTTGGTTGTCATTACAAAAATAAATAGGCAATATAAGAGGAAAATCACTTGAAAAGTAATGTTATTTTCAAGTCTATATTTAGCTGCTTTTTTTTTTTCTACTGCCAACTCTCTTTAAGAAAGAAGATAAATGATTGACATTCCCTGCAGAATAAGTTCAGGCTAAAATTAATTCAAATTATGGGAGAAGAACATATAAAAAGAAGTTTTGTGAATAAAAAAAGTCAGCAGCACCCTGCTACTGGCGTTTATAAGCTGTCAGATCTCAGATGGTGCATACTGGAATTGCTACTCTCTTGATATTTTAATGTTTTGCCTTGGAAATTTTCTTCTGGGAGAGAAAGAGCTACTCCTAACAGATTTCACCAGGTCTTATATTTCCACTGATTAGCAGAATGTGCCATATGACCAGCTGCAGACCAAAAGAACAGCTTTAGCTCATGCTAATGTGAACAAGTCTCTAGGTATTACCCATATTAATTGATTGTTTAGTATAGTTCAAGGTTAATTTTATTTTCTTCCATAGTTAAGCAAGTATTGCATGGCCATGACAAGCAGCAAAGCAAAGCAAAAAGATAACCACCTACCTGTGTCATCTAGTCTGTATTTCAGCTTACCTTGTAGTAAAAAAGGCTCTCCATGTGTAGGTGGGACATACACAACCATGGTCAAGATGGTTAGCACTCCAAGAGACAGCTGGACGGACCACATCTTCTCCACGTTCCCACCACCCAAAAGCATTCTTCCTTCAGGCACAGTGGAGGACTTCAATGCAACCCAGTGCCAGATGAGCTCACTTTTAAGAGGCAGTGGATGTGCTGTGATTGCAAATGGCCTTTGGAGGAGGGGAGAAAAATATCTCTTGAGATATAATTCAACCTGTCAATATGATTCACTCCCTTGGGAGTGGACAGAACAGCCCAGTAACAGACGTCAGATGGAACTTGTTCAATATATCTCATATCAGGTTGATCTAATGAATTCTGATGTTCCCGCAGGCATGCACCATCCACGCACATCGATATACATTCCATACATACATACATTAAAAATATTTTTTGGGGTTGCTGCTTTAATGGAGTTCAGACATGAGGACTCCCACATTGACAAGCAAGATTTGTCTAATGTACAAGTTGCCGTACGTCACCAGTTTGGAGAGAATCGGGTTAATGGGTTTTTGTAATTTATCATCTCACTTCCTAATGCCTATATTAATTTATGTGAGATATAATGAGTGCAGAAGTGGTGGGAAACAGAGGGGGAGAATTCTTTTTATTTAACTGATTTGAGGATGTTGAGTGTGTCTCGCTCACCGTGACTTATGGCTTTGTCAACGGGAAAGGCATCACACCCTATTTTGGGATCGTATCTGAGTGGGGGAGTGCAGATTTGGCAGCAGATATGGAATACATCAAGGATGGGCAACTGACTTCAGTTTTTTCAGGGGGAAAAAAAGAAGTGGAAGGTTAGATGCTGGCTGTGGCTGCACAGACATTTGGAGCAAAGCCTTGAGGCACATTGCGTATTCCACATCTTCTTAGGTAACGACTACATCTTGGTTTGGCTTCTTCTCTTGTCCGCCACTATTGATCAGAGACCCTGCTACTAGTTTTCTGTTAAAAGCTTAGCAAGAAAAATGCTGCATTAGTAACAGTGTTAAACAGTGTTCTTCACTTCTACTTCTTCTGCAGAACTGAATCATCTGTAGTACACTTTGGCCAAGCTCTGACTTGTACATACACTCCTAATGACTCATTTTGTCTGCTTTTTTGACAACACATCATGGCAGATTACCCAACATAGTTTCATCTGATGGTACCTGCATTTCATCTTAACTAAAAGACAAAGCATTTCCATGTTTGGGCTTTTGGCTTCTGGTTCCCAGCTCTCCCCATAACTTGCTATGTACCTTGGATAGCTATAAAATGACTACTATTTTACTATCACTTTTAATATTTACTTTTTACTATACATGGAGGAGGGAGGCTCAGATTTTTTGCAAGAAATGCCTATGAAACTGAATGTTTCCAGTAAGGAATACTTTTCTACTAAGGAAATATTCCAAATTTTTCTCTGCAGATATAGTATGTACAAATAAATGAAAATTGTCTTTTTCTCAGTCTTGTGAACCAGTGATCAACCAGCTGAAGTACTTCTCTTTCCTTCTTCACAAAATTCTGTTTAGGCTGAAGGACACCTATGTCCTACTGGGAACACTTTTTTAGCCACCTTCGTCTCCCTAATCTGCCTGTTTCAACCTGGTCAGTAGTGAGCAGACCCCATGGAATGGAGGCTGTAAGTTGATGGAGTTCTAGGACAGGAGTCCAGGATGGAAAATAGTAGCTTTGATTCAAAACCATATTCATAAGAGAAGGTCAGGTCCATTTTCATTTGGTATTACATGGCTTTCCAGGTCCTTACTAGTGTGTCTTGACATCTGCTATGAAATTGGCTTTGCCTTGATATAGAAGCTTGGGTTTCCCCATCTCATCTAAGTTTATGCAAGATTAGCAGATCTCTAGCTAGTTTTCCCTACCCTTGACTGTGAGCCATCATGTGCACTTGGCTGGCTTTTTCAGGAAGATGAGCTATTCCCTGAGTTTCCCTCTTTCACTGCAGAGAAACTTCAGTTCTGGGTCACAGTGACCATTCAGCCTGGAAAACAACTCGCATATATTGTGTGCAAGCAAGAGCCCTGCTGGAGGTGAGGGACTACTAGTCTGCATTTACATACGAGAAGGGAGTTTACTGGATGCTGAGGGTGAGGGCATGTTCTCAGTGGGTAGATGGATAGACACCTGACAGCTGCTGCCAGAGGTTAGTGGACTTTTTGCCTTTGTAGCCGTTATGAGATGATTATTTGCAGTGTTGGGGTTCTGTAAGACTCCCAACGGGAAATTCATTTGCTTTTAGCCCATTTGTCCTGGTGCTTGAAATACTATTAAATTTTATTTTTCTCGCATATTTTATTCTCAGTAGAAAACCAATATAGTCTCCATACTCTCTGTGTTACTTTACTCAGTGACGAGGTCTTCTACATCACCCATTGAACACTTGTGTTTACAGCTTGAAGACAGTGAGAAGATGAAGATAGGAGCTCCATCTCTACCTCCCATGGTCCTAGTCTATCTAAGTCTCTACGGGTAGAAGTTTCTATTTTGTTTCTTGAAGTTATGAAGTTTTCAGGTGATCAAACTGGGAGACTGACAATGGTAGACAAAGCCAACCAGTTCAAAGGGCAAGAAAGGAGAAAACTTGGCCTGGGCAAACGCCACTAAACTCAGCTGCGCCAGCTCTGACTGTAAGAGAGATGAATACCTCTGACAAAGCCTTGAGGTTGTTAAGAGTTCTGAGCAGCCTCACCTGGGGCCTCCACTCACCCTCTCTTTCCATAGGATGAGGAACATCATTTAAGCTCAGCCCTGAAGCCTTTTTATTTCTGCCTGAGCTCTGCTGGAGGAGTGCTGGTCTGCAGCTCAGCTATGTGCTTGCCTGGCTGTGTCCCCTACTGATCTGGATCCAGACATACAGGTTGACTTTCTGGCTTGACCTTAGACATATTCCATTAGTGCGGACCTCTCTGGTGCTTGCTGTTTGCAGGCCTCATTTTGACTAGCAGATTGACTTTAAGTTTGACCTTGGATCTTCCTCATCATCCCGGGCCTCCCTGATTATTTGGACTCTTGACTGAATCTTGTTGCTGTCTCTGGGCCTTCCCTGCTTGCACATCTTGTCCTTCTGGCAGCACCACAGTAACTTTGCTCCCTGTTGCATAGGCCCTTGCTGCTCTCAAACATAATTTTCCTTAAAAATATCGGCTTCTTTCTGTGCATCAACTCCCTCTTCTCTGCCAAGTAGTGGTCTTGGGGTAGTAAAGGTTTTCAGGCACGTTATATAAAACTCCACGTTTCTCTGAAGTCACTTTGGACTTTGCTGTTAGTTCTAATGAAGCTGGGGCTACCTTTAGAAGAGTTGTGTTCCCCAAATTACCTAACCTGAATTAACTCCAAAGAAGTAACTCTCACTGTCACAGACAAGGGGGGTTCAGTGTGGGTTTTGTGCGACTTGTAAGATGTAGGAAGCAGTGTTCAGCTGCTGAAAGCAGAACATGAAAGGGCTCCTTTCCAGAACCAGCACGGAGTGGCGGATTTCCAGACCACTTTGTGGGTTGTACATTTGGGGGTTGGAGAGAGGGCGGGTAATTTTTCTTTTCCAGATTCTCCTAAGAACCTGTGAAAACATAGCACGCATCGTGAATTTCAGGTGAGCCTCAACAGCACCCACAAGCTTTGCTGTGGTCTTATGGTCTCCGCTACATCATAGTTTTCTTGGTCCTAAAGTAAACAACCTGCTGTGGGACAATCTGTCAGAGAAGAGCCTTTACTTAAGGAGGGGAGAAATGGCATATCAACTGTCCTGCAATCTCTGCACCATGTATGGGAATTGGCTGTGACCGAGGTAGCCTCAGCTAGCAGAGGCAGGATTTTATACTGTGCAGTAAATACAGGGAGACTCACTATTTTCTTCTTTAGAGCATTTATAAGAATGAGGGTGAGGAATGACAAAACAGTTTGGAAATGAAGTGGGGACATACTTTGTAGAAGAAAAGGCAGAATGGGGGCTTTACAGCCCCAGCAGTGAGGGGAAGAGTTGGTGAGCTTTTATCAAGCAAGAAAGAAGAGCTCCCCTCACAGCAGGGGTGAAGTGGGATCCATACACAATTCAGGAAGGCAGGAGTTATCTCTCTCCCTGGGCAGTGACTTGTAATCCACTCCACCCATCCACCCATGTGCCTCTACCATCTCTGTCTATTCATATGCCAAACAAACGGTTTCCATTTTCTGTGGGTAAGTCCTTTCTTTCTTTTCAATAGCATCTACTTTTCTTGCCTGCATTGCCATTGTAGATCTGATACCGTTTGTCTCTTCTGTCTACATTCCTCTTGTCTCTCTGCCCTTCTCTCCAACCATGCTTCACCTAGAAGGAATCAGATTAAAAGGTACTGAAAACCACTCTATCTTTTTCAGCATTCATCTCTTACACATTTAATATCTAATTTCTCTTCTGCCCATGTCACTTCTACCCTGGGGTGAACTTGAGAGAAAAGCCACTTCAGTCCCATTATTTAAAGCATCACTGGAAGGCGCTCAAATACTCTGCTGATGTGCAGTGCAAAGTCCCTGACAGAGGAGCTTAGCTGCAGAAAGAAATTAAAATAATGTGCACATGAGGCAGGACAGCAGCCCCCCTCACAGCACCCTGAAATGAGGAGATGTAGTTATAAAATGAGATTCTCTTTTCCTTAGGGGACTCTTAAAACCAGTCAATATTTATGAAGCTTTTAGTCTGACTCATGCAATTTGTTCCCCCTTATACGTGCTTGTCTTTGGAACTCAGCTGTTGCTTGGCCTGTTACTGCCATAAAATTAGATGCTATGGTTTAACCGTCTCCTAGCTTGGATAAAGAAAAGGGAAAAGTCTGAGGCAGAGTGAAAAGCAGCTCAAGTTTTCACCTCACTGCAAGCAACCAAGGGAGCGCATGGACAGAAGCATCACCAGGGTGTCACCAGATGGGCATTGTACTATAGAGGAGAACTTCGTTGTGGCTGGGGCAGAAGAGGGTAAGACATACCACTGGGCTGCCTGCCTGGCTTTCACATCCACTCTGGGAGCTGTCAGGAAACCAATCATCTTCTTGGACAATAAGCTAGCTTCAAAATGTCCTCCTGGAATTGGGGGCTGAAAGAGTGATACAGGAATATGAAGGCATGGGATATGGGAGGAGGAAGCCCATGGGGACAAAACAGGGAGCAGAGGTAGTTGTTGTATCGTTTCCACTTCTGCCTCTTAATCGTGAGCTGGAGCACTTTTTCCAGACCAGATCTCAGTGTTGCATCCCTACTCACCCTGAGTCAACCAAGGAACTTGGTTTGAGATTCCTGGTGAGGAGATGAAAGCAAAGTAGAAAACCTTTCTTCTTTGAAACGTGCTGTGATCTGCTACCTTCAAAGAAAGTAAGTCCCAGTGCTATTCCTGAATAGTAAATGTTAGTGTGGATGTGTAGCGCTAATCTGTTCCCTGTGCCAGGACGATGTTGTGAAGAGGCAGGATCTGGAATGGCCTTATTATACCAACAGATTTACTCTGAGCTTGGTTGTCCTCTGTTCCGACTGCTCTCTGCAGGCCCTGAGTCCATCCTAGGTGATGAGTGTGAGCAGTGTCCTAGAACTTGTCAGGGACACTGAGTGCTGAGTAAATGTGGGGTGTCTTTAGAAGAGTAGCACTGTCCTACAGAAACTAGCCTTCCTAGGCAGTGGAAGTAGGAAGGCTGAGAGTGATTTGGACCAGCAGCCTGCCTAGCTTTATGGAGAACCTCTTCCCTCTTCATCATTCATAAGATGTTAGAGAACGGCCATTTGTGGAAGCAGTAACTAAGGCAGCAAAATAGTACATGATCAACAAAAGATGATTTCTAGAGCTAGGACTATCTCTCATCAGATGCTACTGCAAGACCATCTTCATACCAGTAGTGGTAGATCTCTGCTCATTATTTTTTTTCTAAAGAATGGATATCAGCAGTCATTATTACTTCTGTGAGCACACAAAGCCAGGAGGACCCAAAGTGGTGGTCTGGCATGTGACTTCTGATGGATTTTGCCACTGTCTGGAAAGAGAGGGAAGGTGGGGAAAACCAAGCATGGGATGTATTATCTTTACTAAATAGCAGCAGGTTGTTCTAGGCTTCCTGAGCTTGTCCCCAGGGAGGTGACCCATCTCCCACTGGGATGGAGACTCTAAGCTGGCCACCAAAAAGCTGTACGTACATGTCAGTGTGGCGCTTGGATGAGCTCATTAGCCTGGCTCACCACTGAAACTACAGCCCTCTCAAATGCATATGTAAAATTACGGGCAGAGATGCAGAGCTAATTTGCACCTTGCAGTTACATGCACACTTGATCTGTGCATATAACTGAGCTATGAGCAGCATCACACCTGACTTCAGATTGCATGGATTCTCTCTCCAGCTTGAATGTCAACAAAAGCCCTTGGTCCTCAATATATTATATGTAAGCACAAGTTTAGTTCCCTCTTTGTTCTTTCTTTGCAATCATCCCATTCATTACCCTTAGTGTGCTTTATTACACCTTAATCTTCCTAGGCTCCTGCTCTCCTTATTCTTTAGGGAGCCTGAATTTGCAGAGGCACCATTCAGCTACCTACAGAAATTGCATACTTGCTTTTTGGACTTCCTTGCCAGTGCTGTAATGTTTGCTTCCTCTCCTGGGCCCCTTCTGGCACAGGACTTCAAACCTCTCTTAAAGAGGGTCTTAGATTAGAAATGCAGGGAGGTTAATGACTGAAGCGGGTCAAAGAGGAGACAAGCAAAAGCACATGCCCCTAGATCAGGTGAGAAGGAAGGTCAGTCACCTGGCATCAGTTACTATTGACCCACAGGTTTTAGACAAAGGTTTGTGTGGCACCTGGTACCATAAGACACCTAGAAACACTTTTTCCATCCTTTTGCACTGACCGTTAATTGATGATTGATGCACATCTCCCTGACCGAAGCCTCATTGCCTTCTTTGTCTGTTCCCAGAACAGCCCTATCAATTGGAAGTTAGCCTTGTCATCATTAAGGAAACTTTAACAAAGACTGTGCTGTTAAAAGTGGACATCTTTTGAGGCCTAATTTATTTCACAGTTGTTGTTATCCTGTTGACCTGAAAAGACAGCAGGACACTTGGAGAGGTGCCTGGTTTATTTAAGAAGCAAGCACAAGATATTCTTCCTGCCTGCAGAAAAAGCTTAGCAGCCTAAGATGCTCCTGGTCCCAGTGCTCTGCCTGGCAACTCTTCCTCTAAAAACCCACTGTGGCTTTTCTGAGGGCCAGTCCAGTTTGTGTTGATTTTATCTGCTTTTAACAGTTTCAGCCTCTGTTTAGCACATTCCCATAAGAGATGTTTTCAGTGCTGGGAAACTATTCTGTGCTGCACCAGTGTGACAGTCTGGGTATACTCCAGGAGTGATGTGTTTGCTTGCAGGTAGGGAAAGTACCCAGTCCTGGGGCTCCCTGGGGTTTAAGACTCGTGTGGAGGCATGGTCCCACATGCAGTGTCATCTCTGAGCCACTGCCCACAGCTGTCTGCTGGAATCATAGAATCATAGAATAACTAGGTTGGAAGAGACCCACCGGATCATCGAGTCCAACCATTCCTATCAAACACTAAACCATGTCTCTCAGCACCTCGTCCACCTGTGCCTTAAACACCTCCAGGGAAGGTGAATCAACCACCTCCCTGGGCAGCCTCTGCCAGTGCTCAATGACCCTTTCTGTGAAAAATGTTTTCCTAATGTCCAGCCTAAACCTCCCCTGGCAGAGCTTGAGGCCATTCCCTCTCGTCCTGTCCCCTGTCACTTGGGAGGCCAGCACCCTCCTCTCTGCAACCTCCTTTCAGGTAGTTATAGAGAGCAATGAGGTCTCCCTCAGCCTCCTCTTCTCCAGGCTAAACACCCCCAGCTCTCAGTGAGGACTGAGCACAGTCCTCACTGATCAAGGTGTGCTGATACACAGGGTCTGCCATGCAGAGTGGCTGCTGAAAAGCACAGAGCCAAACAAAGTGATAAAGCAAGAACAAGGGCAAGGGGCCAGGGTCATAGGCTGCAAGGGGAAGTCCACCTGGATATAAGGAGAAAAATCACAAGGAACAAAGAATGGAACAGCAGCTCAGAGGAGTGCTGTAATCTCCACCTTTAGAAATTTTCAAAATTCACCTGGACAAGGCATTGAGCAATCTCATCAGATTTTGAAGCCAGTCCTGCTTTGAGCAGAGGGTTGGACTAGAGCTCTGCAAATTCCCTTCTAAATGAAGTTACTTCATGAAAGAGAAGTTAAAGGTGTGTGCCAACCACTTTAGTTCAAATTCTGCATCAGCTTCCTAGTTGCTATTGTCCTGGGAAACAAGATGGGCTTGTCTTCCAACAGATGCTCCTGTGAAATTAAGTGCCTACTTCTATAAAATAATGAAGTATTAAATAAAAAAAAGTGGTCAGTCTTCCTGGATTTATTTGGATTAATTTACCCACTGCAGCATTTACCATTTGTCAAACTAGATGCTATACAATTCACACAGGAAAAGCTGGTGTTAGTTGAGCAGAACAAACACCTTCCATGCTTTTTGCCCACAAGCAGCGGCTTTTAGACACAAGTGAGAGTTGGGAGAGTGGCTGAGCTCCACCACAATGAGCAGCCCTTTGGAAACATTAAGTGTGTTGCTGCTGCAGTGCTAGCATTCCATCACTAACTCATTTCTAGTCCCCCTGTAGTTAGTTTTGTGGGGTTTTGTAGCTGTCTTTGAAACTTTCTAGAGTCTTCAAGTGCTTCGTGCCATCTTCCAGTCTCAGAGACTACATCTGAATACATGTCTCAAAAATCAATCTGAGAGGGAAGTCCAATATCAAGAATGCAAAGAAAATGCTTTGTTTGGTGTGTAGGACTCAGCCTTCAAGAGGAATTAACAAATGCTGGTTACCAGTTTTGCTCGTGTTACCCCTTCCAGAAGCCTGTTCCAGCCTTTCTGTGCTCTGCTACCTCAAGGCCTCTGCTGCTTCACTGGAGGCACCAAGAAAATAATGTCACTTACACTATCTGCCTCAAGTTTCCTTGCATCCTAGCAGAGCTCACCATCCAACTGCTACCCCTGAGCTTCAGTAGATTTGGCAGGAACAAATACATCTGCATGATTAAAGGAGACATGTAATTTGTGTAGGATAAACCTGAATACAGGAACTACTCTGCTGTAACTCTGAGCATCAGGTACTAAATCTTGCATTAGTGAAGCTGCACATAGCTAGGCATGTAGTTCTCCCTTAAAAGCCAGCCAAAGCCACAATCAGTCCAATGTGTTATCTCTTGAATGCAGCACAGATTATGACTTATTTATGTTGCTGGTTTTCACCCGAGCCAGACAACTTAATGTGATTTATATTCATTACTGAAGACTAGAGCAAAAGTCTGAGTGCATGGAGTAAACTGCAGGATCATCTGGATGGACAGTTTAGAAGTTATGTCGTAAAGTTGGCTCTGTTGCTTTAAAGCTGCTGCAGAAACGTGAGTGCTTTAGGCTTTCAACTTCCACTGCTTTGTATTGAATACCTTATACTGAGAGAACAGAAGAAAACCATATTCTGGTTTTGGAAAGTCAGACTAGTGTGTTCTTTGCCACTTCTCCTGTATCTTCCTGGTTGCTTTGTCTCTTCTTTTGGCCTTAACTTTTGTCCAAGAGTAAATGGTTATTCAGCCATCCAAAAGCTTGATTAGGAAAGATGAAGGATGTCCAGGAATATATGGACTTCAGAAAAACTTAAATTTAGGAAGAACCGAAGACAGACTTTTAGATCCTTCCTTAGCATGGAGCTGATTGTAACCACCAGGGTTATTTGCAAGCAGTCCCGTTGTATTGCTTGTGCAAATGACCGTGGGATTAGAAGGAGGAGCTGAGCAGAGCTGGGGCTGCGACGGGATAATCTGTGTGAGATGCCCCTTGGAGGGCAAGACTCGCTGACTAATCCCCATCTGTACGATCATATGGAGCACCCGTGCAGTGGAGGTCATCCTGGGCACTGCACACCTCTCAGTAAATGGGTACAATGGCCTTCTAGGCAGAAGGCTTCTCAGCTCTCAGCATGTGTCAGCGCACAGCAGAGGTGAGGAGAGATTATAAATACGTACACAATTCAGTGACTTTTTCTGTGAGGAATGCCGAGTGGTTGAAAGAAAGGTAAAGGCAGTCAGATTAAAGGCAAAGTCTATGCATACCTGCTTTGGGCCTGAGAAAGCATCATTTGAAAAAATTTTCACGGAAAGGGTCCTTGGGCACTGGCAGAGGCTGCCCAGGGAGGGGGTTGAGTCACCTTCCCTGGAGGGGTTTAGGGCACAGGTGAACGAGGTGCTGAGGGACATTGGTTAGTGATTGATGGGAATGGTTGGACTCGATGATCCGGTGGGTCTCTTCTAACCCTGTGATTCTATGATTCTATGAATGCAGCAGAATTAAGGACAAGCAATTCCTGAGTTTCAGAAAAGAGGACTGAAAATTCTGGAGTAGCATGCATCTGTTCCTCTGGAAATTGATACTTTTTTCTTTTTTTGCAGACAGTTTATTTAATGTTTTTACTTTCTAGTGAAATTTAAATATTGTTCCCTTTGCTTTTTTTTTTTTCCTCCTGAGATCTCATATCCCTCTAGGTTTCCCTCTGAGCTCCTGTCCCAGTTACCCAGAGCTCCCCAGAGCATGTTGGAGAGTGAGAAACGGGCTCAAACCCCTTTCACCCTTGCTGCAACTTCATACCCACAAGTGGTGCAGCAACTGTGGGACAATGGAATAGAATCTGCAGGGGCACTCATTTCAAATGCAGTAATATTGATTTCATCTGCTTCTCACATACTCCTTAGATACAGACTTATTTGTGATCAAAACACTAAACGGTCTTGCATGACTGCCTGTGCTGAGCACAGCCTGGAGGCGTTCAGACATCTCTAAATCCCAAATCCTCCTCTTCTTATCCCCTCCCCTCTTCCCAGAGGACATCATCTCATGCTATTTCTTTGCTGCTGGAAAACAAAGGTGGACAGAAGCTGTTTAGTCCTCCTTGTCCCTGTTGACCTCTGCTGAAGGCTGGCTCTGACCTCTCTGTGTCAGAGTGTTACTGGGGTTCAAAGGCCTCTCAAGGTGCTTCTTGGTCAACAGTCTCTTGTCCGTGCTGTCCTCCTCAAGATGTGCCTGTCCCAACAGACAAACTCACCACACCCCCGCTACTTGCCCCCCCGAAGCCCAAGGTGCCCCACACATCGGCTCTGGCAGCCGCTAAGCAGTTGGCTGTTGGCTCCTTCGAGGCTTGATCTTGGCACGTTTTTATGTCCCTGGGCACTTTTTCACATCCCAGGGTAGAGGGGGGAGCAAGGACAGAGGCACCCGGACCCGGCCGGGAAAGAGTGGTGGAAAGAGGTTTGAAAAGCCATCCCGGGGCAGCTGGGGATCTCCAGCCTCACTGCAATAATAAATAATAATAATAATAATAATAATAATAATAATAATAATAATAATAATAATAATAATAATAACAACAATAATAATAATAATAATAACAACAACAATAATAATAGCAGCAGCAACAACAATAATAATAACAACAACAATAATAATAATAATAATTTTTTTAAAGAGAAAAAAGTAAAGATAAAAAAAGTAAAATTAAGCAGAAATAAATGTGCTGGAGGCTACCCACTCTGTTGAGCTCGGATGTTACTGATGGGAAGGGAGGAAGGGGAGAAAAAGGGGGGAAGGGGAGAAAAAGGGGGAAGAGGAGAAAAAGGGGGAAGGGGAGAAAAAGGGGGGAAGGGGAGAAAAAGGGGGGAAGGGGAGAAAAAGGGGGGAAGGGGAGAAAAAGGGGGGAAGGGGAGAAAAAGGGGGGAAGGGGAGAAAAAGGGGGGAAGGGGAGAAAAAGGGGGGAAGGGGAGAAAAAGGGGGGAAGGGGAGAAAAAGGGGGGAAGGGGAGAAAAAGGGGGGAAGGGAAAAAGGGGGGGAAGGGAAAAAGGGGGGGAAGGGGAAAAAAGGGGGGAAGGGGGAAAAAAGGGGGAAGGGGAGAAAAAGGGGGGAAGGGGAGAAAAGGGGGGAAGGGGAGAAAAAGGGGAGAAGGGGAGGAAAAGGGAGAAGGGGAGAAAAAGGGGGGAAGGGGAGAAAAAGGGAGGAAAGGAAAAGAGGGAGAAAAAGGGAGAAAGGGGAGAAAAAGGGAGAAAGGGGAGAAAAAGGGAGAAAGGGGAGGAAAAGGGAGAAAGGGGAGAAACAGGAGAAAGGGGAAAAAGGGAGAAAGGGAAAAGAGGGAGAAAAAGGGAGAGAGGGAGAGAAAGAGGGAGAAGGGAGGAAGGAGAAAGGGAGAAAAGAGAAAAGGAAAAAGGAGGAAAGGAGAGCGGACGGGAAGCGAGGGGGCCCCGCAGCCCCGTCCCCGGCGAGGGGCGGTGATGGCGGCCCCGCCCCGCCCCGGCGCGGCGCTTTCTGTCCGCTCTCCCGCCCCGTACGGCCGCGCCGGCTCCATCCGCTGGCAAGTTTGTAGCGCGGGGCGCGGGCGGCGGCTCCGCTCGCCCGGCGGGGACCCGGGCTCGGCCGTGCCGGCCCCAGCATGGCCGGCATCGGCATCGACCACTCCAAGCTGCCCGGAGTCAAAGAAGGTCGGGGGAGAGCGGGGCCGGGGGGGGGGGGCGCGGGGAGCTGGATGGGACGGGGGGAATTGGGGGGAATTGGGAGAAGGGAGGGGGAAAGCGGGGGGAAGGAAGGAGAAGGGGAACTCCTTTTTTTTAAAAAAAAAAAAAAATTATTATGATGAATTTTCTGGTCGCGGGGCGGCTGTCGGCGCTCCCCGTGGAGCCAGGCGGCCGCGGGGTCCCTCGGGGGTCGCGGAGCCGCCCCGCCGCCGCGCTCGGGGAGGGGGGGGGCGGGCGAAGGGCCTTGCCGAGCCTCCCCGGCCCCCCGAGGCTCGGGAGGAGGCGGGGAGGGCGCGGGGTGGGGGGGCTCAGCCCTTTGTCTGCGCTCCCGCGGGGCACCCGCCTCGCTGGGGGAGCCTGCGGGGGGGGGCTCTGACGTGGGAACGCGGTTCTCCCACACCCCGCGCCGTTACGGCTGGAACGGTGAATGCCGACACGTTCGGTGATCCGAGGGGAACGGTGACGCCTTGCGAGGAACACTTGTGCCTTCGCGGGGGGGAGGTTTTCTGAAGGTTTTGCCCCGCGGTGAGCCCTGGAGCGCCAGGCGGCCGCTCCCACCCTGCCGAACCCCCGCAGGCGGCGGGGGGCAGAGGGGCTGGAGGGGCCTCGCTCCCCTTCTGGCTGCCCCTGTTTGCCTTCCGTGGCCCGGCTGGCCTCAGCCCCCTCTTAGCAGAGGCTCTTCTTCAGCCCTGTGTGCCTTGAAGCTGAGTTAGAGGCGCCCTGGAGCTGCTTCGGGTTTAAAAAGCTTTGTGCGAGCTAGACTCTGCTTTCTGACAATGGTATCAGTCTGTGGAAGCTCTGTCGGAATCAAGTTGCTTTAGGTTTGCACTGTAGTACCAGAGAGCACTGTGTGCCTGCCTGAATGCAGCTAAAATTCCTTAAACTAGTTTTCCTTGCCACTATTTCTTTGTTTAAATTTCAATTCTTGCAAAATAGGAAGCCTGGATTTGATGATTCAGCTGCTCAGGAGCAGGACGCGTATGTTTGTGCAGCAAGCTGGAGATTCCTCTTGACCAGTTGTCATCCTTTAATGCTTCACTTCTTTTTACTTTTCTTCCAGTAGCAAGACCTGTTTGCTGAAGTCTTAGGGGTTAATGTTGGGCCTGTTAAGTCATTAGCAAAATTGTAATTGGTGGTTTTAGTGTGGCCAGGGTCTCACCCTTAGAGTCTGTCCTCACGTGGTTACTCAAGAAAATTAATCCCATTAACCTTTCTAGTGGATTGATTAAAGTGAATTAAATCCCTGTGTAGACGCTCTTATTTAGAATTTAAGTAGCCTTGACTTGATTTAGCTTGATTAATTTTTGAAGTGAACTAACTAGGCTGAGTTAAGGTCGCTTACATGCTGAATGGAAGTATGTTTACAGGCTTCCAGTGTGGCTGCGCTGGTCCTTGGTAAATTTGCACATATGGTAAGCCTGGATTAAGTTTCAAGATTGCCCTGGTATGACAAACCTTTGCTACTTGATAGCTGCTCCTTTTTATCCACTTGCTCCAGCCTGGGGAGTAGATGAGGCCTCAGCCATGCTCTGCAAAGCCTCAGGCATGTTTCACGCTTTGTTCAGTGATGTAATTTGTTTTTATTGTGGAAGGTGTTGAAACCAAGCTATGCCTTGGACTAGATCTTTTCACGTGGTGGTATTAATGCCAGCCAAGGAAAGAAATGCATTGCCTTCCATACCTAGGGAAATATTTATTGTTCCTGATACAGAAATCACTGTTGATCCTTCTGGAAAAAAATTCCCTTTCTTCGTTTCGGCTAAAGGTCAACTTAGTCACTCATTAACAATGAAAAACATTGTTTTAGTTTGCACACTTTGTTCTTCGCCAGCTTTCCTTTGAGGAGGTGCTGTGTCCAGGTTCTCCTTGGCTGGGGGTAGTTGGGACCACTGTGAGAAAACATCCTCCTCCTCATGGTCTCAGAAGGTCCTCTACAAAGCAAGGTCATTTCTGTGCACTGATGGCAGTGAAAATCTGGTAACTGTAGCTAGTGCTGTAGGAAGCCTTTCTTCTTGTGTTTACTTTCTTCTTTACTTTTAAAGGCATTTATATTAGCTGCTGGCCTGATATAGATGGCATTTTGCTGGTGAAAACTACTTCAGCCAGTCCAGTTTATTTTGTGGGCAGGGGTTTGCTGGTGGAAAACACACCCTTCAAAACACTCTTTTTCTAGCGTAAACTAGATCTTGGTGCTGCAGCCTGGTGTTACAGAGCCATTTTTCCATGGGCAGTAAAGTGGATGGTCTGACCACTGTGGTTAGTAAAGCTCTTGTAAGTTATTTGCTGAAGGTTTTGGTGTTAGTTGCAATCTGTGGGCTGAGTTTCTCTGCCTGAATTTCTACTTGCCTCTCAAGTGTCTGTGACATATCCTCTTCTCACAAAGCAGCTTTTGCTTTATGCTCTTTTGACCTACCCTAGGGGATTGCTCAGCTCTCTGTGTGTCGATCTTCTTTACTCGAGGTCTCATTTGTGAGCCTTTTGGGGACAAAAGCATCTTGGAAATATTATTCTAATTAGTTTCTTATGAAGCAAATAAAAGAAATGGGCTTAGGCTGTGCTTGATCTCTAACTGTCTCTCATCTCGTGTGATGTGATGCATTGCTAGTAGCTAAAATCGGGAAGGGCTGCACCCTCTGCTTTGTTGCGTGTTTTAAATGTGCTCCTCAGTGCAGCTTCCATGCCATTTTAGTGATATATATTGCCTTTTGGACCTTAGAGGCATCCCTGCAGGGAGTTCCTGAGCAGGTATTTTGGAGCTGTGAAGACCTTCCTCCTCTCTGGAGAATCTATCTGTGGTCCTATTTGCTGTTGCTGCATTTGCCAGAGGGCTGAGGTCTGTGTCAGTAGCTTTAAGAAGGGTTGCCTGTCTGCTAAGACTGAAGCTCAGTCTCTCATTCATTGATACCTGAGAGCCGTCAGGTATCAATGGTGTACCCAAGCACGGGCTTCTTATGAGTCTGAATCCTCTGTGAGGAGAGAAAAAGGAGAGGTCGGGGAGAAGGAGTCTGGTACAGCAATATACAGCTGTTTGGAACTGTGGGAAATTGCAGTGGCTTAAGTGTTTTTATTTAATTTTGCTTTTAGTTGTACTATAGAGAAGCACAAGGGCAGAATGTCTATGCCACTTGTTAGAATCAACCCTGCCATGTTGCTGTCTCTTGAGCTCCAGCCTTGACAAAGGCTGATTGTTGCTGCCACCTGTGCTCAGAAGGGCACAGCAATGATGTTCACACTAGGGTTTTTACTCTTCATTAAGCATCTGATTTGATTGTCTGAAGCTTCTGAACTGTACATTCAAATGCTGCTCATTGTAGTCTGCTGCAAGAGAGGCTAATTTACCAATTTTAGTAGCAAAAGATGCATCCTTGAGGGAACAGGAAGGGTTTGAATCTTTATTTTCTGTCTTGGAAAGTTGTTCTGTGAGGCAGGCAGAGTGGCTGGCTCTCTTTTGCCTTAATGCAAATTGAATAAAAGTTGGCTGTAAGCATCATTCTTGCCCTTCCTCTTATACACAGCACCTACCCTCTGACCTCTGCAGCTTAATGTGACCTTCTCTGAGATTCCTACAATAGACAGCTCCTGGCTGCTGGCTCCCCAAGTGACCAGGGAAGGGGTCCAGCTCTGAGGTGCAGTGTCTCAGTCTGTCTCGGAAGGGGGTTATTGATGTTATCTGCTTATTTCAGGGCTTTTGGGACCAGTGTGTGTGCCCAGCAACACAATGGTGAAGGAGAGGAACTGGATGTTTGTCAAGGGTGGAAGTGGGTTCAGAAAGTGCTAGTGGCTGGCAAGAAGCCTGCTGCGGAGGGATTCTGCTTTGGAATTTTTCTAGGGGCTGGTGTTGAGGGATGAGTTGTCAGCGGTACTCGTGTGCAGGAAGGGTTGACCTTTAACTGGATTAGTATAATAGGGGCAACAATTTTGAGAGCAGCTGAGTGGTCAGCCTGGTCACTGTGAAGCCACCTGTGCCATGCCCTTGGCTCCAGCTGAGATTTTTCCTTGCAGCGTGATGTGCACTGTCATGGTTTTCATCATGGTTTTCATCTTTGTGACTTCCTTGGAGAAGGCCTCTGAAAAATTCAGGCTAGCTGGATGGCTTGGGGACAGTGAGGAGGTGGAGGATGATGGGACATAGACACAGGCTCTTTCTTTCTAGGTCACTGGTTCATGTCCAGCTCTTCTGAGTAATAGGAGGTCTGTTTTTCCAGCATGCATGAATTCAGTAGCTGAGGCTGTGGTACTCATTTAACTTCTACTTAAAGCTGGGTGAGAGTTTTATTATGCATTCAGTTGTTCTGGGTCTGCAGCACTTGGCAGAGATGGTCAGGATTAGCATATTTCATGCTTTTGGCTCTAAAATGCAACTGAGCCAGCAGGTCTGCCTCCTCCCAGCCTTTAAATGCTCAGCACTGTCCTCTGCGAGCTGCTGAGGTGGTTGTACTGAGGCAAAAAGATTCTCCAAAAAGCACTTTTTGGCAGAGAGTATCTTCCAGACCCACGTTGATGCTTTCTGCAGATAGACACTTGTCTTCAGTTGCTGATAAGTTTTTGGGCTGGGGTAAGGTGGAGCACAATCTGTTTTGCTCTGATTTCTGGGGTTGGCATGGAGGTGGTTGGGCCCTTCCCTTATTTGTGATACCAGAACATTGACCATCAGCCATTGCTGCTCTTTGAGTAACGATCCCAGCTGAGCGATGTGTTGCAGGTGGCATTGTTTGCTGTGACCATAAGCCTCTGTTTAATCTTTAATTTCCTCTGGCCATGAACAACGTCATGACAGGCAGGAGCTGGAAGTGGCTGCTGCAAGGAGTAGGAGAGACCAGTTGTTCTTTTGCTGGGACCATGCAAGGAAAACCCTGCTTGGGGTTGGACCTTGGGGCTGCATGGAATGTCTCTGTTTTGCTGGGATGAGCCTTGTGTTTTGTTTTTGTTTTTTCTTTTCTTGCTCAGAGACACGAATTCAGAGTTCAAGTGACTGTAGTGGTTTATAGGAAGAAGTGATATGTTCTCTCCCTGCTTCCTGGTCCCTTTCCAGAGTGTCCCCAGCTGGCTGGCTTCCCATCATGCTCTACTGCTCCTTTTCGTAATGCTGACGTGAAGGTTGAAGCACTGAGGAAGGAGGCTGATCTGTTGGTAAAATTGCCCTAAAATTTGAGAAGCTTAGGTCTAGTTTCTGTCATGGTACTCTCTGTTGCTTTGGCCTTTTGTTTTTATCTAAAATGATAGTGAAGATATTTGCCTTTCTGTGGCTGGTGGCTTGCACTGCAGTGGGCAAAGGGCATTTGCTGGGCATTTCCACCTGGAAAAGCAGGGCCGTGGTCTCCATGGAGGCTGCTGTGTGTCAGGGATGCTCCATGTCCACGTTATGGTGCTGGCTTCTCTGTGGGATGCACAGTAGACCTCATGAAAGGCCCTTGATGCTTCATTTATACTTCTAAAAACTTTAATTAGAGCCTTCTCCTTGTTTTCTTTCACAGCACTTGAAAATATACCACAGAGCTCATTGAGTACATGCTATATGGCCTTAGTACTGCATAGCAGCTGGGAGAGACCTTTAGCAGGGCTGGAAAGAGAGCAGGAGAGCACGGTACCACATTGCAGATAAAAGATGCAGGGCAGGGCTGTTGTGAACCTTGCATCAAGCAAAGGAGACCAGTTAGACCTGGATGCTCATAAAATCTACTCTCTACCCCCAGGTGCCTTGTGAATTAAGTTTGCTGAAGTGTTACTGCCTCTGGGGAGAAAGGTGTAGATGAAAGCCTGCTCAGAAGCCCAGCACAGCCCTTCTGCCTCTCCCCAAGGATTTTCTGCCAGGCTCCAGAAACTCAACTGGTGATTATTTTAATTGCACGCCAACCCACGGTGTCACCGCCACTGGTGCTCTGTCAGCCAAATAAAAATAGCGAGTTTGACTGAGACCTGGGTTGGTAGTGGTTTGATCAACAGCTGTGCCTGTGGTGAGTGCTGTTCAGGACAGAAAGTCAAAGTGGGTTTACAAGTGAGTCACTCTTCTTCACTTCTCTTTTCAAAGGAGATGTGAAAATTTGCATGCAGTAAAACTTTAAGTTCCTGTGTGCATATGGGTAAGTTTTGTTCTTTTCCGAGTCCTGAACCAGGACTTGATGGCTGTAGGAATTGACTTAGGAGGAAATGTTACGTGGGTTCAGTAAGTGATGACAGTGGGGAAGAGGGCACAAATGAGGCAATATTTGAAGGCACTGAGACACAGGCATACCATAAAGACACTGAAAGGACTGACAGGAGAAGTAATGAGACTAAAGGGAGGAAGGAAGTTTATACAAATAGGAATGTTTCCTGACAACAAGCGGTGTGTTATTATTTTTTTTAACTTCTGCAGTAATTTCTCCAAAAGACATGATGCATATAGCTTTGGCTCTTTTTAACCAGGCAGGACAAGAGACTGGAGTGTGCCCTGGCAGGATTTGTTCCTCCCAGAGGGACTGTCACTACTGACCTGGACAGCGGGCAGGGGAAATCTGGCCTGGCTCAGGGCAGCCTTGCCCAACATGGATGGAAAGCTTCTCCCTGTCCACACAGCAAAATGGCTTTGCACTGCAAAAGTATGTGAGCTTATCATATATGTCTATTATAGACATGGCAAACATTTATTATGGGATAGTGGTGGAAAGAAATTTTTCCTCGCTCTATTCTGAAGTGAGTTCTGTTATGGGGTGCCAGCTGGTTCAACAGGGAAGATTTGGGTCCTGACTTCACCAGTGCCTACTGGAGCCTTTGACAGTGCTGCTGGGAGCTGGGGTGAAGTAATGGAGGACAGCAGAGAAAGACCTGGGAATTTTCCAGGATGCCAGGGTGTTGGCTGTTTCTGTGGCATGCAGAGAGCACTGCTGTTCACAGGGCTGCACTTTCCTGCAGGCCATTCGGTTGGTGCCAGCTTTCCTAATGAAGTTGAAGTTGGGAAGAGGCTGGGCTCCTGTCCTTATTTGCCATGCTGGAAGGACTGGCTCCTTGTCTAGGGCTGTGTAACCCTGTATGCATTCCTCACATCCCTGATACAGGGTGGAAAAGGCAGATTGGCCTCTAGCTCTGATTATAGTGCTCATTTACTTGATACTTCAGGTGGCTGGCATTGCCCAGAGCATCTGTCAGCTCTGGCCACATAACAGGTGAGCTTAGGTCCTTATTTTAGTTGTCTCTTTTTTTAATGCTGTAAGTATACAGCTGCTTTTTTTTTTCTTCTTTCTCAAAAGGTGATTTGGCTTTCAAAGCAAAAAGTTACTTCTGACTGACACTTGAGAGCTCACTTTGTGCTTTTGAGGAAGAGGCATTTAAGGCTACTAAGTCTGCTTCTTCCTCACGCTTTGCAATTCATGTGAGCTGTAGGTACAGATGCCACGAAACAGTTTGCTCTAGGCTGATGCTGGGAACTCTACCTCCTTGCCCATCTGGCCCCAAAGGCTTGGAGCTTGCTTGTTCTTACCCTCTTATTGCCACTGTTTTAAATCTGTAGTTGCTCTAAGGGCAGCCTGCCAATGCGAGGCTGTGGCAGGAAGGGGGATGTGTATTGTTAGTGCTGCAGCTTTACTGATTTGTGACTCTTGTAGATGGATGTGAAGGTCTGACTGGTCTGGGGAGCTTTGTATTCTCCAGAGCTGACTAATAAACCTGGAGAACTTAAGCACAGGAATCAAGGTGGGAGGGGAGACAGTACCCGTGAAGACATGGCAGAGCAAAGAAAAGGGGTTCTGAAAGCAGAGTGTTCTTGGTTGGTTAGGTAGAAGAAAGTTCTTGCTGAGCAGATTTGCAGTGCTAGCAGCAGCTGAACTGAAGGCAGACAGGAGTCCTCGTAGCCATCTTTCTAGGAAAAAGGGAGCTGATAAGAATCTGTGCAAACATCAGAGCTGATTGCCGAATCAGTTCAGACACCTCCATCTTCAAATACAGCAGCTGGTCAGGTTTCCAGCAAGCCTAGGAGGCTGCCCTGAGGCCTCTCTTGCTAGAGCTTGGCTTCTCTTGGTATCTGGTCAGGATGAATAAATCCTGGCTTGTTTGCATGTGCAGTGATGCTGCAGTCCGTCCTCCCAGCTTTAGCTCTCATTTAGCTACAAGCCTCAGAGCAGTCTCAGGCTTGGCTTGACTCACCCAGAGGCTGAACAGAAAGTGGCATCTGAGGGAGTCTTTCTACTACTTATTCTCTACTGAGACATTTGGTCCTCCACATGACTGTGGGTCCCTGTGGTATAAAACCATGCTGTGGAGTTTTGAGAGGAATCGGAACCTTTGTTTGGCACTAGGCACCTTCTGCGTGGGCATCAAGCTTCCAGCAGTCAGACTTGTGTAAATAGTCACTACACTGAGTCAGTGCATGACCTTGTACCAGGGAGGTATTGAGAGCTCCCTTTGTGAATCCTGTCTGCCTTGTATTCTGCTACATTATCTTTTAGGTTGAAGCTGGAAGAGAAGACTAGGAGAGCTGACACTTTGAATTCTCTGCTCCCAGCTGCCTACTTGCCTCTCTGGAGCTGCTGTGTGAGCTTATTCACCACAGTCTGAAATTGAGGGTGTAGAAATGCTAGTGAAGCATCTGAGATCCAGGGTACAATGGCTCCTGAAAGCCACTCTGATGCACAAAATGGGCCTGTCAGCTCTCTGCAGAGAAACTACTGAACTGAGCAAAGGATTTAGGTTTGCATTTAGCAGAGAACAAGTTTTGCCTATCTGGGAACTTCAGTGTGACCTTAAAAGAATTTTGTGTAGTATGAAGTTGCCTAAAATGCTGAAATATAAGCTGAAATAAACAGATCAAAGCAAACTACAGTGATCACCAAGATGGGTATGGGGGAAGGGAGTGTATATTGTGCAAATCTCTTGAGATACGAACTCCATGCCTGAGCAGTTTTCTGAGTGGGTGGCTGTTTGGAGTTGTGCATGAAAGGAGACTGTTTTTCTTTTACTCCTCCCTTACACCAGTTTAAATGAGTGGTGTTGGGCTTAAAATTAAAACTGCCATTATATCCTGCCTGCAAAAGAAAAAAAAATACCGCTCTAGAGAAGTACATTGTCATATGATGCATGGGACACTTCTTAAGGCATGTTTTACAGCTACAGTAGTGTTCATGGGGACATCTGTGTGAGCCAGGGATTTTGACCTTTCTTGGTGAAGGTAACTCATGCTTCGCTCCCCAGCGACGTGTGTGGTGGTTAGCCCTTGGGCAAAATGAGGGTAAACCACCCGCTGTTGGAGGCAGTGTTGTTTGTTTTGCTGTGATCCATGGTTGGGAGGCCATGGTGAAAGTTAACTGCTAGGAAAACTCCCTGTCTTTATTGTTGGTTCTTCATTTTGCGCATGTGGTGTTAGCTGAGTCAACTGGAGCTGTGTCAGATGCTGGAGGCAATGACTGCAGAAACAACTTTTGTTCTCGTTGATGATTTAAGACTTAACTTTCTCTACAGACAGACCCAGTTATGTCTTGAATATTGTGAATGAAATAGGTGTTTGACTGTCGGGTGTCTGCTACTTGGCCGTGGCATCAAACTAGTCAAGCCATCCTTGACCAATATATCTACTTTGAGTTTTTATGCTTGTTCACCTCGATGTTGTGATGGCTCCACAGTAGGAGAGATGACCTCACTGGTGACCTTTTGGGGCTAGGCAGTCCTGTACAGGCTGATGGACACTGGGATAGTCAAAAAGGAGCTATGGAGGTAATAATGTTCTGACCCTAGCAGGTAATGACTCACAGACGTGACATATTGGGGCTTATGCATCTGCTGTCTGCTTTAAAGTGGCAAAATACTGTGTATTTAGTGCCTTAATGCAGAGCCATTTCTGGAATAGGAGGCAGCAGCTGTAGCCCCAATCTTGGCTATAAGACTGAGGAATTTTGAAAGTTCTTGTGTCTTCGGGGACCCAGGTGGACCTGGCTGAACAAGCTGGATTTTCAAAGCACTTGTACCAGTACTCCTTAAGGTTCAACGCCATTTTCAAGTATGTCTGTGTATGCAAGCATGAAGTGCTTCAACTCATCATGTTCTGCTGGAAGTCAAAGACATGGTCTTTAAATTTCTTGACCAATGGTTTGTGTTTAATTCTTGGAGGGCAAGAGATGCTCCTGTTTAGAAAGACTGCAGATGAAGTGACATAGGGTGCATTTATCCAATGAAGAGAAAGATGGCAGCCCTCTGTAATAAAGACAGAATGATAAATTTTGTCAAAATTTGTGGCTGAGGCATGCTCTAGAATGACCTTTTCAGGTTCCTTGTGGTGCTATTTTTTGTGATCTTGGGTACCTCCAGCTCGCTGTTATACTGTGCCAGCACATCACCTTCTGCTTTGAGGTGTTCAGCAGATGCTCTCTCAGCTTGAGGACTTCTCTGTGGTACAGTTTGCAGGTACGTATACAGAAGTGAGAGTGCCAAACTAGGAGCCTCAAGAGAATGCATTTTGTGAATGCTGCTGATTTATGTTTCAAGGCAGGTTAAAACATAGACTCATATTCTGAGGATTTGATTCCAAAATTATATATAGCCTTCCTTTTTGAAGGCATTGTTGGGCGCTAAGAGCTTATTGTTGGGGAATGGTGCAGATGGAGTACAAACTTCATGGCCTTGACCTCAAGGCATTAGCTTAGAGCAGAGAGGATAACCGCCTTCCCAATTCCCAAGCTCTTCTTAACCTGCTGTCCAAGACTGCTGATAAAAAGAATCATGATTCTTTGGTGATATTTTTTTTTATTTTACACATTTATGCTTTTAAGAAGTAGGCTGAGACCCCTCAGGTTGGTTCCATATGGGGCCTCCCAGTCTCCTTGTGCTACTTTGTAGCTCCCAGACGTGTGAGATGGTCTAGTGCTGTGGCTGAGAAGAATAAATTGTTCCCTTTCCGAGCTGCCTAAACTTGTAGCTACCTTCTCCCTGCATGAGTTTTCTGATGTCCTTGGCACTGACAGTGCCTGATGAACAATGTTCTAGGAAGGTGTCTGTGTAACTGAAGCTGCAGCAGCCGAGACATGTCCTGGCCAGCCTCTGTCAGTGCCTGTGTGTGGTTGCAGGAGCTCAGCAATCCCCTGGTATGATGGGAGAGGCAAGATGGAAATGAGAAGTGAGGTCTGGCCATGTATCATGCAGAGCGGCTTTACTGTGAGTGGGAAGGAGGCATCCCAGTTGCAAGTTTCCTCTGGAAACTGCCTGTTGGGTAGCCTTTTACCTCTGGTTGAGTGGCTACTTTGTCATGTTGTCTTCATTTCAAGAAAATGATCTGCAGAAGTTTGAGGGCTTACCTGGCTTGGAGTGGCCTGGCCAGTCCCTGCTAGTAGGAGTCTCTACAAGGTCCCAGCCTGCTTTCTTATGTGCAGGGATCTTCATAATTTATCGTCTTTCTGAGACTGCTGGGTGGTAGCAGGCTGCACTTGCTCTTTACCACTTAATTTGTCAGCTCTTCGGGCCCTAAAAATGATATTTAGCTGGTGAAACTGGCTTTTCTTTTCCTGTGTCACTTTTGTCTTTCCCCTCCCTCCTGTCCTTCAGTTCAGGATTCAAAAACTGCAGATGTTCTAAACTAGGCATGACTCACACCTTCTAGTTGATTTTGTGAATTATCCAGCATGTGATGGTGACGGGAAAATATTGGGAGGGGAGGAGGTAGGGAGCAAGAGATGTTTTTTAAGACATCCCTCATCACTAAACTGCCCGGTATCTCTGAACATGTCATATGGGCCACGTCAACCAAGGGAGGCCCCTTGGGCCCATTGGTGAATGCCAACACATGATATAAGACTTAGAGGAGAGTATGGGGTGTGTTTTGCCTTAAGCCTTGGTTGAGAACCTGACAAGGGGGCTCTTGTAGATTCAGTGGATATTCATGTCACCCATTCCTGGATGTTACCTAACTCTCTGTCACATGCCTAAGTATCCCTTGCTACTTTTAAGGCTGCCTTTGCTCTTCTTTTGTGGTTAACTTACTCTTTGAAACAGTGTAGTGTTAGAAATGCTGAGTTATGAAGCTGAAGTAATGCTGGAGAAAGCTAGTGAAACAGATAGCAGAATATAAAGAGGAAAAGGTTATTTCCAGAAGTTTTGTGAAGCTATTGTAACTAGAGGCATTCGTATCTCAGCCATAAAGGCAGAGCTGCACTGATGCTTAGAAAGGGATATTTTGAGGGAACTGCTATTCATGAAGAGACTTGCAGAGAGGCTCTTCAGGATCCCTCATGCAAGTGAGCTCCATCTTTCATGCCACTACATGGATTTTGCAGCCCGCCGCTGCTGCAAAAAATGATGCTTCCAGCCATGCTCCTGTCCTCTCCTGCTGGCACCTCTGCCAGCTGTGGCAGTGGCAGGGGTTCCTGGGCTGGCATTTCTTTCTTTGACAGCTATGCCAGAAGTGCACTGCTCCCTGCTGTGCCAAGGCAGATTGGCTTAATCAGGCTATGGTAAACCTGTTGTTAATGTTTCACGCTTCACTGGACTTGCCAGTTGTAGCTGCTGTGATTAAACCCCTGCTGCTTTTTTGACCATCTAATGGCTTGCAGCCAGGGCTTGGAGATGGGAAGTCAAGTTAATTCACAGCAGTGAATGTAACATTTACCTTACCTTTCATTTTTTAGAAGTACAATTGTGGAATAAGGAAATAGATTTATTTCCTCCTTAAATATGAAGCCTCTTAGTGAGGGGGAATTGTGAGTCTTTCTGTTGTCATTGGGGCCATCCTATTTCTCAGCACAAATCCTGTGGATGTGGTGCCTGATAATGAGTGTCCTGGGGCCGCTGGGCAGGCGATGAGGACTTGCACTTATGAAGCTTCATTTCATACCATGCCTGACTGGTCCACATCTGCAGTTATTTCATAGTTGCCTTGGATGGAGGTTTGATTTCCTTGGCCACACTTGCAGATGTGGTCATGCTTGATGCTGTGCCATGAGTGCTCAATATAGTCTTGAGAGAGTGTTCTGCATTTGCCTTCACCCCCAAGCTTGCTAGGGAGTTGCAGGTGTCCTATCTCTTGCCACCTGGCTGGCTGACAGTACTTCATTGTGTTCATAATGGGACGTTCTCATCTTTTCATGTTGTTCTTGGGATCAAGAGAATTGGGAATAATGTGCTCAGATGAGTTAGAGGCAGCCAGTCCAGCCAATTTTTTGATTGTGACGAAGTCTTCTTGTGCCGTCTGCCCTGCCAACAGCTTCAGCAATACAAAGCAAGGGCTGTGTGCTCGAGCTGTCCATTTGCGGGTTTGTAAGAACGGCTTAACGAAGCGTGTATGCAGACAAGTGGCTTCTTCAGCAGTGCGTGAATGGATCTAAATGTGTGAGCAAACCTGAGGCTTGCTGCTGCCCTGCCAGCCTGCTCTGCTCTGTCCTTTGTGAACTCACAGCACAATCAAGCCCATACACTTAGTACATCATGAATAGCCATCCAGTTTCCCTGTCTCTGTACTGGATTTAGGTGTTCAAGACCTGATTGGATGAGGCTTTGAGCAACTTCATCCAGTGGAAGGTGTCCCTGCCCAAGGGAGTTGGAACTAGATGATCTTTAAGTTCCCTTCTGACCCAAATCATTCTGTGAATTACCATGTTCTTAAGATACATCCCCTGTGTTCGCATCCAGGCCCTGCAACTTGGTGGCTTGTCCTAGAGCATTGTCCTCACTTGCTTTCTCCTTGTTCATTTAACTCTGGAGACCCATGAACTACTTCAAGTAGATCTCTAGAGAAGCAGCTAGAAGAAGCAGACCCATCTATACAATACAACAAAATACGCCTTTTTATTTAAGGGCTCTGATTTCTTTAGGAAGTTTTTACTGGCCCATGAATCAAAAAGGGTTAAACAGTTATTGCTGCGTTGTAGGAATGATGCGTACCCAAGGAGATGAGACTTTTTGGGGGCTGGTGCAAGACTGTCAAGAGAAGAGTAGCAGCGTTTACCATGACCCACCCTCTTTCTTGCCTGTATGCCAAGCATGTTTCTGTCAACATTTTTTTTTTTTTCCCAAGCAAATAGAAGAGTGTGTCTGGGTGTGGGTAGAATGGAGTTAAAAAACCTAAAGTACTATTCTGTACATGTGCCTCTCTGGGGAGGATGGAGCAAAAGTCTGCCAATACCATCAACACTGTGACAGACAAGGAAGAATTCTCCAGTATCATGGGGATCAGAGCAGTGTTAGGAGCCTGTGCAGAAGGGAGTTGGAATAGAATGGGGTGCAGTTTCATAAACGTTTCTTGTAGCAGAAATCTTTATGCAAAATAGATGCAGCTCTGAAGTGTTCATCCTTGCTCCTGTGCTGCCTGCCTTGTCTCGCTAGTACAGCTGTTCGGGCAGCTGTGCAGTGGACTTGCTCAGAGGCTTGATGCAGTTAAAAATATCACAGCACCACCACCCTTTTTTTTAATTGTCGGGAACAAGTGTTGCTTTTTGTGGTAGAAGCACAGCCCTTGTTTTGGGTAGGTTCTGGCTCTGTACTGAGGTGTCTTTGCTTACCTTTGAACTGATAGTAGGTCTCAAACCTCCGAGATGGATGTACCCTTCCAGTAGGCCAGATGATGCTTGTTGTAAACAGAAGGCAGTTCCACACCTGTGCTGTGGAGGTAGTATTAGGCATCGCAGAAATAAGGTCTCTGTGAGCAAGTTCCCCTTGAACTATGCCATAAAAATGTGTTTGTGGCCACTGAGCACCCTTGGTATATCACCTGTGAGTAGCACTTCTGTGTGCAACTCCGCTGTGGCTTTTCCAGATCTGCAGCATTTCTTTTTTTATACGTAGATGCCCACTGGAAGTTTCAGTGGTATGTAGCGTTTTGCATCCTCTTTCCATTTTTAAAAGAAGTTGCAGTGAAAAAAAGGCAACAACAAAACCTTAATTGCATCATCCAGAATTGTACATGTTTAAAGTGAGTCACTATGGGATCATATAACAGTCATCTTTGTCCTCATCTCCGCCCTGCTCTTTGTCATTCTCTTTCCCTGAAGCACTGCTCTAGCTGTTAGGACCTTTTGTCATCTGTAAAACACACACCAATGCAGAAAGACTCAACCAAAAATTCTGTTGAATATGATAAATGATAAAGCATTTATCTGATCTCTTGGTACACGCAACTTGAAACTCCTCTAGATATTTTGTGAAGATACCTGGGCACAGAGGAACATCTCAGTGCTTCTCTAGTGAAGCATCTGTGTCAATGTGGAAAGGGGGAAGGCTTGTGGGACTTAGTCTCAGGAAAACACAGCTGCCTTCTTACTCCCTTGTGGTATTTTCCACCATTTACTGTGATGGAAATGTTTTGTCTTCTTTGACTCTGAACCCTTTCATTAATAGGTTCTTCATAAATTCCCTTTGTAGTTTTGGTATGTTCTATGGGTTTTGGTGTTATTTTCACTTTCTCTTCCAAGCTGCCACTGTGCTCTGCTAAAGAGAAACCTCAGTCTTCTCCAGGGGTTTCACCTGTAGAGTGCAGCGACAGAGGCTCTTGCATCCCTCTGCACCTTCAGAAGCACCTTGTAGTTCTTTGCTTTGTGCTGTACGTTTCAGACGGGACATATTGCTCTGTTGGGTCCTGTTAAGCTGCTTAGCTTGTCATATTGAGGGAAAACCAAATGACAGACCTTTTCAGTGTAAATTTTTCAGCACCCCTGCCTTAAGCTCCCCTTGAAGGAACCCCATGTATGTGCAGCAGGGCCCCCATCCTGCAGTCTGGGGGTGCAGGTCACAGTTGGCTTCCTGAGAACCTGATGTGTACCTACCACCAAAACACTGAAACAAATGCTGTGTGTGTGTCCCTATCCCAATATGTAAGTGGCTTGTGTTTTGTTGCCCTGCTGCCTATCATAACAAGTTAAAAATAAACTCTGGTGGCTTTCTGTAGTGTGGATAGTGTTCCTTTGAAAGTTCAAGTATGAAAGTGATAGGCATTGGCAAAAATCTGCTGCATTTAGACTGGTGTCAGAGGGAGCTTGTCCCCTTCCTGTTTGGCTTATCTCCAGGTCTTTTTCAGCATCTTTTTAAGAAGCTGTGCACATCCCTGCTAGTAATACTGTGGTTGATCCCATACCTGGATTCTAGGTATATACCCAGCATCTGCACTTGAAAAAAATCAGTGAAGCTTGCAGGACACAACTGTAAAATGATTCTCAAGCCAGTAGGAATGCCTTGCAGCAAGAGCCGTAGAGCTCAGTCTGCTCTGCTCCACAGAGGTGACAGTATGCATGTGTCTTTGTGCAGAGAAAATACTATTCTCAGATTCTGTAATGTGGCAGGGTAAGTATGAATGCTTGACCTTGGTTTTAGTTGAACATGCTAAGTGTGGGCTTCGGTATACATCTGGTTTGAAGACAGGGTTTTGTATACAAGGGCTGATCCAACGGTGGTGTGAGCAATTCTGGTTGTAAACTAAAGAAGCAGAGGTGGAGAGGGGAATGGATAGGTATTGTTA
This sequence comes from Clamator glandarius, assembly GCA_033459285.1. NCBI lineage: Eukaryota > Metazoa > Chordata > Aves > Cuculiformes > Cuculidae > Clamator > Clamator glandarius. Next base: position 1,999,790 of record JAUNZM010000332.1, on the reverse strand, counting down.
CACAAACAAGGACAAAAAAAGCAAGTACGTGCAGAAATAGCCACAAGTGCAGAAGGGGAAAACCCTCCCAGTCCAGACCTTATTTGGTATAAAGTGTTGAAAGTCTCTTTGCGTGTATGCTCCCCAGGCCCCCATAGCTCTTTTGATGTTTTGGGGTTTTTAACTCCTGATGCTAATTCTCGGCTTTGTTTCCCTGTCCAGTGTGTCGAGACTTTGCTGTTCTGGAAGATCATACCTTGGCCTATAACTTACAGGAGCAAGAGAGTAAGTAGCAATGGTGTTTGTTCCAAACTGGAGCAAATTTGTCCCAACAGATATCTGTCTTTGTTTGGCTTTGCTAAGAAAGATCCTCCCTACTTTTTATTTAATTTGTATTCTCTTTAATAGATTACAGATTATTATTGCTACCTTCGCTGTCCTGTAACAGTACTCTGTGTTCTGCTGCAGCGCACATTATACTCTAGAGATTATAGCATTTCATGTCTAAGTTTTGTGCTCTCCTTTAGAGTTGTTTGCTTATGCCATTTATGATAAAATTGCATGTGGGAGTGCACTTGAGGTTTTGTTACTGTGCAAAGTTTTTAGAAATTACTAGCAATTTTGGAAGCTTTAGTTTTATAGCCTGGCCTGAGGTACAACCAGAAGAGGTCTGTTTATTTATCTATTTCAGAATTGCTTGTGCCTGCCTTTTGAAAGGAGGCTTCCTTTTAAGATATTTTGAGGTAGGACAGCTGTACACTGTAGGGTTTAAAAAGGAGAAAAAAAAGTACAGTCAGGAACTTCAAAGTGACTGATGTTGGATTTTTTTTTTTTCCCCTCTCTCTGTTTTTTACATGCTTATCTGTTACTTGAGGTACGTTTGCACTGCAATTTCAGGTGTGATGGCCTCTCTGTTCTCCTTTGCTGGATGCCAAGACCATTGGTATTTACCTGTACTAGGTGCTAATGCTGCTCCAGCTACTCCACCAAGTGTGCAGCTTGCGCTGAAGTTGTGCCCTTGCTGCTGGAACCCGAGACCACTGAACTGAAGCTGCATCTCCGATGTAGCTCATATAGCCATCTTTTCTTGCAGGCAATGTCCATGTATGGTAAAGGATTCCTGCAGTGCTCTGTTGCTATATATAAAGGTAGTGAGATTCTGGAACCTATTATGTTGAGAGCAAGAGAGATTTCCTTCTCTAGAGGTTCTTGAGAACAAATTAGGGAAGCATCCATCAGAAGTAATTTAGGTTCAACTAATCCTCAGTGACCTCTGCTGGTCCCCTCCAGCCCCAGTTTATTAGTCTAGGCTGATTTTCTGTGGACAGAAAATGGAATGCAAAGCCTAAAAAGCATTCCCTGTAAACCTGGATGTGATTAAGATATGCAGATCTTGTTTTGGTAACAGAAACAGGTATACAGCCCCTTCAGTGTTGAAACGAGATAAACTCAAGCTACTAGCGTAACTTCAGTTCAGAACTTTCCCACCTTTAGAGATGTTCTGTGATGTTTCTCTGCCAAGCTGTCTTCCTTTCTGGCCTGGGATCTCCCTCCCACTTGCTTTGTCTTATTCACACCATGAAGTTCTGCAGGCTGACTTGGAGGGGATTCTTGTCTGTGTTTATTTCCAGTTGAGCATCACTTGGCAACAAACGTTCAGCGTAATCGTCTGGTAAAACACGACTTGCAGGTGGCCAAGCAACTGCAAGAAGAGGAGGATCTGAAAGCCCGTGCTCAAATCCAGAAACACCGAAAAGACTTGTAAGTTTGGGATGGAAATGTTGAAATGCTAGTCCCATTTGGTCAGAACACTGACATTTGATCAGCTGCTTTGATTTGAGTTGACTGACAGTACGTGGGGCTCAGGTTGGTCAGCCTTCTTCTTTTGTTTCCTTTTTCCTTTGGCTATCCACTGCTGTAAAAGTATTTATACTAGGCCCTGACACAGAGTCACGTGGACAGGGTGGGAGTAGGTGGCCCTGAGGCCCATCCTGTCTTGGGTTTGGTTGCCTGACCATGGGAAGGAGCCTTCCTGTTCTGCCTGTTGGCAAAGTGAGGCAACTTGGCCGCTTACATTAATCTTGTGCCTAGCTAAAGTCTGAAAAAGAAGAAACGGCAGCATAGAAGCACACAGTGTTACAGTGAATTCTTTTGCTTGTGGAAATTACAGATATTGATGAGTTTGCATTGTGCCTGATGAGTGCTTTTGAGGAGCTGGGTGCTTTGCTTTTTGGTGTCATGCTGCACTGAACCAGGTGAAAGCCCCTGCTTGCAGATGCTCCAGTGTGCAGTGACCTGGGAAGAGTAGCTGCTACCCCAGGGTCACTTGGGTGGAGATAGCTTCTGGGAGACAGGCCTTCTTTTGCAGTCACTGACATCTGCAGAGGCTGTGGGAGGTTATTTAATGAGTGATCCAGTTTGCTAAAGCTTCACATACCAGATTTAACTCTGTGGCCAGTCATTTGCCTTTCTGTGTGCCATACCTCTTAGGGTGTGGAACTGGTGTACACATTAAATATGGCAGTGCAGGGTAAGATAAACTGTACTTTCCAATCCAGAATTGGCATTGGTGCTTTTCTTTGGTTGCATGGTTTTGGGTTGTTTTGTTTTGTTCCTTTTTCTGTTTCCTGTTCCCCCTCCCCAGTATAGTCTCTTGCAGTACATCAGATGTAACAAATGCGTCGCATGACAGGAGTCTGTTAGATCCTAGTGAGGAGAGAAGACGGGATGTGGCTCCCTGCAAATGCAGGGTCTGCAAGGCGGGATGCCTCTCCTAGCAGCTGTGCTGCCTCCTGACTGGTGTCGTGCTCTGATGCCACCCACCAGGTACAATTAGTGGTGGATCACAGACTCTGGGTGGCTCATCTGGCACAGGCAGTGGTGGAGTAGATGATCTCTGTATTGCAGATGTGTGAGATACAGGATTGTCTTCAAAGGAGCTGCTTATAAAAGGCTTGAAGCTGGAGTGCTATAAATCAGCCACTGTTTTCAATATTCCCAGCATACTCAGGCAACACGGGGTAGACATGTGTATCTTGAGTCTGCTGTCTTTCCATAGTTTTGTCTGCATTGCCAATTAGAGATATGAGCATGTAAATGACAACATAAAAATTAATTTTATATGCCAGAGATGATTCCTTTCTGTTACTTGCTGGGAACTGCAACCAATTTTCTTCTTGTAGGACTGTAGAATGAGATTTACAGACTTTGTGAGCCAAGTTACAGGCAGAACTGCTGATGCAAAATGCGTCAGCAGCAGTTCTGCTCCTGAAAGCATGTGCTGTTCTGCAAGAATAGTAAAAAAAAATTGGAGGCATCCTTTTGTAATTGGATCTTTTTCTTCTTTAATTCTTTGTACGTTCCCACTGTCTCCTCCTTGCGTGAGATCAGCGTGTTCTGGCAACAAAATGATCCTTGCGGTCGTTGCTTTTTGTATCATCTAGGACATTTTGACGCTACGAGGTGATGGGAGAAGTAAAGGGGCAGAATTGGTTGGTGTTTAGAAAAAGGGAACATAAAAAAGCTCTTGAAATTTATAGGCTTTCTTCTGTCTTCAGATCTTAGATTTCTTCAGAAGAACTTTGTGAACATAAGTGAGAAAATAGAAATAACTTTTCTTCTCTTTTTAAGAATTCCAGGAAGCATCAAACCTTATTTTCATGCTGCTTTAAAAGCAGCTCTCACATCTAGCTGAGCAGCCTGCACACTGCCAAGCCTAGTAGCAAGGTTGCTAAAATAACTGTTGGAAATACTGTGAAAAATGCTATTTCCTCGTTTTACTCCCAGTGCTGTGATGGTTCTTTTACACTAATGTGAACAGTTACATTGAATGGTTCCCTCAAACTCTTTTGATTTTTTTTTTTTTTTTTTTTTCTTCCCCTCATCTGGTAATGATTAGTTGTTGCAGCCAACACAAATGGGAGCTTTCTGATCACTCTGGCTTCCCCTCCTTTTTGGGTGTGGTATTCAGGGATGGTGATGTTTATGTTGCTTTAGCTGTTTTTTTGGAGACTGGTGGGCACTTGAACTCCCACCAAAAAAACTGAGGGACAAGAAGAGCCATCAGGGTTCTTTAATCTATTTTCTTGCACTCAGTCACTAGCATATGTTGATTAACTAATCAAGTCTCAGTATTTAATTACCGCTGAGTAATAAACCCCAAAATCTAATCCTCTGTTGCTGTTCAGTGGTTCTTAAAGACTGATACGGTATATCTCAAGATGCTGTTATCAGGAACAAGAAAATACTTCTGCTTTGGCATTAGTTCTAGTGTTCTTTGCTGCGAATGGAGAAGCAATGACCTTGTTGTCTTGTCTATGAAAGACTGTTAGCTGTTTCTGTCTGCTGTTCGTCTGCAGGAAGATTATTTTAAGCATTTAGCAAGTCAGTTGGTGCTGATGAACTTGGCACCTTAGCTCTGCTCACAGGTGCTGGGGAAACTGGAGACGTGCAATGCCTTGATATGTCTGACCTTTCTAACTTATTTTCTACCTGGATTCATGTCCTCTGAGTCTGGCCTCATAAGGGATCGACCCATCAACAGTCTTCTCCTTAGGATTTGTGTATTCAGCTATTGTTTTGCTGGGGACTGTGGTTCCCTGCTGGTACCAGATTTGCAAGATTCCTTTTTATATGGCAGATTCAAGAACTAGATTTGCTGCTATGTGAGCTTGTGTGGCTTTGAACAGGTCTCTCCAGGGACTCAGCTGCACATAGGCACGTGCACAAAATGCCAGGTTTTATTATTTTTTATTCAGAAACTGATGTCTGAAGTTGTTTGGCCTATTGATGACTTGAGCCCTGTGAACACCGAAATTCATGGGTGCCTTCTAGGATGACTCTGGATGTGGGTCAGTTTGTGAACATGCACAGGTGTTTGAGTGTGGTGGTCTGGGAAAGGGAAGAAGATGTCATGTTGTGACACTGAGTTAGGGTTCATGTGTGTTTGGGGTTCATATAAATAATGTGCTATACCCAGTTGCAGGTCTGCTTCCAGGGAGCAATTGATAGAAATAAAGAAGCTACTTCTCCCTCCTGCTGCTTGGTCTTTTCCCTTCTCTATAATATATTACTTGTTGGTGGCATTTGTCCTCTAAACTCTGCTTGTTGCAGTGTCCTTCCTGCCTACCCTAAGCCACATATCCACTCTCGATTTCTGTCATTCTTCTTAACTTTCTGTAAAAGAAGGCCCCATGGTGCCACTGACAGCTTCAGCCATGCCATTTCTCTCTGCTTTGCTACCAAAAATTCTTGTCTGCACAGACTGTTTTAATTTCCTCTGCTCATGTCCTAGGTCCTCTTTCAGTCCTTTGCCTAGTTCGCTAGTGAAATGTGGCTCCGTTCAACGTAACCGAACCTGCTTCTCTTAATCTTTCTTCTCAAATCCCCCAGCTCTTTTCTGGGTTGCCCTAAGGGACCCCTGGCTATTATTCCAGCTGCCTGTTTGCCAGGCATGAGAGTGCATGGCTGAGTAGGCAAGAATTGTGCCAGATACTTTTCATATGATCTCCGTGAAATATGGCCTTCCCAGTCTATCTGCACAGACAAAACTCTAATTTCATGTCTCAATTACTTGAGTGTCTTTCTTTGTCCCCAGTTAGAGCAATTCTGTGTTGTTCCTGCATCCACACTGGTGCTGTGCCAATGACTCCCTTGCCCCCCATTTTGACGCACATTGTTCTCTTGCTTCTTGGCAATGATTCTGCTTTTGTGTCTTGTCCCACCTTGGCAGTGTTTCTCATTCATTACTGAACTGCCACTTCTAGCCTCCGCTTGCCCCGTGTACTGCGTTTTGCTGGCAGCGTTTCTGCACTTTCTCCTTGACTTTCACATGAGAACTGTTTCCCAGAAATACACCTGCATTAACCATACACCTAAACCTCTTCTTTGACACCATATATACGAAAAGTCCTCAACAGAATTGGACTGTTTGCAGAGACTCCTGTGCTTCCCTGGGCCTGCCCTATCTTGTGGTTCCGACCTCTGTTCTTAGCAAACCACCTATGAATTTGTTTTATCTTGCTTTGTACTTTAATTGTGAATGTTTTGGGAGCTATTTTCTAAATTTGGCCAGCAGTAAGTACATGGAGTTCTGGTCCCTGGTGGGGATTTATAGGCTCTGCCTTAACACTGTGTAATAATTCTTCTGTGTAAATCAGATGGGTTCTTTAGCCCTTTCATCCTTTCCTCCAGGCTGACTGATGTCTAGGACTTTACCTGTCTGTAATCCTTGTCTCCTTGCCTTTTAGAGAACAACAGGACTGTGAGATCGCTCAGGAAATCCAAGTGAAACTAGTTTTTGAAGCGGAGCAGCGACGCAGGCAGGAGGCAAACGATGAGGTAACTTTTGAAGCTTCAGGGATGGCAGGGCTATTTGTAGCGACCCTTTCAGCGCAGGCACTTCTTGGTCATTAGCCATGGGAGTTGGCGTGCGTGGTGTCAGTCCTGGTGCTCACAGCCCTCAGCATGCACAGAGATTTTGGCAATTCCTTTTACAGAAATAGTAACAGATACAGTCGTAGTCCTCATGCTCAAGGGTCACAAGGGTTGTTGATACCACTGACCTTGGTAATGAAGAGGGCAAGTAATAGATGGGTCTTGCTGAGGTGTTCATTGCCCTGGTGAAGGAAAGTGCAGTCAGAAACTGTACTACTTTGGGGAGAATCATGGGTCATGATTGCTTGATCTTTGGTACAAAGGCTTCAATTTAGTCTTTCAAAGCCTGAAAACCCCGAAACAATTTCTTGCTAGCAGATTCCTTTTGTCATAGCAAAATATTGCTCTGCTGCTGTTGCTTGAGAGTGAGTGGTATGGCTTGTCTGTGGTGTTCAAAGGATCTGGCTTGTTGACTGCTTTATTGTGTCAGCCTGTCAGATTGGGTGTTCAAAAACACAACTGAGAGGAGGAAGACCTTTGTGACCCTGAAGTGTGATGTCATTTTTAATTACAGATAGATTTTTGAGAAGTTTGAGTAGCCTCTAGATGCTCAAGAGGCAGCTAGTGGCCTTTTCTCTGTTGGAAGAGCTTGAACACAAGGTTTCATTTCCTGGAAGAGTCTAAAATATGAATCTGCCCTTACATGAAAAATGCACCAGTTTGCTTCTTTAAGACCTTTTTCTTCTTGTATCATTAAGTTGAAGCAAGTACTGAAAGACTACCCAGGCAGATGTCAAGGGCTTTCCAAGAGTAACTTGTGGTAATGGAGATAGGAAGAACACTCTGGCCAAGGGATTTGTGCTGTAAATGTTGACCATCTGTCTCATTTTTGTCAGGATGGTGAAGGGGATGCAATACTACTCATGCTGTCTGTGGGAGTTGCATCATTTCTTCCTGCTTGATGTAGAGAGCTGCTGGAATGACAGTAGTCTGGCAACAAGTTCCTGCAACCTGTCACACTTGTGTGCTGACCATCTCTTGTCGGGAGCAAACTTCAGATTAAGGTGTCTGAAAGCGTTGGGGAAAGGCCATAAATATCATTTATCTTCCTGCTGGTATGTGGGAAGTTCACAAGCGTGGCTGGAATGTAGCTGTGGACTGAGTTAGCATGCAACTGGTACCAGGATGTGGTTAGTACCACTTATCCTTGCAACAGGCTTCTGGAGAGCTTGAATTGATCCTGCTTCCCTTCCAGGGTCTTCCCCCAGCATTGTTTCATTTAGATGGGCTTCTGTGCTGATGCAGAGCCTGAGAAATGTGACTGAGTCTGTGTGGTGCCCCAAAAGTTTGTCAGCTGGCAGAGTGACAACATCAGAGCCTCTTCTGTAGACCTGAGCACAGCATCTGTACACGTCCCCTGCAGGACACTCTGTATGACACCAGTACTGGACACAAGCTAGACTAGTCCTGTATTTGTCACATGTGAGGGTGCAATAGTTGTGCAGTGCGGGAGGCAGCGGTCTGGTATTGGCAGCAGCTAGCAGTGTTATGCCAGGGCTGTTCTTGAGGCAGATCCAGTCTGGTGAACAGAGTTTCTAAGTGAGGTGCTAAGCCTACCTGCTTCAAAGTCCAGTTTGTTAGAAGTGGGTTGTGTGGATTTGCAAGTCTTAAGCCATTTCAGTCCTAGAGATAATGTGCTTAAGCCCATATATTTATAAACTTACTGTACGTGCTAGAAGAGGTTAACCTTGTCAAGGGAATGATTTTTTTTTTTTTTTTTTTTGTAAAGACCCTGTGGCATCCCCAGTTCCTCCATAAAGCTGGTTGCTGAGCAGATCTTTTCTGGATCCTGAAATAGTATTTGAACATCCATTCAGTGTCCTCTGGTGCTAGCTTTGCTCTGGATGGTGTTGGCTTTTAGTTTGCATTTCAGCAATGCCTTTCCTGCCTGCAATGTGTACTTTACATGCATGACTTAATAAAGGTTCTGAGGATTAGAGAGGCTTAAGTGGATAGCTTCCAAAGGGCTGGCATGCCCAGCTGGTATATTCCAGGTTCTCTTCCTAGATTCAGACTGGCTCCACTGACACACAAGCTTCTGGATCCCAAATGAGCAAGCTCCAGGGATCTGCTTGCTGTTGCTAGGCCTTGTTGGTCCATTAGTCATCTCGAAGGAAAACCAATTAGGAAAATGGAGTGCTATTCTCTTTGATGGCATATCTACCAAAACTGCCACGGAAGATAAACGGCTGCAGTCTCCGCAGCGCCCCTGCCTCAGCCCTAGTCCACTTTTCCTAACATCCCTTTCGATTTTCTTTTCCTTCAGTCTCTGTCTGTCAAATTGATGCATTTCCCTGCCTGGCATCCTACAGGCCCTGTAAATTACAGCTGGTTTGAAGTGAGTTCATGTCTTGCTCTGGAATCTCCTTCCAATCAGAAGTACATTCAGCTGGAAACAATCTTTTTCTGTTTTTCTTTCCTCAGTGGAGTCCAAGGGTGAGGTGCAGCATGCTCGTGTTAGCAGGTGTGCATTTGTGTGACTTTCAGATCCTTGCTGAAAACCCAGAGCTGCACACGCAGCCTCTTCTGCAATGCTTTGGCCACTAGGGCTTTGCAGGTTTGTTTGCAGGTTTGTGTGAGTCTGCCATGGGGTTGCATGGAAGCTCAGTAGTGGGCTTGGTTGAGGTTGGCTGCTGGTGGCTGAGGTGGTCCCTTGTGTCAACCATGATGCTGAAAGCCCTGTCTAGCCCAGGGGTTGAATTTGAGAGTAACCCTGTCATTTTTGTAATTGAATAAAGTGTTTGAGAAAAAGAATCTGGTGATATTTTTTGGAGGGGAAGGGTGATGTCTATTTTCTTTCCTCTCTGCAGGACATTGCCCGTCTCCTACAAGAGAAAGAAATTCAGGAAGAAAAAAAGCGCAAGAAACACTACCCAGAATCCCAGGGACACGCAGACTATGAAGATAGCTATTATGCAGAAAGTGGAGGTACGTTTCTGCTAGATAAATGATCAAGATCATGGCAGCGTAGGTGAACCTCATTTTCTGGAAACTCTGTTTAGGTGATTTGCCTTATCCTGTGGTCCTGCATTCAAAACTGCAGCATTGCATCAGTTTCCAGGGTCAGGATCAGACCTTATTCTAGAATCAGGAAATATTTTTTTAGAAAAAGTGAAGAAATCAATTTTATTATTTTTGGTGTCCTAGGAAATGGTCTAAAGGACGGGGAGGGAGTGTGCTGTGTTTGTATGTGGAAGCACACCCATACATGTATGCTTTGAAAAGGCTTATGGAAAAAGGCAGTAGCTGACGGTACTGATATGCTACAGTTACCTTTGTGTAAAACCATAAGCATGCAGGGAAGAAATTCAGATACAATCCACACTTGCATTCGACAAGAAATAGTTTTGTGTGCTCATCTGTGATGTTGGCACAGCTGTGTAAATAAAGGAATAAATGCTGGTTCATGGAACAGCCTTTCAAAAATAACTCCTTGCAGGTATGTATCCAAGTATTAAAATTATCACAACCACTTTGAATGACTTACTGAATAACAAGGTCATCTCTGTAGAACGTCTCTGCTGTGATTGTGATCTGGGACTGTACGTTATAGAAAAGATATGACCTGCAGTGCTGTATTGCTTTTTCTTGGTTGCTTTTTATGATTGAATGCAGACCTTCTTTATGTTGGGAGAAGAGAATCAGGGTGTGTTTAATTATGGAGCAATCTGGGGATGGCTTTGCTGTGCACTGGTGGTGGTTCTTGTGTTCTTTCTTAAAAAAGTGACGGGCAAGAGATGGGCTGCTTTGGATTAACAGATCGTGAAGATGAAGATCAAACCTCATTTCTTACTTCTTATTTTAACATCAGTGCCATTGGCAATTTCAAATGTCTTTATTTGAACTTACACAAGGATTTTAGTTTCAGGTGGGAAGAAGTTCAAGAATGGCTAATAAAACACAAAGCATGAAGTGTAAAACTAGTAATCAAGTGAAAACTTCATGGCCCCAAATTCTGCTATGTGTACAGAACTGGGAAAAATGTTGATCTTGGGGCTTTTAAGTGGGACAAGTCCCTGAAAAAATGCAGTATCGGTAATAATGTTGGCTGTACAGAGGTGATAGGACAGAGAGGCTTTTTAGAACAGAAATCGGCTGACAAAAGCCTGTGATTTTCTGAACTTAGACTGTGGTGTGGATTTAGAGAACATGATATCTTGTGGGTCAATTTTTTTTCCTGCAATTATCTGTAGTCTCAGAGGTGAGGGAGAAAGTGTTTTGCCTGACCCTTCATGGTAGCGCTGCTCTTGATCCTCGTTTCTTAAAAACTAGAAAGAATTGGAGTGCATTTTGATGCCTGGATCATCTAGTCCATTGATCTGTAACATCTTAAATACTTAGGTACCATCTAGTCAGGCTTCAGTATCCTCTGCTTGTGTCATCCTGTTTACTTGTGAACTTCAATAAAAAGAGACCTTGCTTTGCTTGGATTTTTGTCTGTCTTGAGACTGAAGAAAATTATCCACATCCAGGAGGAGTGTGGATTAGGGCTGTTGCTCCAGAGGAATCAGAGCTATTAAAAAGTGGAAAAATAAACATTAAAAAAGGCGAAGCTCCTCCCAAAAGTGTCAGTGCCATGAAAAGCATTTCTGTATTCACTCAGTCACTCGCTGCTTGAGATAGTAACACCAGGATCTAAAGAGCATTTACGGCACCTGCTGAGGAGTTAATCACCCTGAGATACCCCAAAACCAAATCTTCTCAAGCTGTCTGGCATGGTTGCGGTACCTGCAGCGATCCTTTCCCTGTGTAGCCATGCTTTGCCCTCTCGTGGTGTGCTCTCTGCTGCTGTATTTATTGAGCTTTCCTTAATGACAAAATTGAGTTAATTCTTAGACCTTGTTAATATCACTCAAAAAATGACTCTTGCTTTCAGGCTGTGGTCTCCATTGTTCAGTAAGTCAGTTTATTTTATTGGATATTTGTTTTCTGTAAATCACACAAGTGATCTAAAACTGAACAGAAAAACCCAGCAGTCAGCAGGAACTGCTGTGGTTACTCTTACCGTTCTTGGATTTTTAAAAATATAGCTGCTCTGGAGGAATCATACAGATTTGTTTTCAAGGTGGATTTTCTGTGAGCTGTATTTTTGCTGGCTCTGAAAAAGATTTTTCTGAATAGAATGACTTAAAGCGAACATTCAGTTTTGGTGGGATTTTTTTCTGAAATCTGGATGACTGTAAGGTAGATAGAGCTGTTTATTAAAATAGAATGCAGTCTATGTGCAGTGAAATCTAAAAATATTTAAAATAGATACCATAAAAAAAAAATCTCACAGCAGTGGAGAAGGAAAGTCTTACACTGCTGGGTTGGGTTTTGTTTTTCATATAGTTCTGTTTCAAATCAGTCTGCTTCAAGGAATTTTTTTTCCAGAAATAAGCTTTCTTTCTGAAAAGCTGCTCTAGACTTAATAGTTCACTCAGTGCGATGATTTTTCTTAGTAAATAAGTTGACTGGAAAATAAACTAAACAGCAGATTGTTTACTGGCAGACTGCTGCATCCTCAGAGCTGTGTTGGGTTTATTACTGAAACTAAAAGCAAAGAAAATTTCCACCTGCTTTCTGGAAAGCATGGAGGAAACAAAGCCTGCCAAACTGCCTAGTAAGCAGCTTTTCCAGCTACATTGCTGAGGTCAGGAGCCTGGGTTTTGTGAAGTCTTATCTTGCCCTTAAATTTCCATAGCTCTCTTTGCAGTGAGAGAGAGTCATTTAGGCAGTGAGTAAGTGTGGACCCTGAAACTTCTGAGTCTATGAGAGATACGTGATAATCTGTGATGGAAGATATTTGGATAGTGCAGCTATCAGTTATCTTGTTCTTGGTTTTTAAAGAAAAAAAATCTCATCATGCTTTCCTCTTTCTCTTCTGCTTTATTTGGGTCTTTGCCTCCTGTTAGATGAGGCTGGGTTTTTTTCTGATGAAAAACCTTGTGCCTGAAGCCAGGGCAAGGCATATAAACTAGGACCCAACCTGACCTTTTGCTTGGCCCCTCCTGGCCTTACCCTCCCCCATTGCCTCCCAGCCTCACCTGCGTTTCACACCCTCTTTTGAAAACCTTTCTCTGATGGCTCCAGTATCTTGTAGCAATGATAAGTCACCAGGAGATGGGTGTTTCTGCTGGCTATTTTTCAGCCTCAGAGCATCGGTGTAAGTCCTTCATCTCTATTTAGGCCATCTTTGCCTTAGGAGACACTCAAGAATACCTTTGAGCTGAATGTGTGCTTTCTGTTCTAACTCTGTTGACTCCTATCCTGCCTTGCTGCTAGCCAGACTGGCATTTCACTCCATTCCCAGTTATATCCTGCAGGCACTATATCACTGTTATTTTCCCTTCTGATCCCACCATGCTTTGCCTGCATTTCCAGCTTCTACTTGCATCAAGCTGCCTCATCTGCATACTGAGTCTGGCCTTGTTGAACCACCGTTAACCCCTGCACCACTAACTTGCTCCTTGTTTGTCCCCACGTTGCTCAGAGCACCCCTGGGTCGACCCCAGAGAGCAGGTTTCCAGCTCTCGCAGGGCACACAGTGGTCATAAGCGCACGCACCGGCGGAGAGAACACCAAGAAGCACCCTCGTATTTGTCCGATGGTGCCTCCGAACGCAACCATTCACACTCAGAGCATCGTCAGAGGTCTCCCCAGCCAAGCAAGGCCATCAGTGGCCATCAGCAGGAGTATAGATCAGCCAGCCAGGGGAGGTCTAGGAGACCTCCCAGCCTTGACCTGGAAAGAGAGGCTGGGCATAGTGCTTGTGACCACAGCAATAGCTGGGAGCTGCGGGAGAGGAGAGCGGCCAGCAGGGAGAAGGCTTGGAGACCTCTCAGTCTTGACCTGGAATCAGAGCATGGACTTGCAGACCAGGCATGGCACAGCAGAAAGGCAACAAGGCAAGACAGAGAAAAGCACCTTCCTCTTCTTGAGATGGAACTAGAAGCTGAGCAAGAGACCTGGCATCAGGGTGGCAATCAGCTGGTGCGCCCTGAAAACCACAAATCCCGTCGTCAGGGCTGCTCATCGCACAGGCTGGTGCACGATGGGAAGTTCCATCATGCTGAACCTAGAGATGATCATAAAAGGGGTGAGGAGAGAGACTGCAAAAGGGCAGGACACACAAGACCTTCTCCCTCCCCACATGCTGTGACCCGGGGAAAGGTTGGAGAGTACCAGCGAGACTCAGGTAACCAAGTAATGGGGAAAGTGTATTTACGTGTGGGGATGGACCTTTTCACATCCCATCCTAGCGTTTGAAATCAGTGTTTTTTCTTTGAAGTTGCTTATCTTGTATATGTTTGCAAAATGTACACAGTGAATCCTGCCTGGATTTCTTCCTTATTTAGTGAGATTCTTCCTATCCATTAATATTCTTGCTGGTTTTATTTCCTGACATGTCCCGTTATGCCAGAGGGGATGAGTTAGAGAATGCTGTTGGGAATGGTGTTCTTGGTATCCTGCGTGTTAAAACATGAATAAATAGAAACAAAACAAAAAAACAAAAGAAAAAACCCACACCCAAACCAACCCCAACCCCTCAAACTTTTAGTTTCATGATAAATTTTGTGCTGTGGTCCACTTGCATAACTTAAAAAACCACAAAAGCCGAAAAGCAAGTGTTAGGGTTACTAGTGTGTTTTGTTAATTTGGGTTGCCGGGCTGTAAATGAGTACAGTTTGCTTAACTACTAACAAGCTAGTGATTTCTATCCAGTCCTAAGTGAAACTGTGCTGGCAGCATAATCAGTTCAGAAAAAAATTAGTAGTGATGGTAGATATCCAAGTAGGCTCTATTTGTAGATGGGGTTCTCGTCAAATTCTGTGTAACTGCGTGGTTCTTGTTATTCGATAACACTTGGGGCTTTAAAGAGCCAGATCCATCTTTCTACTTTTAAAACCACACTGGAGGTGGGATTAACCTGTCTCTTGGTGAAAGTAGGAGTTTAGAGACTTGGATCTATGTCACGGTGTGGGAAACCCATGCTTTAGTCATCTAATTGGGTCTTCACTTGAGTAAGATGGGGATGATAATGTGTTTGTCTCTGGAGGTGCTGGGAGAATTATTCTTCATCTTCATCATGCAAAAGTTTTCTTCGGGAAATTTGAAAGTATTAATCATTTTTTTTTTTAATAGATAATCAGTTGGTCATGATTGCCCTGATAAAGTGTGAGTCTGAGTAAGTCAGTATCCCATCACACTTGCAATTGAGTCGAAATAGCCGGCAGCTCACGTCCTCTTCCTGCAGGCAGCGGTCATCGTGGGCTTTGTGCTCCTCTCAATGTGGGCAGAAGTGACGTGGAAGTAATGTTTTTGTTGTCTTCTGAGCAAACCAGTCAGTCTATGAGGAAAGCTCAGCCTTGGGCTGGCCTGCAAACAATTCCTGGAAATTTATTCTTAATAGAGCTAATAGCATATGAGAGCCTGTCAGCCAGGCTGTTGTTCATGCCAGCATGGTAAAACTGTGTTTACTGTGGCCTTGAAAGCTGTCTGAATAATTTTAACTCTGACCAAACTGGTGCTTTTTCCCAAGGTTTCTGTACTAGCCGGAGATTGTGGCTCTTCACAGCTTGGGTTGATCTAACTGGGCTGGGAGAGGCCAGGTTGTACATTTAACCATAATATGCCAAAGCTAAGTTTTCACTTTTTATGCCAAGATCATCTGTAAGAGGGGTGTTGATTGCTTAAGATCATTCACCATTTGATTCAAACAAAACAAAACACATGAACCCCAACGCATCCCCTTTAAAACCTGAAGAGGAGGTGGTTTCCTATTCCACAGTTTTATTCAGGATTGACACATGATGTCTCTGGCCCTCTGCAGTTTGAAGTCTTGGGGGTACTTGGTGGAACATGATGAAAGTGTGTTGATAAATGCACAGAAAGATGGTTTGTTGTTTTTTTTTTTTTTTTTTTTTATTGAGGTCAGTTGTTTACTTCCTTTTCTCTTCTTGGTCTGACCTAGTGGGAAGGAAAGTGATATGTGGCCCAGTAAGTTGTAACTAATATATTTAATAAATGTAAAAATGGTGTAGCTAGAGGCATGAAAATTTCAAGTGAAATGTATTTCCTGAGTGTGGGGTCAAAGAGAGACAGATGGATGTCTGGAGTATTTGTGTACTGTGCATGTAAAGCAGAAAGTTCATTTAGATGTCTGAACAATAAAGTTCAAACTACAGCTGGAAGAAAGCATTTGTTGTATCTAAGTGAAGTTGTGCATTTTAATAACAGGGATACAGTGTGACTCCTTTGATGACCTGGTGCAAACATATCATAAACTTTCAAAATACAAAAATTATAAAACACTTGGAGATGATTTATCTTTTAAATAAACAAACAAAACTCTCTACTTGATGCAAGAAGTGAACCTTGTATGAACTTCAGAAAAGCTTACGTGGCTGTTTTCTTACAGCAAATTGTAAAATTTACGGGTTAGCCCAAGGAATGAGTTGTCTGAAACTTCATGTGAGCCTGTCCCAGTCGGCTTTTCTAGCCCGTGCCACTCCAGCAGTGTGTTCGCAGGCTCTGCCAAGCTCGTAACGGGGGTTAGACTGCTCTCTACTGCCGAGTTTTGCCAGTGGATATGTATTGACGCAGAATGTGAAAAACTACAAATCCTTTCCTAGCGTTGTTGTGTCAGCAAGGACTGCTTCAAGGGACATGGTCTCTTGTGCTGCGTAGTTGCATTCTTTATATAATATGTGATGTGTCAGATATTTCTGTATGCATGGAGAAACCCCCTGCTAAAGATGCTCTCAAACCAACTGTCTGGCAGCTATGCTGTTGTGGTTTCTGCTGCCCTTGAGTGGGGCTTTTGCAGGTGGCTGAGGAGATGGTAGGGATTTCCTCATGAAAGCATTTGGTTGAGTTGATTGTTTTCTCTCGCAATAACGTAGGCACTAAGTCGAAGGGTACAAAGCAAGCCATGTATGATACTCCCCAAAGTGAACAGGAATTGTCTGATGCAGAGATTGCCCGGAAGCTGCAGGAGGAAGAGCTCATGGTAAGTAGAGAGGGTGCATTAGTCAACTTGAAGGAACTAAGGAGGTCAGGAATGACAACTTTAATTTGCGAAGCTTTTATACGATAATGACTTCAGGAACCCAAGTTTTATATGAATACATAAACAGCTGACAGATGGTATCCTGACACTAGAGCCCTATTTTCTGAAATAAACACCCACTAATTAAACGATCAAAGCACAATGATATTAAATGAACATTTCCAGGCAGGTAAAGATGGTGTGCAGTCAGTGTGGTCAGCCTGGGTGTGAGAGAGGCCAGTGCCCATCTTTGAGAGAGAAGACAGGTGGGTGGGCAGATAGATGAGAACAAAACTCAGCTAGAAAGCTGAAATGACAGTTTAGTGTTGGGTTGTGATGTAAATATTGGCCTAGCTAAGTATATGTGGAGAGGATGGTAGCATCTTTGTATGGGCATCTACTTACCCTGACCAGTATGTTGATGGGTACGAATAATTCAGAAGAGTTACTCTTTGTCTCTGTTTTTTCCCCTTGACAACCCTCCTTTTTTGAAGGGTTTTTTTGTTTTGGTTTTGTTTTTCAGGCTAATGAGGCAGATCAGAAGGCAGCTCAAGTAGCCCAAGATGAGGTGAGCAAAAAGTCAAATGTTTGTGGTATTCTTCTACTTGTGGAAACTCCTAAACCCTACTTGTCCCCTCTGACCCTGTAGTTGTTAATTTCTTTCCTTGTAGTCTCTCAGGGCTCCAGTAGGGGTTGTCCCTAGTTGGTTTTCATGTGTACCCTCAGGCTGCTCAAACAGGGAGTTGCACTGCTCAGGCTATCATAGATGCTGCGAGATGAACCCTCCCACTGAAGGAAAAGGGGTAAAAGGGCAGAAAGGCTCTGCAAACATAGTTCTGGCAAATTAGGGATCCACTTGGCATTCTGAATGTAGTCAGTCTTAATTCTGCTCTGTCGCTGATCACAAATGGGTGAAATTCTGGCTTCTCACCCTTGTCATTCAGCAGTTTAAACAGTTAAAATAACTCAAACCCACAAGAGCAGTAAAGCTGTCTGACACACTCTCTTTATTTTCCCTTCTAGGAAATTGCCCGACTTTTGATGGCTGAGGAGAAAAAGGCTTTAAAGAAAGGGAAGGAGAGAGAAAGATCCTCCTTGGAAAAGAGGAGACATGATCAAGACTGGAAGGTATGTCAAGCTTCAGGAGGCACCGCGAATGAAGTGCTATAATGTTATTCGCATTCCAAGAGGGAGGTGAGGGTGTGTAGTGAGAGCAAAAGGAGTTATGCAGACTTCTGCACCAAAGAGTCTTGCTGCCTGTTACTCAGCTGCTTCCCAAGCCTCCTAGAACTACTGACTTGGTTAGATGCTCTTTGCCTTCAGTGTCAAACGAGGTAAAGCCTTCGGCTCTGGCCTTAGAGAGTTGGCACTGGATGTCACAGCGCCTTGTGGCCTCCCTCAAGCACTCTCAGTCCTCCTAGTGCAGGACTTTCCCTTTGCTGAAATCCTGATCGTAGTGATAAAAGCAGCAGTAGGTTCTGTTTGTGCACCTCAGGAAAAAGACAGTGCAGCTACCTCAGTTGTCACTCTATTTCGCAAAGAAATTGACTCTAAAGGAAGTATTGAATGTATCAAGCATAAGTTTTTGTATGACTAATACTCTAGAGGCTTGGCTAGCCAGTGTGGCAGGTGATAGGAAACTGGTTCTGTGGTCTGCGCTGGTGAGGTGCTGAAGGGGGTGTTGTGTTAATCTTGGGGCTAGAGATAGCTCTGATGTTTTCAGCCTCCTTACTGTGTTTGAGTGATTGCAGCTGCATGCAGTTGATCCCTCCTGCTCAGGCCAGCCTTGTGCAGTCTGGCTGTTATTAGTTGGTTGTATAAACTGATGCATGAAATGACTGCATGGAGCTGTGGTAGCCTCAACACACCTGCTGGTGTCTTGCAAGGTATGCACTGCTTTCTTTTCTTCTTCCCATTAGCATGATGCAAGTGAGTCCATGCGTTCAAGGTCAAAAGAAGGGCCTGAAACTCAGCGACACAAAGGTGACAGGTCATCAAGGTGAGCTTAAACTGCCTAGTGAAAATGGGGAAATGGAATCGGGAAGCTGCCCAGAAGATAAGTCCTAAGGAGGAGTTGTGGGGTGACCAGTGTGAACCACTCACTTGGGGCTTGGTAGAGAGCAGAGGTTTTGTCACTAAAAAGAGAATGAGGGTAAAGAGCTCATGAAGTTTTTGATGACCTGCGTCACTGACTGTGCTCGTGGCATTTGTCTGTATCAGTCTTCCTGCCTGGTGCCGATGGAGATTGATGAGCTTGTGCAGTGGCATTTGTTAAATGGCAGAGAAACATTGAGAGGGTTAAAACGCTTCTGGGGATGCGAAACCAAATGTCATCTCTGGGCAGGAACGAGTAATCATGATGCATTTTCCCAGCTGCTCCCCAGTTAAGGTCTGTACACTGCTCCCACTGCTGTCTGTGGACACCTCACTGCAAACAAGTGTTTTGGGGTACCTCATCCTAGACCTGATGGGAACATGCTCTAAGCCAATGCTGCTTCTGAATCACTTGGTACCCTGGCCTGATGCTCCTCATGAGAGACTGAACCCTAGAAGTGACCCTGGTGGCCTTGCTTTTCAATCTGTATATAAGCCTAGAACTCCTTGTTGAATTTGCAAAAAAACCCCAACAAATGAGGTGACACAGAGAGATCTTATTAAAATAGTCTGGGATTAAAACTGAGCAAGCATTAAATGCTTTAAAATGTTGCTCTTCTGAGTGAGGTTTGCAGCGAACTTCATAATGAAAATCCTTTGTTTCCTGAAACCATTATTAAATGAACATGGTCCATGAAAAATAGTAAATACTGTGCAATTCTCACTGTGGGAACAGTAACAGGCTGTGCTCAGAGGAGCTGGTCTGTAGGTGGAAAGTCTGGGCCAAGAACAGTTTGCATCAAACTGACAGGGACAGCTTTTGCTGTGCTGTTATGTCTTTGAGGTTTTTTCCCCCGACACCTGTTTTTTACTGCACTTGACAGGTCACAGTCTCTCCTTGATGACTTTGAACACCCTCGATACTACACAAGCCAGCCCAGCCCCTTGCGCCAGACTGCCAGACCTGAGCACTCTCCTAAAGGTAGGACTGAGTCCATGGTTGCCCCAGCACTTGGGTTATTGTGGGATTTTTTTTCTTTTTTTCCTCAAATGACCAGTGTACAGGACAGGATGTTTGAGAGAGGGGTGCTAGTAGAGGGGACGAATAGGAATTATTGCTCCAACAGGCAGGTGATACTATTCAGTGTTCAAGTTGTGTATTTGGTGAGCACATTGCAGTCTGAGAAACTAAAAAGTTGAGTGGGTTTTCCTTGAGTTTGTCAAACTGCTCTCTACTTATCCTCTTTAATCTCTTAATGATAAATGACTGTAAATCCAGGCAGCAAATGAAGGAGAAATAACACAAAGACAATGACATGATGGATTTTAGGTGACTCACTAGTATCAAGCAATCTGATACAAGACAAAACCTCACAGTATCATCTGTCTGGAGGGTGATGGGATGATCAGACAGAATCTCGTCCTCAGAACAGGCTTATTTTGTTCTGTAGCATCTCAGTGCTACTTTGTTGGTTCATTTTTCTGAAGTAGCTAGGCACAAGAGTGTGGTTAGGGTCACCCTCCCCAGTTTTATAAATCCAATTACCATTTGTTTGAATTATCTGTAGAGTCTCTGGAGGAGGAAAGGGGCAGCCAGAGTTTGACTTGGTTGCTCAGATTTCTTCCAGCTCTACTGAATGTGGACAATTTATTTGCCAAAATTTAAAGCTTCAGATTTTTTTTACATTCTGTCTTCATCAAACAAGCTGGAAAGTTGGTGACACTTCATATAGTTTCGAAGCTGTGTATTTGTTCAGTTTAATTCAGTGAGATTGTGAAATGTGGCTGCATTCACAGCCTAGAATAAATGCAAACATCTGCCTGACTTCTGGATCTGTCCTTCCTTTTATTTGCATAAAGTAGTGGACTGTTCCAGTTTTTGATATCTGACTTTACCTGGAAGTCCCACAGATATCCAGGAGGGCAGGACAAGTGAAAGATTACTGTAGGTAGTATTTTCTTCACCAGGATCTATCCTTATTTTTTATTTCTCTCTGTTTTGTTTTCCAGGTTCCCGTAGGAAGCAGTAAACTCTGCTAGCCTTTGCTTTGGTACTAACTCTTCTGTAGCAAACATTACTGGAATTGCCAGGCAATTTTTCAATTCCTTACCCAATGGGAGGTACACTCTCCACTCCCAGGATCTCCTCTTTAAGTGTCATCATATTAATAAGGAACACTTGTACATTTCAGTTTCCTATGCCTATATCATCATGTAAACAGTGCAGTACAATCTAGCCACCACTGAGCTGTGTGAATCAACCAGCTGATTTAACAGCTCCCACTTGTATTGTTTTGCAGCCTTTGTTTACTTTTACTTTTTTATCTTTGCTGGAGCTCTGATAAATAGAGATGCACATACAACAGGGAGGGAAATCCAAGAATTTATGCTAGTGCAGCAGAATGAGAGAAGTACAAGTCCTTTCAGTGTTAGGATGACTTAGCAAAAAGAGTTGTAAGGGTAAACATGTTTCTTCCTGTGGCAGATAAAACAGCTGAGCCAACTTGACAGAATCATGCTAGCTAGCAGAAAGAAGAGGGTGTCTTCATAATACACCAGCAAAAGCCTAAAGCTGGGACTAGCAAGGAAGAAATTGCCTGTAGAACAGAATTTCTTAACTGCTGTATTTCTTCTTAGGGTTTCCAGCAGTTTGGGTAGAGTGTGTAACCAGTCATTTACCTCTAGGATATAGGATAGAGCAGTTAAGAGGAAATAGAGTTTCAACTGAAATTAGACCTTGTGTGCATGACTTTTAAGATGTGCCAGGTAGTTGATGAAACTGCCAGTTGTGGATTAGGAAGAATTACACTAACAGATATAAATGCCTGAAGGGACCTCTGTGGTCACCTGCTTTGAGCTTTGATGTGGTAGAAGCCAAGGATTTTCACTGAAGCCAAATAGGAACTACGGTAACTCCTGGCTCAGTTGCTGATGCACTTGAGTACGGCAACTTGTGTCTGAACCTGCATATATTTTGGAAACATAGGACTGAAGGAGGGCCATACAGGCACTGACCACTGAATCCAAAATCTACAGTTACAGGCAACTTTGAGCTAAACACAGAGTGCCAAACAGTCCACACATTCTGACTGCCTCCCCTTTACACTGCTCCTGCCCAGCAGCCCAGGCAGACTCCAGTCAGGATAAAATGATTCCTCTCTAGGGCATGGCAAGGTCTGCAAGAATAAGGTGTCTATAGATTTCTATATAGATTTGCTCATGCAGTGTTCTTCGTTTTTTTTCCTTTTGATGGCTTGGTTTCCCTCCACTCTTCAAATATAATTCTTCTCATGCACAAACAAGTAGCATTTTCCTTTGGCCACCTCTCATTTCAATTTGTCTTATTAATAATTTTTTTGGTTTTGCAGTTTTATTTCAAGTGCATTTTTTTTAACTTTAAAACCAAGCATCTGGACACTGGCTTGGAATCTGTTCATCTGGTACAGGCTGGTTATTCATTTGGCAGTCTAGTTCACGGCAACGAAACCTGACTGCATTGCCTCTGCAGCCCAGCTTGCTTAGTGCCTGGCACTGAGAGTGTCCTAGCGTGCAGCTGTGGTTCTGCTGTTGGGTTTGCTGGGAGGGAGGCAGGACCGTAACTGTACTTATCCTCATCACCTGTCTGCCTGGGAGAGGAGCCGGACAGCTCTGTAGAGCTTTGTAGAGAGTACATGCTCATGTGAGGCACTGATAGGAAATTGAAAGAGATCATCTTGGTTCTCTGCTCTTGCACTGATGTACAATTTAAATCCCAAGAGAGTGGCAGTTGTCCTTGGTCAGGATACTTACTGAGACAAATATCTAGTTCAGGTGCAAGAGCACATTTAATATCACAGCACAGGTTTAATACCTTGCCTTGCCTTGCCTTGACCAACAACTCAAGAAACCCATATCCTTCCTGCATGAGTGTGCTGGCAGCAGTTCCCTTGTAAGAAAACAGGCCCCAGTAAACCTCTGCTTCAGGTACATGCTAACTAGAAATGTTCTAAGATAGAACTTTGTGTATCAGCAGCATCCCATTAGCTGCACACCTTTGCTTCCAGACCATGAGCTTGCTCATCTATATGGACCCTTAAGTGACTTGCAAGCGCTTGCTTGCTAGCTGCTTCTTCTCAGGAAATATCCCAGCCAGCGGCTAGATTTTACTGTCCTTGCCTTGTTCCCTTTTCTAGTTCCATCTCTGTCCATTCAGAAGTGTTAACAATTTTTTTAAAGGATCTGGAAAAAGAACAACATAGACTGTATTTTTTTCTTGCATTAATTTGATTTTATTTCGTAAAAAAATATTTTTGTATTTCATGTAACAGTCACAATTTCTACTGCTGAAAATGCCACTTTACTTCTGTGGGATTTTTCCCTCCATTGTCATCACAGTATTTATTGAAATGGATGCCTGGTGGGGTTTTATGAATTAACAATTTCTGCAAATATTTCAGACCCTGCCATTTGTATAATCTAGTGCACTTGTGAAAACTGGATGGGGAAAAATCCTACCAAATCAGAAGGGGGTTGTGCTTTGTAATCATTCTGCATGGGGAAAAATGCTGACCCTTTTGTACAAGGCAAGGGGAAATTGCCAACTAGGAATTCAGCCCTCCCTGGGCCTCTGTAGCTGGCCGTGATGGGCTTTCTTGCACTGCAGTTGGCTGATGTAACTTCTGTCTTATTCTAATCAGAAAAGTCATGAAGGGCCTGAGCTTGATGACATTTTAAGAACCTTTTAATTCAGGAGGAATGCTTGGGAGTATCCAAGTTGTTGACTTCAATGGGAGTGAGTGGAAATGATCCATGAGAAAACTTGGGCTGATTTTTTTTTGTTTGGCAGCTCTCTAATGTCTGAAGAGCAGTTCACTTTGTGGGCTTCATGCAGTCAACAAGTGGGTTAGAGACTTCCTGAGGCAAAGATTGCAACTGGACTTGCATGTTTAGTTACAGCTTTTAGAAGGAGATTCCATGGTCCCATTGAAGTCAACAAGGGTAGAGTTAAGATCATGGATGAGCAAGGAGCCCATTCATCTTGGAGCTCAGCAGCCGCAGTTCTGCTGGGAGACAAGAAGATACAGCTTGTGTAGGCGAGACGCCAAATCAGCACCTTGCACATGTGTCCCTGAAAAGAGCCACAATGAAGTTCATCTTTTAAAAAGAAACAATCAGAGCAATATTTCCTTTCTATGGCAGAAACATTTTTAAGTAACTTCATTTTTTCCCTGTCTTCTCTTGCCAAATTTCAATAGCTTTGTGTATGGTTTTGCTCTGAGTCTAATAGCGTGTCAGAGCCCTTGCTTGGACCTCTGCCCAGGTCATTTAGGCCTTGCATTCCTTTCTGACTCTGTGCATTAACAAAGCAACAGGCACCCCATGGAAAGTTCATCACCGTGAAATCCTGGCACTTCCTAATCTCCATCGTAGGCACAATTCACCAGCAAGAGCTCTCGCCACCTCCTCACCTCCGTCCTGAAGCACAATGGTCTGCAGAAGAGAGGTCAGGCGAACCTGAGTGATCGTGCCTTACACGCAGGGATACTCGGTGTCTTCAGCGCGCTGATCTGAGTCACCTTGCTACGAAATGCTGTCTTAATGTGGACTGTACAGCTTCCTGCAGTGAGAAGCAGTTGTTGTCACATGGATAGATCCAACAGGTTAATCTCATCTTTTTTTAAAGAACTTCATGGGTTTGAACTTAGTGGGGGTGGGAAAATACCAGCTGTTAGAGGATGGATGAAGTCTCATCATTGAATTTCTCCTCCAGAGGAAGAAGGACGGAAGTTACTGATGCTGCAGTCTGCTTCACTTTATAAAAGGGATCTTGTATGTACAGTATTTTTATATCTCTGCATTCCCACCTGTCAGGATTTGAATCAGGATTAATAATATTCTCTTACTTAAGGAAAAAAAAGAATTTTTATTTTTACAGGGCTAGACTGTTTTGCGTTTTTATTTTGTGTCGAATTGCAGCCACTGTTACATTCTAGTGTTTTCATTCAGTTTATTGCTGTTGATCAATGTGTGCATTATATATTTTTATTATCAAGGTTTTTATTTTAAATCATATTAACCTGTATACAAACTAACTGTGGATTGCTAATTTATATATAAGGGGAGCACTTGGAGACCATATGAGGATTCCCCTACTTAGTTTACACTTGTAACCTAGTGCAGCCAGTCCATGAAACTCATTGTTTCTTATACAGAATGATCTCGTGGGTGTCTGTCACCCTGAGCAGATTGCCCCTGCCGTTCTTCCAGGCAGCACTGACGCTGTAAAGCTGTGAGAGATGCAGTAGGAAATGAAGCATAGCTCATAGCATGGACTGATGGGTGACTGAGCTCTTTGCTATCCTGACTCTGGCAGTGATGCCAGGGAGGATGCTGCAGCAGGAATCCCCGTTGAGGGTGACTTTGAGGGTTACTCTGCCCTGTATCCATGGATGTAGGGACAGTTTTGGTTTTGCCCCAGTCTCTCAAGATGCTCATTGCTTAGTTTTGCAGTTGCTTTGGAAGGTGGGTGTGGAATATAGCACTGACACACAGCAGTGGGTACTATAGACAGCTTGTCTCCTTTCTTTTTTGTTCGTTTCGGTTTGGTGTTTGTTTATTTGTTTGTTTGTGTTTTGTTGTTGTTGTGGAGGACAAGCATAAACCTACAGAGATCCCAGTTGACTAAACTTTAAAGTATGTGCTGTAGCAGGGTTCTGGCTGTGCGGTACTGCTGTGGATGCTCTGGCTGCGTTGTACACAAGTCCTGCTCGGACTGCTACGCCCAGGACAGGCAGCAGGATGCAGGTTTTGTGTTGAGAAGCTGCACTGCTCTCAGCTTCTGGGCTGGAGAAGCCATGAATCACCTCCTCTCTGTGAATAGGACAGGGCAAGGCTTAGCTGTGCAGTTTGAGCTCTTCCATGAGAGTCCCAGAGAGGACAGTGGCACACACAAGTATTTTCTACTTCATGGTAAACAGGTTCCACTGTATCAGTGTTCACTCTAAGTAGACTCCACAGTGTGTCTCCAGCTGCATCTGTGTACTGCAATATATTTAACAGAAATAACTGCAGTTGTCTCATTTAGCTCTTCAGGATAAACTTTCAGCCTGTTGAATCTAAATATTAGCCATGCAATCAGATGGATCAGTCAGAAGGCTTAAACTCCTCAGAGCTGCAAGTGTACCCTGCATTGCAACAGCTAATCCTTAAATATACATTGTGCACTGACAATAATCTGTCTATGCAAGCCTAGCTTTTTTATTTTTTTTTTTGACCCTTCAGTCTATAATTTTATCAGGTTTGGCATAGAACTTCTGAATGACATTTAACCAAAGTATCATGTCTGTGTGTGTACAGCATGTTTTGCTTCATACTCCTGAATTCTCATTGAATGTAAAGGGAACATTGCCTTGCCCCATGTTGTTCAATAAACAGCTGTATTTTGTTATCCACCACATCCTTCGTCTTTCTGTGTGCTTTTCTGGAAACACTCAAGTGGGGTTACACAAAAGCAGGAGAAAACAGCACTTTGTTCCATCCTTAGCTTCTGGAGCTCGGCTGCTTCCAATAATTATGTTCTTCCACTGTAATGGATGTAGCAAACCAACAAATTTATCTTTAATTTGATTATTTCATGATCAGAGAGATGGAAAAAAAGCATTTTAGTGTCTTGGAAGGGATCTGGGCTTTTTCATTTCCTGAGTGTATGATACTGAAAAATAGAGTAGTGTAATTATTTGCAATGGTAAGATCCTTTTTTCTTTTTTGTTAACATAACTTTTTAGTTTGCAAAAAGCTTGCTTGAAGAGAACGGCTCCCCAGGAACAACTAACACCTACAGTAGTGGGACAGAAGGTAAGGCTGTAACATGGCAAATGCCCTGTAACTGATATTTTCAATGGCATCAGCTGAGGATGCAGGTACATGTAGCTCAAGTACAAGCAGAGGTGAAGCCATTTCTATCACAAATTTGGTTGGTGGTAGAACATGCTAAAATAAAGGGGAGGTTACTAAATATGAAGTCTACATCTTAAGTCCAAACAGTAAACCTTTCTTAAATCTTTATTTACTCATTTTCCTCTATTTGCCCAGTATAACCTTTGTCCATGGGAGCAGAGAGTCCTTTCATGCTGTGCTGCTCAGTGCACGAGGCTGTCCCTACATGGGCCAGGGGTTTTCCTTCCCCAGCGCTGGATTGGCATAGGAGTGGTCTGACTCCAATGGAGTTTCATTTGGGCCTTGAGTAGAGGTCATGTCACAGCACTACCCCACAACTTTCAAATGCCTTTACATCTTCTTTTCCTCTAACCAACTCCATCTCAGCGGCCCTTAAGTGTTAGCACGAAGTGGAGGTAGAGAATAGCAAATCAGTTAGAAAATTAAAAGCACTAGGACACTGCAGTGGAAGAGACTGGTCGTAAAAGCAGGGCACTTAGAAACACTAAGAGCTCTGCCAACCTAAAATTTATTGCAGCCTCTTGTCTCAAGTGATGAGGTTGGTCTGTTTTCTTTGAAAGGCTTCTTTCATGCGAGCCTTGGCATGAAACCAAGTAATAACTTGGTTAAGCATTAGGCTGTGGTGGAAGGGAGGCCAGCTGGAGCACTGAGTAGCATCTTTCACCTGCTGCAGGGATGTACACACAGAGGGCTGTATGTGGGAACCACAAAAAGAACATTGAAGGGACACTAGGGACTTTTTTTTTTTTTTTTTTATTCCTGTATTGGAGGAATTCCTGATCTCTGGGTTTCCAAGTTGCATGCAACTCTCAACCTGTATGGACATGGGTGGCCATCGGTGATGGATCCATGTTTCCCAGGTATCCTCCAACCATGAGAGAAGAGAAACCACAAGATACTGCTTAAAGTCAACATTGCTCAGTATCCAGCATGTTAACTGCCTCTTTGGCTGTTCCGTCCTGTACTGCAAGGTAGGATTTGCAGGTAGCAGCTGCCATCTCCCACCTGTGCAGATATCCCAGTTGCTCATCTTCCACCCAGGTCCATGCTGTGTACCTGCAGGCTTTTGCCCACAAAGACTTAGCTGTGCACTGCTTGGGAGGACTGAGCCCTGTTTACAAGCTGCCAGTGGAAGGAGCTGCTGAGCTGGGGATGCTCACACACAGCAAACAGGTAAATGGCTTTTCATGTTCAGGTGGACAGCCAATGTTTGTGTGCTGGCACTCGCTTTGCATTGCAAACAAACATGGGTGGGCCAAACGTGACTCATGCCTGGAACTGATGCTCTTCTTGTTCACAAAGCAAACCATGGCTGCAGGGTGACCCAAAGCCTGTAACAAGCTGGGGTAACTGAGATACAAATGACTTGGTGTAGTAGTTACAGTATATATGTACCATTCCTTATTAGTTTCCTGAAGACCTAATCGGTTACATCATGTCTGGAGGTGGAGAGCATCCACTCTGCCATGTGAGACCCTGGTATATGCCTGAGAGTTTTCCTTAACAGTACTGAGCAAAACCATCTCCTACATCCCAGTCCTTTGCAAACAAATGATGGCTCCTGGCATCAATCATCTATCTCAAGTCAGAGGTACTTCTGAACATCACAATGATTTGTTCTTTCAGAGACAGTGATCCTTGAACAGCATCCTGAGTCCATCAGTTTTATCCTGCTTCACCCTGGCTGGAGTTCCTGACACAGTTAAAGGTGAAGCAGAGATTTAGTAAATGAAACCTAGGAACGATCTGCAAGTCAAGTTTAAAACAAGTACAGAACTTGAGTCTAGCAGCTGGGTATTTGTTGATTGTCTGTGTTTCTCTGACCCTAGAAGGCCCAAGACAAGCACTGGAAATGGCTCTGTCCAAACCTGCTCCTGTTTCATGTTGCTGAGGATGAGTAGCAGCTCTGAGCCTTGATAACTTAATTTTCATAGTTTTCTTTCCTTGGGCACTGCTTTTGCCTAGTAATAGCTCTCCTATCGTGTCCTTTCCCCCTCCAAATGAATATCTTCAGTGACTCATTTCATAGCCTTTTCAAAGCCAGGCTTCAAACAGACACAAATAGCCCCTAGCTGATGCAGGGTCTCCCAAACCACCAAAAGATTTCTATTTCTATATAAACAGTGTAATGCCACATCACTGAGCAATTTTTCCTGCCTATTTTATATTTGGATGCTGTTTCATTTTTATTAAAACACAGTTGGCAGTTGCAGTGCCTAATTATGAGCCAGAGGAACATGCACGTGTCTCACTAATGGGTTTTATGCCCAGGTGAGTGGTACAGAAGCACAGCGGCATCCCCTTCCCAGGGGGAAGGATGGACACTTACTCAAAGTGTGCTCCACAGTGTTGCCTTCCCCCTCTCTTCATCCTCCACAGGTGCAGGCAGTGTCTGAAGAGGGTTCACATGGATGTGCTTGTCACCAGAGGGTGCTTGAGGAGCCTGAGCTTTGTCCCAGCAGGGCTGGAAAAGAACAATTAGTAGTTTTAACAGTTAATAATGTAATAGATGGAGGTTTACCAGGGTAAAGATGGTGTCTGTAAAGAAGATGAGATGTCTGGCTGCCAGATGTCACACTGCATGGTGTTCTGAGAAGTTGTGCTCAGCATTTCAAGGGACACACAAACTCCACTCAAGCACTTCACTTGCGCACTTTTATTCCCTTGCTACTCACAACTGATGAACCACTGCAGGCCAGCCTGAGGGTGCATGTTGATGTCTAGGAATATTTCTGCCATTAAGTGTGAAGGCAGGTCCGGAGGAAGAGGTTGCTTGCAGCCTCCTCTCCAAAGGCAAAGGGAAGCATCAAGAACAAGGGTTTCTCAATTAATTTTCTGGTCTGCTAGCAAGCCCAGGCAGCTCATCCTACTGGAAAAGTTCTCGACTCGATGTAGCAAGTCCTGTGCACTGACAGGACTGCCCCTATTACTACAAGTAGCCTGGGAGGGTCAGTGCAGAGCATCTCAAGGGACAAAGGGATGTGTTGCTGCAGCACCTGAGGCACAGAGGACCCACAGCTGCTCTGAGAATGGCCATGACTGCAGATCTGAGAGCAGCTGTGTCCTCTTGACATCCCCAAGGGATCAGAGGGATGAAAAGCAGCAGTACAGGCAACAGGGATGAGCGGGTCTCTGCCAGGGAGATCTGTAATGCCCCAACAGCAGCAGATGACTAGGTCCTCCTGATGCTTTGCTCCTCTGGGAGCCTAAACCAGCTCTCCTGATGCCAGGAGTTAATTCATAGAATCACAGAATCACCAGGTTGGAAAAGACCCACCGAATCATCGAGTCCAACCATTCCCATCAAATACTAACATGCCCCTCAGCACCTCGTCCACCTGTCCCTTAAAATCAGCTGTACAAAGGTGCAAGTTCATGCCCTTTTGCCTCATCCCTAAGGATGCTGAAACAGCTGACCAAAGCTGATCCCTCCCAGCCCTGCAGTTCTTGGTTTTCTATATTTTTAGCTGAGAAGAGACTAGTTCTCTCACAAGTCCTGGCCAACAAGAATGCTTCCTGTCAGAGGCAGATAAACCAAGAAAGGGTGGATTTTCTTCTCTGTAGGACAGACACTGGTATCTGATCTGAGGAAGATGCGTGTTTGAAATCGATGTGTGCTGCTTGACAGGGTCCCAAGACCAGCAGCCACTGCAATTTGGAAATCACTTTCTGCTCAGCTGAAGACATTTTATTTTCTCTAAGTAGTCTTCTCATTTGCTCAGTTGCAGGTGTGCAAATAGAGAAAGTGTTCACTAGGTGAGAATGAGATAAAATCCCCAGCAACAATGGACAATTTCACAGTCTGGGCTGCCAAAACCTGTGACCCAGCCCAACTCACCTGAATTTTGAAGGGATAACACTCAAAATAAGTGTTTCAGAGAACTGGAAGTTGTTGCAGAAATAAAACAATGAATAATCTAAGTACAAATTATGATCTTTGTAGTTGGTTAGTGGGACATTTATGAAAGCAGCACAAACCTGGGCAAGAGAGGAAGCGTCAGGGGGCTTATTCATTGGGTCCAACACAGCACAAAGACTGAAGTTAGTGCTGGTCACCCTGTGACCTTAATATGTGCAGAACTTCACCCTGCAGGTTTTGGATCAGTCCCCAAAGCAGTTCAACTGCATGAACATGGCTCAGGGCTGGAGGTCCTTTGGTGGTTAAACTTTGTGTTGCACTAAACTGCTTTTACTTTCAGATAAAACTGCATAGCAGCTAACACCGATATATCTGCACTATGGAAATGGGACCTCGGCTCCCACAGAAGATTTCCGATACCCCATGCTTACTGGGTATGTTATTAACTTTTTTACATTCCTCACGTGAGTGGACTTAACTCAGTTTGGTGACAGCTGTGGTGTACAATTCAGTCCCTTCTAGTGAAAAACCTTTTCCCCCAATATCCTTAATAAGGGATAGGAGGAATACTTGTCAGTCTACCTACCGCTTCTCCCCCCAGCCCACCTCGCCCTTGGGAAATGAAGGGCAAATTAAAAGCACAAGCTTGAAAATAAACTTGGATCAGTAAATATAAATTATAATAATCTTGAAAAAAAGAACCAATGAAGGTGGGAAAATGCTTTATTTTCCCTTTAAGCTTTTTTTATGTCACTGATGGCAGTTCAAGCCCTGCATGCTGGGAGCAGGGATGCTCCTATGCAGCACATTTTGAATCATGGCTCTCTCTAGTGGCCAGACCAAAGAAAAAGAAAGAACTGTGCAGCTGCTCAGTGGCAGAGCTACTGCTGCATCTCAAGGCAGACAAGAGTACCAAGGCAGCTGGGTTTCAAGGTGCTGGCACCCCACTGCAGAGAGCAGGGAAGCTGTAGGGTCCCATCTCTTGGACATGCCTCCTGCATGGACTGACCAGACCACAGGAGCAACAGGCTAGTGAAACCTGTAATCCTAGCTGTGAGGTGTGCCTGTGGAGGAATCAAATCTGGGACACATACTACTGATGGTGCTGCAGTCCTGCAAAGCCTCGGGGTGAGAAGCATGAGTGGGGTCTGCTGGATAAAGCCATTTCAAGCCCTCCAGAATTCAAAACACCCAACGGATTCACTTCACACAACTCGATTGTGTCAGCACATGATTATTCACATTACAGCCATATTGCACTGGGATCATAGAATAACCAAGTTGGAAGAGACACACCGGATCATTGAGTCCAACCATTCCTATCAAACACTAAACCATGGCCCTTAACACCTCGTCCACCCGTCCCTTAAACCCCTCCAGGGAAGGTGACTCAACCACCTCCCTGGGCAGACTCTGCCAGTGCCCAATGACCTTTTCTGTGAAAATTTTTTTCCTAACGTCCAGCCTGAATCTCCCCTGGTGGAGCTTGAGGCCATTCCCTCTCGTCCTGTCCCCTGTCACTTGGGAGAAGAAGCCAACTCCCTCCTCTCCACAACCTCCCTTCAGGTAGTTATAGAGAGCAATGAGGTTTCCCCTCAGCCTCCTCTTCTCCAGGCTAAACACCCCCAGCTCTCTCAGGTGTTCCTCATAAGGCCTGTTCTCCAGCCCCTTCACCAGCTTCTGCACACTTGTCTTGTTCCTTTCAGTGTGCTGCAGCTGGGAACTAATAGCAGAGAGATTCCTCCACTAGGCTGGCCAGTGATCTTTGGAAGCATCTGTTTTATTTTATATCATTTGACAGCATGGTTGATAATGACCACTGACACCTAAACTACTGATCACTTGAAGGGTGGATGAGGTGCTGAGGGGCATGGTTTAGCGTTTAATAGGAATGGTTGGACTCGATGATCCGGTAGGTCTCTTCCAACCTGGTTATTCTGTGATTCTGTGAAGACTGGCTCACTAGTAGTGGCTTTTTTCTGTTGTTTGTGTGTCTTTAAATTTTTGGCTTTGGAATCACACCTATATCTCCTTGTCTGAATCCCATGTGCTTAAAAGAAAAGTGATGTGCTTATCTGATCCTTTTTTTTCTTTTTGCAGTATTTACCCTTTACAGCTTAATTTGGTTCTGTGTTACTGAAGGCTGCTTTCTACTCAAAGGACATTAGAGAGTTGCATTGAAATATTAATGTCCAGTGCATTACTTCATTAAGGAAATGATCTAAAAAGAATGGAGATTGAATTATGCCCAAAATGCCCTATAAAAACGAATGCTGACTGATTGCTTAATGATTCTCCTGATACATGATGCATTAGAGGTCTATGTTGACTTTAATTTTTCATGGGCTGAACTGTGTCTTACAGCAACCCCAGCCTGTTGGTTAATTGCATTTCCTTGTAACCAAGAGTATCAATCCTTTCTTTCCCTCTCTTTGCATATGTGGTATTTTCATGATATATGAATTGAGGTGTCAAAGTATGTTTTATGCTTGAGGATGTAACTGAGGCCACTAAATGTGTCATTCCTATTTCAGTGCTAGGAAGGAAACCTGTTCAGAAAATACACCTGCAGCTTGGGAGAGTGCTTGTGACGTGTTTTGCCTTTAGCCATGTGCACGTGAACTGTCTCGCAGACACACCAGCCTACGGTAAGAGAATGGTTCTGTGGCTAGAGCTTAATCTGGTGCTAACCCCTCGAGAATATTTAGACAGCAGAGAGGTTTTACCAAACTTCTTAGTTTTCAGGGCTTTAAGCAACCTTAAGTTGGTCTTCAGTAACAAAGAGTGAATTCTTCCAGCTCTGACCAGCCAATGTAAATATTAATAAATATGCTACAGAATGCAAAGGAACACTGCAATAGATCTTGTAGACACTGCTGTCCTTGATTCTAAGCATATTCCTTTCTCTTCTGGAGTCTTCCTTCTATTTGTTTCATTCCCTACGAAAATCAGTATGTTGGCCATCTGCAGAGCAGTTCTTTGAGCCTTCCTTTGTACAAAGGAAAATATCCAGGTTTTACCAGAAATGACTTTTTATAGCAGAAATGTCAGCTCTTTTTCCCTTTCAGTCTGTCCCTTAATCTCACTGTCTCATGCACTAGGGAAATCCAATCCTTGCAAAGTTAATTTTATTAATTGATTCTTATTGGATTATCTTTGAAATCAAATGAGCTTTAGCTGGGTGAACTGGAAAATGAAGAGCATGCAGGGACTTAAAGGAGATTGAGTTCAGCAGAATCTCTTTGCTAATAAAAAGTAGCTTGTGCAAAGCCCAGTTTCCTGAAACACTGGGGATTCCCCCACAGCAAGGGCCAGTAGTAGCAGAAAATATAATACTGGGAGTCAGGAGAGCTGGGTCCACCTTTCAATGCAAACTCCCAGAGCAGTATTGGCAGGGTTGAGGGTACCAGTGAAGGGCTCGAGCTCTGCAGGAGTAGCTGTGTGGTGCCCAGTAAGGAATATGAAATGCTTTGCCAAAGCCAGCTCTCTCCAGGGGAAATCTGGTATTTTGGAGGTATGATTTAGAAAATCAGCGTATTGGCACAGTCTGGGCTATTCAGCAGGAAATGTGATATGGATGTCGATGTGCCTGGCTCAGGGTGACAGCTGATTCCACGGCTTGAGAGGCTTTGATGCCCTCTAGGCAGAATCCACTGCACTAGTGTATCAGCTTTCTGAATCCAAAATGTTGGTGGTTAGCAAGTTGAAAACCCATGTTTTATTCCATCTGATCACTGAGATGCATAGCCATATCTCCACTGTGCCAGGAGAGTGTGCTGGCTACACAAGTTTAGTCTGATAAGACTGTGCTCTCCCTGGTGCTCTAGCTCAGCTGCTGTGATGAACTGAGACCTCAGGGCTAAGAGGGCAGTGCAGGGGGGAGCCTTTGAAAGAGGGGAGCCCTGTGTCAGTCCTGTTTCCACAGTGTTTTAGGTATTTGACACTGTCATTGGATTAAATCCTTAAATACCCTGGCAGCAGGGAGCTAAGCTTGGCACTTACAGGGTGCGCAGTCCTGGGGCTGCCCCACTTTGAGTAGGTGGGTGGAGTTGGTGTTTGTTTCTGTGGCTTCCAAGGCTTGTTGCTGGGTGTGCTCAGAAGATTTTCTGGGCACTGCGTCCCTCTGGGTGATGGCAAGCAGTGAGTTTGGGGGCCAAATGTTTTAAGTATATGCAGCAGCCAGACAAGAAGAAACTATGTGGTAAACAGCTGAAGGGCGACAGAGGGGACTCAGGATTATTGTGGAGTGGGGCACAGGGAAAAAGGACACACATGCAAAGGAAAGCAAAATAGAATTTTTTATTGTGTTTCTCCTAGAACAAATAAGGGTTTCTGCTTTATCTTCCTGGAGAAAAGGGAATAACTACTCCCTGTCTTGCAGTGTAATGAAAACACAAAGCAAATCTTCTAACCCCTGACAGCTTGAGATTTTTAACACAGTAAATAAGGCAACATGCTTTTTTCAAAGTAAAAAAAAAATAATCTGGAGCATGTGGCAAATATTATTAATAAGGTGTCCTCCTGGGCAGTGAATTCAGAGGTTGTCTCATCAGACAGTAATTACCAGCCCAGCAGCAGCGTCCCTGAGACAACTGGAATTTAGCCTCCTGACAAAAAATTGATTTTGAAGATTAATTGTCCCCTGTAGCACAGTTTTGGTGCAGTCTGAAATACAGAGAGGACAATTGTCCTTAGAGTTTAATAGAGCTGTCTCTTTGATATTCACAGAGCTAGAGCAGCTATATCCATTTTTGTCCTGACCTAAAGCTGATATGAAGAAGGCAGTTTCAGAGAGTTGCTGCTGTCAGAAAGGGAACAACCATGGGTGACATCTGTTCTCGCTGCACTCCTGTTTCCTCTGTTGGACGGAGGGTAGCAGTAAATAAACTTTGGTCTTCAGTAGTGACATTTCCTACTGCGGCTTTAACTGCACAGTGTCAGTGCTGCACAGTCTTCACAGCTTTCAAACCTGCATTGGAAAGACAAAGGTGGCTGGAGCAGTTTATCTTGATGTTATTTTCCAAATACCTATGAAAGAGCACTGCTCAGAGCCGTAGGGAGCTCAGCTGTCCCCAGAGAGGACTTTTGAAGTGTAGTAACACAAGCTTTGCTATCTCTAACTCACAGTTATTGTCTGGCTTCAGAGGAGGTGTTGATTGAGCTGGGGAGACTCTTCTGGGTGAAAATTCTTTTGGGATACACTTTTATCCTTTTCTGCCTTAATGTGGTTTATGAGCTGAAACTATCAGTGCTCCTCTAGCTTTTGAACTTATAGGTAAGTTATAGTGAAATTAGCTAGATGCATCCTAGGAATTGCAGCAGGTTCTTAACTAATGAGCCACTAGAGAATCCATACTGGCCCTTGCAGAAGGAAAATAGGATTTACACATTTGGCCAGAACTCATGTCTGATTCTCCCCAGGGAGCCCGGCTGCTGATTTCCCAACATTCTGTGTGGGGCACACTGAACTTGAGGTGGGTATTGAACCTCTATAGGCAGCAGTAGGACACTGGGTGAAGGAAAAGAGGGGAAGATGTGTGTCAGAAGGAAATTTTACATGATTCAGTGGTTCAGGAGTGCAAGGGCTGCTGGTTCAAGTAGATTCCTGAACGTCAGTGTGAAAGATTGGTCTCTTGGCCGGTTTAACACAGGCTTTCTGTAACATTTGCTGTTACACATCACATACGATTTCCTTTTTTATTGGAAAACTTATGGCAGGGTGGCTGAGAGATGAATTAGCCATGTGCTCAGTCTCTCCTGTTGCCCAGCCTGTCCTCTGTTCTGTGGCTGGGACAAGATTTTTTCATGCCTTCAGCCTGGCCTCTCTATTCAGATGTCCACATTTTCTGTTCCAGAACTCTTCCTTTTCAGGAAATGGAAAACCTGAAAAGTTATTTTCTCCAAGCAGGAGGGGCTCATCACGTGTCAGATTAAGATGATACCTGGGGAAACTACAGACCTGGAGGCATGGGGTCTTGTCTTTACATCTACCTGTAGACCTCCAGGCATGCTCTCAGCTCTTGTGCAAACCATGATGGCAAGTGCTTGGAAGTAGGAAAGTAAAGGTCTCTTCTGGAATAGCACTGATTTGGGACTCCCAGCTGCAGTGTTTAAGTGTTGAATCACAGAACGCCTGTAAGGCTGGCCTGCAAAAACTGTAACTGTGCTTGAGCTCTTCATTTCTCACCTGCACGCAACACTTATCCCATAATTCCTCACCTCCTTAACTTCTGACTTGAGAAACCCTCTCTGAATCAACTTACTAAGTTGATTCCCACTAGGTACTGCTGAGCCCTTGACAACATTATCATCTGGAGTCGGTACCTACCATCATCTCCAGGGCTCCTGGGGTTGCTGCCGAGCTCCCCAGCCACAGTCCCTTATTATCAGAGGGGAAGATGTGGAAAGGCGGAGCAGCTGATGGAAGCTTTGGGCTAGGATTAGCTTTGAAATGTTTTTCAGCTCTCTGAAAGTCTTCTCCCCACAGTACTGACAATAGTAAATGATTTTCAGCTTTTCCAGTCTCTCTTCTGTTCTGCTTTGTGTTGCTGATAACCTTATAGCAGGGACAGGGTTTCAAGGAAACAAAAGCAAACAATGCTGACTTAGTTTATACAGGGAGAAGGAGAGAAAGGGCAAAATCAAGGAAATAAATGTTGCGCTAGCTGTTTATTTTGAGGTCTACCTTGCCTGAACACAAGGTCCAGTGCCTGGGTCTCCTTTAGCAGACAGTGATGTTGAGGGATTTTGCCACACACCCCTCTGCAAGGGCAGTGTGTCTGTGGAGTGGCCAGTGTGTAACAAACCACTCAGTCTGCAGGGGTCAGCTATTTTTTTCCTGTATATGTGCAATTAGATTATTTGGCCACTTGGTGTCTCTGTGGGTTGGGGAGAGCGGTGAGAAAATAGAGGTCAGGCTGGAACTGGAGCCTGGTGGAAGCAGCATCTGTGATGGGTTTGCTCCTCGGAGATGAGGCTTGACAGAGCAGCTTGGCGACTCACTTTCCTCTCTTGTTTCTCTTAATGAGCTTCAGATTTTCAAATGAATTGGAAAGCAAGGAGAATTAGGTAACCGGCTCCCAAAGGGAGCTGCTGAGGATCTGCACCCGTTAGTGCTGCAGGTGTAAAATATGCCAAGACGTTCCCATAGAAATGTGAGAGGAGGGGTCCACATGCCAGAAAGGAGTCAAGAATCCAAACTCTTACTGCATGCTCCACGCAGGAGCAGATGAGGCTTAGCAAACAGTAGACTTGAAGTCTCACCGTTGCCTGATGGCATCTCACACAAGGTAAATGCTGTGTGCTGTCCAACCCCAGCTTTGTGTCAAAAGGAGATTCGGGATATTCCCGTGGCTTTGCAAGTGTGCTAGGCTGTCCTCTTGGACTGTTCGTCCTGTGATATTCAGGTACAGCCTGAATATTGGGATGGGATGAAGATACTCCCAGCAGTCTAACAGTATCAGAGTCCTAAAGGCAGTGGTTGCCACAAGGCTTCTGTTTATGCAGGATGAAAGTCTAGAATAGCTCTTAGTGGAGCCAAACTGTGATATCTCTGTGCTTTAGGTAGTGGAGAGCTGGTTGGGGTTGAACTTGCTTTGAGAGCAATATAGATAAACTGTATGTGATTATAGCCACAGTTGCACGTGGAAATGCCTCAGGAAAAGAAGTTTCCCATAGTAATTTCTGCTGGTGGTGCTAAACTTCTCTGTGATAATAGCTGGAGAATTGAACTCTATTGCATTAAATACTGTGCATATGCATAGTTAGATTTTTTGTTTCCAATCCTTCTAGTCCTAAAGAATTTGAAATCATGCTTCTGCAAACCCAGATCTGCCTAGATACAGACTTTTTCTCATGGTGATTCAGCAGGACTGTTGCCATTCCCTAGAAATATACAGAGCCATATATAAATCAGTACAATTAAAATAAGCTAAACGACCTTTTTCAAACCAAATAAAAAGTTCTGCTTTGGTTTGTCTCAAACAGTTTTAGCTCACTGCATGAATGTTTAGTTTGGATCTTTTATGAAGCTTCTGCCTGTGGTATATTTATCACCTTTCCCAGGGCCACTTCAGAGGGAGGAGAGCTTTTTTTTTTGTTGGGAAGATGGTAACTGGGAAAGCGTGCATCCCAGCAAAACAGCTTCCCTGAGCAGTTTCCCAGCCTCAGGGCAATTGAGCAAAATTGCACACAAGGTTCATGCTACAATTTGCTGTTGCTTGAGTGGGAAGATAAACTTGAAATGTCTCAATCTATCTGCTAAGCTACAATTTATGAGCTACAAATGGCTGAGTCTTAGAGGGGAATAACAGAATTGAAACAAATCCCTGCCACTCTGCCTCTGAAGGCAGAGACCAATGGAAAAATGAAACCTCTGAGTGGAGTATATGGATTTATAGAGTTGACAACAAGCCCTCTCAAGAAATGGCAGCAGTGCCATGGGGTCTGTGTGACAGCTCAAAGCAGCTTGGGGCCCAGATGTGATGGGCTTAAAGTGAGGGCCAAGGACTTGATGAAGAAATGGTCTGAGCAATACATAGAAACAGCAAAGGTTTCTGTGTACAGAACAGAGTATGTGAACAGTTCACAAGAAAAAAAAAAAAAAGAGGAATTTGTTTATTAAACAGCTTTCTAAGACTTATTAACTCCATTCATCTGAGGACAGAGAAGGTCCCTCTAAAGTCCTTGTTATTATTTGCCTGGAAATCAGTCAAGGTCTGGCCACGAATTGATGTTCTGTTTGAAACTCCTTCTTCAGTCAGTGATTTAAGTAATTGATAGTAGATTGCTCAGATGGCCAAATGCCTTCTATTAACTGAACTTTTAATTCTGTACTTCTAACAAAAATGACTTATACTTCATGTTTCTTTGGGACCTTTTATTCCAGCTTCTGGACAAGATCAAGACTTTGCCTTTTTACCAGAGATTGCTTCAAATATTATCTTTAAGGTTAGAAGCTGCCTGAATTTTTTCAGGAGTCAGACTAGGCATGTGGAACAGGTGCTGGAGGGTATCAATTCCTAAACCTCTCATCTCTTCCTAGGGAAGTTTGCTGAGAGTGAGTTATACAGACAAGTATAGCCAGGTTGTCTTCCCCAGGTGGATGCTGGTACTTGCAAACTTAATCAATACTCCTTGCAAATGTTAGAGGTCTTGACTTCACTTATCTACTGAAGAATAAAGAAATTTTATATTGATTCCACAGCTGCTGTAATAGTTACTGTGGTCTCTTGGGAAACCTGATAGTTGTAATTTCTTGCAATAGCTGAACCAGCTGATGCCCGGCGATGTCTCCATTTTTCCCCAATTAGGAACAGAGGCAGTTGTCTATGATAGGCTATGGCCTCCTAACGAGATCTAGACAGGAGGGAAAAGTGCTTTTAGAATTTAGGACAGCAAGATCCATAGAGGAGGTTAGCAAGAGCTGCCTATTAATCATAAAAGGTAGGATAAGTCCCTAATCTACAAACTCTTTTACTAATGATGATCATCCTTAATACAAAGCAGTTGGCTAAACACTGCATAAGCACTGAGCAACAGATGGGGGATCCAGTTCTTGATTTGTGTTAAACAAAACCACATGAGCACACAGTTTCCAGTATGGGATAATTCCTGAAAAAGTGCTCCTTCCATTATCTCAGAGGAGATAGTTTTAATTGATACTATTGTACCATATATGAAAGAATCCACTTGGAGCCCTTTGGCTGGATCACTTTGTAATGCAAAGTGGGGGGAAGTCCATCTCCAATTATAGCAATATATTTTTCCAGCCTGCATTGATGGAGTGTTGCCAGAGAAAGTCTCTAATCATCAAAGAGCATGTTAGTCTTAATGTGATTTTTGAAGGCCTCCTAAGGGGATGGCTTATGTCCTTCCAGGAGAAAGGCACTGCTGAATAAATTGAATGCTCCTTACCAATGGGACCCTGTGGAAATGAAGATTATTTTCCTGAAAGGAGAGGTACTTCTCCTCTGAGCAGCACACCAGGCACGCTGGCAGCAGATGCTCAGAAACATGCAAATAGCTGAGATTTTTCTCAGGGAATGCTGCCCAGATAGCCTTGTGAGTTATCAGTCTGGCTGATGAGCTAACAGAAATGTGCAAATGAGTCACTCTCCCCTTTGGGGGGATAATGAAGCCCAGTGGCAGATGCATCTAGAAACTATAGCTATCCTGTGCTGGCTTGTCCCCCATGCATCATAGAATCATAGAATCACCAGGCTGGAAGAGACCCACAGGATCATTGAGTCCAACCATCCTCGCATTTGGCTATAGGGCTTTCTCCTTTCTCTACCCCTGCCACCCAAGGGCTTTCCTATTTCTTGACACTGCTGCAGAACAACATCCAAATAAAATGCAGAAGCATCTCCTAACATGTGGGGAGCTGCCAGGATCTCTTCCTAAGAAGACTGCAATAAGCTGCCTTTCTCTGCAGCTATGGAAATGGGACTGAAGTGCAAGTGGACTTCAGCCACAGGGCTGTGACAAGCTGACATTAATAACAAACCAAATGCTTTTAGAAATGTGTTGCTTTGCATCTGGGCTTTCAAGGTGGATCTCAGCAGCCCAGAACCTCTTTAAAGAGATTATTCCCACTTGTCGGGGACAAGAAGTGTTAGTGCTGGGAGGTTCCCGCTGACTTCAGGGGTAAATAGGTACATGCTTGTCTTTGGTTCAGGATTTTAGATGCTGGCCATGGTGCTCGCCCTCCAGGGAACACATGCAGGCTGCAGTCATTGACTGCTGGGACACATATTGTGGTCCAAGCTGCTGGTAGCCTTGGAAATCCACCCATACCCGGCTCTGTCACAAATAATCCTTCATCTCTATTGGGAAACTGGCTGAAAATAGGGTGGTGGCTGCTCTGGTGGCTTAGACTATGGTCTGTCAGATGGGGTTTTAGTTACTTTCTGCTGGGGACTGGCACACACTAGCTAGGTAGGAGAGTGAGTGTTAGCAGGATGCTGGGCTGCCTCGTGGCACTGCAACATTGGTGCATCACAACACCCAGTGTGTGAGGACACTGGGAGGTACCAGCATGGGTATCCTTCATCCACCAGGCTCTAGGGAAGCCACATAAAAGCTCCCTGAATAAAGTCTGAAATGTTCCACTGATGTGATGCCTCCCAGTCCTGGCATTCAGTTGCAAATTTAGGAGCTGTTTAAAGGGGGCTTGGGAGAATTCTGGAACTCTGATGAGACAGAGGTCCACTCAGTCATCTGCATGCTCTCATCCAGCCCTGGAGACAAAGGTAGCAGACTCTACTGTCATGAGCAAAGCCCAAGCACTTTTCCACTTAGATTCCTGCCTACTGGCACTCCCTTCACATCTTGTTCTGCAAAGGCATGCTGTTACTCCTTGGCTGTCTTTCTCAACAGAAGCTAATGAAGATGGGAACATCTTAGCAGTTGGTACTGTGTCCTAAGGATGTAGATCAAGATCCAGACACTAACCCTTGTTGGTTAACCTAGAATGTCCCTAAACCTCCCATGGCATCAGGAGTGCCATGTAGGCACCCATCATAGCAGAAGCCCTCACAGATTCTGTGCTGGTTTTCCCACTTATTCCGTGCCTCATATGGAGGTGGGAAGAGCTCTGGTCTTGGCTACACACTCAGTCATTGGCTTTGCTGAGGACACAGTACAGACAAGATGGTGTGCAGCTTCTTGCATGTAGGCTCACTGGATTCAGCCTGTTTTATTACTTCTTCAAAAGGTGAAGCTGGAAGCACACTTTTTATCCCTCTTTGGCTGAAAGGCTCACCCTGCGATCAGATAGGCTGTCTGAGTCCACATTTGCAGGTAGCCCTAGAAATAAATTTGGCTGTTTCTTAGGAGCATAAGGTTTAGCAGTGTGCTGTCCTGGAAAGCTCTGCTAATATGCAGCCTACGCTAATTATACTGTCTAAAGGAGTCTTCCCTGGGTGGCTTATTTTGTTCTGACCCTTCCCTCCAGCTCTGTATAAAACAAACTATCTTGGCAAAAGTCAAAGAAAAACACTGAAATCTTCCTGGATGTCTGCCCACAAATACTCCCTTGCTATCGTTGAGGAGGGCTAGTGAAAGCATGTGTGGTAGCTTTGGCTCTCTGGCTTGAGCTCAGCGCTCGCCTGCAGGGTGATGCTCGTTGCTGTGGGGCTGTGTGGATGGTGGTTTCCTGGAATGCAACAAGTGAGCTGTCTCAGCAGGCAGTTCAGGGAGCACTGGAGTTAACACCAGCCTAGCTGGCTTCTCATTGCCAGTGCCAGACTCTGCTAGAAACCTCTTAATGCTCTCGTTCTTCATTCATACTGCCAGGCAGGTCTCGAAGTACACAGACAGTGCCCAAGGATAACTGAAGTAATTAAAAGGAGTGTGGGTGTGGAGAGGGAAGCTGTGTTTATGGGTTGCAGTAGCAAGATTAAGTGCTGGAGATTTCTCCTGAGTCCAGAGAGGAGTTTGTAGTCCCCATGCTGCGCTCAGGGAGTTGCTGGATACTATAGGAAATGGGAGCCACGAGAGAAGGATTGAGGCTTATGTGACTCACTGTTTTCATACAGTGGTTTATTCAGAAGACAAATCCCAGTTTGAAGCTATCTGTGCCTTAAAGCATCTCCCACCTTCTCTAGTGCTGCTGTCCTGATGCTGGAAGTTATGCTGTTCCTCTGTTGGCCTTTGCCCTTAAATCTGTGTGTAAATTTATTCATTAGACCATGTAGATCTTTGCTTAAATTAAATAGGAGAACAGAAGTAGTGGGAAAAGTTAATTTGCTCTAGCAGTAATCTGAAAAGTTGATTTTGTCTAGGAGTAGCAGGACTGGGCATGCAACTGTTAGATGCCCTTATCAGATGGGGACGAGGGGTGGTCTTGTGAGTAGCTGAAAGCTGCTGGTGTGCAGCTGCCCGAGAGACGTGCTGCATGGCAAACTGCAGTTCCCCACAAGAGGAGGGATGTGTCCTGCA
This sequence comes from Clamator glandarius, assembly GCA_033459285.1. Classification (NCBI taxonomy): domain Eukaryota; kingdom Metazoa; phylum Chordata; class Aves; order Cuculiformes; family Cuculidae; genus Clamator; species Clamator glandarius. The sequence goes on along the minus strand of JAUNZM010000332.1, from coordinate 1,956,516 downwards.
GCAGGTGCTCTGCGGGTGCCCTGAGTCTGCTGTGCTGCTGTCTGAGTGGAGCGGGCAGGACTTCATAACCCAGGCAGCATCTTCTAGTCTGAGGTTTGGGGTTTTTTCCATTTCTCTGTCTATACGCTAACAAAACTAAAGCATCAAGTAATGAAATTTTTCCATTTGAAGAAAATTGGTAAAGCTCCAGCACAGAGCTGAGTAGAGAAATGCCCCTGTTCCCTACAGAAAGGATGGGAAGGAGAGGCAGAAGTGCAGAGCTGCTAAGGGTTTTATACAGTGGCTGCTTTGCTGGATGTCCCCCTGCACATAGATGTCCCTCTCCCAGGGCGGGCCAGCCATGCAGTCACCCTCAGCCACATTTAGGTACTGCTAGCCCTCAGCTCTGGCAGCAGCGATCTCTGTGGTGACTGCAACCCCCATGGGAGATTCTGGTGAATATTTAGCCTGTGTCAAGCTGTGCATGCTACTGGCTCTGGCCAGGCTGTGCCACCATGGGCTTGTCTTGTCTGCACAGGACTCAGCAGCTCTGGCAGTGAGACACAGGAGGCTGGAGCTGCTTGAAATAGGTGGGAGCATTAGAAAAGTTTCTTCTGTATCTAGCCGTAGACCACTGGGACTTGGCAAGCCAGTGCTGGAGACTTGTCAAACGCTGTTCCTCCCGTTGGCCCGTGTTTTCACCTCTTGGTACTTCTCCAGCAGCTCTGGGTAACTGCCTAATTGTGTTACATGACACCGTCCCAATGGGAACAGAACTTGAATTTGACCAATTTACTTTTAATAGAAGAGTAACAGTTGATAGAATAGACTAATGTATAGTTGTTTTCTTGTTGCGGTTAACATTATATGACAAACAATATGTGATATTAATCAGGTGTTCATTAAAGGTTATATATAATGTACTGTATTTCTTCATCTCCTCACTCGTGTCTTCCTCCCAAAGCATCATTCATGTCTATATGTTTCTTTACATTTTTCAAAGCCCTCTGCAAATATTAACTAATTAGTCCTGACAACCCACTATACATATGCTTTAATTAATTAGCACCCATTTACTTAACTTGCACTGTTTCATTAAATATATATTTAATGTATGTTTGGGAACTTTAACTAGAAACATTACTGTGGATTTATACAAATTATGAGTGCAAAATATGTTAATTGTAGCTGGAGGCAGCAAAACTCAAATACCAAGGTATTTAGTGAAAAATATGTTGTGGTGGCAATTAACTGTTCCTATAAAATGCATATGTTGTCATGGCCTTGAAGTCATCATTCACTCTGTGTTGTTACCATAGTAATCCTGATAATTTGCTTCCCATAATGTCTGTCTGTACACTTTGTTAGTTTAATTTTCCAGACTTGCAGAAGCTCAGTACTCTGTGACTGGCAGCTTGCTGTGAATTACTCAGATCTGGAGTGTGCCGATACAGACAAGTGAATGCTAATGCTTAGTCTTGCTTAGGGACATTGAGTAACCTTCCGTATCATAATCCACCTAGCAAAGCAGCAACAAGACTAGTAACTGTGTTATGGTTCTTGGATAGCTCTGTCTGGGGGTTGTCATAGGCATGAGGGGTAAAACCAAGTATATCTCAACTTACCATTACAGGCCATCATTCTTGGTGTGGACAGAGAATTTACTGCTGTAAATTGACCAGACTCTGTCTAGATTAACTGCATTGTTACTGCTCCCTGTAGTTATTCAGGGTGGAACTGCCATGGGTGTCAGTGAGAGTTTGGAGCCAAAGTACCCTTGAGGATTTGGGCTGGTTTGCCTAAATAATTCTCTTGCCTTTGTCTCTTCTTGTTGCAACCTCAAGCACTAAGCAGTTAAAGTGCTGCCTGCTACCCAAGAGGCAATCACAGCTCAGTGATGACTGAAGTGTTTTTCTAGGAATAAATTTGTAAATCAGAAGATGAAGTGTTGAGAGTTTCTACAGGGTTGTGAGCGTCATTTGTGTCATGGAAACATGGCTAGAAATGAAGCATTATTTGGACAACTTTGATTTGGGCTAAACCCTCCAAATCACACTGTATTAATAGAATTTTTCATTATTTGAAGTCTTGGGGATTATTTCACCTTTTCCATCTTCATATACCTTAGAGAAACAGTGAGCCAGAATTTTGACTTGTTGCCTAGAGGCAGCTCCAAATGTAACTGTCCTTTCTTCTCTGATATTTAGAGATTTTTCTCCGAAGCTTCGTTCTTAAAACTCCATGTGTTTTACTTCCATTTGTTTTTACTGTCCTGTGAATATCTCGCTCTTTGTAAGTAAAAGGTGATGAGTGATCAGGCAATCCTGAATGGTGTGAAAGGGACAGGTGGTTGTTGCTACTCATCCCATAGGGACTGGTTGTGGTAGGAACACTAGCAGTAAGCTCATTTCAGTTTCAAGGAGGGTTTTGAGTGCCATTGCAAGTCTGAATGTATGTTCATTTGATTGCTGTGCTTCTAAAATAGTGAGCTTTCCATGCACAAAAAAAGCTCTTGGCGATGCCTGATCTTTTACCTTGAGACATGTTTCCATACAAACTGTGTTAGTTTGTTATTCCAAAGAGGTATCAGGGTTTGAGAGCCATTCTGGGTCTCCTCCTTCCCTTGACTTATCTTTATCAAGAAAATTCTTGTAAGCTAAATACAATGCCTCATGCGATGCCCGTTGCCTTCAGGAAGGCTTTCTGCAGATACTCAGCTGAGGCTTTGCAATCTGTCACAGGAGAGGCAAAAGGAGAGGGCAAAGCTCTTCATTTTTCAGGGCAAGCAGGAGTTAAAAGGAGCAGAAAACAGCAGATCTGTTTCGAGGACACACATCAAAACCAAGCACGTATTGTACGGCATAATAACACTTCAGAGCAAGCTTCACTCAGAAGTGTAATGAGGACCAAATGGCATGACACCAAAGTAACTACTGGAACAAGAAATATGACTACATTTTGGAAAGAAGGATGCTGTAAACATTTTTTTTTTTTTTTGGAACAGTGGTACTTCTTTCTCTTCTGCTTTTATCAGAATACTGAAAGCATTCGGTAACATTATTTCCTAACCTTGTTTTTCCTTCCAGCAATCTTTTCTCTTGTCCAAAAGAATCTTATAAGAATGTAAGAATAAACACACTTGATCTATCCCAGTGTCTTATTTACAGCAGCATACAAGCAAGCATGGCAGTAGTTTTCCAAACATTCTTGCTTCCAGCAGTGTAAGGCTTTCATTTAAAAAAAAAAAAAAGACAATATCGGTCCTTCTACATTTTTCTTAAGTGAAATTTTTTGGTTGTTAGTCTGTCTCAACTTCTGTCATCCAGAATAAGGATTTCCATCACTGCAGCACACATTTATGAAGAATCGCCTCCCACAGATTGTTTTTATTGTTTCATCTGGAAGCCCTTAGCTCTGGTTTGGAGAGAGTGCATGTGCAGTCTTGTACCTCTTCCCTTTCTCCATGCCACTCTTGATTTTATGGATATTTTCATACTTCCCTTAGCTGTCTTTTTCCAGGTTTGAAGAAACCTAATCTATTTAAGCTGGAACCATTTCAACTAGCTTTGACAGCTACCTCAGGATGAAAATATCAGTATGTGGAATTGCCATTGGTTTGTCCTTAACTTGTGGGAACGTGTTTACTGAAATGAGAGCCATTCTCAGAAAATGGAGCTTTGAGTAACAGGCATTCAGACCAGTCTGAAGGCTCATGAATATGGTGACATTGCAGGATCTATTTTGATGTTGTTCTTGTGATAGATGACTATGAGGAAAAAGAGCCAAAAGCATTTTCTTGTTTTATTTAAGATTCTTCTGGTAGATTTCAAGTGTGCAACATCACAGCTATGAGAAGAAAACTAAAATGTTACTTCTTAGAGCACTGAAAAAAATGTAGGAGTATTGATTATGCTGTTCTCTTCCAAACCCACATTATCATCCTGAACAGATGTGGAACATGTTAAGATGTTAGGCAAGTCTTGCTGGTGCTTTTTAACACTTGCTTTGATAGATAAGGATAATTCAATTTGCTCCAACTGGGAACACCTCTAGTGAAAAGGATAAAAAGTTGAATTAAAAACCTCTTGAGACAGCTGCAAACACAATCAGCATTGCCTGGGAAGATGCACATTGTTGGCCAGCTATAAGTCAGCTGCTGCTCGTTGCTTTCTCCCGTAGTATTTCAGACTCCCTCCCTGTGATTCACCAGTTCATTAAAAAAAAAAACCTACTGTGTCAGACAGATTATTCGGTTCTTTTGAATAAAGATACTCCAGTGTTGTCTTGAGGCTTCTCATCTTTTTCTGAAGGATGTTATTTATCTTGACCATCTACAACAGCACAGAGTCCTCAGGAGAACCTGAAAATTGTTTTCTTGGGATCTTGGATTTTAATAACTTATTTCTTAAGTGGTAGCATTTTTTTTTCCTGTGATCTTAATTAGAAAATAATTAGAGGGAAACAGAGTAGTAATTGGTGCACTCTGGTCCTTGAAGTGCTTCTGGGGTCTGCTCTCTGAGGTGCACTAGTAATGGCTACATGTGCATGTGTCTACAAAGCACCAGTGTAAAGGCCTATTTATCACCTGTACCAATAAGCTCTTGGAAGAGGGACTTGGTGAGCCAGGTGTGATGCTAAATCCTCAGGATTTGTCTGCACAAAGGCAGATTCTATTTTATGACTGACTTCCCTGATAGCTGGAGTTGTTTCCTGAGCTTTGCCTAGCAGTGAGAAGACCAGGTAAATTCTGAAAACTTCACCAGTCTGCCAAAACATGGGTGGGAGAAGGAAAACTTGCCACCCCAAGCCTCTGCCTCATCCAGAAAATAATGTGATTTGATGACTGTGGACTCTTCTGGCATGTGTGTTTTTAATATCTTCCAGACTCGTTAATTTTTTGGGAGCATTTTAAGAGTGTTGGTCGACAAACTTTCATGTGGCACTGGTTCCAGCCCTATTTCTATCATTTTTTCTACTATAACTCAGTTTACCTCCTTTAGTGCTTTTTGTTCTCCTCAGAGTTTTCAAAGCAATATTTGCAGAAAAGATTTTGTGTGGAATTTGCTAGAATCAAACATACATTTGTTTTGTGTGTGTGCATGTGTATAAAACTTTGAGAACATTCTTCTTGAGCAACTTCAGAGTGGAAACATGAAGCCAATGTCTTTAAAGATGCATGATTAGATTTCAGAATTAATTCAGTATGGTCTCAGATAAAAGCCTTTTCTTTCTTTAGGAAAATCTGGACCCCAATTTGAATTTAGCAACTTTCTTTTTGGAATAAAGAAATACATAACCAAAAGCCTCTGCTTGATGCAGACTAGCATAAGTGCAAAATGTTTGAATAACTGCTTTGAAGTTGCATCTCGTAAGATTTTTCTGAAGCTTATTTTGCAGCCTTCAGAAACACCTGAGCTGAATTTACCTGAAAAGGACATTACTTTCTGGTTACTTAAATCCACTTCATATGCAGACCAGAGTTTCCGCTGGCTACAGAAGTCTGGTATAGTTCAAAGCCTTCATGAATTTGCAGTGTTGCTGCGTGTTGTTAAGCACACAGGACCATGTCCTTCCCCAAAGTTAGCATCGCTGTTCTCTTGATGAATTCAGAGATATATGCCTCCATAAAGTCTGTCTGCTGCTCTTCCCATCACTTCTTCATTTTTCAGTGGGTAAAAGAACTTTTTAGTTATTTTCATTTCAGTAAAAAAAGAAAAGGCAATATTGCTTTTTTAATGGATTTGGGTTTTTTCCTCTCTGCAAAAACCTCATGGGAGAATGTTGTTAGGAAGAGATGACTTGACTGTTTTTCTGTTTTGTGAGAGATGGATGGGAGGTGAATGGGGAAGATTCCAATTAAAATACCTTTTCTTTATTCTCTCTTTGGCAAAGTATGTTCAAGGAAGATGAGAAACTGTTCCATTTTAGTGAGGCAAGTACTAACAATAGAAGTCAGAGGAGCTGCAGAAAATTGGGTTGGAAAGGCCATGAGTCTATTCCTTTCTTCCTGTTTGAAGGCAGGATTGATTCACCTTGCTGTGTCCCTGACAGATGCTTTTCTAAACGGTTCTTGAAAGATTTCGGAGAATCTAGATCTCTCATTGCACAAGCAATTCCAGTTCTTCTCTGTCCATTTTGTTTGGTTAAATACAAAGAATAGTTTCTGAATTTCTTTTACTGCAGTGCAAGCCCATTATTTCTTATCCAGACCATCACAGAACAATTGATAACTTATTTTCAGTAGTAACCTTTTATTTTAAGAACATGAAATGCTTCTGCTCTCTTTTCTAAGCCGAACAGCTCCTATTTCATCCTTTCCTAGCACACTGAATTTTCCACACCTCTGACCATCTTTTTCTGCAGTTGACCCACATATTTCTGAGCTTGATTCAGGAACTGGACACAAGACTCTGGCAGAGCTGGGTAAAAAGGAAAACTTTCTGACTGTCTTCTGGGTAGCATAGGGGGTTCTGCAGCCCTGGACAGTGCCTGTCTCCTTACAGTAACTTTTTAACCTCCCTAACTCATGATCCTACCTGCTTCAGCTCTGCTGCCTGGCCTGTGGCTCTCCAATTTGCTTTGAATTACGCCAGTGAATTCTTCCAAATGAATTTGAATTATTTCCAATTAAATTTGGACATCACTTGACCTTTATTGAATTGCATTGTTTAAAACTTTCAGCAGCTTATCACTACTACTTTGAATTTTCTGCCCCACAACATGCTTACAGCTCTTTCCACCTTGGCAGTATGTGTAGATTTAGTAAGTATTTTTGTCCATTCTTTATCCCCTTCTGTACTGAAAATCTCGAATGGTAGCAGACTAGGACTGCCATGTACAGATATTGCCTTTTGACTTGTCAGCAAGCCACTGGAAATGACTCCTGAAGTCTGCTTTTTCCCAGCCTCTTCTGCCTCATCACCGCTCTGCCTTGTTTCCATACATTTCCCATTTCCATACATTTCCCATTTCCATAGCTGGTCTATAGTAACACCAACGGGACCATGATAGACATCTCTGAAAGTCGGGATTCATTGCTATTTGTGCTTCTTTACCCACCAAACTTATTCATACTCCATTAAAAAGAAATCAGGTTGGTTTGAAGTGATTTAGTTTCTACAAATCAGTGCAGGGTATTACCCATCTCCTGTCACTCAGGTCTAGTGGAAGCTGGCTGGTCTTCATCACCACAGCTCCTCCTTTACCCATATCAAAAGACTGAGTTTTCTGCTTTGCCCTGTGCAGAGATCAGGACCATCTTGTATCTACTCCAGTCCTGGGGGTTACACTTCATCTAGCGCCGATTCACTTGAGTATATTTTCACAAGCGGTGACTTCCACAGAAGCTGGAAAGAGATGAAAAAATAACTCCAAAATAAACAAGGAAAGGCTTAACAGTTCCAAACTCAAGAAGAGCTCATTCTTTTCTGCTTGGACTTACCCCCCTCGAAATGAATACATCTTTTTATGTTTTGATGTACCCCAGGTGAAGTGGGAACTGAGGAGGGAGGAGTGATAAGGGCTTAGCTGAGGGATTCAGGAAAGGCAGAGGAATAAGAGCAGAAAAGTCAGCAGAGTTGAAATAATATCTGGCACTCTGAGCTTATCTTCTAGAGCAGGTCTTCATACTGTGCTGAAGACTAACTGCATTCAGGGCTCCTTCCCTTAATGTTGCATATCTGTAGGAATGTTATATTTGTGCTTCAGTTTGCCCCTCTTAAAGTGAAACACACAACCCTGAAGACCTCTGTTTTGAGAGGCAGTGGTGAGGAGAGCCAGGGATTTAGCATCTCTGCTTTCAGTGGAAGCTACAGCCTAAGAACCAAGGACAATTTATCTGAATTTACCAGTTCAGACCATTGGGGTGGCACTTGTGCTGAGACATACTGGCAGGTGGACAGGTACTGACACTTGTGCTCAGGTACCGGCAGGTGGTCAGGTAGCTGCCTTTCAGGTTCAAGTGAAGGAATTATCTGGTCTTTGGCATCTGTTTGCAGGTGCTGTACAAACCAGTGCTAAAACTAGGTGAGTGTAACTTGGTCAGAATTAGAGCCCCGAGGTGCACATGTGATGTATGCATACATCTGCGAGTCATCTCGGAGGTCAGAATGGTGATATACAGCCAACGTGCATTGGTTACTTAGAGTATAAGGTTTTCATAGAATCATTAGGCTGGAAAGGACCTGCTGGATCATCAAGTCCCACCATACCAACTGACTTACTTTGACTTGCTCTTAAGGGGTGGCATATTTACATTGTGAATCTGTGGAAATATTTCCTATTCCTTCACAATACTGCATAGTTTCCCTTTTTATTTTATTTTTTTCCCTAGGCAGCTGTTTCTGTCTGTGTGTTGTGGGGATTTGTCCTGCTGTATAAATTGAATTTATTTTCTTTCCAAACCAAAACTGCAGCTGACGCATCCAAACGCCTCACTTCTTCTGAGCTAGAGCCATCTCAGAGCATGGGTTGAGCAGCTTCTGCTGTGTCACATAATAGTAATCACAACCCTGTTCTTGCAGCTAGCCAGATGAAATTTCCATCAAATTAAGACAGCCCCCAAACTCTTTATACCACTGCTACACAACCAGGAAGCATTAGATAATGAAATAGGGAGAACACTGGGCTTGTTCAAAGGTATCACTCCACCCCATCAAAATCCTGCTTCTGAGACATAACTGAAAATGCTGGTGGGCAGCTCTCCCTCTTTGCACTGGGAGATACTGGTGAGCTGTGCTTTACCTGCACAGAGAGTATTTCTGAAAGGAAGGAACAACTCCTTTGTTTCTCTTATATCATCATCTCTCCTTGTCGTATAAAGATCATGCAGATCTCCCCTGTGGTCTGCGGAGGGTAATGGAGTGGTCTGGGCAACTGCTGAAATCTGCATTGCCATTTTAATTGTCTCCATCCCTCCTGGGAGGGAGGTGTAGCTGCCAGTGATGGTGGCAGTCACGTGCCAGCTGGGAGACAGACCTGAACAGATTGATTGCTCTCAGGCAGATCCTTTAAAACCAGGTGGCAGACTGAACTGTTGTTTCAATCAATAACATAAATACTCTGTTCACTTGGCCCTGAGAAGGTGGGAACTCTGCGTGGAAGAACAGGCATTAAGATTATTTATTGTCACGTGGCACAGAGATAAAATATTGGGTTTCCTCAGCAGTTTGGAGACTAAAGCGCATTTAAACCCACTTTTGAAATCTAATTAAACTGGAACAAATGTCTTTGAACACCTTTGCTTTGCTGTAAAACGGACTTATTCCTCACCTAGGAATTTATAGCACTTTGGTTACCTTAATACAAAGGCCAAATTTGCTTGGTAATCAGGCACAGGTTATATTGCAAAACCATAATATCTTCTCATTTCTGGACTATATTGTTAAGACAACCATAAATAGCCTGGCTAGGGAAGAGAGGAATCCTAGAGCAAAATAACTATGCAGACTTCCCTCAATCGCTGATCACACCCTTTTAAAGAGGTTTCTGTAGTTTAAATCATGGCAGATGGGGATGGTAGCTTTCACTGAGGAAGCCTCACACTTAAATTGCAGAACTTGCAGCTAGAATAAATTGAGGTGTTTGGATGTGCTTCCCCAGCAGCTTGGAATCCAGAGCTTGTTTGCAAATGTCTCCAGTAGTTCTGCTTCTTATCTCCCTCCCACAGCCTCATCTAACAGCTAGGCTGGAAAGGGGCATTTCCCCTGTTACTTAACTCTTTCTCACCTTTTCCCCTTTTCCTGCAATATCTCCACTCACCCTTAATACCCTGTTCCACTTCTTCCTCCCAGTCCCAAATATCTTGGGTCCTCTCCGAGATAGCAGCTATTTCTAAGTGTTGAAACATTGCAGGGAGGGAGGTAGCTTTACTCTCCTTTCTCCCTGGGGGCTGTAGTGACAGTTACAAGGATTCAAGTGCTCTCCCTCCTTAGCTGAGATCTGCTGCTGAAATATCTGGTAGTCCAGCCCATGTTGTTTATTTGGCTGCTGGCCTTTGAAGGATGTGCTGCCACAGAATTGTCATGAGCACTGCTCATTGAAGCAAATGAAAACAAATTAGAGGCAAAGAGATTATGGCCTGAGAAGCAGCAATCCTGCCAAGATGTGTCCTGATGTCCAATAGCTCTTAAACTGTCTAACAATTTAGACTAAGGGAGATGCCCCACAACAGGTACTGGCAAACAGCAGCTCTGCCTGAGTCTTCTTCCAAGGGTGGCTCCACGGATTGTACTTCCAAGGTGCTCCAGGCTCTGAGTAATAAAGCAAAAAAGCAATGAAATGCTCTCATATTGTGGCACAGCATCACCTACCTCCATGCCCAGAAACATGGTGTGTCAGCTCCTGCAGGCAAGTTTCACAGAACTGCAGAATGACCAGGTTGGAAGAGACCCACCAGATCATCAAATCCAACCATTCCTATCAATCACTAAACCATGCCCCTCAGCACCTCGTCCACCCGTGCCTTAAACACCTCCAGGGAAGGTGAATCAACCCCCTCCCTGGGCAGCCTCTGCCAGTGCCCAATGGCCCTTTCCGTGAAAAAGTTTTTCCTAATGTCCAGCCTATAACTCCCCTGGTGGAGCTTGAGGCCATTCCCTCTCGTCCTGTCCCCTGTCACTTGGGAGAAGAGGCCAGCTCCCTCCTCTCTACAACCTCCTTTCAGGTATTTGTAGAGAGCAATGAGGTCTCCTCTCAGCCTCCTCTTCTCCAGGCTAAACACCCCCAGCTCTCTCAGCCGCTCCTCATCAGGCCTGTTCTCCAGCCCCTTCACCAGCTTTGTTGCTCTTCTCTGGACTCGCTCCAGAGCCTCAACATCCTTCTTGTGGTGAGGGGACCAGAACTGAACACAGGATTCGAGGTGCGGTCTCACTAGTTCCACATTTCATGGTGTAATGGATAATAAGGACTAGAGATTGGAGGAAGAGGAAGGTGATGGCATCTGACACCCCTCCTGCATGAGGGTCCTGAGCTAGGAGGAGACACTGACCCGGGGATCTCAGCAGCTTTCAGTCAGTCTCTTGCTTCAGAAAGAACTCCAGGCTTAGTTACAGCTTCATGAGAGGTACCGTCTCTTTCTAAGTCCTTTCTGTGTGAAAAGGAGGGAAGGTAAAGCCTGGAGAGGATGAATGATGGTGGGATCAAAGCCTGCAAACAAGAGCAGGGATTGACTTCCCAAGGCAGCTGCCCAGAAGCAAATAAAGTCTACAGCCAGATTCTGTGGAGAAGGTTGTTTACTCTGCAGGAAGGTCCCTGGATGGCAGAGATTATTTCCAGCCCTTTCTATAATTTTCCTGTACCAGTATCTCCCTGAAATAGAGAGTTACAGTCATCTGGATTAAGAAGATAAAACCAAAGCACGGGAAGAGGAATGGCTCGTTCAGGGCTACATGGCAAGGCCATGCTGAGATAGGGCCTGATTCCCTACAAGTGCTCTGAGTGACCAAGGTGTGTGGGGATCTTTTTCTAGTCCATGGAAAGATTTGGTTTAATAATTGTACTTGTGTCACAGGGTCTTTGACAGAATGTAACTCTTTAGTCTTTCATGTGTTTTAAAACAGGAAAAATTATTTAAAAGGCAACTATATAACCAGAATTCCCTAAATGGAGTAGGAAGCTTAGGCTCTTATCTGCTATTTTTGAGGCTGTTTCTCCAGAAGGCATAACACAAAGTGAATGTGCCTCAGAGAAAAGAATTATTATTTTTTAAACAGTTACATTTCTGTCTTTCAAATCCACCTCCCCTCACAGTGAGAGTGGATCAAAGGGACACAGCTGAGTGTCTGAAATAGATGAGTTTAGGTAGGTTGGAAGTTTTTGGTTTGGGTTTTGGTTTTTTTTTTTAAATGCCTCATTATTCTAGTTTAAGCCCAAATAAAGTAGTCTCAAGGAAAGAAAGGGGAAAACTATGTCAACCCTCAAAGCCTGATAGAAGCAAACATGATAGAATACTCACTGGTCGCAGAGACAGAAAAAAAGAAATTAGACTGTTCACATAAAAATCACCTTTTTGGTTAATAAGTCAAAATAACCTGCTTCCTATCCCTTCCTCATCCTAGGTGTTACAGCTGTGTCATTGAACATGGGATGTTAGGGAAATAAAGGATTTGGAACTGATGGAAAGGCAATGGGCCCTTCTGAGTATGGCATAGGGAGCCTAGAAGGAAAGAGGGAAAAGAGGAGGAATTATTAACTCCACCATATACTGAAAATTTCTAAAAATCTTTTCTTTTCCCACAGCACCCTTCTCCTGTACCTAAAGAAAAAAGTATTAGAAAAGAACAGAATGAGGAACAGTAACTTCACAAGGTCATCTAATCTTAGACAGGTAGAGGTGATGAAATATTTAATAAACATCTTCTCAGGAGACCTGAGCATATACCTATGTCCAATAACCTTTAACTTCTTAAGTCCCACATTTTTCAGTGTGCTGGTAAATAAGCATGAGAGTAATTGATAAGTCTGCAAATGCTTCTGGTAAAAAAAATTGTATTAATGTATGATGATGTAATTACTGAGGCGATGAAATCTGGAGGAATCGTGTATAATAGAAGATGTACAGATCCTAATAGCCTTGTCAGTTTTCAATATTTGATTCTGTGCTTTCCACAGCTGTCACCTGCCACACTACCATTTCCACTTTGTCACAGACTAAAACTTTTACGCTTCCCCTTCATTTCACCACATGCTTGAATTTGTCTTCTGTATTACCTATTGACTTCAGAATGTGCTTAAAAAAGGAAACAGGAACAGGATATAGCTCGTCTTAATTTTTTTTGTGCAGTATTTTTATATCATCCTTGTGTAGAGCAGCAGGACAATCCTATTCTGTGTCTCCTTGCACAGGCAGGGACTGTTCAGTCTCACACTGTTACAGGTCTCGGCAACAAGTCTCGTGATCTGTCAACCACTCGGTTTGGGTTTTGCCACTCGTACTTTGTCCTGTACATTGAGAATGTAAGTTCTTTGTTTTTGTTAGGGTCTTTAAGGTTATCTAATGCAGTGTTTTTGTCTAGATTAATTAGATGCTGGTCTGACATTGCTGATAATGCCACACAAGACTCCAACAACATCTCTGAGCTAGGAATGAAAGTGGTTTAGACCACAATTTTTGGTAATGCTATGGGTTCCAAATTGAGGTTTGTGTGAAGAAGAAAACTTCTTGCCCTTAGCATATGGCTCCTCATGGGAGTCCACACAAGCAGATACTCTTTGCTTTCTGTAACTGTCTGGATGAGAACATGAAGGGTGATTTATGCCATTTTCATTAACTGTTCCTAACGCGAAGAGGAAATGTTAGTAGTCTTTCCTCCCTGGAGGACAGGTGATGCCTGACCTTCTGTTGAAGGAGGGAATTAAGGAGGAAAAATGCTAAGAGAGAATGATCTGCTGGGATGCTGTCACTGGTAATAGCAGTGACCTTTTCCCTGTGGTCAGCAGCTGGCATCATGAAGACAAATGACTTCAACTTGCAAGTTTAAAGATCTTCTTTGTACTGAGCAAGAAAATTAAAACACCCCTCCAGAAGTCAAACAGTATTTGAAATTTCAGTTAATCCTTTCTAATATCTTTATGAAAATAGTTGCTGCACATGAAAATGTGAGGCATCTATCATAGTTTGACACCTAAACCAGGCTGGTGATGGATGTATTGTAGAGCATTTTAGTTGCAAGGTTACACCAAAAGTCTTCTGGTGTTCTAGTGAGCATGACAGTTGCTGGGCTGATCCAGGTGCTCCTGTCCTTAGGGGTCACTGCCACTCAAAGAATGCAAATTTTTTTTTTTTCCCAATGAACTCTGAGACCCTTTAGGAAGAATAATCATTACATATGGTTCCACTTCATCTATACTCATTTTCACTTCTAGCACTATACGCTCACTTGTACCTTGAGATCAATATAAAACAAACTGCAGAATTGCCACGGCAATAGCTGCAATACCTCCCTTGTGGTTCCAGGTGACCTGGGAGGGCAGCTCTGACAGGTACTTTCTAAGTTACTGCTCAGCCTCATTTTCTGCCTATGGAGTTTATAGGGAAGGTCATTCTTCACATATCATTTCTTTAACCTTGTCCTTATTCTTTTTATTGCAAATAAAAGGTGGGAGTAAAATTATCAGAGGAGCTGCAAAGACAAAGACCAAACACTTTTGGGCAACTTGGAACCTTCTTTTGTTTTAGATGTTGATATTAGGTGCTTGTCGGAAGGTGCCTATGGGAACGTGCACAAAGGCATAAAGAAGTGGGACATGTGCTCGGAGGACATACACATGGAGTCCTCGACACAGCTTATCTGCTGGCTTTGATCCCTAAGGAACAGTATGTCTGTTATTAATTAAAATGTGGTACGTGTAAGCTATCACTGGAGTGGAGCAGATCGCAGTAGCTGTCACCAGATCCATCCTAGCTAGACTGCAGGAGTACCCCAGGATGTATTTATAGTGCCCCATAAGCACAGATCTGCACCGTTCTTCCTACAAACAGGGCAAGCTGAGATCTCAGGGTTCAGCTCTGGGCTGCTCAGAGATCACTGATGTGGTAGGAGCCTTTCAAGTGAATGCTTAATCTCTGGTGTCACAAACCATCAGATGATATTCTTGGTTGCTTTTTTGCATTTAAAAATATACCTAAATTTGAGATAATCTTAACAGAGTAACAATTACAATAAGAAAATAGTACAGTGTGTTGACTAAAGGAATATTCTGCTCTTCTTCAAGGATAAGAGGGAATGGCCACAAGCTCCACCAGGGGAGATTTAGGCTGGACATTAGGAAAAAATTTTTCACAGAAAGGGTCATTGGGCACTGGCAGAGGCTGCTCAGGGAGGTGGTTGATTCCCCTTCCCTGGAGGTGTTTAAGGCACGGGTGGACAAGGTGCTAAGGGGCATGGTTTAGTGTTTGATAGGAATGGTTGGACTCAATGATCCGGTGGGTCTCTTCCAACCTGGTTATTCTATGATTCTATGATATTGTTGCAAGTGCATCTCCACCCTCAGAGTTTCTCATGACCTTGCTAAATCTCTGTAAGTACTCCCCATAGAAAGCATCCTGGTACCTTCACCAGTGTGTATCATGAGTAAGAGCTACTATTGCCAGGCCTGGGTAGGTTAGATGAGTGGGATGAGAATTTCAAATACCTGGACGTGTGTTGATCTGGGGGCTTAAAGAGAAGGCTGGGCCTCCCTTGGGAACAAAAGAAGAAGCAGTGTCATGCTTGGAACAGGCTCTGAAGGATTTCAGGCAGGGCTCCATGTTAATTCCCTTACCTCTACATCCTCCCAAATCTTGCCTTCAGCCTTACACACTTTTGCATTTCTGAGTTTATTAAAATCAATCACCTTAACATTAAAATACTTTATAGAGCTAAAGGAGTTAACTGTTTACATTGAGGACAGCACTCTCCTTTTTTATTTTTTAAATGACATGGAATAGCTTGAAAGTCACAGAGTTGCTCTTTAGCTGGCCCTAAGGACTGAAACTTAATACACCTCCTGGCTCTCAGGTTTGCAGTGAGACATAGATGATTTGAATCCTAACAGCAGAAAATGCATGGGAAAGAAAACCTAGTACTTTATGGGCTTTTATGTGAAAAGGAAAATCTTTAACAGGACAGTCTAGCTGGCCACAATGAAGATGATGTGCTTTCTAGACCAGACACTGATCAAGACTATCCACCATCTCTGCATGCTGAAAATTCATTTAGGAAAAGCAACTGAAGCTGAAATGCAGGCAAAAGCGGATTATGTTAGTCTTCATTGCTGAGTTGTTTCCACCAGCCCAAGGAATTATTTTTCTTACAGTAAAACAACCGATCATTCCCAAATGCATCACTTCAAAGGTCTTAGGCTGCGTGCCAGGATACTGGAGCTAATAGGGACTTCCAGGATGAAGGGTTGGCTGCAGCCTGAAGATATTTTTGTGTATGTACATGGGTTATTTCAGAGAGAGTGAGAGCAGAATGCTTAGATTAAAATTTGCCATTAAAAGGCTCTAAACTCTTCTTCAAACTAGCAACATCATTTAAAAGGCCCTGCAGACCCAGACGTGACTCAAGCAAATCTCCTCCCTCCCTGGTTTCCCTGTGTCTCTCACATCTCACTGTGGCTGCCGGGGAGGAAGGGGGTGGCAGGAGGTGGCTGCTGTGACACCAAGGGGCTTGCTGGCAAACGGGAGGGTTGCAGTTCCAGTGCAAATCTCCCCACCTTAGCGACTGTCACCTGCTGTGGAAGCCCTAGCTCCTGCTCTGGGAGAGAAGTCTGGGGACAAGATGCTGGTGAGGTGTCCCCTTGCAGGTGATGACTCCTGCAGTGTCAGCCGTAAGCTGCTGCTGCGTGTACTGCTCTGTGCCCTGTAGGTTTCTCTAGGTGAAGGCCTGTGCTTCAGTGATGAGAAAGGGAATTTCTCTACAAATCACTGAGGAACTGGCTATATTGAAGCACCTTCTGGTGCTGCAAGAAGTGGGAGTCTTTCTTTTCCTATTAGATTTTTATTGTGAATGGATTTTGAAGACAAAAGCAACAAGCCAGCCTTTTTCCTCTCCTGTTTAGTATATAAAGTTCTTTGCTGTGTGCAGAAGTCTGGTCTGTGCAGGATCCAGTGAAGAGAACTTGGCACACAAACTGCAGTGTCTTCCTCATTCTGCTGTAGATGGTGCTGTAAGAAAATGAAACTCATTGTTTATTCCCAGCAGGAGCCTGTCCATCCTTTTGCTACCTATCATTGTCTGTCTGTCTGAGACACTTAAACAGCCACATTCCTCTGTGCTTCTCACATAAAGGCAATAATAATAGCAGCCTTTGACATGTCCAGCCCTTTTCTCTCTCTTTTCAAAGCTTTGTTAAAAACAGGACTTTTCTGACGGGGAGAAGCAAGAATAGACAGAAACTGTTCAGATTGACACATCCAGGGGAGCCATGATTTTCTTGGGGTTCAGTTCCCACCTGGCCTTCGTGGTTGGATAACCCTCTCTCCCCAGTAACCATGGGTTGCGCTGGGGCCCTTGGAGTCTGCACCGTCCTAGGGAAACAGAGCTGTTATCAATGCACAATGTGTTTCACAAGGGGAAATGCAGGTTTTGATACCCTATTCCCAGCTCTGGTGTGTTCAGGTATGCCGAATTCATGGAGTGGGCACAAGTTGGAAATCAAGACTATCAGTTCATTGCCCTCAGCAGGGAATCCTATTGGACCCTAGTTCTTCTTGGTACTACAGCCTTTGCGATCTATGAACTTTTTAGTGAAAAAGTGGAAACTCTGAGCCACGTCTCTGGAATATGACCTGTTCCTGAGTGCCATTACTTCCACCTTGCAGGAGTTCAGCCTCAGCTATTCTTCAACTAAAAGGTAATTTCCTGGGTTGTTCTGACATTTTAGAAGCTGTTGCATCACTTGGAAGTGAGGCTTGTTGCTGAGTTCCATCAACACGCTGTTGGCAGCTTGCTCTGGCTCACTGGTAGCAGAGACATGCAGAGAAGCAAGGGTCATATGAATGTTCCTGGGAGGTGATGGATGAGACCTTCACTCAGTGTGTTGCCTGAGCTTGCTTTCTGAAACCTCAAAGCCAGCACACTGGCAAGAAAATTTGCTAAAAATGTGTCATCATAGAACAGCTGCTGGCTTCATGGGGAGGTTGATGGTGAAGGAGTCTCTTAGGCTTCGAGACCACAGGTGTCAAACCCAAGATACTGAATGAGACTCAGGACTCATGAGTTTACATCTTGTAAATTCCTGGCTCCCTGTAGGCTTCATAAGAGACATTTAATCTGTTTTCACCACTTAAAAAAAAAAAGATAATTAGAAGAGTAGTAGAAGATCTAGGAGAGATTATGACGTTGGCTAATAAGTAAACAGTTCATCTAGGAAACTGAAGACTGAGGACATTAGAGAGATTTGGTCTGGCACTGCACATAGAATATGATAAATACTGGCCAAATATTAAAGAAATTTCATGTTCCAAAATTTATTAAGACTAGAGAGGCTGATACAGGAAGCTTGATCCTTTGTGAAGTGGTTAACCCTTAAGGCTGCTAAACGGTGCTAAATAAGACCAAAATGTCTAGGCAGTTTGGAAAGAAAATTCCACTCCAAGGAATCAAAGAACAGCACAGAATAATGCCAATATTTTTTAGCTTGCTTTACAGAAACACATAATTAATATACTGCATTGTGGCCAACTGACAGTCAGAATGGATATTGGATGGGATAAGAAATATACTAAGCCCAGCTGACATTATTACATTTGGTGAGGTTTTTCCCAACAGATAATTTCACATTGCAGTCCCTCTGAGGAACAGCTCATCAGACAGGCTTGGAGCTTGGCTCTCACTCCATTTTTCAAAGATCTTATGAGATGATTCTGTAAAAACTGGACTTGAGGCATTGCACACCACAAATGACTGTGGGCATGTACAGTATAACAACTCATAATAGGTCAGGCCATAGAGAAGCTCCTTCTGCACCTGGAGATCCTCCTGGTCATTGCTTTACATTCTGGAGAAAAGCTTCATACTGAGCCATATTTACAGTGAGTAAAGCTACCTCTGGTGTCTTGGAGCCAAAAGACCCCACTGGCTTTGGGTCTCAGCTTTTGCGTCTCAAGTAATAAGCAGCTTTCTGCAGAAAGCCCTTTCTTTATTTGCTTCTTACCTTTTGGAAGATGCAGTTCCATCCTGCTCTAGGTGACACCTTGGTCAAAGTTTGAACCCCTTTTGCAAGACTCAGCCAATATTCATGAGATGCTTTGAATGTGTTCAATTTCTAGGCTACCAAATGGGTTGTAGTGGCCCGATCCATAGAAACCAGGAAAATAAGGATAATCTGTTATTGGAAACAATGGGACATCATGTATCTGAGAGCCAATACAGATTTTGCTTGTTTAAGCACTAAGATAAAAGCTTTGCAAGGATCAGTCATTTCACTGCCAAATGAAAACAGCTCAAAAAATATATGAAGGATATTTGAGGAGTTTTGGTAATAAAATAAAACATTTGAAAAAGAATACTTCACAGTTCTGTGTTGTCTTTCAGCAGTGAAGATTTACCATCAGCACGCTGCCTGGATTTTACAAAGAGAGGTTTACTAGAAATATATTAGACAATAAATGAAAGAGATTAAATCTCATCCCTGTATATGTACTAATAGAAGATCTCCATAATACTCTTGAAATACAGGAAGTATAAAAGATAATAGTGAAGGTAAGAAGTAGAAATAAAATGTGACTAAACTAATCAGTGAATTAATGCATGACCAGTACGAACAGTGCAATTTTGGCAGCCCATGCAAATCCCAGCAGAGCTCACTGTTGTAGATTGAGAATAAAACTGACCTTGACAGGGAAGGCTGCAAAATGTCTGAATGCACTACCACAAAATATTGTGCATAAAATCAATTCCATCATTAATAAATGACCCACATTTTCCATTCTGATAAACCTAACCCATCTTCTGGGAACCTATTGACCAAGGAGCAGTATTGTTTCCAAAACAGAAGAGGGAAACTGGAACTGCATTATGTTGGTACTTGTTATCTCAGTATGCAGAGGGTAGGGGTAGATCCACAGCAAAATTAATCTTTCTGGGGAATTTGACATCAGGAAAAGCATAGATACCACAGAGCTTACAGATAGCTCACTCAAGTGTATTGTCCAGAATAGTTTTTAGAGGATTGAAAGCTCATGCTGTGGCCACTAACAGCCTTTAACCCTTAATTTTTGATTCCTCACATAGTAAGTTAAGCAGAGATTGCTGTGCTCGTTTCTGGCAGCATATGCTTTCTTAGCAACCTGTTTTTTTCTGGGGCTTTCAGGCAGTGGTGAAATGCTTCTGTTCTTAACAATGCAGCATATAGAAAGGGAATGGGTAGCTTCCCAAATTAATCCTTGAAACCACTGCTAGGTTTTCCTTTATTTGCTTTTATGGCTTTTTAGATGGATTTTGTCTGGAAGATGGACACGCACACATGTACATACACACAAGTCTATACAGATTCATAGATGCATATAAAAAATCCCATCTGGGCAAATGCAAATTTTAAAAAATCAGGCCTATTACTCAGAGATCATAAGAGAATTGAAATTATAAGGGTTTTTTAAAACATATGTTATTTTGAGTTGAATGTATACTTGCTTCAAGCTGTTGTGTGCAACAGTGGAGATACGAGAAGTACTTTAAGAAAAGGAGAGCAGGAAATGTTTAAACAGGGTAGTTCTAGTAGCTAGGGCTGTAAGTGGTATATTAAGAAGACTTGGAACTTCTACTGACATGGCAAATTTGACAGCAGATATTATGAAATGTATTTGCAGAATGCACTTGTGTGATCCTGGTCACCCGTTGGCTGGCATTATGTAACTCCTCCTGCATGGTTATGAGACAGCAGGGTGTGTTTCTTCTGTCTTAGTCTGTTTATTATCTCCCATTTCTCATGTAATGGAACTGATGAAAGGTGTAAAATTTTCTGCTTTTGAAAGACTGCAGACAAAGTGTTATAGCAGTTCTTTGGGAGAACAGAGATCTAGGGAACTGGAACAAACACAGGTCACAGATCTTGGGGAGTGGGATATGATTTCAAAGCAAAGGTGTCTGGGGTTAATATTAGAGGCTGACAAATGCTGGAAAAATCTAATTAAGTATGTAGGGAGAGAGACTGAGATTTGCGTTTAGAGGGTGTTTGCTTTGTGACTCTGGCTGGTGGGAGGGTAACGTAGTGCTCTGTGGGATGCTCTCACTAACCCACTGTAACACAGAAACCAGAGCATAGGTGTTTATAAAGGTTGTCTCATCTTGAATCAGGACACTCTTTTTCTGTCTAGTAATGGGAAACTGTTTATAAACCTCCAAGTACGTTAGAGGTTTCTGAAGAGCTGTGCTCTGAAGTGCAGGATGAGCTAGGAAAAAGTAAGCTTAAGTCACTGGTGAACTCAAGGAATCAGGGATTGTCTTAGTGCATCTAGTCCTCTTTCTGCAAAGCAATAACAGCAGTCTCCAGAAAAGCTGCCCAAGAAAACATGCTGGGGACAGCTGTGCTTCCCAAGGAGAGGAAGGAGACACATTGTGCCCCCCACCCCAGTCAAGGTGACACCTTGGGCTCCCAGGCCATGCCAAAGGCTCTGTGGGTGACTCAGTGGCTGTGCCAGCCCCACACTAGCTCTGCTTGTTAGATGCTGCTGTTTGGAAGGCTTCCACAGGGCCAGAGTGCAGTGGTGCTGAAAGCAGCAGCTTGCTTGAATGTGTAAGTAGTTCAGTGCATTCAATTAGCAGAAAATTTGGTTTGTCTCATTGCTGAACAATTGCAATGTGGAGAAATTTAATTTTATGGTCGCTGAGATCCTTTTGTGTACAATGGCAAACTAAGGAAATTCCAGCAGTTCAGCTATCTGTCATGGAGCTATTTTACATTTCCTTCCACTATAGAGATGACACAGTGAAAAAATCCCCTATTAGTTTTCCCCAGAAATTCCCCAGTTCTCTTTCAGTAACAGGGGTGGATTGAAATTAGTTGTACATTCTTTGCATTGCTTGGTCATGAAGGAAGGTCTCTCCCTCAATTAAGAGCAGGTAACTTCATAAAAAGCCACGCCTCCACGTCAGGATCATCATCCACTCCCTGGCTCCAGAAAGAAGGATGCAAGTTACATCTAGTAGGGTGATTTGTTCTCCTGTCCCTGTTGCCAAAGCACTGCTTGGGAGAGCTTTGTCTTCAGTGAAAGAAATATAAAGCAAAATGCCTGAGGTGGGGCAGGGTGGAGCTGAAGATGTAGCAAAAAAATTTCAGTTGTCTGGTTCAGCTGTTCTGTCTCTGGAAGGCTCCTGTCTTCTGCCCTCTAGTTTTGGAAGAAAATAAACCCTGCTGTTCCAGGGCTTCAGCAAATCATGAAGCAGGTATGAAGGAGAATTTTTCTTTCTGTGCAACCCATTACAGTAAAGTCTCCTGAAATTAATGATGCTGACCATATTCTTCAACAGTTATATTGGTTGTTGTTGGAGACAGGATAATGTTTTGTGGTTACCTTTCTCAATGCCATTCTGGCAGGTGTGGTGCACCCAGGCAGAGGGTGTGATGAGACAAGAAAATTTTCCCAGCACTTTGTAAGTAATTTTTGTAAGTAAGAGGTATTACCCTGGATACCAGCATCTAAAAGGAGAAACGGTTTCATTTTTCTTCCCTAGTAGCATTGTGTACAGAAAACAGCCCTTATCAGCACTAATGGGTTCTTCTTCCTGGAAACCTTACCTTGAAGACAAGCCATGGACATCAATCCAGCTTGTAAAGTTAGGATCTAAAGTCCGCTGTCTGGGTCATAAGTTTTGGCTTTTTTTCTTGTCCTTAATGGAGCAGCCTCAAAGTTTGTCCTCAGAAGCTCTTGCAGATCTCAGCTTTCCCTGACACAGCAGCCATTCAGAGCTGGTGTCCATCCGTAACTGGAGAAAAGACAGAGGATCAGAGGGCTGTGCCCTGGAGGTGACATTTGCAGGAAAGGAGGAAAAGACATCAGAAAAGCTCTGTGGGGTGCATCCGTGTAGGTGGAGTTTGTTCTTATTCTGATATACATTCAGAAACACTATTCCAAAGACAGCCTGTACTGAAATACAAGTGGGAAAACTTGTCTCAAGCTTAAACTTTTCAAAAAAGAGGTCATAGGTGACTCGCTTAGAGTTGAAATGGGAAAGAGATTTTTGAGAGCAAAGACATCATTAACTAAGCAGATGCAATATTTTGTGACTGGAAGCTGAAGACATAAAATCCAGATTAAATGAAAAATATAAGCTCCTCATGGAGGATAATTCAAAATTTATCTGAACATTAGAGGAGTCTTAAGTCTTGGAAGTTTTACATGAAGTTAGCTGTGAGGCAGTGGCTGGTCATGGGGATTCTGGTTGCTTTGTCCTTTTTGTTGGTCTGCAAGCTGGAAAAGATGATCATATCAGCTACTTCTGGGAGTCTTGTGCTGTTTTTTAGTGCAACAATTCTCTTGGGAGATCTGTGAGGCTCCATGGCTCTCAACAGAGTACTTCTGCCAAGCTGAGAATGTACTTTATATTCACGCTGAAGAACAATGAAGGTGTCTTGTTGGCAGTGCCTGATGTATTAGTCTTTGATAAGGGATGCAGATCCCCTAAATTATTAAAATGAAAAGGGACGTTTAGTTTGTCTGAATGTCAGATCTCCTGGGTGAGAGCAACCAATTTATTTATAAAAAGAACTGCACTTAGTGTGTCTGGAGGGAATATTGATTAAAGGAAATGCTGGAAAGGAGATACAACATAGGACAGGATAGGAGATGACCGACAGATTAACATAGGTTAATTCTGAAAGGAAACAAATGATGTGTTCCAAATAATGAAGAAGAAGGGAGGAAAACAGAGAAAGCTTTCAGAGCTGTTATTTGTGTCATTTGTATCTCAGACACGTTGGGCTTTTCCTTCAGAGATGTGACACTGTTGAGCGTTGAATGGGTAAGGCCCAGAATTGTGAGGGCTCTTTGTGAGGGCAACTGCAAGAACCATCCTGAGCTAGGTTTGAATGTTTGTGGAAAGACCCATTCTTGGGAAGAAAGATATGGTTAAGCATGGGTTTTGACTGTGAGGGAACACCAGAGAGGAAAATGTGAGGATGACTAATGTATAACATGATATTTTGGAGAAACTGGGCCAGTCTATGAATCTAACTTGCATGACCCTGCTAACTGTAGGCTCTGAGGACTTCAAAATCATCTTGTGCTTCTTTCTCACATCTTCCTGGAGAAGGTGGGAAGTGATGTCATCCTGGGTACTTGGGTGGGGAGCTCTGGCACAGAAAGGGTAAGTAGCTCGTTCCATGTCATCCAGCTGGTGGTTTTCTGAGCTGGGAGTGAGGACCCAGGTAGTACAACCAGAAGATGACACTGGTGCTATTGAGTTCTGAGAAATGAGAGTTTCTGCTAGTATCGGGTGTTCTTTTTATACCTCTTGGATATCAATAGTTTCTTAGCTTTCCCTTAACAGGGTCATATGGCTCCTCACTGACAAGCAGGGTGGTGTTTGTTTTCCTTTCCCTTATGAGAATTCTAAGGAGTGTTTTTCTTCACAGACTGATGGAAATCTGTTTTCAAGCAGCCGCAGAGATGATCAAAATCAGCATCTTTTAAGAAGCTAAAATTTAATTTTATAGTGGACAAGGGACATTTTCCTTCTGGAATTTTCCATTTAGTTCCCTTTAGAGACAGTTCTAGGCATCCCTAAATTTTCACCACGTGAAATTTATATTTGTGAAAATATTCCTATGTGAACATTATTTCAGGGAAATAACCTAAGAACTCGAAGCAATTATGCCATGAATGTGCCAAGGAAATCCTGACCCTTTGGTTTCTTGCAGGAGTAACTGTAAGACTGAGACAATAAAGTCTCTTAATAGGCACAAATTTGATTTCTATTGCCTTTTCAATGGATGCATGTTCCTGAAATTTTGTATGATCCTGCATATAATCTATACAGTTTTACAGTGAGAATGTAATTTACTCAATCTACTTCTTCTGAAGGGCACCACCTGCTCCTGCATGCCAGGAGAGTGTAATCTTTATGTGAATTACTTTGGAGGTTTTCAAGCTGTGGTCTGTGGAACCCTGTTAATCTAAGGATTAGGTTTTACAATGCCATGGAAAAAAAACTTGGAAAAACAAAATCTTTCCGTCTGTAGGTTGAAATTTGTGATGCCGGGGGGCATGTTTCCATCTGAACATGTTTAGGAGTTTACAGATGTAAAGAATTTGGAAACTTCTTATGCAGAGTGATCATAATGGAAGTTTAGAAAAGCTGGTTTAGAATTGCAGGAGACTTTCTAGGAAACCTAAACTCCAAGCTCTGAAAAGTTCTGGTTTAAATGTTTGGTAGAGCCATGATGACTGATGTGTACTGCTAGCTTAATAAAAGTTAAGTGTAGAATTAGTTGCATTTTTCTCCTAAAAATTCTCCCCTAAAGCCTTTTCAACAAGTTAAAAAATGACTGCTTGATAAATAAAAATGATGAATGAAAGAGCGCATCTGTGAGCAAGTCCTGACTGCCCAGAATTTGTAGCCAATTCCTTCAAACTAAACCCCAAACAACTGACCTCAAAGAAAGAAAACTGACATTTCGTTGATTTAGGGAATCAGTTACCTAACTGGGTTACCAGTCATAGCAAAGATGCTACTGTAAGTAAGTCTGATAAGCGGTTCCCAATCCATATTTAAAGACTGATATTATTTTTTTAAAAAAGTTCCCCCAAACTGCAAAACAAAGGACAGGGAACCCAACAAAGCTGCAAAAGTCCTCCCAGGACTTCATTGACCTACCAGAACAGGTAGGCTGTATCACCACTATCTCTGTACAGTGGAGAAAGTATATCCAGGTACGCTATCATGACTAGCTATCATGAGGTGAATTCACATCACCTGAAACATAATGACTATTTTAATCTGGAGCATCTTTGTGATGGAATATGTGCATTTGCTGTCCTGTGGAACAGTATATTACACTCAGTGATACCTTCAGTGCATAACACGTAAGATGTAATGTGTGTATGCACATAGTCAATCTGCATTTATGAATAGACCCTCATATTCTGATCTTTGGATCCTGGATTTTCATATATATGAGCATACTCTCCAATAACTCAAGAGATCTAATTCTGATCTTAGTGACTGAGTATAGATTTGCATTACAGATGGTTATGAACTTACTCTGTTTTGTATCATTTTGACAGAAGAATCAATTATAGTGAAATTGCTTTGTATGTGTTTCCTGTTATCTGCAGGGTGTATTTTCAATTAATAATATCATATACAAACTAAGTGGAATACCAGATATAGACGAGGATACTTCTAAACAGGATAAATGAGCCCTAGTGAAGCACCAAACTAGCATTACTTCTTTGCTTATATCCAGCTAATTTAGTACATCATACAGTATATCTCTGGGCATATGATGAGATTTTTGAAGACATACATAGAAGCAATTCAATAGGTAATGTACACTGATTCTCAGCAGAGTTTGGGTGCTTAACTGATATTAAGATCTTTGAAAATTGCCTTTGATTTTCCAAACAAGAAGTCAAAGAGGGTATTTTTACTTTTGATTAAAAATTGACTGAGCAGATGTAGAAATACGTTACCATTAACTGAAAGGCAAACATTTGCTGGCAAATCTTGCCTTTGGTTTTTGTTATTCACCTTAAAGGTTGCAAAAATAGATGGAGAGGTTGAATGTGTCACTTCAGATAATGAAGTTAATCAGATTGACCTATACTCCTCGTGTTTAAGAAAGCCTGTTGGCCAGCAATGCTGGGAAGGGACCCGAGACCTTTGCTCTTGTGTTTCTGAGCATCTGCGATGTGGTGCTTAAACACCTGCTTCACTCATCACAAACCTCATGAAAATCTGCTTGATGAAAGCAGTGGGGGGAAAGGCAAAGGAGGGAATACAGATTTCCTTATTTTG
The DNA here is from genome assembly GCA_033459285.1 of Clamator glandarius. Lineage (NCBI taxonomy): Eukaryota > Metazoa > Chordata > Aves > Cuculiformes > Cuculidae > Clamator > Clamator glandarius. The sequence goes on along the minus strand of JAUNZM010000332.1, from coordinate 1,930,096 downwards.
TCCTTCTGAGGTAGAAGCTTTGCATTGCCCTACAAATCAGCTGGACGAGTTATCCAATTTGTGACTTTCAGGGAGACTGGGGGGAGCTGGCAGCTGATCTGGAATACAATTAGAGGACAATTGTGTTGTGGTATCACATTTGGTCAAGGGATGACAACCCTGTGAGAAGGGCATTGAAGCAGGCAGAGTTGGTGTGGCTCATGTGAGGATGGCATGACTTTGGTGGGAGGGTGTCACAGGAATCATAACAAGCAGACAGTTTGGCACTGACCTACACAACAGACAACCATTCAAGACCTTCTGATGTTAGGTAACATATTCCTCAGAAGGTGTTGATCTAAATCCATCTCATCATTAAAAATTTCTATTCATTCTTTGAATTTAATTTGGTTCTTAGACTTTATAACTGTCATGGCACCTGTCAAAACTGACTCATCCCTCCTCTATAAAGACACAGCAGAATGTATGCTTTGGTTCCTCTCCGTCTTGCTTTGATCTTTGAGCCAGAGCCGTAGAGGTTTTCTGTATCTGTATCCCAACTTGTGAACTGTACTTGCAAATGCACCATTCTTCCCTGCATGGAAATTTTCCATATAGACAATGTGCCACCTTCATCTCTAGTGCTTATATGATGTGATGAGATGAGGACCTCCAACCCTCTTTGAGAATGCTGAGTTTGTAGTCATAGTCTCCACGTGAAAAGTGGGAATCCAACAAAGAGTCAAAGTTTTAACATTGCCTGTAGGTGAAGAAGCTTTCTCTCCAGTTCTGTCTGACTTAACATTTTAGTGTGTTGATGGAATAACCCCTATCAAACACTTTTAAGGATCTTTCTTGCTCTGATTCCGCTGTGTGCTTGCAAAAAAAGAAATTTCAATTTCCTTCTTGTTTGTGTGAGTGGCTGAGAGGTGAGTGGCTCTGCAAGGGAAAGTCCGTCTCAGCACCTCAAGCATGCGGCAGCCAGGAGAGATGGATGTTACCAGCTAGTACCTGGTAGTTATGTTTTGCCAGTCTAGCATTATCAGTTAAGGACATGAAAAAAAAAATATCACATGCTTTATCTGATATCAAAATACATCAGCCTTTATCACTTGCATGGTAGGACTCAAACAGGCCACTCAAAGGCAATATGTTTTCAAGTTAGTCTGGAAACAAAGCAGGGCTGAGATATCCCTGTCATTCACTGGAAGGTCTCATGCTGATGTCTGGAGGTCCCATCTGCACGTAGAAATCATTAATATCTGTAGGGTGCCTGCGATGTTGTTTGACCACACACACACCTAGGTCTCCTTGTAGTGATTGGAATGATCTGTCCCTGAAGCCCTCCACTGCTGAAACAGGCCTGAAGATGTGTTTGTAGATCACAGAGTGCCAGAGTTGGAAAAAAAGGAGTAGCCACTGGAGAAAGTAAAGGGCTAAAGCAGAGTGAGGCAATGAGGTCAGGAAGCAAACGACAGGGCACCACTCCTCAAATCCCACTGTTGGCATCCTCAGCACTGCACCCCAGGCTAACTCCCCACTCCTCTTGAGATCCAGGGAGCAGCAGGACCATGGGTGTCCCTAGGGAGATACAGTAACTGTGCCACAGTCAGAAGCAGCAGTATGTCAGGAGAGGATGTGAAGATTAATGTAATCAAATGAACATCAGAAACTGGAATGTTTTAAATAAAGTCAGTTGTTTATGGCTAAATTAAGAACCTCTCATTAATTCTCTAGGCTGGGGCAATGCCAGAGTATGAAAACTTAATGATTCTCTCTAAAAATAGCCTATCCAAAAAAACAATTAAGAGGCTATTAGTAGGTATAGAGAACAATAAATAATTAAGGCTGTTGATTTTAATGCTTCAGAATTGACAGCTGGAAATGGAGTGTTTGCAAGCTGAATGAACTGATATCTTTAAAAGAAAAGACATACATATCCCCCATGCAGATTAATTCTAGGCTATTTGCATATTTTGCCTTGAAAATTAATCTGAACAAAGTCAAATATGAGGCTCATTTCAGAATCTTCTGAGGAAAGAAGGGGAGTAGAAAGTGGCTGCTGCTGCTACCTTTCACAACTACTAGTACTTCCATAGCACTTTGCAAACCACTTGTCAATAAATCTTTTGGCAGATAATGAAGATGCACTTTGCAGCAGAGAAATGAGCAGATGTTTATAGTACTGAGGAATTACATGAAGTTTAGATAAGGTGTCAAGAATAACTTCACTCACTGTCTTGCAGATTGCAGTTTTAGGCAAGTACAGGATAATTATTGGACAAATGTTGCAGACTAAAAATGCTATTAGCATTCTTTAATTTAAAAATGCAATTACTATAGAAATTGTTATGAATCTTTCATGCTCACATACTGCTTTACTGACAATAAAGTTTTACTGACATAAAATTTTAGAGTTATACACATTACTAAACTGAAATTAAAAGTTTCGTGAAGGTGATTGTCATCTTCTTTCCCCAAGTCAGAGAAACCATATTGTGGGGAATTCCGTCTAGTTGCTACAAAGCAGCACATCAGTGTCTCATGGATGTCAAACCCTCATGGCTACCTGCTTGCAAGTCGGCCATAAACCTCATGCCAAGAATATATTTTAGTAGATGCAATGAATAGAACTGAATAGTAAATAGAATCATAGAGAAGATTGGGTTGGAAAGGACTTTAAAGATCATCTAGTTCCAACACTCATGCCATGGGCAGGGATACGTCCCACTAGATCCGGCTGCCCAAGGCAATCAGTGTCAGATCACAAATACCCCCTGAGAAGGAGAAGCAGCAAAGGACACACTATAAATTAATTATTGCAACTCATTTCTTTAGCTAATGATTGATTAACATGGCTAGAATTTGGCCAAGACATGATAGATTCATCTGTTTATTAGAAGACTTGCAATGGTGATTGTGGCTTTGACAATGGAGTGAGTTGATCCTCTTTAGTAACTGCTGCTTTATCAAACTTACTCTTCAATATTTCAAATGGCCTAACAATAACACACAAAAAAAAAATAAGGTAAGTGATACGTTGCATCCAGCAGATCAGAAAGATAAAACATTTTTCCTTGAGAAAAAGTACCAGTAAGACCTTATTGATCACTAACACCAAAGAGGCTTACAATGGCCTCATTCTCCCATTTGCTTCCATACTCAAAGAGTTCAGCTGACATATAAGGAATCACAAGTGAAAAAAAATGTGTTAGAAATGAGCAATGTATGTAAATCTGGCCTGACAATGAAACATCTTTGGAAAGCCCTGTGTGGTTGCATCACAAGTAATCCAAAGTAAAAGCCAGTTCATTCTGGGAGGAAAATCCATAATTGGATGATTTTCTTTTCCTTTGCGTTTGAGGAAAAGAAAATACAAAAGTTGATCTTCTGAGTTTTCTAGACTTTCCCACTACTCAAGAATGAATGTAAGTTTTGATTCTGCAAAAAGGATATCCTATATCAGAAAGGAAAATGTAAACCGGACTGTCTGACCTCTCCTGATTTTTTTAGTGATTCTCAGGGAAAACTTGCATCTTTGAACCCACTACACTGAGGTATTCCAGTGGCATGAACCCATCTATCCAGTATCAGGAAGGGCAAAGCCCAATCCTTGTCTGGACTCCAGGACCCAAACAAGCATTTCTTTGCACTGAAAAGCAAGGTATATTATCTATTTAGTTCAGATCCCTAAGTTTAAATACCTGAATTTAAATCAAAGACATCTTAGTCTAGCAGTAGACATACTCCCAACCAGAAACAGGGGATGAAAAGTTGCCTTTCTTCTCCAGGAAACGTTCAATGAGAGAAAATTAATGTACTATACAAGCTGCCAAAATTATTTGAAATGATGAAATTTCAAATCTTTTGAGCAATTCTCTTCTGAAAGACTGAGTAGGTCAGATTTACAGTTGTGGGAATACCTTCTCTCATTAAAGTCCTCCCTATTCTTCAAGGCCCTGCATATGCGCAATTATGTATTCAGTTTGCAACTGAATTTAATTTACATGCTTAATGATCCAGAAACACAAGAACACAGTTATAGGAGAGTAGAAAGTTTGGCAATACTCACAAAATAAAGAGTGGTTAATCAATTGGATGCCTAGGTTATAAAAAGGGTAAAGAAAATATAGACAGGCAATGAGTACTGATTCAGAAGCAGAGTATAGAGCACTCTGAGTAGATAATCAACCAGAAGAATAATAAGGAGTCCAAGCAATATTAGTAGAACAATGTTAGATTCAAACCTTTTATCCGTTGCAGGTTTTCAGTATAACAATTATTCTCAATCCTGATGTGCCTCAGCTGCCCAATTTGAAACTGAAATAATTATTTTTTTATTGATCTAATCTGTTTCACATCTTATTTCAAGAGTTTTATCATTTGGTTGGTGTCTTTGAACCATAATATAAATATGGTTCAAATTACTTTGTATAAAGCCTGGCACAAATTTGTTTTTGTTTTTGTTTTTTCTGGCTAATTTTGAAATGATGGAAAGCAGTTAGAAGTTCAGCAGCATGTCTTGGAGAAACACAATTATAATGCATTCCATGAGCCATGAGGCTGGGGAAATCTGGACTATAAAGGAAGATACTGAGTAGGATGCTCCAGCTGAGTTATCAGGGAGTAATAGCAACATCTTCCAAACAACATCTTCATCAAGGACACATCCACAGAGCTGATTAGCACATGCAAAGTAGGTAACCCAAACTGGTCTTTATTTGCTTAATGAATTTCCAGAAATAAACATAAGCAAGAAAGAAGAGTTTTGGCTGGAGATCTAAGTGTTTTACTAGATGGCTATTGTTGATGCGTGAGAATATAATAACGTCACCCATTCCAAGAGTTATGTTTTCTTTAATTTCCCACTTGGCTAAGGGAGAATTCAAGTTTCTGTTTATTTTGGAGCCATCAAGATTGGGAAGAGAATTTTTTAAGAGAGTTCTAAAGGCTAAGAGGATAGGAAAACATTTAAATGACCCAAATACTTAATGTTGTGACAGTTCCATGATTTTTTCATGATTTCGTGAAACCCAATTTCATGTACACTAAAACATACATTTGGGATACTTTGGAGTAGACAACCTTTGCAAAGGCAGGATTAGATTTTTGCAGCACAGAAGTTCACTTCAGTCTCAGTCCAGCAATGTGTGGACTAATAGTGGCTTCACCAGGACCATCAAACTCAGCAAAGAAACCTTGCTCAGAAAGTGAGGATGGGATGGAAAATTCTTCAGGAGTGGTCTCTGAAGGACACTACTGAGATATAGGAAGAGGAGAGTAAGAAGGACTCACACGCTATTGCTATTTTCATGTGCTAAAATTTTTCTCACTTTTTTCTCACTTGCTGATATTAGAAAATGAAGTCCTGATATACTCCAGACTAAGTGAGAAGAATAAAAAAAGGATTTCTTACAGCCATGCAACTGCTATGCTGTAATTTTAGAAATGCTATAAACATTTAATTGGCAGTGTAGAGTTACTCTTTATTGCATCCATCATCAGTTTCTTGTGCAGATAAATGATCTTTGCTTATTAAGGGGGAAGAGAGTAACAGGAGGGATCCAGACACCAAACCTAATCCCGTTGAAAACAGGGTGAAAGATCTATTCAAATAACTCTGGCTACTAATAGATAATAGGCTATAAACAATATAAGAAAGTTACTTAGTCTGAAGAAATATTTTTCTGCTACTTTTGGCAGCGGTTCCTCTGTGTTCTTACACTGCCAACTACAGCCCCAGCTCTCAGACGCTTGCATCTTTACTCTTAGTTCATCCCTGGGTTACTCCAGTTATATCTCCACGATGCATGACTAGAGACAAGCTTGGGTTCACCTTTGTTCACTCCCTTTTGTCAACTCTTGCATTTACCCTGAAGTGTCTTTGCTACGTTCAGTATTTTTGAGCATGGCCACTGGGACTAGGCAGCATGGTACAGGTCAATAGAGCATGGGAGTGTGGTTGAGCTCATCGGGCTCTCTGAGATACTAATGGAGCAAATGAATACTTTGGGTCAGGCATATTCAGGCCAGTCATACTGCCCTTGAGGACAAGTACAAGTTGAGTCAATGTCTTGAAACCATGTTCACATTTCCCTACTTATGAGTTAGACAACTGGCTCTAAAGCTAGAATCAAGAGAATCACAGAATTGTTCAGGTTGGAAAAGACCTCTAAGATCATTAAGTCCAACCATCAACCTTAAGCCAGGACAGTGGGCCATCACGAAAACTTCAGAGGAAGTTTGTGAGTTCAGGCTTAAATGACAGCTGGGTCACGAGATAGCGTGACAACTCCCAGGGTGGCAGCGTTATCACAAAAACTAAGAAGGTTTGGAGGAGACTCTCCCAAAACAAGAAAGGTTCAGAAACGGTCTGTGCAGGGTAACATGGGTTGTACAAGGCGTTAGGAGCTTTAGAGTGACCGTGGGGAGCTCGATTGTGTCAGGACTCCTGCTGAGAAATTGTTTGACATCCAGTGAACAAAGTGTGTTAGTATCCTGTATGCTCATTGTTAGATCTCTTTTGCCCTGAAATACTTGGAATTTATGGTCACTGGACAGCATTCATACTACACCCAGGGGCAACAGAGTGACATGTCTGGATGCAAATCCTGGTGAGGTACCAAAAGTGGCTCAGCCAAAGAGTGAATTGAGACAGAAACTCTTGTGAGATCTCATCCTCAACCTAGAAATCAGACTGAAAGAAAAAAAGGTAGTTAGCAGGATATGATTGACTCCACACATCGAACAGCTTCACAAAGTAGGCAGTCATCTTACTCGAAAGTGACAGCTACACTTACCTCATTTAAAATAAAGATTTTGAGTTGAGGTGTATTGTTTGTCATGACTTCAAGTGCAAATAATATGCAAGTTTCTGTTCTCCAAACCTCAAATAATTTTATGTTCTAGGTTGTTTGCAATGAGATTGCTTAATTTCCCTTTATTATAAAGTTTTATTCTCCCCTTTTTCTATATCCTCTTATGCCAGGGGAGCAAGAAGGTAATGGGAACCAAAGGGAGAGATTTCAACAAGATCACATCTGTTAGTGGGAGAAGCATTACTGGAATATTGTCTTGTCGTTTGCTAGATGGTGCTAATGAAAACATTATGCAATTTGCTGTGGGATGAGAGGCTCATTGCAGATGCTAACAGATGTTTCAGTGCCAAAGTAAAAATGCTGGGAATAATTTTAGCTGTAATTAACATAGCATATTCTAAGAAGTTTGTACCTTTAAGAGTGTCTTGAAGCATTAACCTTGAATTATGTGATTGCTTTGTGATAGGTGGAGCATTGTGGAAATTTACTTTAGGAAGGGTGAAGGTGCCACACTTTGCTTGTCTCTAAAAGGCCTCCTGCAACTATTCAGGACTATTGGCCCTTTTCCCGTCCCCCCACTGCATGTTTGAAAAGCAAGTTCCCCCCCACCTTCACGACTCAATGATCACTTCAATCCATATCTTTCTGCAGTAATGCTATCACTGAGAAGAGATTGCTTCCTACTTCCACTTAGTGATCAGTTCCAGCCTTGAAGCCTTGGGACTGATTTGATAGCCTTTATAATTTCTGTCCTGCCCAGCAGTAGTGGCTGTTTTCTAGGATATCTCATGTATCGTGAGGAATGAGTAATGCCGTTTAGAGGTTTATGCCAAGAATGAAGACATTAAGAAATGTCCTTTGCAACAAATCACTCTTGCCCCAGAGAATGATGGTCACAGTGTCATGTCTGAGCACCGTGGTGTGAGTACGGCTGGCCTCCTATGTCAAGAGTGCACCAGCCTCATTAATGTCTGTGAGAGATGCTCGCATTAATAATCTCAAATTATGTACTCCCTGTGCCAAAGCAAAAGGGATGTCCTTTCATGCTAAGAAACAGTAGCTGCGTGAGTTATTGTCGTGGAGGGTATATCCTTGTCAGCCTTAATGGTAATTTATGTCCCCAGGTCAGGCATTTACAGGAAATCAGCAGTGTCGGTAGAGGATGAATCAGCAGAAGATGCATTTTAGAAAATAACCTCTGGAGCAGGTCTGGAAACCAGCCTCCCTCTGGCTGGTATGCTTCCTGATGGACTTAGAAAGATGCTCTGTCATCCATTAGTGAGAACTGAGCAAAACTGTCCCTCTGGTTTCTAGGTCTGGGGATGAGATATTTCTGCTTGGCCTGGGTCTCTGCAAACCAGTGCTGTTGGAATGCTGACAGATACGAGCAGCATGGGTGGGGAACAGTCGCTGTGGTTGTATCTGTAGCATAACACTTACGTGAGACTGTTCATGCAGACCACACAGGGGCAAAATTGTAGAAAAATAGGACTATGAGTTGAATCTGGGACTATCAAGTCAAAAAGAAAAAGCATATCCATCCTCACCTGACCATGTCAGCAGCACAGTATTTCAGAGTTGTTCAAGCCCTGACCACAGATCACTGCCTTGCGCGGGGCAATGATGAGCCCATGGCATCATGAGCAGGTCGAGGCAGGTGATTCTCCCCTCATGTGTCCTCACCCAGAGTCCTGCATTCAGTTCTGGAGCCCTTAGAGCAGGGAGGGCATCGATCTGTTAGAGCAAGTCCAGAGGAGAACACAAAGACGGTCAGAGGGCTGGAGTGCCTCCCATACGAGGACAGGTTGAGAAAGTTTAGCTGCTTTAGTGTAGAGAAAAGAATGCTCTGGGGAGACCTTATGATAGCCTTCCAGTACTTAAAAGGGGCCTGCAGGAAAGCTGAGGAGGGGCTGTTTATTGGGGAGTGCAGGAATAGGATGAGAGGAAATGATTTTAAGCTGGAAAAGGGTAGATTTAAATTAGATATTAGGAAGAAATTCTTTACTGTGAGGGTGATAAGGTGCTGACACAGATTGCCCAGAGAAAAGTCATGGATGCCCCATCCCTGGAGATGTTCAGGGCCAGGTTAGATGAGATTTTGAGCAACCTGATCCAGTGGGAGGTGATCCTGCCCATGCCGTGGTGGTTGAAACTAGATGATCTCTAAGGACCCTTCCAATCCTAACAATTCTATGATTTTTATGAACACAGCTGCTTTGTCTTTAAGATCATTGCTCACTTCTCTCCCACTAAATCTGAAACTACTTTCCTTCTTGATGCTGCCAGTATAATAAAAGCCTGAGAATTATCCCAGCAGCTGAAAATTTCTTTCCTTTCGTGTTGAGCTGTGGAGGATAAAATCTACATGGTACAACAGTGAGTATTCAGACAGCTGGAGTAAGCCAAAGGGCCTATGCAAAACATATAGCTTCACCCTGCATTAGTGTGGATACTAACTGGGACTAGGATTGTAGACTATCCTCCAATTACTTTATGAGGAATTATAGTCTGTGGCAATGACTTGTTATTTGTTTTGGGTAGCAATTTTTTCCTTCATGTCACCTGAATATTATCAAACCATTTTCTTAAGTCATTGCCAGACGTTTATTTTACCCCTAAATTACTCACAAATTCCCAATAGGAAGCTAATCGATCTATTAAGCAAAGAAATTCCAGTATCTGTTCATCAATAGGAAAGGACTATTTACAAATTCAGTGTATATCATGTTTTTTCTTTCTTTCTGGCCTTACAGATAAGGAGATTGTTAAAATGTTTTATTGCTCCATGAAGCTTACCTGGTTCACTCTGCTCTACCCCATTTTAATGATAATGGGTGATATTTGCTTCCCAGCATTAATGGGGCAGATCCTGCTTCACAGTTGTATAAATACAGAAGAACTCCACTGCAGAGCTCCTTCACAACTATACTTATGTATTGTGGAGGAAAAAAATCAGCCAAAATTGCTTATGTTATTAAAAAAAGGCAGCAAGGCAGAAGGACAACTGAATTATTGTAAAAGTCCTGGTACAGAGGAACAGTTGCATGAGATACCTCTAACTGTAAATGTTAGGAGCAAATCTGGTAATCTGTGGGAGATGAAGAGAAATACCTATCTGTAAATACTTTTAAAAGTAATATTGAAATCTCTTTAGAGAATCTGGCACGTGATTCAGTTAAAAAGAAAATTCAATAGGTTAATTTTAATATTGATTGTAGCATGGGGAATATGTTCTGGCCAGGAGTGTTCCAGGTGCACATGATTAAAGAGCAGGTACCTGGGGCATTGTATTAAAGCTAACATGCTGGCATTTATTTCATGTGAGGCTGAGGGCTAATCCTGAGGTTAATGCTGCATAGCTAGAAATCTGACTTGATGTTTAAAAGACCAGTTCAGAAGGAGGAGCAAAATGAAGGTTTTCTGGTTAAAGGAAAAAGGGCTCGTTGAGTGTATGGGTGTAGAAGTCAAAACATGTTGAAAATCGCCAAGGTTATTTCAAGATCTTGTAGACTGTCATTATTCCTCACCTTTGACTTTCCTATTCTACTTTTAAGACTGTCACGATTTAGCCCTGGCCCAGCTAATTTCAGCAGCTAAAACTACGCAGTTAGAATCCCAAATCCCTTCTTGTCACTCCCAGAGAAAGGGGGAAAGGGAAATAAGAGAAAAAAGACTTGCAGGTTGGAAACTAAAACTATGGCCTCGATGAAATTGTAATGATGACAATAATAATGAAAATAATTGGCAAGTAATAAAGTGCACACAAATATATGAGATTGTGCCCCCCCCCATTGAATATATGTCACCACAAATACACAGTAGAGCAGGCACAGGGGAATGGGGCCAAAGCTAGGAAGGAGCTGAGCTCAGGAACTGGATTCAGGAATGCATGGATCTGGGATCAGGAGCAATCAGACAGACGAGGTCCTAACTAGGTATTAGCCATTGCAGAAGAAAGATGAGACCCCCATGGTCTCTCAGTTTCATACTGAGTATGATGTATATGGGATGGAATACTCTGTTGGTCAATTTAGGTCACCTGCCCTGTCTGCCCCTCCCTGCAGGTGTGGCCTTTTTCCACTAGCTTGAGGATGGCTTCTGCTGCTCTAGGGATAAAATATAAGCATCGACTTTTCTGCATACCAATGCCCCGTGTTGTCACCATGCAGTTAGCTTTCAGAGAATGAAGTTACTTAGAGCAACTGAGTTAGTCACAAAACTGACTCTAATTTAACTCAAACCACAAGAAAAAAAGACTTAGAATTACTTAAAGCTGTTTCTAAAAGAGCTAGAAAACTTCCATTCACCTGTCCTCAATGACAGTAAGCATAGATTGCTGACTTGCTTAAGCTGAAGGTAAAGAGGCAAGTTAGTGCCAAGATTCAATGTAGCTGCTAAGCAAGCTTGCATGCTTTCTTCTCCACACATCCTTGCATGGTAACCTCGCTCCTTTGCCCTCTGTTAACCCTGCACAATGCAATCTAGAAAAATAGCTGCAACCTGTATAATCCTTACTGTGTCTTCAGACTTTTCTAACTAATACAATCCAACAGATTTGCAAAGTGAAACAAGCAAATGCTTCATTTAATTGAAAAACAGTCATTGAAAGACCAGAGACCCTTGGGAAAAAAAGAAAAGTAGAACCATATCCCTTTTAGAGTTCTGTGGGGTTGTTAATGCACCTGACTGTGCCTCCTCAGCTGTTTTCAATCACATTTACAGTGCTGGGAGTCAAAGCCCTCGGAGGCAGCTTGTTTTCACTGCATAAAAGGCAACTGTGCTGCTCTGTCTGTCCTTTATATTTTAAACTTGGTCAATGGGGATGTTTTACTGAGATTTGTGTAACGTGCAGTAACTCCACTAGCAGGATTTTGTCCTCTGTTATCCAGCCCTGCTGTGTCCCTGCACAGCTGAGAGCTCTGTAGCTGAACTGAGTAATCTGAAGGTAAGAGGCAATCTTAACATGCTCTAGGATGTTGTGTACAAAAAAATATGCTGATACAACCTCCTTTACCTCCTACCACTTGTTCAAAAGGGAGTGGGAAAGAGAAGGTTGAAGGAGGCTGAGGAGGTAGAGGGACTGCTGAAAGCAAAAAGTTAAAAGAGACGGTGATTGCATTTGGTGGCAGGAAACACTGAGAAGAGATTGTTAGTATAAAACTCTGAATATGTTTAGGCTGGGAATTACAGGGAGGCTTCTGCGTGGAAGATGAATAATCTTTAATGATAGGATAGATAGGGCATGGGGCTGTGCAGCACCTTGCACTTGGAAGTGTGTAGCAGAAATAGCCTGCAACTAACTGTGCTTAACAGGTGTGGTAGATGCTAAATGCTTCTATCTCTAGCTGCCCTGCAAGTAAAACTCTGTGATAAACTTTTTGATTCAGAAAAAGTGTAAGTAAGACAGAGAGGCTGATTGCTAGTCAAAAGAAATCTAAAGAGGTTTCTTGAGAAGGGGAGAAAGCTCAATCTGATGCTCGAAACTGTAGCCTGCTGCTGGTTCTTTTCCCTCCTCTTAATATACCTCAGAGTTAGGGTTGTTTTTTTTTTTTCTCTTAATAGGGGGGGGGGGTGTTTGCAGTGTACAAGAGCCAGGAGTTGCTCGATTTGTTGGCATGGGCTATCTTCCCCGCTGCTATGAGAAGAATAAGGGCAGGAGAGGGGCTGGACTGTGCTTCAGAAGCAGACTTAGGGGCTGAATCCTTCATTCTGAAATCCTTGCAGGCACTGGTCCCAGCCTATGTGTCCTGGCACGGTTGACTTCATGCTTTCTCTTCCTGTGACGCAGCCAGGGTTTACCATATGTTTTCATGTCTTTGGACAGTTGTCCTGAGCTTTTTCCAGCTGGCATTTGTGATTCCTGGACAGTTATTTAGCAAGAAAGCATGTGTTTTCGCACTGTGGTTAACATGTCTTCTCCTCTGTTGCTTCATTGTCTGCTACAGTACCAGCCTTCATTTGAGATAACTGCTTTAGGAACTTCTGTACTCATCCTTGCTTGATTTTTCCGATAGTGCAGCCTGAGACTTTCAGAAGCTGTGAGAAAATTAGCATAATAGGAGAGGGTGTGAGAAACAAGAACCTTCTCTTTCCCACTGCTCCCATTACAATGAAAAGAGAAATTATAAACGTTAAGCTGGAGCAAATGTTTCCCCTGGACAGTATTTTTCTTAATTCATTGTCAGCCTCATTTACCAGTTCCCAGGCTGTGCCTCAGTGATTTGGATTAGGTCGAAACCTACAATAACTTAGAGCAACTCAACGTGCATAGCACAAAAAAGATTTTTATAATACAGGGATGCTGTATGCATTTCTTCCTCCAAAAAACCCAAATGGAATAGCGATGCCATCTAGGAGGATGAAACCAGTCACTATTCCAGTGACAAGGGCAGGATCAGAGAAGAATTGTGTGGTGTAACTGCTTGCAATGTGAGCTACTGGAACTCCTGTTTTCAAAATATTCAGTCTACCCATACTAGCCCCTTCCTGAAAGGGGTGCAGCCTCACACAGCGCTGCCAGTGGGGACCTGGTTCATGCAGAAGCCAAAGAACTTTTGGAGGAATGAAATCTAAAGCAGCTGTAATTTGGGTAGAGCTGGTGTCTGTGCCCAAAAAAGTTGGCTTTGTTATTCTGTCTGTTTGCGAATGTGGGAATATAGCCTGTAACTCCTGTACTGCAGTGTGTGGATCTGGATCAAACCTGGAGCTCTAGAGTGTGTTTGCAGCAAGCTGCTGCTTCTGGGATGATAAGAATTCTTTGAGATGATACAAGTTGGAAAAATTCCATTCCCACTTCCTTCCCCAAATACAAAAGGTAGCCTTAACCTGTTGTTTCATTTGTGTCCATCCTCAAATGCTGGGAGAAGCACAGAGCATACTGCAGACCTAGTGACCAATAACTATAGGAGGGCCAATGTTAATGGCTATTACCTTGCTTGCCCAACTTCTACTTGGTTCTCTGCACCCACATTCTGTCTGCTGAGTTCAATTTTTGTTTATTTCTGCAGTGCTCACGGCTAATGAGCAAGATTTTTATTTTAAATCTTTCTCTAGAAACCGAATTCCTGACTGGGGCTCAACAAAGTATCTGGTCAGTGTTTCCTAGCTCCTGTATTCAGACCACTCGCTGTCTTCCATGCTGCTTGCGACCCTTTTTACATCATGGCTGAAATGTCAAAGTCTAGCTCCAGGTCAGAAACCACACTTTGGTGTTAAGGTAATTTTTTATTCTGTTTGAATAGGGACAGAGGGGTAAGGAGGTAGACTTTAATTCACTATGCAAGGACTGTGTTAGAAGAGACTGAGGCATTCCACACAACTCTTCCTTCAACAGCCTCTGCCTTAGTGCCAAAGTTTTTCCATCTCACTCAAAATCTAAGACTTAGTCAGGAGGTTGTTGGGACAGCAAAATACAGAGAAAAAAATCCCAAAGATGACAATCTACAGAGGTCCAAATGCCTATTCCACGTTTTGAGATGATGGGATCATCATAATCATCAAAAAAAAGTGCACCATCTGTTGAGTATTGGCAAGGGTTCTGAGCTCTAACATAGGAGCCAAACTAAAGAGAGACAAAGAAACAAGGGTAGGCAGGCTGCTTTCCTGTGATAGCCAGCCCTGCTCCTCAGACTCCAAAGGCTTGGCTACCTTAGATAAATCACGCAGCTTGCAGTGCTCCTTCAAACAACCCTTCTTACTGTCTGCACCACATCCCTCTCAAGAAGGAGTTTGGGGTTCGGTCAGAATAATTTTTCCCTCACCTTTTCTTCCTGCAGAGTTAAATGGCAGGGTGATAAGGAGCAGGCCTGGCTGGGTATAAGCATAAGAAAGAGGAGGCTTTCAGACTGGCTTAACTTATCTCTCTATACTCCCACAATATCTAACAAACCACAGAAATAAAAGCAGAACCAAAATAGCTTCCCCCCCCCACTTTTGTATAACACTCTTGTGTTTAAAAATACAGTTTGAAAAGTAAGGTTAAATCTCGAGATTTAAGATTCCTGCAGCAAACCTCAAGATGCTTGCAAAGTGTCTCACTTCAGTGGTACAAGTAGCTGTTGCCTCGAGGTGTCTGATTTTACGCATTTTACTATACATCCTAGCAAGTGACCTTCTTACCTCTCCACAGGTTAAGCCCCTGCCATAGATTAAAGTTTGAACTAAGACCCCCAGAAATGCAGTCTTTTAACAGGAGTCATCTTGGGTGAAGAGTATGTGGCTTTCAATGTTACTGGGATGCTTGCTGTTTTATTTTTCCAAACCTTGTCTTCTTTGACCTCTAGCGTTCAGGTTTTAGCCCTTGTTCATGCAAAGAACAAGGTGAAAACATGAGTAATGTGGGCTATGAATACTGAAGATTACAGCAACTGACAAAGAAGCCAAGCTGTGCTGCAGTTTATATGGAAAATTTATAATTTCAAACTAACTTAATTCAGTGGCATGACTCAGTGTTTTCTAACATTCTTTGGTTCCACAATAATATATATTGTTCAAGTAATCTGCTAATAGCACCTTTAGATTGTTGATACTGAGAACAGCCTATTTTGAATTCCCCCCCTCCCCACCTTTGCCTCTTTTATAATATTGTGATGAGGTATTTGTCATACTGCAGGAGAGGAATTCAGAAAAGTGTATTTCATGCTGTAAATTAAGAACATGATAGTAGGCGTTAAAGATAGCTGTTTTGTGGACGACGCCACTGGGGGAATTACTTTGTCCTCAAAATCAGGCTCTTTGAGAACCTAGATTTTTGCTGGTCATTTACAGACTGATAAAAAAAAAAAAAAAGTATTATCAACAGAAGGGAAGGACTGAAGTTGGAGCTAATTAACTTTTATCTTATTTAAAGTACATATGTAGGTATTGATAACTATTACTTTGTCGCACTCCAACAAGCCATATGTTACAGAGCATCTCTGAGAAACGAATTTACACATCCACTTCCTCCCCTGCCCCAGCCTCCCAAGAGCAGGGAACCTTTCAGGCTTATTTATACTGATAAGAAATGTCAAATCATATACTCAAGGCTTCCCAGAAACAATTAGGAGTGCAGGAGCTACCTTCACAACCAGCTGGCCTGCTATCTTTGTCTTTCAGGCTCTTTGTATCTGTTAGACAAAAATTGTAGTGCACATCTAAGGAACTGTACTGCTGCTCTGAAGGCAAGCGAGTCTGTAAACTTGCCAGTGCTTTCCAGCACAGGTGTCTTCTGTGTTCCTTGTTCTCTCTGTACTCTGTAGTGGAAAAAAAAATAAATATCATGGAATTATTATTCAGACGTTTTCACCTTTATCCACTTTTTTTTTTTAGTAAGGCATATTCTCATTTCTATAACTATTTGTCCCTCTAAATCTCTAGCCAAACATTTTCACAGCAAATACTCTTAATACATAATCCATGGGCATTTCCTCGACCTGCTACTGAAGCATTTAAACCCCCAGGCTTGCTAATTTGAATCACTCCATGATCACCCTTTACATGGGATGCTTCTGAATCACTTCACCATATAGCAAAATCTGTAGAGATGAGAGAGCACAGGAGCACGCAAGAAGAGCTACAATTTTCACTGCCTACTGTCATGTACTTCTGTAAAACCTGCGTTTTTGAGAGGGTGGTTTGGATCCAGATCCTTTTTTTGTGCAAGAGATTCTCTTCTGCACAACTGGAACATGTTAGCTCTGGTTTGTGCCCCTGCATGAGAAAGGGCCGTCCTGCTTGTGGAATAACAGCATTTAACTTATGAATTTTGCTAGTGGTGTGGTCTTGTACAAAACCACCACTCTAACTGAGCACAAGCAGTTAGAAATATAATCTAGAGGAGTATAGTGCAAATTCAGGAAGGACAAGAATTGTGGTTTCCCAAATTTGAGTAATGCTGAAATGTAAGCTGGTAGATTGGCTTACGCCTGTATTTAATAACAAGTTTATGTCTATGGCAGATGTATGGACAGCATACAAATGTCTCCATAGCTCTCAGCAGCAATAAGTGGGTTGTTTTTTTTTCCTCCACCTTCTCCCATCCTTAATCCTTTAACCCTGACTCCCCACTATGCCTTTTTTTTTTTTTTTTTCTGCTGTCAATTTGCTGAGGTTTCACACTGTCCCCAGAGTATTTTAGGTTTTATTATTCCAAAGAAAGGGTAAAATTGCATGCTGCATGGAGAAATGAGGAAATGCTGCTCAGATCTTACACTAAAGGCAGCTGGAGGCAGGGGGAGAGCAGACTTGTTGATCACATCAGAACAAAACCTGCTTGAAAGAGGCATTGAATTAACTGCATAGTCTGCTGCTGATAATGAATGGTTACCTGTTTCCTGTTGGGAATATTTAATATATCTGCTTTAAGGATGCATGAGGGCTTGAGGTTGGCTGCTACTATTAATAATGCATGGGATGGCTGGATTTAAGTAATAATTATGCTCCGAGTACAGTGCAGTGACATATTGGTGCAGAAAATGATTCCTTTAATAGGCTTGTTCCTTTTGGCTAGATCCCTTAGATAGCTAGTTTGTTTGTTTGACAGGTTTATACCTTTTTCCCCCTCTTAGTTTTTTATTAAAGCCAAACACTTTTGCTGAGTAACTGCAGTGTTCAAGAAATCTCTTCAGTTCTTTCAAGGGGAAGATGAGGGAGATGGGGCACTGACCTGGGGACTGGCTTTCATTGGCATAAAGCCCTGTCCCCATACATCCTCTAAAGGGGTGGGTTTGCTCAAAGACAAAAAATGGACAACACAACCCACCATGCGTAGCAATTGTTAAACAGGAACCCTTCCTGCTGCATGGACTCACTGTAGATAGCTCTGGGAATAGAAGGAAGGTAGGAGGGGGTGCTGGAGCCTGTTTTTCCACCATCTCCCCTGGGTGGAAGGGTCGTGTCCGCACAGAACATACAGCGAGCCTCTTTTGACTTTGAAGCTCACAAACATAGCAAGGAACATAAAACAGTTAAAAGGAAAGCAAATACTTTTTAATTGATTGAGTGGGAGGATGGAAGAAAAACTGAGAACGTAGTAGCAGAGCCGCGATTCTTCACATTTGGATTCTCAGATGTTATTACGGACATGGGAATATCCCAGTGTTAAACAGGGTGGTTTCTTTATACTCTGGTTTCATGAGCACTTTACTGCTTTATTTATTCATAAACTGCTGCCTTTAGAACACAGCTATGGCTTCTAAGGGTGTGATGACTGACTGCAGTCCACTGTAATGCTTTCAACTTTTTTTTTTGTTTGTTTTAGCCTAACTGAAGCGGTGTATGGGAAGAGGGTCTTGTAAAGACTGATGATTACAGAAATTTCAGAAATCTACTTAAGCATTGACACTAGTCCTGCCACTGTGGGGACAGGAATTTATCAGGAAATTATTTGATTGCACAAAATTCTTCCATTTTTCTTCTCACACCACGAGCTGTTTAAGGCCATAACATTCATGTCACTAAATGTAATGGATCAAAAGCACTGGCTCATTTGAGAGAACTCTAGATATGACATGAGCTCTCCAGGTACTCCAGCTTTCCATTCTTCCTCCTTTATTACCTGTGTCATCATCTGGAGTGTTTAATCTGGAGAAGATGATCTAGGAATCCCATGCCGGTTTCTGGCAATCTGGCAATATTCACTTAATTAACTTACTACTAGCTCTTAGTAGCTTGTAATTTTTTTTTTCCAGACACTGTTTTCATGCTAGATCCCCCCTAAAGCCCCACAGTGTGTTTAACTGAAGATATGATAATTGTGAGATACTTTGCTGCAGCTGTTTAAAACAGGGGAAAAAATCCATTAAGACTATCTGAATTATATCACAGGAAAAAGTCTGCTTTTTATTATATGTGCTACCCTTAGGCAGAGCTAAATTGCTGCTTTCATAGCTTGGCTGAGGGTGGTTACTTGAGCATTTTCTTCTCCACTAATTTTTTCTGAATGCTTCAGAGATAATGTTAATGTCCTTTCCTGAGCCAAGCAAACCAAAAAAAGGATCATTGCATAGGCAAAGACAAGAAAGTGGTTTATTCCTTTTAAAGTTTAGATTGGTGCCATCAAGTATTTTGACTTTGATGCTAAGCCTGTGTGAAGTAATTGAGAGCTGGGAGCTGGCAGTAGCATGGGAATCCTCACAATTGTCAGCCCCAGCGTGCGAGGCTGCTTCTGTCCTTGCTGTGAAATATGTGGTGCTTTGCTGGGTGCTGCTGTTGTGCTGTGTCCTCTTCCCCTATTCTGTTGGTGAATCTGTTGCTGATCCATTTTTTGATCAGGCAGGACATGGACAATTTGGTTTGTGAAAAGATTTGCACAGTGATTCCAGCCAGGAACCTTTCAGAAAAATTGCATCCGTAAGACAAGTGAAGTCATCTTGGAAACTAGCAGCCACAGGACACCTGTGGGCAGTGAATGCCCCCAGCTTTCCCTGCAGGTTTAAGGTCACTTATCCTACAGGAAAGTTCTTGGGTTCGGTCTAGATATAGCCTCACTGAAGGATGTGCTGCAGAGAAAGACCATGGCTTCTCATAAGGGGAACTTATTGCAAACTGCTAATTTTTAAATTTCTTTTTAAAAGCAGTACATGCCCTGAACTTCTATTATATCCTGTTAATAAGGACAAAACCACTACAGCCTCAGAGTGCTTAGAATGCAACACTGGCAAGAGGTAAAACTCCCTGTGTGTGAATCTTTCAATACATTATTTGATCTGTTAGTGGAGATTGCTGATAGTAAACAGTGATTTTAAGGGGTTTATCATGTTGTCTCTAGTTAAGACATTAACTTTCATTCCTTCATTTATAAAGCTACATCTTACTGAAATACAGATAGGAAACGGACTGAAAAATTTTGAAGTTACTGGCATGAGCTCTGAAGCTGCGAGGCTTGTATTTCACAGGAACCTGACGCACGTGATACATTTATCCTGAGCGTTTAAGAATTTTGAAGGGAATTTCATTCTGAACAGATTGCTTGGGGGAATGGTATCAACTGATGTCCTATGGTTTATGTGTAGATGGAGTTTCAGCCTTTCGGTAATGAGCGTTTCCCATGGACCAGTATCCAGCTTCACAGGGACTCTGCTTAATCACAGTTACTCTTTGCTCTCTGTCTGGTGGGCAACCCAGTGTGAGCAGATCTGTAAAGCAACACGGTGTTGAGAGGCCATATGTATTTTAAAGTGTGTGTTCAGCTGTTACACTGTGCTAGCTCTGATCTAGTAGTAGGAGCCGGACACTCATAACTAGGTGAAGCGCATTGGTGCGTGCCTGGAGAACATCTTGCAGCCTGGCTTCATTTGAAACAAAAACAATTCTTGCACTTAGAGACTGCACCGTGATAAAGACCAGAGTGTGGTAAGGAGGAATGGGTGGGAGATTTAAGTCTAAAGCATAGCCCTTCTCTGATTTCAGACACTAATGGAGAAGCATCAGTTATGTCCTGAAATGTTTGAGGCAGCCTCTAACTGAAAGCAAATCCCTTGCATACGTGACCAATTGCTATGTTTTACCTAGAATAGGAGCTATATTGCATCTGTTTTATTTATTTGCATCTTCTCTATTCTTTGTGCTCAAGGACATGCTGCTCTTTCTTACAACTGAACGCCCAGGGTGGCTCAGAAATATCGAGGGACTGGAGGGGAAACAATTTGCTATATTATGACCTCAAAAATATGTGTTTTGTGTCCAGAACAATCACCATTAGAAGGAGGTATTTGAAGGAAATGTTCAAAACCTTTTTCTCAATGATAATGAAGTGCAGTGAAGTAGAACGTTAAAGTATAAACTCTCTCAAGTGAATTACAGTTCTGAGTTTTGGTGGTACTTTTTTCTTTTCCTGTAAGGATGGGGCATAGACTCTCCTCTCACCCATTATGAGTTCCTGAAATGACAGCCATTCCTATGGGATTAAAAGCACACTGAATCAGAGATGGCTGAAAAATTTTATTGCTGTCCCGAAGGAATAGCTCTTATTCACAAGACTTTGCTTTTAGAGCAGCAATGTGTGAAAAATTAGCCTTGGAGGCTGTTTGCAGAAGGCATTACTGACATTCTTCTAGCTACTTGTGTTTATATTTCCACCCATGGAATACAAACACTCTGTCTTGTTATTTTAGTTTTTTATATATTCTTTAAAAAGAACTTATGGATGTTGGATCTGGGCTCTTGCTTCAGGGCTGATACTGGGCTGGAGAAGCTGGCATTGCACTGAAACTTATTCTTTGTTTGTGGGGTTTGTCTGTTGGGTTTTTTTTTCTTTTAATACCAACTAATGATCAAAGAAATTCTTCGGCATCCTACTTTACCTATGGGCCTTGTAGCTCCTCTGAATTAGCTGGTGGTCAGGATTAGGTGTACTTGTTTTGACTCCCATTTGCTAAACTCAAGCACAAAGCCCTGTGTGCTGAGGTGACCAAAACAGAACTTCCTCTGCCATGACAATCACCCAGTTGCATCATTGTGAACCCCAATAATTTAATAGTACAGCTACATCAGCCACTGTTCCTTGGTAGTAGGTTATGGGCTGATATAAAAAGCAGCTCTGAGGAAGATATGCAGTGATATCTATCTGCTCAGGACCATGTTGCTGAGCTGTCACCCTTGACAAGAAAACTACCTAGGACTTTTTTTTTTTTTTTTTTTTTGGCAGCTCTTAAATGGATGATTCATCTGTCTAGTGCTAAAATGCAATTATGTGGGTTTGGTTTGTTGGTTTTTTTTTGTTTTTTTTTTTTTTCCTTAACTCAACATGGTCTGAGGAAAGGAAAGCATTTTCAAGATGAAATGGAAATGTTTGCAAAACATGCTGGGATTTCCCCAGGGGACATTACAGTAGAGTGCTAATACCAGGCAAGAAATCCCTAAACCCGTGACTTGTGGTACCCTGTCTTCTTTTATCATCACTTTGCAGTCTTATCAGTACTTTTCACCATCAAGGACTGTCTAGGCAAAGATTTGCAGAGAGACTTATGCCCTGCAAAGCATCTCTTTTTCAGCAGTTATTGAAAGCTGAGTGCTGACATCCTTCAAAATTTTTTTCCCCTCATCTTACTTCAGAAATTGTTTAAAAAGTTTGTGGATACATTCAGTGTAGCCTAAGCCATCAGAGAAATTCCATGCCTAAAGGATTATGGAACAAAAATGGAGCACAAGTTACAAAAGAAACTTCCTTCTTAGGACAATACTGTGACCTTTGATTTCTAAAGTAACTTTCCAATAGGAAGTTGTGCTCTGAATAACTTAAACCACCTCCTTGTCTCTGTCCTGGCTTAGCTAAAAGCCAAAGCATGCTTTGATGTTGGCAGCCTAACAAAGGTAATATTTTTTTAAGGATGATCTGTTCTTGAATCTCTCACTTTTTTTTTTTTTTTTTTTTTAATAGCAGATTGGGCACAAATAACCTCTCAAAGTTAGTACATGGACATCTTTTGGTCAAGCCATCTTTTTAGAGAAATATATGGAGTACTGTTGGGTATGATTTATCTCTTATTTCTTAGCTGTCCCTCTCGCTCCCAGTAAAGGAATACAACCTTCTCTTTTGCTAGTAGATAAGGGATTTCCAGACACAAAACAGTACAATGTCACCAGAATGAAAGCATCTCTCCAACCTCTTTCTACCCAGGAGGAGGGTGCCTGCCAGGATGGGTGTGCTTCTCATTGCTGATGCCAGTGCCCATCTGGCTGAGAACCAGCTGCAAGCCTTCTTCCAGCCCTTGCAGCTGAACCTCTGCTTTCTCCTTCTGGAGAACTTTGTTGCTTTTTAGCCCACCTGAAAGCCTGGGTGCTTACAGAGCCCACCCTTCCCTAACCTAGCAGCTGGAGTTACCTCTGATAAGCTCTTCAGCAGATTAACCTCCCTGCAATACTTAGGACAAAATCACTGCTTTGCAGTGGTTGCTACTCTTCCATTGACCAAAATGTTGTATTTTGCTGGAATTCTCCCATATTTATAGAAAAGTTTCTAGAACGGATCTTAAAACCGTGGTATGTGTAGTCTAAAATTCCCTGACAAATGCTCTACAAAGGATAAAAATCAGATGTATATTCATGCTCTTTAAGCAGTGGCTCCAGTGTGTTCTCATTATGGTAATTTCTAATTTTCACTTTCCTTGTTTTGTGACAGAACAAATTAAAACAGCACATCAGCCCATTCTGAGAATGGTGCACTATGATGTACTAGCATTACTAAATATTTAGGGCTCCACTGTGCTGTCAGCACTAGTTTGTTGTGTGTGCTTGAATGAACTGCAGCTACAAGATCAGGTCCCAGCAGATTTAAAATCCCCTGTCCGATGTGCAGCTGTAGGTCATAGTCACTCATGTGCAGGCAGCAGATGTGTTGTTTTCCTCTTTGAGCTTGGGAGAGCTCAGGTTGTTTAAGGATGAGGCACCATCTATTTCTCTTTGATTATCTGTTTTGTGCATATTTTTAAAAGCAAACAGCAACACATTGTGACTTTCAGAGCGTAGCTATAGAAACTAGCCTTTGTTGTCCCTGGGGTAGGAAGCTGAGGAGTCTTTCTTCCATGTGGGGGTGGCCTTGCTTGGACACCTTGCAGTCTGATCTGCACAGCAGAGTTGCTGCTTTGTGAAAGATTTATCTGCCTTTATGCTGCCCATAGAGATGTCTCGGTGCCTGTTTCTGTGCCACTGGTTCAAATCAGCTTCAAGGTAGAGGCTGAAAGGGCATTGTTTTTTCTTTTTGAGAAGATAAAGGATATGGATTTTGCCAAGCTAAGAGAAGGAATGATCATCCTGCAAACTACAAAGGGATACCAAAGCAGCTGATGCCTAGGAAGTCTATTAGTATTCCTTATTTTTTCCCCACTAATACACTGAGATAACTAAGAGGAGACAGTGATGCTTGTATGAGAAAAGAAATAAAATACAATTAGCCATGCAGGAAGAGGGGATGTGTGGTCTTAAGCAAGGACTGATCCGCTGTGGCCGTGCATGGCCACTGCACAATTGTCACTGAGGCTGCATCCAGCCTGTGATGGGACTTGTCTTCCTGGAATTGGATGGGGCTGGTACGCCAACATCTTCTGATTGCAACTCAGTAAAAGCCCAGTGCTGAAGGGTGAGGGAAAGGCATCAAAGGATTACTGTTTTGTGCCTGATGGGGAGCTGGAAGTGACTCAGGCACTGCTCTGTAAGTTTAGAAATTAAAGGCTGTCGACTAGTCTTTCTCATTTCACATTTTTTTCAAATTCCTGATGGCTGTTTTGGTAAGAACTGCAGAAATTCCCTCTTAGGAGAGGGAAAGATTTCTGAAGATTGCTGTAAGAAGGATTTGGAAATAGTATTTGTGGTCATAATTGGCAGGTACTAAAGTCCTCTTTAGCACTGTTAGAAGTTTAACCTGGAAAAGGGGAAACAAGGGAATGTTATTAAACAATACCGATCAGGGCAGGGCTCTTGAAAAGTGGGGCCAACTCAGAATGACTCAGACTTTCCATTTACCTTCTGAAATACAAACCAGTCTTTCCTAAGTAGAGCATTGGGAATTGGATTGTCGCACCCCTGGCAGACACCATGACTTCCCAACAAGCTATCTAAGGTCATGTTTATAAAGATATACTTTTATAACTGTATCTCAGTTTTAATACCTCATCCATCCTAGTACCTCTGGGATGGAGCCTTTTCTAGGTGTAGTTATGGGGCAGACCTTAGGAAGATCTTCTTTATTATAGGCAACGTTTGCATTCCACCAAAAAAAAAATAGAATATACTAACTGGCAGAAAGCACAAATTATTTTTGTAAAACTGCTGACAATCCTTCTAAAAATAGATGCAATCCTCTTCATCAATTTGATAGCCATCCACAGATCCCAACAGCCTTCTGTAGTCTGGATGTGCTGTACCCAGGGCTGTTTATTCCCTCACAGTTCTTGATGTCTGGATAATGCTTATCCTTGAACACAAGGTAAACCTTCACTGCTTTTATGCTAGTTATCTGCAAGCCCAGCCTTGAATAACAGAATTTGTATAGAATTGAGATTTTTGTCAGTTACAAGAATCTGTGTTGGAGCAGTGCATCCAGAGCTCTTGCTTTCTTCCTTTCCCTTTACTGGAAGAAGTTATCTTTTCATTAACTTTCTGTGAAAAAAGCAAATTAATGTAAAATGTGTGCTACTTAAAAGGCCCTTTAAAGTTGTTATGCTAGTGAAAAAATCAGCCAGTACCCAGACCTGAACAATATTTCTTTTTTTCTTTTGCGCAGATCTTTTAATGAAAACATCAAGATTTGTTAACAAAGCCTTATTTACGGCTAGTTTCAGCAAATTTATGGCTTAAGAATGTCCTCTAAATTTTCAGGAAAAAACTATAGCCAGAAGTTGTCAAAACCAAATATTCAGAACTGTTCCAATTCCTAAAACCTTTGAAGGTTTTTCTTTTCTTGTTGTTTGGGTTTTTTTTTTTGTAATTCTTTTTCTCCAGTTTGACTATGATTAATTGTTAAAGGCCAGGGTAACTCTGAGGAAAATGCTTGAACATCTACATCAGCAGTGCTTGGGAGCCATTTTCTGAAAGCAACGGTTTAAATTCTGTGTAGGGTGAGAAAAAAATTA
This sequence comes from Clamator glandarius, assembly GCA_033459285.1. Classification (NCBI taxonomy): domain Eukaryota; kingdom Metazoa; phylum Chordata; class Aves; order Cuculiformes; family Cuculidae; genus Clamator; species Clamator glandarius. The sequence continues at coordinate 1,904,751 of JAUNZM010000332.1, read as the reverse complement.
TGTATTTCTAATAGAGATCTCTATTGAATGTGGCAAACCTGTTGCTGAAGTTTTAACACTGCTTGATCTTGTGTTAGTCCTTGTAGACGTAGGAGCTGGTGACTGCAGTCCCTACTGCTGCATAAAACAAAGCCAAAGCTGATAGTGAAAAACTTAACACTGAGAGGGCAGAAGTGTCTGTCTTCAGTTGTCTCTAAGTTTTAATCTTTCACAAACCACTCACAACCCCTCTGAGAAGAAATTATTAGGGAGCTGAATTAGAGAGTTTAAGCGAGGATGCTGTATGGATGAGGGTGCAAATCAAGTTCTAACTTTTCTCCACCCCAGTTCCTGGCACTGTGCTTGTTTGCTTGGAGGCGTCTTTGCCTCCACAAATTTTAGTTCTAAATTTTTCTTTTATTGCCTCTGTCAAATCTGAGATGTTTAAGGATTTATATTTCATGCATTTGTGGATTTAAATCACAGGAGAAGGGATGCAATTCCTGAAGATTTCTTCAGCAGCCAGAGACCCATAGTACAGAGACAACACCTTTTCTTAGAAAGGTGTGGTGGGAAATCCTCTTGCTGAGTCATCTGCTGTTCAGATGCAATTTGTTATGCAAGTACCAGTGAGGCATCAAAGCCAAGGCTTGCTCTTCCCATAATGACTTCATAAATTGGAAAGCATAATTCATTTTATCACCTAGGTCTGGGGGAAGCTTTGGCTTCCCCTGGTACCTGCCGCAACCTCAAACCTTTGCCTCTGCTCGCCCTTTTATCTGTTTGGTTTCCTCTAGATGGCATTACAGGAGAAAGGGAAATCAGATGGAAAAGTAGATTTATTTTTTTACTGCTGGATAAGGAAAAGTTGCAGGAGCTGCTTTGCATTTTGATGTTGCTCGATTATCTTATCCAGTAGACAAGCACATACAATATTAATACCTTCCATGTCAATCTCAAACAGGATGCAGATAAGTATTTCTTCTCAGCAGTTTTATTGATTGGTCCTTCTTCTAAACAGTCTTTCTAGCTTTCTTTTTGTTTGCATACTTTGCCTGTGGTTTCCCAGGGTAGTTGTTTGTGCAGGGAATGAAAAAACATAATTATATGTCTTGTGATATAAAAGGACAGTGGAAAGTTTTCTTTAAAAGCACCTTGCCCTTCTCTTGCTTTCATTGCCTGCAGTTTTTTTTTGGTTTATGTTTTTTTTGTTGTGGTTTTTTTTTTTTTTGTTAATGTAACTCACTGAGATTGCAGAAACAATTCATTCTGCTCTATTTTTCTGTTTTTTTCCTCCTGTATTTGACAGTACTATCTGCATAATCAATTTCTCTTTCACTGTTGTAATTCCTCTTTTTATGAGATATTCAGGCAAGCTGAAAAAAATTTACTTTTAAGGCTACCCATACTGTGGCTGCAGGACAGTGATGCAGATTGCTATCTAGGGAATTCAGTAACTATCTTGTAGTCCTCTGCAAAAGTTTACTGCACTCTCCAAATATTATCTTTTTAAGAGGATTTGGGAACCAAGGCCTGTGAGCAGGTTTTCTTACCACTGTGGACAAGCAATACAAGCCCTTTTGCCATGCAAGCAGGCTGTGTTGCCGGACAGGCTGAATTTTCCCTCCTCAGTTGTCCTTTTGGGAACTAGTTATTCCTGAGCCCCATTCCTCTGAGAGAGAAAATCTGCCTTCTGACTGCAAACCCAAACATTTTCAGTGGCTGTTTCATACAATATTGTCTTTTAGCTCCAATAACTGTTCTTCTGCTATTGTTTAAACTTGAAGCAAAGGTATTGCATCTTGATTTAGTCTGTCAAAATTAAGGCTATGACAGGATGCAATACCTTTGCTTCAAGTTTAAACAAGTTCTCATAAAGTGGTAATTTTGTTTCTCAAACCATACTGAGCCTTTCTACTTCCATCTTCTAGAATGAGTTCATCTTTTCTAAATTGCGCTCGAACTACATACATAATCCTGATACCTTATGAGTGCTTTGTACATGATATCTTGCACTACTGCTCCTCCAGGGGCTAGGTGTCCTCTGAAGCATTCTAGAATCACAGTGACCTTTTTTGTTGCTTCATTATGGTGATTCAGTTGTCATAGAGTTCACATCCCTTCCTCTTCAAACATTCCCAACAACAAGCATGTAGCTTATAATGGAAGTTCAGTATTTATCCCCAAATGAGTTTATTTCTCTGTGGGTTTTAAATTGAAATACTGCTCCTGTTTTAATTGAATAGTCAGACGTTTGTAATACTCCAGTCCTCTGCTGCCCTGTTAAAGCCAACAAAGTTGCTGTCATTTGCAAATGTCACCCATGTACCATTGTTATTGGTGTTAGGAAATAATTGGGAAGTTAGGTTGGCTAAGAACTGTTACAAATACAACCTGCTGCTTTAGTAAAGGTGATAGTGCCCAGATCTCCTTTGCCCCTCCTGAGTGAAGGATGCTGTGTCATTCAAATTCAAACTCTCATAGTTAACACACCTTGTTTCACTCCGGCCTCCATTTACTCACTTTGAATCAAATCTTGTTCTAAAGGCTTGAAGGCTATTGAAGTCAGATTAATAGTTCTCCTACTGCATGGATTAGCATGTTTTTCCTTTTTGTTTCTTAACTATAGGTACTCTTCTACAGATATAAACTTGTCTGCTAACTCGGGAACTACTGAGAGTTGTTTTAGGATCCGTATCTTTTTCTGCTATTACTTTCATGAGGGATGGATATCCTATGATCTTAGAATACTGAGATTTTCTAACAATGAGTTACCCTTCCCATGTGCTTTGCATGGTCGGGCTGCATTTGTAATGTTTCTCCTTGCTGTCAACCCCTTAGTTTGAATAATAAATATTTTAAGAATAGTTTTTTTAGTCACACCTTTATAAAAGATATTAAAGTAAGATTCATCCAATGCAAACTGTATTGCTGAAATTTTTTCTAATCTCTTCAGATCCTAACCTGTGTGTTCCAAGTATAAATAAATCAGCATCACTTCACCTGCTTTATTCTAGCAAGGGTGAAAAATACAGTTAAAAATTTTCTGGACTTAGCAATTTTTTCTGTTTGAGGAGAACTTAAATTGAATAGCCCCATATGCAGAAGGTTAGGAAGACTTCACTGAATGTCTGGCTTCTCTGTACTGAAGTTCTCTTGCTTGAGGGGAAGCACATGAAAATGCTTCTCTGCTTTCATTTAGCCTTGTGAATCTGATCTATTCCCTTTAAGTCCCTCTTCAGCTGAAGTCAAGAACAGGACCACTGTGTATCTTGCCTGGTGTGCATCGGCTGGTACCCATTTTAAATGCACCCAGTGGCTCTTCCTTTAACATATGGGATGTAAAGGCAGGTGGAAAAGTGGTACAGGCTGGTCCTGCTGTGTGCCATCCCTCTGGGACCAACACATGCAGAGTGACTCCTGTAACCACAGGGTTCAGCCACACCTGGAGTCTGGTGGTGACATGGTGTTGCAACTGAGGCTTGAAATACATAATTCGTGTATGTTGGGATTATTGATGTGCTTGGGTGAGATGCAGTGTCCTGAGGCTTTGGGAGATGAGAGCCTGGGGATACTGAAATCGTTGTGAAATTGAGTATTGATTCCTCTTGCTTGGAGAGCTTTAAAAGTCCAGGCTTAACTCGGGGTCCTAAGACTTCAAGTATATCTCAAATGAATCACATATGTTGCACTAAAGCGAATTTTTTTATGGTTTAATCTTCTGTGCACCTCTAACAGTAGCTCAGCTGTAGTGTATAAGGGGGAGATACTGGCTCTTCTCCTTACTCATCTTTACCTTTCTTCTTTTCCAGTGAAGGGCTGGTAAAACTGACTCTAAATCGATTTATTAGTGAAGACACAAGGGGTCAGAGTTTCATTTAAACTATTCTGACGTACCAGAAGTGCAGTCCTAAGAACAGACCGAGAAAACCAACATACAACCCCATTGGTAAAGCTCCTTAAGATGTTTCTCTGTGGGAATGGTCTAACTCAGTGGTTGGGTGAGTGAATTGACCTTGGCCACACTAGAACTAGAAAGTGATACCTAGGTGGGTCATGTCTGAAGTCTTGTGACAGGTTTATAGTGTGCTTCTCTAGGAGATGAGTCCAAAGATATTCAGGTCTATCTGAAGAATGCAAGAATGATTTGAAACCAAGACTTGATTATTGTGGTGGAATTTAAGGGACTTTCTTTCCTTAAGTCTTTGCGGTTTTTTTCTCAGTTTTTTTCTGATTTCTGGATTCTGTCTTTCTAATAAAATATGTACTTGATCTGTTTATTGGTGCTCACTATTTAATTACATCTGTTTTCATGAAACAATAGACTTTGAGTAATGCTTGCAATAAATATTCTGCTTCTGTTGTTCAAAGACTTAATTTGAAAAGATTCGTTTGAAAAGTCAAGCAAGGTCCAGTGCTGGCACTTAGGAAAAAGCGTGTTTGTCTCCTCTGTCAAGTTGACGGCATTATCTTCCCAGAGCTGCTGCTGTTCCATAAGAAATGCTGCTTTTTGTGTGTAATATGCTCTGGTCCCCTTTAGTATTTGGTTGCTATTATTGAAAGGAAACAGTTAAGGAAAACAATGACAAAAAGATTGTTTGCTCAATTATTTCCCTTGAAACAAATGTAAAATAGACTTCACCTCCGAACTTGATTAGTTTTTTTCCAGCTGTGCCTATTCCTTTTCACCCTGGAAGAAGATATCTTGGTGCAATTAATGGAGTAGCATACTAATCCTTGCCCTGAGTTAGCAGATGTTTAGACCCTTGATTTCAGTCTCCTTTATTTTCAGCAGGCCTTATATCTGGCCATATAATTATGGAGTTGTGCAAGACAAATTTGGGCAAGCTGGAAATAGCACATACCAAGCTTTGTGCTATCCTCATCCTTCTGCTTTCATTTTGACCTGGCAGCTGCTGCGGCTTCACCTTTTTTTGTAGGCATTGCCTCACTTTCCCAGCCTCAAACCACCTCTCTTCCCCTTGTGGTACAATTTTTCCCTGCAGTGTTTTGGAGAGGTTATTGGGTGGTGGAAACTCCTGGTATGGTGGTGTGGTGCGTGCTTGAAAAGAGCTTTTGGATCAGATGTAGAATTCAGGCCTAGGGACCATATAGTTATGAGTAGAAGCTCCCCTAGCTTGCGTTAATTAAATAGGGCCATGCCTTGCTTTATGTTGATCAACAGTTTGCTTCACAGGCTGCAGTGAGGAGGGTAGCTTTGTGGTTTGGGCAGAGCTGTGAAGAGTCTCTATGGAAATAAAATAGGAAATTTGGGGCACTTTCAGCTTTTGTTCCTTGAGCAGCAAACAGTTTCTACAGAAATCAAAGTAAATTCCAGTCTCCTTCGTTTAATTGTTCCCAATTCATACCTGGTAACTTGGCAAATTCAGTTGTGTGTAATCTTTGACTAGACTTTACATGGTACATTGCATCTTGATTAAATTTGGCATTGAGAAAAGGGGACACTGCTTTCCTGCGGTCCTGTCAAGGCTGTTGAGATGTTCTTGTTGATGCTGACACCTGGCATTTTTCATGGAGATTGATACTTATAACTGTGACTCTTCCTTTGTCTGAGGCTTTATTACTTTCTATGGGTAGTTTGATTATCTGTTGCCTTGTGAATGAACAGATTGGAAAAGCTTACAGACAGTGATGTAAAAGCCTTAGTAATGCGATATTCTCTTTTCTAAGGAAACAATGGACAATGTGTTGGGCATGAAACAAACGTGATTTTCTCTGAATATAGTCAGCCTGCCTCCTCACCGAAGTTTTGTCTGTGGAAGCAAAATGTGCCAACCTGCTTAAATCTCCTTATGTATTGTCTGTGGAACTGGTAACCTCACATTTACACCAATATTCCCCACTTTGATTTGAACTAGGGGTTTGGATTAGTTGGTTATAATGGCAGGATCTTGTCTTCAGTTTCCAAGGTAGATTTGGGCGTCGATTGCCTCTAAAAAAGAAAAAAATCTCCAAGCACTTTCACAGTGAAGGGGCTGATGCCTGAATGAAAACAGAAATGTCTTCTCTGACCTTGTATTCAGTTCGCAGAGGGCAAGGGTATCACTAGCTAGCTTCCCCCCAAACTGCTTGTTCCATTTTTTTCTCTGTTAGGAAGCATTCGCTTGTCCCAAGGGAAGAAAGAGTGCCAGCCAGGTGAAAATGAGGAATTCCCTGCCTGAAGGAGCAAGCTGCATCTCAGCAGGGTGTTAAGAAACAACAGCTAGAATGAAAAAAAAATGGAGGATGAAGAATTGAAGGAGCTCTAAGATGCTTTTAAGTTGTTTTTATGCAGCATTTTGTGACTGTCTGATGAAACGCTTACTAGAAAAGAGGCTGTTTTTGAAGTAAAATCAAAGAATAGGTTGAGGTAAGAATTCCCGTGATCTTAGAGATAAATGAGGTATTTTCTCGTGTGAGTTTAGAGAGGATTCTTTAGAGGGAGAAAGGGAAGATGTCTCCTTTGAGTGTGTCTGTGTCTCTGTATGCTGCTCAAGTGAGTGGTCTCTTCGAGGGAGAGCTGAGTGGTTAGCAGCATATGAGTTATATTACATGCAGTGCTTAACCCAATTCTGGAAACTATATGCCTTGCACACAAAGCAGGAATGCACGAATCCCAGATTGTTCCTCCAGGTAGGCAGTGGCGCTCAGAGCCGCGTGTTGAGTATGGTTGTACAACAGCTGGGAGGGCACACTGGGACTGAGCTGGTGTTTGTATTCTGTGTGAATCTGTACAAGGACAAAGACCAATTTCTGGTATTCACAGCTTCTACTCTGTACTAAGATCCCTTTCCCCTGTTGCAAATCTATGTGCAGGTGAAAGAAAATGCAGACTAAAAGATTTTTCTGACCAATCTTAGTCTTTTGTTTCTGAAAGCTGATGATGGATAAAATCCGCTTCCAAATTTCCTGTACCAGATGTTGCTTTCATTCCTTGGCAACTGTTGTTTATGTTGCACAAATCACTATTACGAAAGAGGAAAGTCTTTCTGGGTTGTTTCATCGATTTATTAGTATGCTAGAGTTGACTCAAAGCTGCTTTCTTCCCAGACTGTATCCTTCCCGTTTCCCTTTCCTTGCCTTTTTTTCTTTTTTTTTTTTTTCTGGTTGGGGATAAATTGGCAATTTGTAAGTCAGAAATTGACTCCAGCTCAGTGAACCATGTGTTTTACTAAAAATGTCACTTTGTTGGAAATTCTTTTGTTTTTCAGAAGGCAAAAAAAAGAGATTTAAAAGGCATTTGAAAAAAATTGAGTAGTTTTTATCAAATTGTCTATTTTTTTCATTTGAAAATACTTGAAATTGAAAACTCCTTACCACAATTAATGTCCATTAATCATTCATGTTGGCAGCATTTGTTCTGAGCCACTGCTCTTCTAGCTATATATTGTTATTCTTCCACTGAAGGTAAATTTGTAGTGCTGGCTATAGGGATTTTTTTACTGAATCTTAATATTCAATTTTCTTGCTTACTCTTGGGTAATATGGAGGTGTCCCCCTCAAAACTACCAGCATTCTTCAACGGATGGATTCCAGTGGATCATTCAAGGGATGCATCATTAGTATATATTAGTCACACCAGGTTCAAATTATGAAACTTAAAATCTATATAGTTCAATGTCAAATTCTAATGCTTAAGGCTCAGTGGATTCATTTGATGAATGACAATAATTAGTAAATAGGAGTTCATCAAGGATATGTGCTTAAGCTGGTTTCTTTGGGGAATAATATGCAATATATTTTATATGTATTTATGAAATAACCTAGAATTTTCTCAAAGATGCTCATTCAGAACCCCCTTTTAAGCCCCACGGGGAAGCTAGGAGTGCGTGGCCTTCATCAGAAGGGTTTCTTTGCATGAAAAGACCAGGTTATTGAATACAGAGGGCTCATTAGAGCAGGTCAAATACTGCAAAGTAACATTTGCAAACAATCCCTTCTAGTCAGAAAGACAGTTTGGCCCAAGTGTGTTTATCCTTGTTGTTAGCTATTCTTGAATATTTGCACATATGTTCTGGGGAAGCCTGCTGTTCCTGCCGATACCCAATCTGCATAAAATCCAAGGCATGTGTCAAATGAGTGCAATGCCTCCTGATCATTTGTTATTCCCCAGAGTGAAAACTGAACAAAACTTTAGTCTTCCAGGGAATAAAAAGAATAAAGGACTTTTTGACTTTCCTTTCTGTACATTGTGAATGCATGGGGCTGTTGTCAAAGAAGCCTTAAATTCCTGGAAGAAAGCGATTATAGCCAATTAATATGTGCTGTCCTGCTTCATCCTCCTTAGTGTTCCAGTCCTGCTCAATTGTGGATCAGTGGTGGCTGTCAGGGTTCATTGCTGTGGTTTTAGGCTTTATGTAAAGTGACACTTGGTGAAGTACGAAGAGCTGAGGAATAAAATAAGGGAAGTGTCAGCAGCGAAATTGTCTTGGAGATCTAGAAGAACAGGGTAAAATGACCCAGATTAGTTAGATGATCATACTTGGCCAAGAAGGACAAATCCATTCTATGTCTAATGTATCTGAGAGCTTCCAAAGAAAGGCCAACTATTTATTTTTTTGGGGGGGAAAGCTATGTAGGTAAAGTTTGCTAAGAGGGAGACTGCCTTTGAAAATGGTGACACTGAAAGAAATCTCTTAAAATTACAATTGGTTATTAAGTAAGATGATTCTTCTGGTATGAGTTTGTGGATGTGTAGTCTTGGGAACGTTGAGCAAAACTTTCTCTGCCGAACAGTGACTGTCTCTAGTTCTGGTCTCCGTGTTTCTCAAGGATCTTTAAAAGCTGAAAAACAACCAAAAATGTGCTACTCTGGTGATGTCAACCCAAAGAGTCTACAAAAGTGATTTAAGAAACTGTTTTTTCCTTCATTCAAGAGGAAATAAAGGGTGGATCATATTTTACAAACTCCTATATGGAACTTATGATTTTAGCAGATCTATCTAGGTTCTTTAGTTAGAAGATTGGAAGCTGGCAGTTAAATCTGAGCTAGAAATAAAGTACAGATTGTTAATGAGTCAAGTATTATGATAGTTTCCCTAAAGCCATGTTAGATGCTCCAACATTTGTCATTTCTACCTGGAATCTTATTGCCCTCTTCGAAAAAGAGATGTGAGGGACTTTGTGTAACAGCACCTGGCACTGATACCAAGTTCAGAGCTGATGTTTACTTCTGCAGATGTGCCTGAACACAAAGGACAGGGTGAGATTTGCATTATGGAGGGAAGGGATGGGAACAAAAAGCAGTGCTTGTTTATTTTAAGAAAGAAAAAAATGAAATTACAGAAGACGAATAATACCATAGTTTATTTACTGACTCTTCAGGGAGATTTGAGATTGCTTTTAATCAGTCTTTGACAGCTATTTAGGTTTTTTATATGTGTAGTTTTTCCTTTTTTTCTGTGCTAAGAAAACTTTCACTGAGTCGAGTGGGATGACTTATCTCCTGCATGTATGAATTGTTTTCATAGCTGGAGCTCAAGAAATGCTATACATGTTCATTCATCTTCTCAGGACCTAGCTCCTGATCTTTAGGAGAAAGGCTTCAGAAATATTTTTTAAAAAATATATTGAACTGTGCCCACAAACACAGCATGTACTGCAAGTCCAGTGGGCATTCAGGCACTGACCTGATAATGAAAAGGTGTCATCCACTTGCATTACTTCCAGGCAGTAATTCTCCATCAGGAAAAGTGGATGAGGTCTTTTTATTTATTATTTTCCTGTTTGAAATAGGGACCGACTGTGGTGGTAAATGTATTTGCAAGTATTAGTCTGAAATAAAATCTTCTGAGTAAGAAGTGAGGAGGTGGAGACAGTGAACACCTAATATGATAAATGGAATGTTGACTATGAGTCCACTGTCCTTGTCTTCTGTTGAAGAGAAAGCTTTCTGAACAGATATTCATATCTTAACCTGATTTTTGCTGAGAGAATGCTGTCTTCTGCATGTTCATGACAATTGTGCTTAGCATCATTTCAATGTTTTCTCTGATGTTAACCGAGAGTAATTCAGTTGATGTGAGAATTGTCCTGGGAAAAACGAGGTATGAGATCAGAACAAAGCATTCAGGAATTTTTAACCCAATATTGTTTAGGCTGGTTCAGTTCAGAGTTTGTCAGAAATAAACTTCGAGGCAGCAGATTTAAGCTCTGAATAAATGAAGCATACAAATACTTCCCTACAGAGTTTTCCCCTGTAGACTCCTGCAGTCTGAATGGAGGAGGCAGGGGAGGAAAACTGTAGCTTACTCCTTACCTAGCCAAAGTCGTCTAGGGACCCCAGTAGCAGTGGAGTCTCCTCAGTTCAAGACTAGCACCTAATCCAGTTGAACAAACACCCTCTGAAGAATGATGCATTATTTTTTTCAGAATATTTGAATAGACCTATTACCAAACATAGGTCTCTGCTTTATTCACATAATAAAACCAGTCTAAGTGGTTGTTTCCAGACAGCCGTATTTTTCTGTGCTGATACTAAGCTCCTGCTCAGTTTAGCTGCTTGCTGGAATGATCAAGGGTCTGCACATCTCTGTAAAAAGATTAAGTTAATTGCCTTGAAGATGCCAGGTTTGGAGCTCCTCATCAGTGCTGCAGCTGGGTCCAGGACAAGTGACCTTCTTGGTGTTCCCAGTTGTGACACAGCACGATACGTCTCATGGATGTGGAAGCCCTCACGCATGGAGATGTGCCTGTGCCTGCACAGGCAGAAAGTCTAGAGCAGGTTCATAGGTTTTGTGCCTCTCCTCCTTGTGCAAAACCATGGAAAGCTGCTTGGCAGTCTGCCTGCGCACCCGCTGGGCTAAATGCTGCAGCAGGTGCCATGACAAGAAGGAGCTGCAAGCTGCCAGGCCAATTTAGACCAGTGACCCATCTTATCCTGCCTTCTGGCCCTCCTAGTGCGTAAAGCTACAGGCTCAAGGCTGGCACAGGAAAAGAACGAGTATCCAAGAGAAATTCTTCTTAAATAGCAAAAGTACGTAGTGCGTTTGTATGAGGGATAGCTTAAATTTGGTTGGGTCCAACGATTATTTTACTGTTTGTCTAAACAAGTAGTCTTTTGGCTTAGTTAAGTTATTTATATCGTTACTCACATAAATTTCATAACTTCTTTTACTTCTCAGATTTATGTGTTGTGATGTTTACAAAGATTGATACTTGGATCCACTGTTCTGAAGTCATGGCAGAACTGCTAAGAAATCTCAGCTACAAAGTAATGAGAGATACTTCATGGGAATCCTCTACAACTCAGTCTCATGCGGTTTTCTGCCTCAAGGGCAAGATCAAGAATATATAAGCCCTACCATGAAAATGTTTGTGTTTTAAATCCTACAGATACAGGATGTATTGTAGCCTTTCTTGGTTTTATTATGCCCAACTAGGGAGACGAGCACCTCCAGCATGGGGATGACTTCCCAAAGGCTGCAAGAGTCTAAGTTAATGCAGAGATGGAGCAATAGTCTTCAGCTCTGGGCCAATCCAGTGTTTTGTTCCTGTCCTTTCACTGATGCTTATTTTTGTGATTTTACAACCACCGATGTTCCCAGTCAGTAGGCAGTCTATTGCTCTTGCTTGGAAATGTGTTTTATTATTATAATATTAGTATTTTCCAGGGAGAGCTACCTTGCTTCTCTACCTAAATCTATTTACAATCTTGGTAGAATGTGCAATTTCTGTGGATTGCCCTGTCTTGAAGAAATATGTGGCTGCTATTAAAGGAAACAAATGAGTTTATACTTACTTAAAAACACTTCTTAGGAGAGGAAGGGAAAACTTTATTGTAAAGCACCTTTCTTCTTCTGAAGCAAAAGAAATGAGGCATAAAGTAGTACAGTACCTTATATAAAGGCTTGTTTGTGTGTGTGTGGAGAAAGGAATATAAAACAAAAATTGCAATGACTGTCACAGTCATTTTTCAGATTAAGAAAAAAACCTAAACACTCAAAACTCAGAGCTAACTTCCCAAACCTGCAAGAAAATTCCTGCTTAAACATCCAAGTTTGAGAGTGCATTAGTGAGAGGACAGCCAACATGAGTTTTTCCACATACCTTTAACTACTCAGGAGTTTAAAAGCAAAAGAAAAAGAATCATTCAAAACTCCATGTCTTTTCCTACGCGTGTTCCTAGATTGACACGCTGCCCTACCCTCCAACACTTGGATTTTTAAATCTACTCTGTGTGCTACTGCCAGCCTTGCCCTTTGTTACTCTTGGGGTATGTGTGTATGTGTCTGTATCCCTGAAAGCATCCTGCTGTTTGCTTGTGCTGCAGAATAGCACACACTGTTTCTGAAAAAAGGGTTATGTTGTTCAGAAAGAAAAGCCCTGTGGCTGTTTGGCAAGTGCCTGTCATCCTAGCGCCTGGGTTGTGGCAGCCACGGAGTTAAATGACTGCACCAGATGGAATGTGCTAAGCTCAGCTGATGGCAGAGCTTTGATTTAATCTTTGGAATGGTTCCCCTGAGCTGCGGAGATCACCTCCTTAAATCTTGTTTGCTTCTTTCCTGTCTTGCACAGAGGGGTACCCCACAAATTGGAGAAATATCCTACCTTTAGTAATTATAAAGAATTGTAACTGACTTCCCTTGGAGAGGAGGAGGCAGGGAAGGAAAGAGATGCCTGGGTTTGCATTGGGTGTCCCACCCTGTTCATTAGTGTAACTTCTTTGTTCCCAGACCAGCACAGAGCCAACTGAAAATAGATTTATCTCTTTTTGTGTGTGTGATTGGTGTAGTGGGGTTTTTCGTGTTTGTTTTTTTCTTTTTCTTTTTTTATTTTTTAAGCAGTATTATTTTGTCATGTAAACAATAGGCAGCAGCACAAGCTTTACTCAAATTAGGTAGCTCCAGAGTGACATGGGGAGCATGCCTTCCAAGTGCTGTGTCATCTGTAAGGCTGAGGCTTTTAACTGTGTTTAGAGGGCACCCCCTACACAGGTAGTTTCCAATTCTCCCACCTTGCTTTTCTTGCTGTAGGCAGCAGGGCAGGATCTCCTTCATTACCATCTGTTGCTGGCTGCTGCTGTGCTGCAGTGCTCAGAGTCAGGGTGGAGGGATGGGATAGGTTGAGAGTTAGACATGTGGAAACTCAGATTTTTGGAAATAAATCTTCATTGTACCTGGAAAAGTGCTGCTTCCAACTTATTCCTTGTATTTATTCTTTCTGCCTTTTCAAATAGGAGTTTCCCCTTGAAAGGAAGGAAAATGATTGTTGGACTAAAAAAATCCTGAATATTTCAGAAAGATTGTTTGGGAAAAGCCTCATGTTTAGACTTTTCCTCATCATTTCAATTGGCTGGTATCAGTGTCATGGAACCCCTAAAAAATCCCAGCAACATTTTGAACTTTGAGTCATCCCATACACCACTGCTCTCCCTTTTCAAAGCTATTGCAATCGGCATTGACATTTCCTGGACACGGATTAAAGTGAAGCTCGTTTCTGTGCCAGTGACATGTAGGAAGGAATAAGTTGCATTGTGTGTCCTTCTGATATGTAAAAGGCAGGAACAAGGAAATAAGAGTGTTACACGTGTTAAATGTGAAAACAGACACTGCCAGGTGTGTTGATCTGACATCTGCCGGAGCACAGTTTGATAGGAATGGTTGGACTCGATGATCCGGTGAGTCTCTTCCAACCTGGTTATTCCATGATTCTATGATTCAGTGTGGGTCGGTTTGGTGTGTGTGTTAAGGAGTCCTAAAATACAGTCTGGGTTTAACTGCCAAAGAAGGTCGATCCTCCATGCCTACATCTTTGTAAACAGTATTTTGACTTCTTTTTCATTTGCAAAGATTTCGTTTGGGATCCGTGCTTTCAGTCCTTGCTATCCCAGAAACACAGGAGATCTAAAAATGGGTTAAAACAGATTCTCATCTAACATTTTGCTTATGTATACATGTAGGGCTTGAATAAATTTAAAATCGATTTAAATGTGACTTACAAATCTGTTGTGCTATTATTTAAGGTAATGAAACCAGCAAGATGCAGATGGCCTGTGCCAGCCCTCAGAATGATTCAATACAGTTGCCTCTTTCGTGGGTGGTTTTAAATGCAAGTATTATGTATTTGGCTGGTGGGATGCCTTGCTGTGAATTGTGTGCAAGCAGATACTTAAGCCATATCTGTAAAAGCTGAAGCTGTGAGCTGCAGCAAATTATACATACAGATATATATATATTTTTTTTTTTTTACTTGATATACAGACATAAGGAGAATCTTCACTGCTCTGTAGATAACATAATCCTTGTCTGTGAGTTCTTTGGTCCAGTACTCTGCTGGTGGCCCTGGCACGGGATACAGGAGGAGCACAAAGCCACAGTGCATCTTAAAAGCTAGAGGGATGGGTGTGGAATGGAGTAATAGGGAAATCATCCCATAATTCAGAAAAATTGACTCATGGTAAAAAAAGATAAGAAATTGTGCTACTCATTTCCTGTGATAACTTACTAGAATAATGGTTTTGATTTATAAAGGAGATTCAAAGGAATCCAGCTATGACTTTAGTGACTTTATTTAAAGGTATGAAAATAACTCTTTGGAGAATGCAACTTTATTTTGTGTTTGCACACTGCTAAGTATCATGAAGTCCTGATCAACAGTAAGGCTCGTGGGTCTAATCTCAGTGCTACTAACGGTAATTCAGAAAAGTGGAAGTGAATTGCATCTACTTGCCCCAGGCATCATCCTCCCACCTCTGTAAAGTGCCAGTCCAACCCAACTCCACCACTACAGACAAAGCTCTGCTGTGTGTAACCAAGTAGTTCCTTGCCTTAGAATCACAGAATCATAGAATAACCAGGTTGGAAGAGACCCACTGGATCGTCGAGTCCAACCATCCCAACCAATCCCTAAACCATGCCCCTAAGTACCTCATCCACCCTCATCTTAAACACCTCCAGGGAAGGCGAGTCAACCACCTCCCTGGGCAGACTGTTCCAATGCCTAATGACCCTTTCTGTGAAGAATTTTTTCCTTATCCTTGTCTCAAGCCTTTTACCACACATAAAAAGCTGGACATCACAGTATCATCTGTATGTCAGCAACCATGGGCTATTCCAGAAACTGGAAAAAAATATTTGCTGTTTGGTGATAAGTGATGAACATCTTTGCTCCATACCTTAAAACAAAGTTATATTAATTCTCATCCTAAATCAGTTCCTCTATGTGGCTTTCTTTATGCTCTGATATAAATTGAGGTAATGCTAAAATATTGACAGGCAGTAACACCGAAGCGTCTAGATCTGCAACAGTACTCTGAAATCTCTCCTAGGCTGCACACGATGTAGAAAGGGATAAAGCCTCGGGGCTGTCTTCATTGATGCATGATGTCTTCATGCATTGAGAGCATATTTTATTCCAATTGGACTTTCTTTGGGTTTTGTTTCCATGAAAATAAGATTAATATACCTCTTTCGAGGTGGTTTGGCTATCACTGAGGGTTGATATGAAGCTAGGCATCTTTCTTTGGTGTACCAGGAGCCCTGAACTGTGCAGTTTGTCTAAGGCTGACCATACAGTGCAAGCTGTTTGAGAAAAGACAACATTTTTTTTTTATGAAACTGTTGTGTTTATTCTTACAGTCTGCTTTGGAAGCCTGTTTTCTGGTTTTGCCTCAAAAAAAAATGTAATTCTTGCATTAAAAAGAAACTGTCCCAAAAATCTTTAATGAATGACAAAAAAATTGGCATCTCATGTTTTTTTTTTTTTACTTTTTTCCCTCTGTTCTAAAATGAAATGTTTTGAGTCAGCTCTGCTCTTTCCTCTGTAATTAAGAGATATGTCTCAAGGCATGAGATAAGAACAGTAAGGGAAGTATGGGTCATAGCAATTGTTCTCCTTTTGCCAACTCTGTCCCTGTTTTTAGTTTCATCCTATATAAGTGAATACATGTCGTGTTTAAAAACCTCAGTGATTCTACCTCTATGCTGTGAAATGAAAGAATGGTATTAAAAACCCTTAAGTCTGTGTTTGTACCCATTTCTAAAAGACTCTGTCATCAACTGAATTAAAAATTGAGCTTTTCCAGAAGATTAAGATGTTTTCAGAAATGGATACTCGAGTCAGATGGCAAACTAATTTTAATATTTGTCCAGTCATTATATTTATTAATAAAATTGGATCAGAAGGGGATGATGCCAAACCAGGGAGACACTACAAATAGTTGGATATCATAAAATCCAATCATAAACCTGATACTGTCAAGTCCAAATCTAAACCATGTCCCTAAGTGTCACATCTATACATCTTCTAAACATCTCCAGGGATGGCGACTCTAACACTTCCCTGGGCAGCCTATTCCAATCCTTGACAACCCTTTCAGTGAAGTAATACTTCCTAATACCTAGTTTAAAACTCCACTGGTGCAACTTGAGGCCGTTTAATCTCATCTTATCATTTATTATTTGGGAGAAGAGACCAACATCTGAATCAGTGCAGCCTCCGTTCAGGTAGTTGTAGAGAGTGATAAGGTCTGCCCTCAGTATCCTTTTCTCCAGACTAAACAACTCTGGCTCCTTTAGCTGCTCCTCACCAGACTTGCTCTCTAGACCCTTCACCAGCTTTTTTGTCCTTCTCTGGACACACTACAGCAGTTTGATGTCTGTCTTGTAGCTTTGCTGTAAGCATCAGGGCAGTGTGTTGGCCCTTCTTTCACGTGTCAGACAGTCCTCAAAGATTTGTCAAAATATCTCCTGTAAAATCTCTGTATGGCTGCATCTTGCTGCTCTCTGGCCCTCAGACCCAGGATGCCTTCTCTCCCCATATCTAAGATGTAGCCCTTAAACTAATACGTTTGCTTTCCTTCCCTTCAGAGCACTTGTACTTGGGTGTTCTGGCACCACTGATGTATGTGGCCAGCTGTTATTTTCTCCAAAATCTGTATAAAATCAATGTGTCCCTCAGAAATACCATTACTCCTGACATGAAAACAAATGTCATTCTGCTGCTGCAGAAAGCCAAGATTTATCTTCTGAAGAGAGTTGTCTGCCAATAGCATCTTAATACCCAGAAGAGGTCACCAAGATTGCGATGACTGAAATTTTCACTTTCAAATGCATGACTTTTTTTTTTTTTTTCTGCTGTTATGAAAAAAATATTTTAAGTGAGCCTTGTAAATTTTTGCCAGCCTGAGGCAATCAGCTCCTTTAAATGGTATTTCTTATTTTAAAATACCATGAAATAGAAATAAGTGCACAGGGAGATACACGGCCCACCCACTACTGATATAGGTCTTCATGGTATAGGCATACATTATATACAGTCCTATGCATCTGCCAGCTGCTCAGCTTAAAAGGCTCTCAGGCTTCCCTCTTTAAATCAAATTTTGTGCAGAGAATTATAAGACCCCAGTGAGATGCAAATAAAAGGATTTTGCCAATTAACTTAGAGCAAAGCAAAGTAGTAAAACTGAAGACAAAAAGATATTTCAGGGTCTTGCTTTTGACACTTTGCAGCTTCTAGGATTGAGAAGCATGTTGGAAAGGAAGGGTTGTCAGAGTTTTGTCCTTTCTTAAATTTCACAAGTCTCACCAATCAGAATCCAAGTGCCAAGGTAACTTGTTTAGATTTAGGATGCTAAGTAAAGGATACACCTACACAAGCAATGATGCAATCTTCACTGATTTAGGCAAGCTTGGAGGCTCCATTGGCTGCCTGCGTCTCCTGAAGAAGTTCATTACTTTGCAGTCACCCTGCAGGTGACCACAGCCTTAGGACAGAGTATTAGGATGGTTCTGTAAGTGCTGTTTTAAACATTCTGGGTTACCTGCAGGTCTCTAGCTTGCGAAAAGCCACAGGGTGAGATTAGGAGTTGTGCCCATGTTTGCTGAATCCTCTGTCAAGCTTGAATGTAGCTTCTTTCTGTTCAATTACATTAGATTGGATGTTGGTAGAGCCCAAATAATGCTAGCCAAAGCCACAGACCAACATAAATGTCTTCATCCTTCCTATCTTGTAAACACAGTGTTACAATTTAGTCCACTGTAGCTGGAAGGAGTTTGGTTAGAGCCATGCAGGTGCTATTCATAGTAAAAAGCAGAGCATGGTGACTATGGGCCTTGGTGCAATGAATGAAATGCACCTCATCAGCTGGTTAATTGGCATAACCTTCAGTCCTGGTGCCATAGTGCTCGGGAGGAGTAGGAGGTATCAAAGAACAACAGGCTGAAAGTAGACCTGAGGGAAGAGCTGTGATGCCTAAAACCAAACATTAACAATGATAGCATTAATTATGAGAATAATGTCGTTCCTGCAGTTTTGAGGCAATTCCAGTGGGGGATTCTTCTGAATGCTAATGGCAAGTTATAGCTGAAAGTTGTGATTGAATGCATATGTTTATTGCCTTTAATAAAATCAAATTGTTAGTAACTGAGAGCTCTAGATCTAGAGATCTGAGAAAAGCTCAGGCAACCCTGTGGTTTTTATGTTTTAACTCACAAATATTATCTTTTTCCTAAGAATGCTGCTATATAATTTGCATTCTAGTGGTACTGCAGTGTTAAATGAAGCTTGAGATACTATTGTGTTAGACACTATATGTACCTTCTAGCAAGCTTTACAGAGACACAGCAGTGAAACGGGCACTTCAGCACATTGTTAGAGGGCAGGCTGGATGCATAATGAATATGGAAATAGGTCCTATAATCAAAAGGCACTGAGGCCCGAGAAGTTAAATGTTGTATATAGCATGGGAGACAGATGCATGGTTATTCCTGGTTTGGGGAAGATTAAACAAGTGGCCCAAAACCAGGAACCAGAGCTGGAAGCCTTTCCTTCCCCTTGTTTTGGTAGGTTAATGAACATTTTCTAATTTCCTATAAATCCTCGGTTCTTCCAGAAGTTGGATAACTTTGATCTTACGCCATGTCTGTCGAAATTAGGTCCACTGTTTCAGGCTGCCAGATTGCTACAAGAGAAAGCCCAGCAGGCACTGAATGAGGTGTTAGGCAGACGTGGAAAAATATAATTTCAGTGATGACTACAGTTGGTTTCATGCTAGTCATGAGATTTCACATCATAATTCTCGGTGGAAACAGCACAGAGAGCAGCCATGAAGTATATGAGAAGTGTTAATTGCTTTGTGTTGTCCTGCACACGGTGCAATTAATATGTCATCATCTATAATGTAGCTGGTAAAACAGGGTGAAATTCATCAGATGGTGTGATGGGTTGACCCTGGCTGGATGTCAGTTGCCGGCCAGGTTCCTTTGTCTCTTCTGTCTTCAGCCGGCCAGGGGAGAGAAAATATAACAAAAGGCAACGGGGTCAAGGAAAGGACAGGGAGATTACTTGGCAATCAGAGTCATGGGCAAACCAGGCTTGACTTGGGCAAAATTAATTTAATTTTATTACCAATCAAATCAGAGTTGGATAATGAGAAATAAAAACAATATCTTCGAAATGTGGGCTGTAGAGGAATCTCTGCTACGGTGCCTGGAGCACCTCCTCCCCCTCCTTCACTGACCTTGGTGTCTGCAGAGTTGTTTCTCTCACGTATTTTCACTCCTTTCTTTGACTGCAGTTGAACAGATGTTCCCCCTCTCTTCTTAAATACATTATCCCAAGGGTGTTACCACCATTGCTGATGGACTTGGCCTTGGCCATTGGTGGATCCATCTTGGAGCCAGCTGGCCATTACACTAAAGGATTTATGAGAAGCTTCTGGCAGCTTCTCACAGAAGCCACCTCTGTAACCCCTCCACTACTCGGACCTTGCCATGCAACTCCAATACAGACGGGAAACTGGGAGAAGTGGTTTTATTATTTGCAGTTTTTCCTTATTTTGGTTTGTCTCCTTACTAGAGGAAACTGAATCAGGCAAAACCCTGCCATGAACAGCCTGATGAACAATTTACCAATAAGCAGAGATAAAGCAATTGCCTGCTTCTTGGCAGCTGTTGTATTTCAGGATTTGCTTCTCCCCTGCCTCTTTTACCTGTGTTGCAGTGCAGAGATGTATAATGAGGCAGTTATGGCAATGGTCTTCAAGGTCACTGTCACATGTGACATCCTCTACCGTATGTGGTTTTGTATTTTCTCCTGGGTTACCAGTGGAAACTGGATTTCTGTGGGGCTGGGGATAAGCCCCAGTTTTTCCATTTGTTTCCTATGAAATATCAATATTTAAGAAGCTGAAAGAATGTGGTTGAGTGCAACATTTTTGTACTCGTCAACAAAGAAAGAAATGGATGCTTTGTCACTTACTAGTTCAGTTTTATTATTGTGTAAATCTGATGGTATATGTCGTTGCGTTTTTAATCTATATTCATCTATAGATCACAGCTTAACCCACTGAAACTGGGCTATTTGCCATCTTATGGAAAGATTTTTTTTCAGTAGCAGCCAGCTTATCCCCACTCTTTCCTTATTCCTGCCCCAAAGTCCTGAAATAATTGATTTCCTATATTAGCAGCCATATGCCTGATTTTTTTTTTTTTTTAACTTGCAACATCTGTCCTCATAGTAGAAGAAATGATAGCTTAGTCAGTGAACACTGTTGATACACGTTGTTGGTGTGTTGCATCAGTAGTTTAAGATACTCTCTTGCCCAACCATAAAAAAAATACCTTTCCAAGTGAGACCTAGTCAGAGGGGGTTTTCTCCTCCCTTTTGTTGTTGACGCAGCTTATTTGTGGATGCATATGTTGTATCGCAACAGTGAACTTTTCCTACTTCAGTCATTGCTGATCATAAATGCACTTTATTTAAAATTAATGATTTTTTATAAACTTGATAAGCTTAAGATGCACTTGTTTGTTTTATGTAGAGCCCATTGCCACAGTATCTGAGTGTTTCCCACAGCAGGTGAAGTTTATTTTCACAATATTCTAAAAAGGATGGAAACATCCCTGTTCTGTGGTGGAAAAAAAAAACAAAACAAAACAAGTCATAATTTCTTCATCCAGAAAACCAGGAGATTTGGATTTTGTTCCAATATTCTCTCTGGCTATAAATTTATTTGTTTGGGTTTTTTTTTATACATGGACCTTAAGCTGGGCAGTTCTGTTTTGGAATAAATCAGAGCATATAATCACGTTGCCTTTGTAAGATCAACCTTAATGTCTTATACAGCAGGGTACTACTTTATTAAGAGTGAGGATACGACAGCCCATTTAGCTCCCTGGAAAACTTCTTGTCTGAAGTAGACTTTCTAAGGAAGAGCTAGCAATGATTGTGTCACGGATAGCTAAAAGAATGAATAGCAGTCTGGCAACCATTTATTAAGAAAGAGCTCCCCATTGATGGGGTAAGCCTATCTGCCCTTAATGGCTTTTTCTATTTGATCCCATCTGTAATAGTTTGGCCCTTGTATGAGAGAAGCTCAGTGAGTGGCAGTCTTGCTTTTTGTGTAGCACTGATCAAGAGAGGTTATTTCTACTGAGATATGAATTATTCTGACAGTCTCATTACTGTCAAGTAAAAATTAAAGCAGTCCTGAAACTGCAAGTCTTAGCCTGAAGTATCTATTAATTGATGTCCAGATGGAAAGACACCCTCCATGGACTGCAACAGACTCCGTCAGGGATGAAACAACTTGCCCAAAACAATTACACAACTTGAAACTAGACACAGCCCTCTGAGAATGAGATGTTCTGCTCTACTTAGGCACTTTTTCACTTGCAAATAGACTTAAAGGACAAAGGTGGCATGGGTAAGTTTGGCATCTATAGAAATAGCTTTTAGAAAGAAATATTTCCAATTTCATTTTTAATGTACAGTGTGTATAGCTATAAAATGGTTTCCCAAATTCCGTAATGTAGATGAGAAATCACTTTTTAAGAGAGGTAAAATTGTAATTTGGACTATCTTTCACCTTTTAGCACCTTGTTTTCTTAGGAAGGGCAGCTTCTTCTTCAATGGATTTGGTAAAATTCTCAATGAAATAAATGATGTTTTCCTTAAATACTATGAGGGCTGGTCATGAAAGTCTGCTGAGTAACTAGTTCTCTTTGAAGGAGTGCTCTGCTGTATATAATGTGTGTGTCTATACTCATACCTTGAATAGATTAACTCCCTGCAACCTCAGTGTATGTGATAGAAAAGCAAAGAGGTTAGAAAGGTTACAGAGAAGATTGGCTTTCATGCTTCGGCTGAAACTGAAGCTTATTCTGCCTGGGTTATTTCAGCAGCCCACTTACAGGAAAGTTTGTGCAAATTTCCCAAAATATTTCATTTCCTCTCTCTCCTTTTCTATACCAAGGCCTTCCCTTTTCCATCTTTAACCCTGTGAAATCCAGGGAATGCAAGACTGATGTGGCTTTTCAGCACCTCTTCTATTCTGGCATACTATTTACAACTATATAGAGCCTGTCTCTTAAGCTTTACTGTGTGTTTGAGTCTCTCTCTGTTATCTGACTGACTAGTTTTGATGATTTTGGGAACTAGTATTTCACCTAGATATGTGTGGCATCCCAAGCAGCCTTTGTGCATGCTATGGGTATGGTGGTTGAGCATTTGAACATTTAATTTCCTTTTCCTATTCTGAGCGTGCTGCTGCCGCAAGTGACAAATATGACAAGATGATGACATTTTAAATTTATTAGTACCTATACCCTCAGGCAGGACACATTATATCTTTTGGGGGACCTGGGCCTCTAGGAATCCAGAACAAAGTGAGAGAGAATTGAATTATAGATGAGAGGCTATTTGACTTCTTCACAATCCTAAATCCAGGGTTGCAAACTACAAAGTAAGCAGCATGTTGCATGAGAGCTGCCTTCACAGCTCCTGGTTCATACTGGGACCTCATCCTGTGTTCACAGGGTTCTGTCAAGTAATCTTTTTTTCTGGATTGACTTTGCACACTCATTCTGTGAAAAAACTTGTGCTTTTTATCTGCTTCCATCGACCTACAGTTTTCAAATTTCAGCATTGCCATGAATTTGCACTACCCCTCAGCATCGTTTCTATTCCCTGAAAAGGTAAAGCTTTCAACCTGAGAAATCCATAGTAGGTTAACAGATACCACAAGGCCACAGACCAAAGGGAGAAGAACTAGATGGGGATTTATGAGCCAGTATGGGAATAAATACCTAACGGGTTAGAGTGAAATGAAGCTTTAAAAAGTCTTTGTGGTGCTTCTCAAGACTATGTGCCCTCTGGGTCTTCCCTGTGTATTTGTCCCTGAATCTGGCCCCATGAAATTGCAAATGCAAAACCAAAACAGGCTATTAAAACTCACTGTATGTGCATTAAAAACAAATCACACCATCCCAGCTCAGGAAGGTAATTGACAAACTCCGAGTGCATGAAATCGCTGCAAAGCTGAGTGTAAACTAAGAAGTGATGAAAATATCAGTCTCCAACCTATGTGTTAGCAATGCAATCTGAGCTATAAATACCAATTACTGAGCCACCAGCTGTAAGTCATCCTTATAGTTCAGGGCTGAAACAGTCTCTTCCCTCACTTACTGATAAAAAAATAAGGAAAATTAAACAATAACAACATCTTATGCACCTCCAAGAACTTGAATTTTTATCTATCTTTTGCACTAGTTACATGAGTCACCTTGAGAGAAATTACCCTTGTCAGAAACTCATTAATTATACCCATAAACCAGCCTTGTCCAGCATTTATCTCTCTCCCCTGTAATCTGTTGTGCTGTTGTACAAGTAGTGGGGCTGCTCTGCAAGGTCTTCCCTCTGCAAAACTCAGCCTTAATGTTGTCTCTGAGAGGAGTCAGAATAGTTGAGGTGGATGGATGAAAACAGAGATTAACCTTCCATATATCAATGTTAAAAGGATGCAATGATGGGTATCTGTTTCTGTTGTGTATCTTGACCTCTGCTTCTCCCTAGACCCAGAACAACAACAGACTATCTGTCTTTGCTGAAGGAAGCATTTTTCCCTCTCATAATGAGAAAGGCAGTGCATGTGCTTCAAAGTCCCTGCAAAAGTAGTTAAAAGGAAAGTCCTTCCTACCCCTTTAGTCAGCGTACTACGCAGTTTTTCACCTAGCACGGTATTTTCAGTATGAAACTGATGTGTGTTAGTCTTGCACAAAGCTTTTTGGAGGTAAGGATAGCATGAACTTGACCACAGTGCATATGTAAAAACGTTGATCTACAGGAAAATTCTTAAAATCTGTGGCTTCTTCCTGCTTTCTCATTAGAAGTGACTGCTTGGTTTCACAGTTTGGTTGTTGTGCATCCAATATTTGGATTCAAATATTGGATCAAGTTTCTAAATCGCTGGTGAAAATTGTTTGTAGGGTATGCATCAGGTAGAGATGAGGTTAATTCAACATGCTGTGGCATTAGCTAAGTAACAACGTGCACTGTATGCTGTCTGAACATGTGTTTAGATTTGAATTTTTACACTGAACAGTCAGCAGAAAAGGTTTATTGCCAGGCTAACCATCTCTCAGCCAGTGGCTGAAGAGTCTTCATTGCCTCAGCCCCTATGTTTTTGTTTACCCTGATACCAAGATGATGTCTGCATTTTTACAGCATCACTTATTGCTTTTTTAATTCCTGTTGCCTTCCTCCAAAATCTGTGACCAGCCTGGGAGCTTACTCACCCCTCCGTGTTTTGCTTTGCCTAATTTGACGGGGATGCAATGCCAAGGTTTGCAATGTCATCTTTGAGTCCTTTAGGAAAGAAAAGGTGTTAGGCCATTCATGGCTTTCCATCAGGTCCTCGCCTTTTTTATTCCACCTCCAAAGGGAATATTAATCCTCAGTGGACTTTACCTGGCTTCCCGTTTTATGCAGGTATGGCCTAAGACCTTGCTCTGCTGAACTGAATGCAAGCGCAAGGTTGCATGACCTGTGCAACGTGGCTCTGCTTGCCAGATGCAAATGCTCATGGGCAATCACTCTCAGTCCCATCTCTTCTTAAGCATGATGGACCATTTAAGGGCTCTTGCTTTGACTTTTTTTTCCACAAGTATCTCTTCTACCAATCTCAAGCTAGGTTTAGTGTGTCACGAGCTTTCCAGAATGGACTGTTGAGATTATGGCTTCCAGATTAAGCCATAGCACACTCTAATATGTCAAGCAGAAGCTTGGTAACTGGGCTTTATCTCTGCCTTCAGACACAAAATGAGGTTAATAATATTTGCAAACCCAATGAACTAAAGTTTTAGTTGGTGAGGAGATCGTTGCCCCTATTATTCACTGGTGAAAAGGAGAACAATTTGTTTCCTTTGCAGAAACCATTGGTTAAAGTCCAGAGGAGTAATGCTCACTCTTGTTTATTTGGTGAACAAATGCAGTTCATCTGTAGCAGCTTTCTGTCAAGAATTGACACCTTTTGGAAGTTAATGTTAACTTCCAAGAATCTCAAGCCTAGATGGTACGACAAATGAGAGACGTTTTACTGGGGGAAAAAATATCTCCTTTATCAAGGCAGGATGCGCATAAGCACTGAGTTCTTGAACGCTGCTGGCTTTATTGCTGGTAAAATCCTGCCCCAGTGGAAAATGTGCAAGTAACTGTAGCGACAACCCAGAGATTTACTAATTTCTGAAAGCTAGTGACCTATCCTTAGAGGTGGGTTGGACAACAAACTTCTGGGGCAAAGCTGGGCAGTATTTCCAAAGATGAGGATCTGTTTCAGCTGTACTGGAGTTATGGGGAAGTGACATTCACTAGCACAAGTTTTACTAGTTCTAAGAGACTCTTGGGTCTTAAGCTGAAGGTAAAAATGAACATTCACGCAAAATATTTCTGCAAACCGTGTCGTACCAATAAGACTTCTAATATGGATGATTAAGTAAAGCACCTTATAGGATCCAGTGTGCTTATTCAGTTCTCAGGGGCAGTCATGGTCCATTGTGTTTATAAAACCAGGAAACTTAAAACATTTTTTTATCATTCTCCATAATATGGAACATTTAAACTGTCTTGGTTTTCCCTATAATCTTTGCTCTACTGACTTAGTAAAATATTTATAATAAACAGATGTATGGATGAACTGAATAGTCAGGAATTATCTTCCTAATACTCATAAAAATAGAGAAATAGGCATAAAAAAGCCCATAATGCAAGATTTTATGTTTTCTTGTCACCCTTCATCTGTGTCTTCTCACTGTATGTCTGTGGGCTTGGACGATGCAGATCTTGTTTCCTGATCAAAACTAATGGATGGAGATGACAAGGCTCATCAGTCCAATGCTGCTGATAGTCTTCTTGTCAGCAGCACTTTTTCTTCAGGGTTAGCTCCTGACTTACTGCCAGGGGGAAGGGGAGCAATCAGATCTGCTGGCCTCAGCCTAGGTGAGGGTGGCTGCTATTCTTTTCCTCTGTTGAAATAGATTGCTGGTCAGATGCCTCTATGAAGCTGAAGTCTTAGAGATAAGGGGACCTTAAACTTCTGCCCTGTCAGCTTCAGATCAGGCATTTCAGATACCAGATGGATGGATGAGCACGATGTTTTGAGAAACAGAGATTTGAGTTAATTTCCTTTTTGCTTGTGTGTTTAGATGTACTATTTATTTATAACTTAATTTCTACTGTGAAGGACCTATGCCTTATTTCTCCATCTCAGCAGTCTCAGTCTCACTTACCTACTCTATGGTGGTCTTATAAATATTGACAGATGTGTATTTATGTGTCAAATACTGTTAGTTCAGTCCTTCTCTTATAACATTTCTTAGGCTATGAGCATTGATGATGGGGCTCTATATAGATAAAATTTCCATCTACAAATCATCTGCCAGATGCCACAGTGATCCTGAATGTAAAGTTAATGACTTTTTCAAATGAATTTAAACAGCCTAACAATGAGATCTAACAGACAAAATTAAGGATGTCATCATGTTCAGAGTCTAAATGCATGTGGGATGTGTAATAGGAAATATAAATGCATTGTTAATCTCAAATTGCAAATTCAGATCCAAACTACATTCCCAAGCTTTATTCCAGTAGCTGACAGCAAAGACATAGAAGCATACTTTCATCCTTAACAAAGATGGAGGAGGTTTTTTGCCTAGATCAGCTGAATGTTTTCATCTTCAGATATCGCTGGGTCATAGTCACGGTTGGATTACTTACATGAATTGAAAATAAAGTGGTACTTTCTAGTTGTGGGTGTGAAAAGAATCATTACCTAGAGCTGCTTAATAATTGGTAGCTTCTCAAGCTTTGAGGCATATGTAGTTACAGAAAACAATCCAGCATGCATGGGGCTCAGGGGTTAGACAGCAGTGCAATCACTCTCTGTAGGAGATATTTTTGGGGAGGGAAGATGGGGGCATTTTAGGAATACTGTAATGAAAAGTGACATTTTACTATGGCCACTAAACATCCATTGCTACAAGCAGTCAAGTGTTTCTGACAAATGAAAGGGCTGCTATTTGAATGTCAGTGGCAGGAATTTAGAATTGGTACTTTATTCAGGTAAATGGATGCAATTTCTTCCTCCAGAAGTTGTCATTTATTCTGTTCTGTAACCTAAGCTTAAAAATATGCGTGGCCTGGACACTGGTCAGTGACTTAAGGGAAAGAAAAGCACATAGATTAACAAAGGAAGATCTTTCTCTAGAAACAATATAATTTGTTTTAAAAGTTACATTTATCGTCCATTAGAATCTGCTAAACTCTTTTGGAAAGCATCAGTCTAAAGTAATAAACCTAAAATACCTAGCAAAGATGTAACTAGGAGAAATTAAACCCAAATATACTTTTTATTACCCAGTCCCAGCATTAAGCACAGGACAATCTACCGCAGAATGCCTACTGTACAGCCTTATTTGAGGCTTTTGAAGGATGGTTTCATCACCTTGATTTAATGTTTTTCCAACTGCCTACAACAGCCTGGACTCTCTTTTTCTGTCATGCATCACTTACGTTGGCAGTGAAACTCTGGGACCTTAATGTGAGATGTCAGAGAAAGCCAGATGTGCACTATGTAAATCAGTGCATAAAACAGTATGTGTTTGCTCTGAAAGCATTTATTGATTGCAAATACTTTTATTAGGAAGCACGTGGAGTAATTTTCTTAAGATCATGTTCTTCTGGTAGTATTTTATTTTGTTTTTCTTTTATTTTAGTTAATTTCATTTTATTGGGTAACAAGTAAGAATGATCTGTATTGATTTGCTTTATTTATTTGGGTTTTTTTACCCCTGCTCCAGGCTGACTTTGTTTATTCTTCTCAATTTTTCTTTTTAATTGTTTAAAATAATTTAAATTCAGATTCAATGTTATTTGGCCTCTGTTCATTGCATTATAAACTTTTATGTGTGCAACCTACATTGGACTTACCTTGATATGTGGGAATAAAAAAGATTTTTTTAAAGGCACTAGACAATTTCTTAGCAGCTGCTAAGACAGAATACTGCTGCTGCTCTGAAATCCTCGTGTTTCAAAGTAATCCTAGCCCTGCAGATGTATTCACAGATAAAAGTTCCAGTCAGATTGAACATTTTATCTTTCTGAAGTAATGTGCCAGCTATCGCTTTTCATGTGTTGTTTTTTTAAGCTGGCTAAGCTTTTCCTATCTATTTTTTCCAATGAAAATGGAAACGTGGTTAAAGCCGCTCAATAATTTGATCATGGATGAATTCTAGCATGTAGCTAAATCCAAATCTGGAAGGACGGTGTTTCTTTGCTGCCAGAGAAGAGATGTCTGTGCTGGCAGAGGTGGAGCGTTTAACAGCAATGGTTTGCTTGGCTGTTGATGTACAGAGCATATGTGTTGATATACGCTCTTGGTGTAAAGCTCTGTAGTGCTTGATCAACAGCTAGTTATACCCAGGAACAAATAAAAGCAGAGCTTTTGGTTACCCGCAAGGCCATTCCTTCTTGGTTGGGACAGTCTGTGTGAGAGAAGCAGGCTGCTTTTCCAAAAATTAAGATTGACCAAGCCACAGGGACTTGCTAGCCACATGTCCCTTGTCCACAGCAAACACAGGGTAACGTAACACATGTGAGTTACAACTACTGACGATCAGCTAATATCAGAGAATTTTGTTAAACTGGCATACTTTATCTGTGTACCTTAATCCACATAAAAACCTGGGAATATTGACACGAGCAAACTTCTAGATGCAATGCACAGCTAATGTTATAGATCTCCTCTCTCCATTAGCAAATCGGGTCATCTTTCACAATCCCTGTAGGTTTTCTAGTAAGATGCCAGAGACTGAAATGGAGCCTTCCAAGGGGCAGGTGTATTAATTTATCTCTGAGCCACACACAGAAGTTGTCAGTGTAGGTGTGGTGCTGCAAGCATGACGGGTGCTCTGACAGGCTGAGTGAGGTTGCAGGAAGCACCACAGCTTCTGTTATCTGGGCTCTGCTAGTTAGTGACTGGAGGAGTGTAGGAATGAGTGGCACAATAATCATGTCTGTGGTTTTCTTCCTGAGAAATGACTTGCTGAAGTTTTCTCTGAAGATCTGGAGGCGTGTAAAAGCGGAGTAAATGCTTGGGAAGAATGTACCATCTCATCCACTTACTCCCCAGGAAGATCCAGCTCAAGCCACAAATTCTTAATCCTTTCCACTGGATTAATTTATGATGCAATCACTAAGATGTAAGGGTTTTAGAAGGTCTGGGCCTCAATGCAGGTTCCCGTTTCCAGGGTATGGGTTTAGTGTATCAACAGCTCCAACTCTGCAATCCTTATGCTGAATGTGCATCTATATAAGTATTTATCACCCTGCTGACACTAAGGAAGCTGCTTCTATGGACAGAATCCTGTCTGGTACCCCCTGTACTGAGAATAACAAAAATCAAGATATTCTAGAATTATAAAATGCTGAGTTTTGTTTCATTACACAAGAAATTGCTGAAAACTGGAAGCTGAGCTCTCGGAAGATTTAGCCATGAAAAACCAAAGCAAAGGCTGATTTCTTCCTCTCCTAGTTTCACTGCTGTTGTACTGCAAAGCCCTCTGAGCTCCCTGACACACTAAAGCATCCTCTCTGCCCTGTCAAGGTGACAGCATTGTTACTTCTAACAAATTCACTTCCCATAACATATTCAAAGGATATCCAGTTCATTCAAATGTACCAGATTTAAATGTATCTTAATTTATTACTGTGTTCTAATCACGAGAAGATGATGAATATAATTAAAGATAATGAATGGCCCCATTAGTCTTTTGCTTGCTGTGATAATTCCTTCAGACAGACACTTCCTTTGTCTCTATGTAGTGTGGAAAGACACTTTAGTGAGGGATAGTTCTCTTGTTGCAGCTGCTCCTCACCCTGGAGCTTAAGAATTGTATTTGAGAGCAAGGCTGTGAGCAAAGAAGAGGAAAGGAGTAGAAGTCTCTATGCTGAGTGGTATGCAAGTGATTGCTGAAGATGGAGGTAGAAAGAGCTGGGTATTCCTATAAAATCTGGCGTGTCCTGCATGGAAATCTTGGTGCTTTGCTACCGTACGCTGGTATTTGCAGCTCACGCTTTCTTGGCTCCATGTTTTTAACTCTGATTTTACACATCTCACTGAAAATATTGCTGGTAGCTTTATCATATACACTCTCTCTTCTTTACCTTCCAACTATTTCAAAATAAGTCAGGACTAAGTAATCCACTTACTTGGTACATGAGTTTTCCATTTCATATCTAGTTACTGAATCAACCTGACACTGTGAAGCTTATACACTTTGCCAACATTTCAGCCTTCTAGTGATAGGACCGCAAGCAACTGAACCAGGGCTGTGTCAGTATTCCTGGTGAGTTGCATTACACGTGTGAAATGTCTGTCCTGATCTACCTCCTTGCTGGCCGTGTGATGAAGGCAACATGCAAATCGGTGTTTTGTTTGGTGGGGAGCGGCGAGGTGGTTAAAGCAGGCACAGAGTTTAATTTTATTGTGGAGGGGAACTTGTAATTCAGTGCTCAACAACTTTCATGGTTTCTCTGTTATGACCCATATCATTAATGAAGACCTAGAATAAGACTGCTCTGGAAGGATGTCCTTAGGGATCACAGAAGCACAGAATAACCAGGTTGGAAGAGACCCACTGGATCGTTGAGTCCAACCATTCCCACCAATCCCTAAATCATGCTCCTAAGTACCTCATCCACCCTAACCTTAAACACCTCCAGGGACAGCGACTCAACCACCTCCCTGGGCAGACTGTTCCAATGCCTAACCACCCTCTCCGTGAAGAATTTTTTCCTAATCTCAAGCCTGAATCTCCCCTGGCGGAGCTTGAGGCCATTCTCTCTCGTCCTGTCCCCTGTCACTTGGGAGAAGAGGCCAGCACCCTCCTCTCCACAACCTCCCTTCAGGTAGTTGTAGAGAGTAATAAGGTCTCCTCTCAGCCTCCTCTTCTCCAGGCTAAACACCCCCAGCTCTCTCAGTCGCTCCTCATAAGATTTGTTCTCCAGCCCCTTCACCAGCTTCTTTGCTCTTCTCTGGACTCGCTCCAGAGCCTCAACATCCTTCTTGTGGTGAGGGAAGGAGAATGGCAGCAAAATGTCAGGAGTCCTCACAGGCTTTGCATCCATCTGGCAGCAGTTTTCCTAGCTCACCAGGGCAACAATGATGAGCTGTCATTTTTGCCTTGGAACACTTCTATGAGACTACGGTGAACCTTTGGGAAAGGATTCCCACCCTCGGTACCTTCCCTACAGCATTTTCACTCAGGCGGGCTTCAAGGTTGTCTGGATGTTGACAGTGCAGGCTTTTCAAAATATCCCAGATTATTCAGGATTGTCTGACCAGCACAAGTGAGGGGCAGAATGACACTTCGTGTCTGCTGGGGCTGCCCTTCCTTGCTCTGGTCAGGCTACTGAAATGCATTTACTGGGCTGCAAATCTCTTCCAAAACAATCACGAGAAAGAGAACATGTAGCCCTCTGTTTGTGTCTGAGACCAGATCATTTCTGCACCAAATCAGTATCGCTCCAGGCCAGAGAGCAGGAGATGCTGCTAATCTCTCTCTTTCAACACCATCCCTTCTGGGCTGTGCTCAGCAGATGTTTATGACTTAAACCTGTCAGCTGTGGCGATCTGATGCTGCAAATCTCTTTTGAGGCCCAGCAGGAAAATTTAATATCTCTGGATGAGGGGATGTCAAGCTTGTTCTCCTAGCTCAGAGATACCAAATGTGCTGAGAAACCCAGAACTTCATTAATATGACTCACGACTTTTGATCTGGAAATTTCTTGTTATTAATGTACATGCAAAAAAAAGTGTTTAATATTATAAAAAATACGCAGGAGTGATCTGTTCCTGTGGTCCTGCTGAAATCACACACCAAAATCCTGTTAATCCGCACCAGGGGATATTAACTGAATTACAAATCTGCTGTAAATTCTCCAAACAAATCTGGAATTTGGTGTTGATAAGTACTGAGATCTTGTCCCTCCTGTTCCTCAAAGAACAGTGTTGCATGTAAATCTGTCTTAGGA
The DNA here is from genome assembly GCA_033459285.1 of Clamator glandarius. Lineage (NCBI taxonomy): Eukaryota > Metazoa > Chordata > Aves > Cuculiformes > Cuculidae > Clamator > Clamator glandarius. Next base: position 1,872,465 of record JAUNZM010000332.1, on the reverse strand, counting down.
AGATTTTCAAATATTATGTCCATTGCATGCTGCATCATTTTAGGGTTTCAAAATATGCAGGTAAGTGGGAATGCTACAATCAACTTCTCTTAGGCAAGCTTACAGACATGCAAGCTTGGGGAAAAGGTGGAAATGAATGGTAGGGAGAAATGAGGCAGAAACAGAAAAGAGCTGTTTAATAGTGATCTGGGATGCTACCTTCTTTGAACACAGTAGATTGAGTGCCTTCTACAGGTATTGTACTATATGTGCCAATAATTTTGAGATGTAGGGATCTCAACTAACAGTTGAGATTTCAAAGGAGCAAAACTATTTGTGAAACTAGCTCTTGCTGAATAATTTCACTACAAAATAAAGGGAGGCTTTTTTCAAGTGACAAAACATGGTTTTTGTTTTTAAAAAAAGGAAAAAAAACATTTATGATGTAACATTAGTTTTGGTTGTGGTTTGTTTGTTTGTTTTTTTAAATTACCTAACTCATAAAACAATGAAAAATTTTAAAAGTAATTTAGTAACTTCAAAATGCAATTTTAAGCAACCCAGAAATAAAAACAAAAAGAAGGCGATGGAGTAAGTGCTGGACTTGCTCATGACCTCCTCCTACTGACAGAAGCAGAGTCACTTTGCAACAGCTGGTAATGAACTCTAGGAAGCACAGCAGGGCTTGCGAACGAATTTCTCTAAAATGTGAGAAATGCCTTCTCTAGGAATAACTGCCCAGAGAATTGCCAGGACAATTTGCTGCTTCTTGTGCATAACTGAAATTGCTTCCCAAGTGTTTTCCTTCTACAGGAGGTGCCAGAAGCAGGGGTCTTGCTTGCAGCATGGTGCCCTGTTTTCCAGGCTTGCCTGCTGCACTCTTCAGCTGTCCTGACAGTTGATTAATGCTTCAGCTGTGGAGTGACAATTCTGGTTCGCACCTTCATCCATCATCCCTGCACCATTTCCTAGGGGCCTCAGGACCCCAACAAATTGTCACATAACCTAGTGGGGACTTTCTGTTCCTCCGGTTGTCTGTTGGAATAAATGTCCTGTTTTTCCAGAAGTTGCAAGGGCAAGAAAAAGAGGCGGCTGGAAAATGTCTTAGATTCCTTCCATAGGAAAAGGAGATTGCTGTGATTCAGTAAGGTGACTGATTCATGTTTTAAAACTTCTACCCTGCTTTTGCACCCAGTAAAGTAGCTGGGAGTGCAAACTCCAATTCCTGACTCCCCATGGATGGGGATGGTCCAAGGTGGTGTTTTGCAGAACTGTGGCAGGGCTAGGAGGTGGGTGTAAAAATTGAACTCTGTTGCAGAAGCCCATTCTTCCTGAAGATTTTTTGAGATAACAAAAAGTTAAGTCTTTTTATGCCTCAGTTTCCTGTTGTGAGATGGGGGGTGGCAATCAGTTTGTGCTGCTGCAACTGTGGAAGAGACCAAGTCCCTGCAGGGAGGTCCCAACAAGACAGGGAAATCTCAGCTGCTCATGGTATGAGACTGGCTGTGAAATGCCCTGAGTCACTCAGGCTCTGCCTTGTTTGCCAGTCTGTGCAGAAGGATAAGCTGCTGTTCAGGTCTGGCATTTGGTTTGGGTTTTTTTCACTTTAAAAACAAAAGGATCTCCCTTGATACCTTTCATGATGTCGCATTGCGATTTCACATGAAATTGCTGCTCTTGCCTATCAAGAGAATGAGATGAAATCAAGTTGAGATGCATTTAGCTTTTTGCCTTTTAGACAGGGATGTGCGGTTGCTTGTTCAGCCACTTTTGTTCTGAACCAGAAAGGGCCACTTGAAATAGGCAATGGGAATGCGTTAACAAGGGGCCTCTGTCTGCTGCCTGCTCAGTACAAGAAAGCCACCTTCCCTGGGTGACAATTTCTCAGGAACTGAGCAGACAAAGTGACTTGTTCTCAATGTAAGTGTCTTGCACAAATCTATTCTTCTGTAACAGAATCAACCCAAGCACAACACAGGTTTGTGCTGTTTAATAGCACACGGCTCGGGGACCCATCAGACTCCTATGACCCAACACTAGTGAGGAGCTGCTCCTGTAGGTTCACTCCCTCATGAGCGAAGCAGCACATGTGAGCACAGTACACTGTAGGTGAACTCAACTTCAATGTGTGGTTAAGGAGGAGGAACCCAAGTGGCATGGCCCCAGAGGCACAGAACTCAGTGTTGAGAAAGCTACAATTATTTTCCAATATGTAAAACAGAAACATTAAATTTTCTCTGATTTACAGCTACAACCACTAAAGCATCTTCCATACAAACAGCTCAGCTTGTCGTTGATTAATGAGGAATCAGTGTTAAGTACACAGATGAGTGAGGACCACAGTCATCCTGACAGACACATCTTTAATTGCACGCTAAGGCATCTGGTGATGCAGAGGAGGGACTGAAGCTGGTTTCAACCATCCAGACAGACTGTTCAATTCTAAATTGAAATTGCTGCATTTGGGTGTTAAGGTGATGAGTCATAATTTACGTATAACATCCAAGACTCGGTCACTGAGTCTAGTTTGGGACAGATTCAAGGGAACAAGAATATTTTATGTGTCGATCTGTTTTAGATAAATTTTAAAACTATGTATAGGATTTTTAAATTGATCTTGGAAACTGGCACGTGCTTTGGCACACACCCACCCCTTCTCCTGGGAGATTGCTCGTGACCACAGATTTGGAACAGGGCTGCAGCAAGATGTGAATTAAGTAGATTAAGTATTTATCATCTTCATCACGGTATCATGTGGTGTCCTGAATTGTGGACATACATAAGGGCCAGCCTTGTGTGAGGAACCAACCGTCTGCACAGAAGTTGGCCTTGGGAGTTTCTAGCTGTCTGGAAGGATGTCAGATATGAATTTTGCCCAGGAGCATTGCTGGAAGAACAGGAGAAATAATATCTTTCCTGTTGATATAATTTGGGGTTGTTCAGTGATTCAGCTAAAGGTGCAGGAAGTTCTGTCCTAGTAGGGCTGGTTGGAAAGGGACAAATTAGCGTGTGCTTGTTAGCCTGCACCTGCAGGCATTGCCATCTGATTTAATCCAGTGTTTAGCTGCTATTAGGAAGCTTTAGCTTCCATCATAGCATGGTTTACTTATTTTGTTTAATTCTGTGCTGTGAAACTTTGAAGTGAGCCAATGCAGACATGTGGCATTTCCAAAATCTGCTGTTGCTGTGCCTCCCACACAGGGAGTCAGCATCTCTGTTGGCCAAGGAGCTTGTAGGAGAGAGGAAGGCATCTACTCCACCGCTGAGCTATGCCTGACCATTATTCAGCTGGGGAGACTTCCCAGCTGGAGTAAAGGTGTACACTGAACAAACAAGGAAAAAGTCAAGCACCTTTTCAGCATAGTCTGGACAACAGGTCAGATTTCTTTTCAGACCTTACATGTTCCTCTGGCACAAGGATTCTGGGAACTCCTTGAAGGCGGCATGTCTTAGAAAAAAGTATGTGCCAAGCAGATGGCAAAATTTAACTCTGAATGATCCCATTTCAGCACTTGCTCAGAGCATCTTTTCCTGCCTTCAGTCAGTTCCCCTGCACTGCTATCTGCTCTTCTCTGTGTCCTGCAGCTCTGCCAGCACCAATTTGAATGAAATCCTCTCCAGAGAATGGATTCCTTCCAGTGTCACAAACTGCTGCTTCTGGCTGTCAGATCCGAGCTAGGTTTTCCTCCAAGCTGAGGAACTGCCCCTCTGATCACCCTGCAAGTGATGGACGTGGCTGTTTCTTTCTCATCAACTTACTGCAGCCTGCAGAGGAGAGCCTTGGGGATGGCAATCCCAGCACCACCTCTGTACCTTTCCTCACTCCTGAGCCATCCTCTTTCATGTTGCCCACATGAAAAGCACATCCAAAAGCAACCAGAGTTTCTTCACCTGGTCATTATCTGGAGGATACCCAGTCTCCCCAACAGGCAGGTTTCTTCAGGGCACAGTGCAGGAAGTTCCTCATATTTTATTAGTGGAAGTGCTAGCAAAGCTGCACGCAACACCTGGAGAAGGCAAAAGCAATTTGATTCTTTCATAAAAAACTTCTGTCCTTTTCTCAGCCAGTGCCCTACATACTCTTTTTGCTTTAATAACAAGGGTGACATTTTGAAGCCTTTGGAGCTTCTCCAGTCTGTATTCACTTTCATACTTCAACTATTCTCTGAAATAAATTAAAGCCCTAGAGCCAGCTGCATGTCTGAGAAGGGTTGTCACCTGCATATCAGAGCTGAGTCCAGAATATTTGTAGTTTTTTGGAACCAGTGTCTTCCACTTTCATTTAGAAATAAACCTGGGAATATATGCTAGGTTATAGGGGTTCCTTGGCTTTATTTTAAGGGAATGCAGAAATAATCTCTTCTCTGATGCCTGACATTTTCTAGAGCTGGAATCAGTGGGGAAACAAACATCTGCTGTCCACATGGGAAGGGAAAGCAGCACTGAGTGCTCCAGGCAATCTCCTTCCTCTGCAAAATTTGCTTATGCCCTGTGTTCCTCCTTTGATCAGGTCTAGGACTGACAAACATTGTTACTGGATTTGCTGTTGTTGTCATTTCTGTTTGTGTTTTGAATTCGAGAGGCAAATTTGATTTAAATCAACCATGGTCACGTGTAACCAAAGCTAATGAGCAGGTTTCTAGCTGTATTAAATAAGTAAATAATTCAATAATTTTCAAAAATCTTTGCCAATGAGTCACTTTGTATTTGTCCAGCCAGAGATGATATTGCAAATCTAAACAAAACAAGTCAAAACATGTGTGTGAGCATGCTGAGTGGGATCCGCATGGGAGAAGATACCATCTGGAATCACAGTTGCTTTCACAGCCAAAGAGGTAGAAATAGGAGAGGTGAACAAGTGAGACAAGGAAAGCTCTTGGATAGTTGTGTGGAGGTGGTTTCTTAGCCTTTTCCATCTTGTGGCCAACCCTCTATCCTTTGCTGTCTGTGCTGCATATGTCTCATTCAAGGGCAAGGTCATAAGTGGCTGGTCCTTGCTTCTGTGTATGTGACACCAGTGGAGGGTGACAGTGCTCCCTAAGCCAGTGGTACAAACCTGAGCCAGGGGTCTTTCTTCCTGTATAGACAACAACAGGGCAACTCTCACAGCCTTTAACTTCACCCATGGACACCTCTGCTGCATGCCTTTTGGACTCGTGCTGGCAGCAGGGACAGGCAGATGCTGGGTCTGCGGCTCAGAGCATCTCGGTTTGACTGTGGACTGGGCAGGAAGCTTATCACAAGCTGGCAACTGGGAGCCTGCTTGTTGTCTGAAAGCACTTTCATGTCTAGCCACCATGTGGCACAGAAGAGAGTTGTGCAGCTTCAATGGCTTGTTGCAAATAACAACCTTCAACAAAAGTATTTCTCTTGTGTAAAAGGATGGTGAGTCCAGGCTGCATTTGTTTTCTTTGTAACTGCTACAAAAAGTCCTAACTTAAGACTCCTTTTTTCTGGGATCCAGCTTTTTGAGTCTGCTACCATCCCTGACTAGTTTTTGCCCCTCTGAGTTGCAACCTGTGTCATTTTGGCTTCTGTGTGCCTTGTTTGCTAGCAGTGCTACTGAAAGATAATAAGGTGGGAGCATTGTTACGCAGAGGCTTGGTGGAAAAATACTGTTCTGAAGTAAGTCAATAGCATTAGCACCACTTAGAAAATGCTCGGAGGAGTGACAGCATATGCTGTTCTGTTGTTAAAACAAAAGCTGTATTTCAAAAGCTTCCCCCCCCCCCAAATATTGCTAGTCTAACAGGAATGCAAAGAGGAAGAACAGCTAAAGAGAGTAGCTGTCACTAAGAGAGGTGGGGGCAGGTGACAGGAATACAGATTTCAGTGGGATGCATTCAAGGAGAAAGGCAGCAATGTAATTTGCCAAAGACACCCTGGAGATAGTTAATAAGCACATGGAGAACTCCCCTTGCTGCAGAAATAAATCTGGCAGGGACATATTGGAGAGTGCTTTGGCACAGCTGCTCTTTGCCAGAAATATCCCACCCTCTCACTGGATTTGGATTTTGCTGGCTCACTGGAGCAGGTTGATGCTTCCCGTGTTACCCCGTGCTCTCAAAGGAAAAGAAGAGGGAGTGTATTGGCAGAGCAGTCCTGAAGGAAGGTCCTGTGGCATAGTCAAGCCTGAGCATAATTTGTGAGCTGATATTTGTTTATAAATTCAAATTGGAGGACAGAGTAGAGTTTGAACTTTGCAGCTGCACTGCCATGATTCGCGTAGTGCAGAAAACATTTTTTCTCAGGAAGCTTTATGACATGCAGTATTTTTTAAAACAGGACCTGGAAAACCTAGTGCAGCTTAGTCCACTCCTGGCCTGAGAGATGGTCAGTTTCTATTCAGACTATACACCAACTAATAGGAAGTTTCTTCAGCTTTATTCAGATTTGGATGCAGCACACAATTAGTTTCACAATTCCCACCAAGCTCAGTGGAGTATGTTGTATGGAGCAAGATATCAGTCTCACTCTATCCAGATTTTCGCTGACAATTTTGCTCTTAGTTCCCACAGGGTAGGAAAAGGCTTGGAAATTGACTTTACCTTGGTTCTCAGACAAGACATTATCAGATGTTAAGCCTGGAATAATGCTAATATACAAATAGCTGATTGCATCATTTCCCCATTACCAGATTGCAGATGATTTCAAATACTTTGACAAGAAAAAGGGAAGGAGGACCTTAGGGAGTAGTTGAGCCACCAGGGCACCTGTGGCTGTCGGGGTGCTGTGTCCTGGGACTCCCAGGGCACATACGTTTCCTGTAGTGCTATGCTTTCTGTAAGTTTTCATGCATGATTTATATGGTGCAGGAGCCTTTGGAAATACTCATTCTGAGCCCTGTCTGAACAAAGGAAATGAAAGTTTTAAGGGTTTGTGTGTTCCACTAGAGCTGGAAACCTGGCAGCACTATGCTAAATGTGTGGGAACTGGGGCTTGTCCAATCAACATCTCTGCTTTGCTGTTCCCGTGGAAAGCCATGCCATGATATTCTTTTGTTAAAAGATTTGCAGAGCCAAAACCAACAGGGAACTTTACCTCAGCCAACATGATTTAAAATAAGTAATCATTACCTGAGGACATACTAACTGTAGACCTGTGTTAAGGTGCATCTGAGGGACCGCTGCACACCTGGCCAGTCAAAACTGACCCATGACAAGCTGTTCAGACTGAATGGCAGTTTGGGTCACTTCCCCTCGGTTTTAAATAGTTTCTTGCCATCCATATAGATGAGATTTTCAGCTTAGTATTAGCAGTGCGCATATGCATTCAGATGACTAATAAGCACCACGTAACTTGTCTGCTATTGCCTGATTTGGGTGGCTGGGAAAAACCTCCATTGGATTAAACAGAGCATCTCTAGGGATGCCGAATATGCAAAGAAGCACTGATAAACACTGATGGCACAGACCAAGAGGCTCATGTGCCATGAAATTGAGAGTGTCCAGAGCTACTCCAAACAAAAAGCTTTGGCAGAGCTGAGGTTGTAAAACTGCTGCAAAGGAGGCAGAGTAGGTTCAAATATGAGTTTAAGGAAAGCCCTCAAAAGGTATTGTTCCCAATAGTGTGATAGCTGAATGCAAAGGAAAAAGTTGTTTCTCTGTTGTAGGCTTGCTGCTGAATGCAGTTTTCCAGTCTCTCACCTTCTCCAGATGTTTTGATCAATGACGGTGTGTACTAGTAATTATAAAATTTAAAAAAAAATAAGCTAAAAAGTTGGAGTCTATTCTGTTCTCATTTGGATTTGCAAGCCTGACCAGCTGTGAATGATTGAATTGGACAGGAAAGTTGGAAAGCATTTTGTGATGTTTGAAGAAACACTTTCATAGCTGCAGTTTAAAATATTCCTATCCTATTTCACCTCCTAAGGACATTTCTGCTGTGCAGTAAATGAGGATATTGTTACAGATCTTAAAAATACTCCCAGCCTTTCACCAGGTGATAGGCAGTTGAAAAGTCTGGTAAGGATAATTTAAAAGCCATTGTGGTTTTTACTCTTTGAAAAGATGTCTAATTCATCTCTGTTTGTTATATCTGAAGCAAAGCAAACATGAGAAGCCTGTGCAAGTTCAACTAAGCCATAAGTACGATCCCTCCTGAGTTGTCAGCCACGTTCGTGTCACCATTCTCTCAGAGGAGTCAGGAGTTCAGATCCTATGCAGTGTGCTGAAACCAGAACTACATCCTTCCTCTTTCCCTAGGGAATCCCTTTTCTTACTATTTCTACATCCTTGCAACTTTCCTAGTTCAGTAGTTTCTCTCTAGGTGCTTGATATGCACCTTTTTCCTCTCTCAAACCCCTTTTTCCATGCCTCTCTTCCATACTTTAAAGTGTATTTGCATCTTGAAGTTGTTTTTAAGTTTATTCATAAAGGGGAGAAGAAGGGAGGAAGAGAGTGAAAACCATGTTAAATGAAGAATATATCATTTTTGTTTGCTACATCTCGGCAAACATTTACCCAACCCTGCCCCTCCTCTCTCTGTCAGTGCCAGGTACCATGGCTTAATCCTTTTTTGCATCTTTTTCAAGCCGGTTGCATCCGGAGCATGTTGCTTTTCAATTCTCCTGACCTTTGAGTGTGGACCCGTGTCCTTGAGCTATAAGGCAATTTAAAAACTCTGCTCTTCACACAAACCCAAGGTGGTTTGTATCAGCTCAGGTGCCAGCACTTGATGAGTAACATCTATTCTCATCATGGGTGACACTACCAATGTTACCTACTGCTGCGTTGCAAACAAACTGGAGGGCTTTTTTTGGTGGAGTGAGACAGAGGGAAGCAACCCACTCTCTCCTCTCTTCTGTGCTGTGGTCAGGGGACTGGAAAAAGGGCACTGTCTGATGCTGATCTGATTGATTTTTCAGCTCCCAGCGAAAGATCCTGTTCAGTCCCTCCTGTGCAAGGAGAGCAGCAGGCTGAGCACGAGGCCACCATCTGCTAGAGGAGCTGGAGCTTTGGGACATAGCACTCATGCAACATTTCTGTTTCGTCATCTTGCTCTTAGCCTTTCATCTTTATCCTCACCAAAACTGCTCCTTTTCCTTACTTTCAAGTCTTCTCTCTGAAAATGCTTAGCATTAGAGTAGGTGTGCACTATTGTGAGTTGCAGATGCCTTTTGGGTTATATACGAGCCTCTTGTCAATCCAAATAGGTACCTGGCCTAGTCTGTGCAATACTTGATGTAGGCTCTAGCTTTCTTCCATAAAAACCCACAGTTGACACAGAGAATAATATGTGCTGCCAGAGAATGGAATATAGCAAGGTGGAAAGCAGTCTTGTGTCCCAAACTTCATGCTGGGTCTCAGCAATCTGTGTGGTATGTAATTCCCGAGGAATGTGCGAAGTGGGTGCAGCCAAAGAGCTATGACCAGCTGAAAGAATACCTATGCTTTTGTCAATGTGTGCTCACTAAAGCAGAAACATGAGAAAATCTCCATTTTGGAAGACAAAACAAAAAAAAATATTGGTTTTATGAGATTTCTGCTTAATTTAAAAACTTTAAATGTTGTTGAAGAAAATGAGAGACTGCTTTTTCAAATAAATGTGATGAATATTGACCAAAAACACCCCAGAAAATACGTCTGTATTTCATTCTAATAAAAACATTGTTATAATATAAGAGGTAAAAAAAAAAATAAATAACAATAATACCTATGCCTCTCGAGCTCTGACATGAACTAGATAGCTGTAGTGACAAGAAACATAGTCATGGATGCCTTTGTTTCTAATATTAGTTAGCTTGTTTAATTTGAGTTGTCTGCTTTATCCATGTGTTGCGTGGCTTGGAATTACCTTACAAGCCTCTGTTTTCATCAAAGAGCTCAAAAATCAGCAGCACAAAGGATATCTCTTTTTATTTTTTTTTTTATTATTATTATTCTGCCAAACCTTTGATTGCAAAGAACCAGGGTACTTAAGCAATTCATTCTGGTGTTTCTGTTTGTAGCTGGGTTGTTTGGTTGATGCACAGCTGTGAATGAGGCTATGAGAAATAACTTCATCAAGATGACTTGGTTCAAAGCCCTCTTCTCAATAGAGGATGATTGTTATACTTGGGCCCAGTGCCTAGGGGAGATATTCTGACATTAGTAAATAAATATTGTATTTGCTTTTCATCAGGGCAGAATGGGCATTGGATGCAAAATTTTCATAAGGACTTAATTTATTTAGAGCATGAGTAAAACTTTGGGAGTTAGGAATGTTTTGGGTTGTTTGAATGTGTTTTCTTAAGGTCATGCAAAATGGTAAGATATAGACTTTATTTACATTTCTGAAATCCAGAGTTTCCTGTTATTGTACTCACCAAGTTATGAAACCCTTGTTCCTCGTTCTCCTCCAGAAGAAGGAGAGGTATTTAGGGCCTGAGTTCAATGGATTTGCTGGTGGTGTAAATTTCTCACTTTCACTGTCTTGGTTTAGAAGGACATTCCCTTGTTGTCTCCTTGTAAGCTAAAGAAAGCATCACTTCTGTGGGGCTTTAGATAATCAGAAAGGCAGAATTTTGTGCATAATATTTTCCACAGGTGAAAATGTCAAATGAGGTTTGATGTGTTGGTGAATCCAGGACTTCATATTCTCAGATGTCCTTGGTCTGCACCGGTACCTGTTCTGGATGTCCTTTGAGGTAGTGGCAGATAGAGGATGCTTGGTAGATGCTGGTGTTTTTGCAGCTTTTGATGGTATTTAGCACAAAGTCCCATCAGGCCACTGGTGTGCACTGGCTCATGCTGAGCATAGGGAGTGAGGACATGTTGCTTCATCTATTGCTGAGGCTTTTGCAGCAGGGGTGGTTTGTGATCTTCAGCCTCTCTTCTCCAGTCCAGCTCTGAGATGGGCAGAGCCACAGGCAAGGTAGAGATGATATCCTCTGAGACACCTCTAGCAGGCTAATGACATGTGACTTCTCCAACACCTTATCCCAACCAAGGATATCATGGTTACTGAGGAAATCCAAGGTCAGACCAGGTGGTAAAAAAAGTTTTTTCCTTTCAATAAAGGAGCAACCAGTTTTACCATTTAATCTGAGCTGCAAAACAAAGGCAGGAGAAACCTTATAATTATTTTTACCTTCTGCAAGATCATAATCTTTTTTTTCTTTTTTATAGAAAAAAAAACAAACAACTTTGTTTGAACTACCTTGTGTTTCTTATAATGCTATGCAGTTCCCCCACAGAGACTCTCTGGTTGCTCTGCTCCCATGGTTATTTACTTGAACTCTTACATCTGAGTCACATTTCAGTCTGAATTTTTCTTTCTTCAATGGCAGCAATTGGGTCTTATTACATGGTCACACATTCTCCTTGCTAATTCGTGCTGTTAGGCCACTACTTGATGAGGTGCTCATTAGTTCTGATAAGCAGCTTCCACTCTGTAAGATGCTCACATCTGAGATATTGATCAGTGGTCCTCTGACCTAGCACAAAAGCAGTCACCTGTAGAAATGTTTAGAAATACTGTAGAGGAAAGGAGGGTATCTAACGTGTGAGCTTGTTTTGCAGTGGAAGGATGCTGGCACTGCATTTTTAAATGTCATTGGTCCTCATTGTACTCATTATCCCCCAGGTTTCCTTCTGCCTTCACAAAAAAGAGCGAGTGCCTTGGCACTTTTTATCCAAATAAACCTACATTCCTCTGTGATTTAAAGAGAGCATCTTTATTTACTTCCCTTTTAAAAAAACAGATAAATGAGGGTTATCCACCCAATATCTAAACTATCTCCTTTGATTTCTTCTTGCATCAAAGCCTCCTCAGTCATAATTGGGGAAGAAATCATCCTCCCTGAGATGCCTTTGAGGGGAAGAGAGGAAAGGATGTTTGCTGGAGCTTCATGCAGGGAGTCCCAGCCAGGTGTTTATTGCTGTAGTGACCACTGATGAGTTAGTTTGGACCTGCAAGGGAGCCTGTGCCTCTGCTTTGCCTACCAGAGGTTGTCTACTATATCAGCTTACTATAGAGACTGCCTTCCACAAAGTGTCTCCCCTGCTGCTGGTTCCACTCAACTGCAGCAAATATTAAAAGATAAATACAGGCAATTATTCTGCCAGTATTTGCTGCAGCAAAAAATTTGAAGACTTGCGGAAAGGCCTCTTCAGGCTCTTAAGAATCCAAACTGCAGGTCTAGCTCTAAGGATTACTTTAATTTATTCAAAGACAAGAAATAACCATTCCAACTGTTGTTTCCCATTCAAAGGTCAAACTTGAAATACCTAGTCCTTGCTACAGACTTCTCACTAACAAGCTGCAAGGCTGTCATTATTCTTAGAAATACGTCAACAAATAATTTCACATAGTATATGTGAGAGGATGGCATTCTGTAAATGCACACCTTCTGAGCTGAAAAAGGTTATATTTTGTCTTCCAAATTATTTCTGATTTATTCAGTTGCCTGTACATATAATAAAAAATTCCCTAAGTGGAGTGATTCTGAAGGAATAAAAAGAAAAAAAAAAAAACCTGCTTCGAGTAACATTTATAATCATGAAAAGAAATCCTCACTGTGTAGGAGCAACCAGCAAAGACACTAGGAAAAGAACCATACAAATTGCTCTGAAATTACTAATTGCAGCCTGCTAAAGTCTGCTGCATCTCTCTGATGTTTCTGTGGTGTGATGGCAATCCACCTACTCGATTTACATCAGCTCACTTGGAGAAAGTGAGACTGTCAGAGAAGGATCATTATTTAAATGAGTTCATTTTTAAACATTAAGTCAAGACTGGAAATTGCCAGAAAATGTGAGTGAAGAGCAGAGAAGTTCAAGTAATCTACATCACCAGACAGAAGGTGATCTGCCTCTCTTAAGTGCCTGTCTTCTCTTGGTGTGGCTGTGACAGACCAGAACTGCTCAGGGGCACAAAACCTTCCACAAACACGGAACAGAAGATGAATTTATTAAAAATATGATGCTTGCTCACAGGAATGGTTTCCTGATTTGAGAAGTATCTTTACAAAGCTATATCCTATTTACTGGTTACACCTCATTCTGTGCTCTTTTAGAGTTGTTCGGTTTATTGATGTGATTATGCATCCTACTGTGGTATTCAGCCCTGTTTGAGGCACAGTCCTAAGCTGTGATCATAGAATCATAGAACAACCAGGTTGGAAGAGACCCACCGGATCATCGAGTCCAGATTAAAATATTAAACCTTTTAAGAAAATTGGATGAAACTAGTCATCTGTCAGTCATAATCTGACCTTTAATTCTTTTTGTTCTGAAAAGATTTAAGCTACAACTATTCCTTTTTTTTAACTAATTATATTATTTCCTTAGTTGATATGAAAACGTAGTCAGACAACTTCTGTTGTTCTTCTAAGCACTGCCATGTAAGCCTCTAGGGGTATCCCATCTGAGTCACATCAAATGAGAATAATTTAGAGATAATGTCATAAAAACAGACTCTTGTCAAAGGGTAATGGTCTCCTGGTGCTACATGAATGCAGAGTATTTATCAGAAATAAGTATGAAAGGGAAGTGAAGGAGCTACGTAGTGCAAGGATATTGAAAAAGGATCAATGTCCTTGTGTAATTGCTGCCAGATGTTTGCAAGGGGGCACACAAGAGCAATGTGATATGTTCTGGTTTCTATGGCATTTGTGAGCATGAAAGATCTATGTGTCTAATTGCATACCCAGGAAAATGACTGTTTCATGGTGAGTGTTTTCAGGTACTAATGGTAGCAGAGCATGTATGGGTCTTCTCTTGTGTGGCCACATACCAGAGTGGAATTTCACCAACCACATTATTCATATTTTTAATTTAGCTTATAATGAATGAAGACAAGTAAAATTCCTGCCAGAATGTGCAGACTATTCTGGGAAAAAGGAAGAATTGCATACAGCTTGAGCCAATGCACTCTTTGTCAAACTGGTCTTTCTTGTCACTGATAATCTTTTACAGAGGTGCATCACGTCTACTAAGTGGTCCAGCAAGGATCCCAGGCAGAGGGATGTTGTTACTTGCCCCTTTATCAGAGAGTCAGCAAGAGGGTTGTTGCTGACAGAGATGGGATCAGGAATCGATGTTTTCAAGGTTTTATTTGCACATCTTAGAGTGGCACAACAAGCTCTGAACATGTCCACTCAGGACAGAAATAAAATAACCTGAGTTTCCTCCAGTGACATGAAGCAGAGTAGCAGACCTTGCACTAGTGCAGAAGCATTAGCTACTATTGCGGTTTTGGAAGTTGCATTTCATCTCTCTTGCCAAACACCTGTCATTTTTGGAGCATTAATAACTTTAATAACAAGCTGAAATTAAACAGAGAGGTTCTAGATTGGCAGACTTTAAAAGATAATTCAATACTATATAGTGACTTTTAAAATTAATTTATAAATATTTAAAGCCATGAATATTTCAGTCCTTTCAATTCACTTTTTAAATTATTTAGGTATAAAGCACATAGCACACTCTTTCCCTTCTGTTCAAATTACACTTCTATTGCATTCTGAAAGCCTCAGACTGCAGCTGCAGTAGCAGCTCAAGATCCAAGTGTGTATATTGCAAGTGGCTCCTTGGGCCTGTCTTTCCAGGGAGGAAGGTGGGGACTGTTAGATGTATACATTTTGCATGCTGAGTTTCTTGCATCTGCAACCTGGGTTACGATTCCAGTCACACAGACGCTTGCTGCCCTCATGTGCTTTTGCAAACCGAGGCTCAGCATGTGCACATCTAGTGGCTTACAAAAAATGCATATTCAGGAAAAAACATATTCCAGCCTCCTTTGCAAATAGCCAGGCAGTCAAAGATTTAGCAAAATTTAATTAACGTCCTTGAGACAAATGGAAAGTATCACAGACTGGTCCTGATTATCTTCATCACTCTCTTATTAGGAGGATAAGTAGTTCCCTCGTGATTATCAATCTGCAGGAGTGCAGACTGGCATTTTATTGTAGGCTTGTGCAATATGAAAAGCTAAATGTATACAAGGGCTCCGTAACAGTAACGGAGATTGCTGCATTGCAGCCAGTCCATTTGGAAGCACAGTTCACTCCATAAGGGCAGTGAAATAGTGCTGAGCTAGAAGAAACAGAACCAGCAAATCTTTTGGAAATATGCTCATTATTACATTTAAGGAAATGCATGCCACCCCCAAGAGGAAGATAGATGGAGAGAGAGGTAGGGACAGTATTGGAGAACCAAGTGGACGCAAGTTACTTTATTTCTCTTCATACACTATAAAAGAAGGTTAGAACAAATAAAGTCCTAATTTAGTTTTTATTAGGTTCCTGCAGAATTAAAATGAATTATTCCTTTTCTGTATTCCCAGTGTTTCATGGTCATGTCTTTAACAGAATTCTCTGCGAGCTGCTCTCAAAGCATAAAAAATAACAGGCACCCTAGAAATCAGTGAGGCTTACACATCTCACATCAGGCACCTGAAACGAGCTTGTATTGTGGTCTGCAACTAATAGTGACTGATATCAAAGAGCTGCTGGCAAAAGTGAATTCATTAATTTTTATGAAGCATCTAAATCCTGTGGTGGGAGAGTCCTGCAGGAAAGCTAATGAAAAAATTTAAGATGAGTTTGGGGCCAGGCTGACAGGTAGGGAAACAAAACCTTTGGTCACATGTCAATTCTTTGTTCAAGGAGAAGGTAAAGATTATCTTAAATAATGACTATCTTGCTAATGAGAATTGCCCTTGTGTACCTGAAGCAAACATTGCAGTCAGGATTCTCCTCCTGCAACTTGCTTTGCTGTGGACTCCCTTGCAAAAATTACCTCCTGTACCTTGGATTCCTGCTCTACAGAAAGGGATCACATTTACAGCTGGTTGGAGTTGCTTTTTATTGTGCTTCCAAAGGGAAAATGCCACTTTCTTGAAATCAGACATTTTCTAGGAATCTTGTAATTGCAAGAACTATTCATCAAAAGCAATCAAGTCTTGGCACTCCTTGTACAGCAGATCCTCCGCAGGGCGGATATCCTGAGAGGCAGTTACTTTGGTTCTAATGTGAAATAATTAAATACAATTGCTGTGTTAACGATAAAATCTTCAGCTGCTTTCACCCTACAGTTTATATTTGACTGGACAGAGTCCTGGCAGTCAGTTAAGTGCTGTTGGAGGTGTGGGCTTGAAGCACCATGGTGCTTCAGTGAGGAAAAAGAGAAAAAGGGTTTCCATGGCTGTGGCACGTGCCCCTTCCCCTCCTCCCCTGCGCTGCTCCTCTCTACCAGAGGTCTGCATGGGCATCATCCACGTGCTTCTGCTGGCCCGACACAGCAGCATTCTGAGTCTTGACATCAGCCAAATTTTTTTCTGCTTAAAAGTGACCTTGGAAATGCAACCCAGAGCCAGATGCTGCTGTTCGTGCCTCTGCAGGGATTCCCTTCTCCCACAAGAAATGCTGGCAGATACAAGTCACTGTATTCTGCAGAGTGACAGAAATTTTGCTCACTCCTGTTGCTGTCACTTGTGGTATGAGGATAATGATGTTTTATGCTAAGTGGTTGCAAAATTTTTCTTTTTATCTTTACTTTTGTTCTCAGCTCTTTACAAATGCATTTCTCTGCTAGATGAGTCTTAATACAGCAATTATCTATGCTCTGGTTTGTATGGCAATGGGGCTACTCTGTGATAACGTGTGTCTTTTCTTAACTATATCTTTAATTGCCCAACCTGTCTTCCCAGGTTCACTTGTCAAAGTTTCAGATGCCCCACAGTGCAGCAGACCTACCCAGCTGGATTTGACACATACTGATTCCATTCTCCTTTTTAACAAACAAGTGTTGCTTGGTTTGATCAACTCTGCTTCATTTCTTATTTAATTGGGCTTCCGAATTTCTGGGAGATTTCTGAAAGTATTGTCTGTGGCGAGTTGCTTGAGACCAAATGAGAGCCCAGAGGAGCAACAGGCGCTTCCCAGATCTAATCCCTACATTATCCCTGTAAACCCTGCATGAAGACACCAAACCAGGCAATTCTCCCTTAGGTCACAGGTTGTGACTGCTGGAAGAATAGCTCAGAAACTACCAACTTTAATGAGGCTAATGTAGCAGGAGGTAAAACAGCAAACACGAGAAAAAAAGACTTTTTGGGGGAAGATGTATTTGTCTTTTCATAAGGATGGTCCTTAGCTCACATACACAGTACTTCAAAGTCAAGGCTGCATTTCATCCCAAGTCTTTTAAATGCCCTATGTGATTCCAAGCTGCCTTTAGTAGATTCAGACAGGCCACATTCTCTTTCCCTTTATTTTATTTGAATAGGTCTGTGCCCTTGCCATGTGATCTCGTAGCTGAACCATTCCTTTGTGAAGAACTTGCCCTGATAAGCTGCTAGGTGCTTAGCAAGAGAAAGCAACGATCATGAAGGAAAATAATAGTAAGCAAGTTTGCTACATCCCTGCTGATGTTTCACCTGACTCAGCTCTGTGTGAAGGGTTTCTGACAGGAGTAACTCCTTAGCACCAAGGTTATAGAGGCCATGGAGAAATGTGACACAGCTATCCATGAAGTCTGTGAAGTCCCTGGATTGTAAGTGTAGGTGTCTCAAACCAGCTACTTTTCAAGTCTTTCTTTTTGGATGCAAATCTTAACCCCAAGGGCCATGAATTGCACACAAGTCAGATGGCTGAGCAAAGGAAAAAGACTTCAAAGGCTTGTTGTCATGCTTCAGGGCAATCAGAGTGTCTTGTGCTGCTCCCTTTCTAGATCTCAGCAATTTTAACTGGCTGCATGAACTTCACTTTCTAATCTTAAATCCCATGTGAACTCGGGCAGAATGTAACACTTCAAAATAAATAAAACCCGCTATATGCCATGGGCAGAAGAAGGATATTGTGTTTTGAAAACTGCCTCATGGCCATCACAGTGTCACTCTGCCATGTGGTGAGCATGTTCCAGACAGGATGAAAAAGAAGAGGGGAAAAAAGACCTGGCTGGTGTAGTATATTCCTTCCCCAACAGCACATGCAGCTGCACAGAGGTGGCATTGTAAAATCACTGCTGCCTCCACATGCTTGATGACTGATGATGGGAGGTACAGGGGCTCCTGGTCCCTCCCCTGTGGTGATAAAGGTTTTGAGTGGCACAGCTACTCAGCATCAGCTCAAGAGCAGCTGCAGAAATGGTGAGTGACACTGGCAGCCTGTCACTTATCTTTCTTGTGCATGCGTGCACACGGCTGGGGTTTCTTCTGTTCCGCCAAGGGGTGCTTGACACCCCTTGGGTGCCACGACCTTCACGTAGCTTGTTCCTCAACCATGGAAGTAGGTTTTTCCTCCATCAGCCTTCCCTATCAGTGCTTATTCCTCCCTTAGGTTGCACAACCCAAACTTTGAGTGCTCAGCAGAGTATTTGGTGCTTGTAAGCCTGTGTGTTGTGATGTCAAAGGACTGAACCAAACAGTCCACACCTATTGCTCAGGGAAGAGGAGAAAACAGGTAAAATAAGGAAGTGCTCGGAGAGCTGAGAGGTTGACAATTACTGAGTGTTAGTTTAATTGAAATAGACTCCCAGGCAACTTCTGTTCAAGGGGCTGGCGCAGGGACCACTGAAATACCTGCTTTGTCCCATCCATGAGACAGTGCATCTGAACAGAGCGTTACTGAATGTAACTGCGACAAAGTGGGGAGGTGTCTGACTCACACTGTGCTAGATTTAAGGGTGACTGCTGTCCTTAGGAAAGAGAAAACCTGGCACAGCTCAACCTTTTTTTCCCCAGTTTTGTTGCCCTGCTTTCTATAAAGCCTGCCAGGCTTGTATAAGTTGCTAATAAAAAAATACCTTCTGTTCCAGCTACTTGATTTTTATGAATTGCTTGTGGTATTGAATATCTCACTCACACTTGAGCATCAGGCAGGTTATCATAGCCAGCTGCATATGCATATTTAGTTGGCACTATTGCAAGTATGTTTAATGCCAGGTATATCCCTAAATATAACACAGGAAATCAAATTATTTGTGGACAGAGATGATGTTCTTCAGAACTGTTTGTCCACTAGGTGTTTGTTATCATAATTAAATTTATTGTTCCAGATAAACACACGTAAGCTTTCCCCCAAAATTCATTAGTCTATATAATTAGAATTTTTTTTTTCAAGAATACATTAAATTTATATTGTAGAAATTACCTAGATTATGTTTTGCTGACAGCTATTGGACTTGGCCATGCATACCTAATGTTCAGAGATGTATTAATTACCTTGCTTAACTAGCATGCTCAAATACATTAATAATTCCCTGTCTTGGAGAACTGCTGCTTGCTAAAAGCTTTTTTTTCAGATGCAAAGTTCATGCTCAGATGATGTTCATGTGTAGACAGAGTTGTTGAAAACTATCCAAAGGAAAACTATTAAGGTTGGAATCCCCTTTCAACTAAACTTGGTATAGATGGACAAACAGAGACTAGTGGAAAGCAAAGGTTTTATAAGATTAGGCTGAAAATAAATTAACAAATACTCTTTCTTAAAAATGCACAGGAAAATGCCATGTCATATAATTTTTCCAGTTTTCCCCTACTACTGGCAGTTCTTGCTCTCCCACTTGTCTTTTTTTCCTTTTGACAAAGATAAAGTAACTATGGCTTTTCTTGTTCTCCCATTCTCTACTTTTTGGGTGGGGATGACTGGAGCCTGACCTCCAGCTCCAGTATGGACCCATATCCTGAGCAGAAGGGTTTGTCCTGGGAGCCTGTGCCAGCCCAGGTTCCAGCATCTGTGGATATACAGTCTCCAGTGGCTGTTCACTCTGCAGGTCTGGGCAGGCAAGCTGAAGGAAAATTAGTGTCTAAAATTCAGCATCTGTTCTCAGTGCTGCCTCTGCTTTCACCAGCTACATGACGAAATAAGCTCTGTTGTCCCATGATGTACATTATCTTCATTACTGCATGGAAACGCAACTGTGGGACAGTAGAATATAACAAAGAATGGACAAAAAGGTCACATGAAACAGGTAAAAAATCTGGGATCCACACTGGTAGTTTGACCCCTTGCACTGAAAATCAGTGGCTGGTCTTGAGTCTTGCAGGGATCTCTTGAGGCCCCATGTGGTGCTTTAAGCCCATCTTTCTAGAATGGAAATATATGCTGGGTCTTAGATGTGAAAATATTACTCAGATCTTGAAGCACTCCTGCAAAGTTATTCTACTGTTTCCAGTGTAAATAAGAAAGAATGGACTTGCCAACTTTCAAGGCTTGAAAGACACTGTACACCTAATTTCCTGTTCCAAAGTTTTTTCTCTATATTTTTTCCTATATTTTTTTCTGTATCCCTTCTGATTACTGCTTTCATATCTAGGTTTTTGTATCATCAGAAAAAATTCTCTTTATTGCAATGTCTATTCAGCAACATTTCCCCTTCTTTAGTTTTCATTATTGTTTGGGAAGAAAGCAGCAGATTTGGTGAGCTAAAAACTCCGGTTAAGCTTGTTCATCCCTTTTCAGTTAAGTACTTTGGCTGCGTTTTTTGATAAAGGGAGGCTAAATTCCCCAAATCCTGCTGAAAGTCATTCAGCTCTGTGAATGCTCTAGCCTTAAGTACCTGATTTACTGGATCAAAATAAACTTAAGCATCAGCTTATATATCTGGAAGGCTGGTGCAGCAATTGCATCTGGCTGTAAAAGAAGAGAAACCACTAAAGATTCATTAACAATGTACTGGTGCACACTGTGTTTTTTAAAAGCAATCTTTCTACCTTAAAATTTAATACAGTATGCTTTACTTGATTCGATAGCCACAGCATTCAGCTGCATATAACTCTGAGTCAAGACGCTATGAATATACATGTGGCATAAACTGAAGCCAAGGTAGACACAGCTGAGTGTTGAATTCCCTGATGAAGCAACTTGTTCTTAAAGTGCTTATTCCTACCCATTTATTTTAATTGATCCCACCATTTGCTAAGTTATTTTAATGGTCTCATTACTCTGAATTTCTAATAACCAACTTTTTTAAAAGAACATATTTCACAAAGACAACATCAATAAATAAGACCGAAGCTATTCTGGGCTTACTGGTTTGGGGTTTGTCCTCTGCAAACGGAGATATATGTCTGAATTTTTCAAGAGTAGGGATTGAGGGAAGTCATTATTAACATTAAAGGCAGGGAAAATTGGGCCATTCAGTAGTTTGTTTTGTAGATGTTAAAAATTCTGCACTGCTCATCTTCACTTGGGGAGCAGAGGTTCACCAAAAGCAGAGACAGTTTTGGGTGTTTAACTCCCATTTTGAAGATCTTTTATGCCGTAATATAGTGTCCCTTTTGCCTGCTTTGTATGTCTCACCTTTATTAGGAACACAGCAATTTGAAAATGCAACACAGAGAGGAAAATGCCAGACTGTGATAATATTGGTTCCTAGAGCTATTTTGGTAGCACCTGTGAACAGCAAGGAATTCTACGAGGGCTGTAGGGAATGGCCTCTGCAGTCAGGAGTGTGCAGTAGTGACAGCTGGAAGGACAAAGTGAAGGAGAAATTACCTCATTATTTTTCTAAGTAAGACAAACAGCACTTGTATTGGTGTGTGGGAGCTCTCAGGAGCACACCGCAGCTTTGCAATCAGGCATTGGAGAGGAACGCTTAGTAACAGCCTTGCAGTGCTACCGGCGTTCCGATAGCCTACAAGGGAGAACTCATTTTTCGTTTTTCTGTATAGGAGTCATCTCTGGGCAGTCAAGTGAGTTTGGGCTTTGCCAGGGTGTTCAGTTTTAATCTGTTCTTAAAATAGGCTTGCTACCTGCAAACATTGTGATACTGATGGGGAAGTTTCTTAAGGAAGGGGCTGTCTCACATGGTTTGTTATAAAGTTGTGGGACTGACAAAAAAGTTATTGAAAAATGAACTTTAATTAACACCTATATAGTGCATTGCTTGAATTGCTGCAACATCTGACACTAATAAGCTGAGAGGTCAATGGGACATCTGAAATGGGATTTTGATTATGATACCAGGTGAAACCTTGACAATTCAGAACTCCTCCTGTATTGCTTGTATAGTGGTATGGTATCATATCTCTAAAAATGAAGGGCATATTTCTGCATTCCTTTTGGAGAAAACAGAATTTAATGTTGTTTGTGACTAACCTATTTATTGTAGCCCAGAGTTTATAGGTTTGTGTCTCAGGTGCATTTTTCTTGTTGCTATCACAGTGTTCAGCTGGATCTGTGGGTACTCAGCCGGTACTGGAAATTGAGTTCATGACATCTTCAGGTTTCCCCTTCTGTAAAACGAAAGTAATGTTAGTTACACAGATTGCCCACCTGAAGGAGATCTGCTGGTTAATTTTTTGTAATTAGCTCTAAGGCTATAAAGAACGCTGTTCATAATAAACACTAGTGTCTTTAACATGGCATTTTTGATGGCCCAGGTAGTTTTTCCACTGAGAGGTCCAGCAATGTCAGCCAACAATTCAACAACATGAATGTATCAGGGCAGTAATACATTAGCTTCCAGCAACGCTATGTCCTCCTGTTGAAGTTACCTTGACAAATTACTCAGTTCAGAGGCACTGCATCAAACGTTATTTCTCTGATGAGTAAATCAGGCTGCTTCAAAAATGTTGTGTATCACAGTGGAAAGCTTAGTTCGGGGAAAAACAAGGTGCTACAGAGAGAGACTGTCCCCAGTGGTCTGAAACACTGCACCTTCATTCTTAGAATCATAGAATAAGCAGGTTGGAAGAGACCCACCGGGTCATCAAGTCCTACCATTCCCATCAATCCCTAAACCATGTCCCTCAGCACCTCATCCACCCCTGCCTTAAACGCCTTCAGGGAAGGTGAATCAACCACCACCCTGGGCAGCCTGTTCCAGTGCCCAAGTGAAAATTTTTTTCCTAATGTTCAGCTTAAACCTCCCCTGGCAGAGCTTGAGGCCATTCCCTCTTGTCCTGTCCCCTGTCCCTTGGGATAAGAGGCCAGTACCTTCCCCTCCACAACCTCCTCTCAGGTAGTTGTAGAGAGCAATGAGGTCTTCTTCAGAGGATACACTAAATAAAGTCTGTCAGGGGTGGGCTGTGTGACCCTGGGAACCGAAGGAGGGGGAGTAGGACACCAAAGCTGCTTGTTTACTTCAGCAAGTTGGAAGGGAATGCTGCAATTTTGGTTTTAGAGAAATTTGGATTTTCAGAGTTTGAGGGAAGATGGAATTTGCCACCTGGGTATGGGAGGTGGCTGTTCTGTGCTCCCATATGGAGGGCATAACATATGCTAAACCTGTTCTGTGTTTCCCTCCTCTGGTGGACCATTCCTGGCCATAGGGTGCACCACAGCCCTGAATTATGGCTACTTTAACTGTTTATGGCACATGCAGAGGAAGGTCAGGAAGTATTCCTTTGAGACTTAAAACAAAGGCAGGATCAGATCCTCTGCACTGATATTTCTGAGCTTTTTGACAGTGATGACTAGAGGCCAAGTTGCATGTATGGCCATGCTGCAAAATCTGAACTCCTACGTTACTGGAGAAAGTCTGTGTGAGAATGAACTTTGCTGCACAGCTAATCTCTGCTGTTTTGGTTAACTCTTGCAGCCTGTTGTAGCTGAAATCATTCAGCCAGCACAGGCCCCAGAGACTGAAGCAACTTGACCAACATCAGCCAAAAAGCCTGTCAGCAAATCTCTTTCAGTAACGTATCTTGTATTCTGAGGTTTTCTGTGTCACAGCCTCCGTTTTGATAAGGCAATGGCTGTTAACAGGTAGTTAACATGGTGGCTCAGCAGGTGGCCGAAGACCACAAAGAAGTTTTCCTCTAAGCACGTGCTTAGTCCAAAAATCTAAAAGAATCTGGGTTTTTTTCTGCACAAATCTCCTATATAGTTCAGACAGGATTTTTTTCTGGAACAAAGATGTAAATATATATGGCAGCTGTGAACTCCTGTGCTCATTTCCTTCTCCAGTGAAAAGATTTTTTTGGATAGGACAAAATAGAGCTATGTATTTGTGCAGATTTATAGTTACTTGCCTTGGTCCAGGTTATGTCCATGAAGCACTAGCTCTTGTCAGCTTAGCACTGCGGGCTGCAAAGCCAATTTCACCTTCAGTGCTGTAAAAAGTAATCAGGGTTGGTTTGATTTGCAAGTTGTTATTCTCTCATGTTCAAGATAATATTTCAGTGTTCACTTGTCAAATATTTTTTCTCTTTCCTAAACGTTATCTTTTATGTCTTCATATCTGAACTGGTTATCTATCCATTCAGTTCTGGTTCACATCCTAGAAGATTGTACAAAACTTGAGTATGTGTGAAGAATTAAGTCTTTGCTTCTTCTGTTTTGGCCAGTAGGATGACAGCAAAAGCTTATTCCTCTTCCTGGAGAAGTTTTACCTTTCTTGCACACAAAGGACTTAAAAACAGATCTCCAAGTTGTGAATTTAAACTGTGCAGTAGTATAACTTCCTTCCCACAACCCATGTTAGTGTGGACAGTTATGCTACAAATACTACAACAGTATTTTTTCTGGCAAAGGTGTATTCATTTTGCAAGGAAATAAGCTACACTGAAAATTATTTTATGCTAGAATAAAACACACATATGGGATTTGTTCCTGCTTTGGCGATAAGTTTCCTAGCTTGTAAATGACAATGTGTGTAAGACAATGGAGAATTAAGCTGTTTCTCCAAGGATGGCTTGTGACCATCTTGTGCTTTGGTAATTTCCTCTGTGAGCACCACTGGACATGACTAAAGTGCAGAAGCCCAGGTGGCACAGCTGGCAGCACTGAGTGCCTCTGTCTGCTCTTTGCTGGCACACAGGAGTTTAGTCTGTTAGCCCAGAGCTGACCAGAGCTGCTGGGGACTTGTTATCATGGTGCAAAATGTGAGTTAGTTGAATTCTCATGGCTCCTCTGGTGCAGGCAGAGCCAATTTAGGTCAGTCAGAAAGATGCATGGAAAAAGCTTACAGGGGAGAATAGACAAATAGACTGCTGCATGCCTGCCCAGTGTGGGATTTGTGTTCCAAATGCAGAGCAGGAGTGAGGCTGTTTTACCTGCCCTCCAGCTCCATCAGCATCAAAGTTGTGTCTGAGACTTTTCCAGAAATACAGAACAGGCACTAAAAATCATCAGAGGCTTGGAGCCCGTGTTCAGGTTACTAACAGGGCAAAACCTGGCCCACCCCCCTTAAGTCGCTGCTGTTGCCCGAGTCAGCCAGGCTGAGCTGCTGCCGATGCTCTAATGCATCCCACCATCCCAGCTGCAGCGCCGGACCAAAATGCAGGTTGCCTTTCAGGGAGCGGGCAGAAAAAGGAGGGCAGCAGGCAATGCATTTTAAGCTCAGGTGCTTGTTTGTGGCCATGTGCTGCCTTAATAACACAGAGCCAAGATTTGAAGCCAAGCCCTTTGATCAAGTCCCACAATACAGAGTGGCACCACCAACCCTTCGGAGCAGCTTGATAGCACAGCGATACACATCATCATCTTATTGGTAAAGCAGCCTCTGCCAGGAGGCTAGCAACACTCCACCAAAGAGTTTTGAAAGCAACAGAAAACAGCACAGGTTATAAAAGTGCGATACAACATTACGCTGATTTAGTGGCTCCCAGAGACAAAATGGCCCTGATACTACAAAACTTGAAAAGCTGCTTAACTTGCACCTCCCAGATAGTCCCCCCTGACTTTGGCAGGACTGTTCCCTTGTACAGATCTCTGGAGGGAGCTTTAATGCTTGTGGAGATGAGCTCTTAAGGTTAAAATCCAACAAAGCTGTATCTATCTGAAGCTATACGACATCCCAGTTAATGAATGCATGCAGTTTTTTTTTTTTATTATATTCTTCCAACTTTTTTTTAATTACCAAAAGTAGTTCTTACAAGGAGAAAACCTCTTGAGAATGAGAACAAAGTTTATTTTGCAGTCATTGCCAATTAAATATTTTGGTCAAAATTAGATGCATGCTACATTCAAGTTGTGCACAGTTTTTTCGGGAGAAAAAAACAATTAAAGGTTTTTTTCCAGTTTTCCTCAATCTCTCAGTGTAACAGAAAGATTAACATTCTAAGTGATAAAAACCCCGAGCTAAAATTATAATAATTAACTCTGACATTGCATGTAATATCAAGAGAAAACTTTCTTATTATGTATGTTGTCTTTAATTATAATTTAAAGGTTTGAAAAGGAGAAATTAATTATAGTTTTTACCCTGAGATTGGCAAAATTCAAAACATAAAGCTGATAGAGGATGCTCTGGAGAACATCTTACCCACCATTCAATTTAAACGTGATTTAAGAGCCCAGCCTCCTGATGAGTTGCTTAGATTTCCAAATCATGAGAGTCCCTTGTCATTAAATGCACAGTGTGAAACCAATTTCCAGACCTTGTGAAAATTTTAATATCCTTCAGTAATCTGAAATGAAAATTCTCAGGTCATCATATCTGGCATTTTGGAGTAACTCTTGTCTGAGGGCCTACAAACATTAATTTATCTCTCCAGAATATAGGTGTTATTGCAGCACAGGTATAAAAAATAGCACTTTTGGACATGATCTTAAGCTAATTTGTCATCATTGCTTGTGTAAGTAGCCCATAATCTTGGCAAAAACACTGTATTACCCTTAACACCACGCTGTAGACACTTTGAAATCCTACAGCAGAATAAAAGCGAGCAAAAATGACAATACTAATTTTAATCAGAGACTTAGAGATCTAATACTGTGTTTATAATGTATCCACTAGTGCTCCTTCAGTAAACAGAAGTTGCTTTTTATAAATATTCCTTATCAATAAGCTTAGATACATTTTACAAGTCATAATCCATCACATGCCTAATTAAATGAATTAGGGTTTATTATTGTTGTTGCCGCCATCAATTACAAGTGATCTTCAGAACATTCCCGAAGTTGCTAATTATAACTTATCTCGGTCTATTTGTATAATGGCTAAGCATTGTGGCACTGAAGAGCAAAGTAATATAACCAAATAAAGATTGTACAATCACATAGCCTGTGCTACTGCAGAATTAATAAGGGTTGTACAAGTCCAGGTTTACAATTAAATGAGGCCTGGAGAAGATATCTTCAGCCCAGGAGAGTTTTGTTTCAGATTTGAGGAAGAAAGGATGCATCCCATGGGTCTCCCGTGGTAAAATCTGTACTTTTTTAATAGAAAATAAATGTTTTGTGTTCTGCAGCAGTTTAAGATGGAAGATGTGGATACCACCCTTGGAGAAGTGATTTGTAGATCTTGGAAAGATAAATTCTCAAGTTGAGGGAGAATGATAATGCTATATCGTTTCAAGTGTTTTAATTTAGCACAGGTAATTAGTTATTATAAGTGAACTTCAGAGGTTATTTTCAGTGTCTGTATGAGATTCTCTACAGTCTTGGAATGATTTCTCAGAGGCAAGGGGCCATATTACAAGAGCTCATCTCTCTACCAGGAGTCCCTTGCAATACTGAGCAGGTTTATACGGCCCTTCAATGTGTGATGAGTACCTCTACACCTCCACAGAATCACCACCAGGTCAGAAGAGACCCACCGGCTCATCCAGTCCAACCAGATTTTAATCACAATAGGGTATGTCTTTCTTGCTGTAATCACTGACATCCCAGCATTCATCCAAGAGGGTAAAAATTTTGTCAATCTATTTAAAAAAAAAAAAAAATTAAAAAAAAGAGGAGGTATACAGCATCTCTAGCTGTTCACAAGCAAATGGCTCTGCAGAGTGGTTCTGAAGAAGTGGTTTGAACTCTAAGTATCATGTCAACTTTCAGTTGCACTTAATGGCTTTTGGGGAGTCTTTCACCAATGCTTTTATGTGTAGATTTATGAATTTCTTCCATCTAAATGGACAAGGATTTTGACAGAGAGAAACATCTCTTACCTCATGTGAGGCACTTTATCATCTGAGCATCCATCATTCAAGCCTGTGCTTCCTTCCTTTTATATTACTTTTCTAGTTATAGTTCAGGTTCAAAATGTTAACAGCAGTATCAAGTGGCACTGCTGTATCATCTACTTCAGCTGAGCTGCCTCGCATAGGGGGGTAATTTGTCCTAATAACCAAAGCAGTAACATTTTGTCCTGATTTCTGTTAGCTGTTTGGCAGGATCTGCTTATGCCATCACCAGATGCTTTTGTCTGTTAAAACATAAGCTTTTTGCTTACTTTAAAATTCATAAACTGAGTCTTAATGTGTTAGTTCCAAACTCCAGATGCAGTGGACTGAGTTGAGCATTGCCTGTTGGAGCGTACATGTACGCCCAGTGAGTGGAGGTGAGATTACATCTCTGGCACCAATTCCATACAGAGCAATCCTCGCATAGCCAGACCTCGTTCAAAGAGCAGCAACATCCAGTGTATTGCCAAAATTAGCTCTCAGGGTATCAGCCTTGCCTACTGCCAAGTTGCAAACCAATTATTAGCAGGGGTGGTTTAATTTTTAACCACGCCAGGCAGGCAGCTTGACACAGGGCTGATATTATAGAATCATAAAATCATAGAATGAGGAAAAAAAATCATAGAATGGGTTGGAAGGGACCTTAAAGATCATCTAGTTACAACCCCCCTGCCATGGGCAGAGACATCTCCCACTAGATCAGGCTGCTCAGGGCCCCATCCAACCTGTCCTTGAACATTTCCAGGAAGGGGGCACCCACAACTTCCCTTGGCAACATGTGCCAGTGTCTCACCAACCTCATCATGAAGAATTTCTTCCTCATATCTAGAGGATATCCCACAGCTCAGTGGGGAGCACTGGTCCCCAGGCTGCCAAAGACTAGCTCCCTCTGCCTGATAGTGGCGAGGGCAGGAGCAGTCTGCCTGCAGAACGAGCAGGTGATAGGCAGAGGTTAGCTCAAGACACGCTTTGCAACAAAGACAGTATAACCACCCCAAAATAACACTTTTCATTAGATTGGCCTTAGCATTTTCATGAAGGGCATCCTTACTGCAGTGTCATATTCCTATTATGGGATGTGACTCGAGACCTGGACACTGTCACCACCACCTCTGCTCTTACATGGTTTACCCAGACCTGAAGTTCCCAATAAAGAAGTTTCCCTGAGTGGAGATGATGAAGGATATCTCTAGTGTTAAAGCACTCTGGAGAGCACAGACTTGCAGCATTTCACCCCTGGTAGGTGCTGTCAGCACAAGTTTATCTCTTTCAACACAGCAGGTACTAAACACTTAGCAGCCCCAAGCAGAAGCATCAGGAAACGTTACAGTCACCTAGTGCTGCCAGCTCTTCTCCCTTTTCCTGTCCCTGAATCACAATGCAATTTGCTTAAGGGGAAATGCAGATTTTGTGGTTTGATCCTTAGCATTATTATACAGGGCAGTTTATAATAAAACAAGGAAATGGTTCTGTGAATATTGTCAGCCCTGGGAAAAGGTGTTCAGTCTGTAACTGATATGAGCAACTAGTCTCTAGTGATCTTGAGGAAAACCTTGCTTTTTTCCAGTCTATGTTGCATTTCATGTCTTGGTCAGGTGGGTAGGGGAAAATTCCTAGAAGAGGTATTATTTCAGACTAAGGATAGATATGGTAGCTTGGACTAAGTTCTTCCCACGTCAAAGCAGTAGCAGAGCTGTGCTACGTGAGTGTGTGTTACCATCCTACTCTATCTGCTGCAGAACTGCTTACATGCCACATGGCAAATAAGAATTTTTCTGCTGAAAAGTCTATCTGTTTTCATTATGTTTTCTGATATGTAAACACTTAGGAGCATCACCTATTTTTTGTTGTATGCAAGATGTCTTTCCTGCAGCCCCATCCAGAGTAGGATGTGCTCCATCATCCCCTGTGCAAGCCCCTGCAGGTCAGGCAGAGGGGTGAAGCCACCCCCAGGGTTGCTAGGATATGCCCCCCCCCCCCCCCCCCCCCCCGAAAAGCAGTGTAACAACAGCTGCTCTCAGGCTCTTCACTAACTGGAAATAAAAGTATTACTGGAACAGTTGCTGTTCTAGAGGTAAATAGAATTCCTTTTTCTTTTTTACTAAATCAGAGAAACAATTAGGCTGGGAAAGACCCTTAAGATCATCAAGTATAATTTGTGAAATACAGAAAAAGCTCTTTGATGTCTGGCCAGTGAAGATGAACACCTTAGATCAGCTACTTACTCCAGAGAAAGGGAGTAAGACAGTAGAGAATAACCCCTCCCTGCAGCAACTGGACAAATCCAATGTCTGACATTACACAAGGCTGGAAAACATTGTAAGAAACAGGAACCTAAAAAGGTTTTGCAGAACTCTGAGAGGAGATGCGACTCTAGGGTGCTGATCATTTAACTTTGGTCTACAGGTCCTAGGGATCCCTCAAAGGACAGATTAGTCCTAGGTGATACACAAAAGAGACTAAGGACGGGAATTTTTCTGCTGTCAGCCTTGCATTTCCCATCATCTTCCTCACTTCACTGGGAAATGCCTGTACGTAGGCAATTCTCAGAAGCTGAAGATCTCTGGCAAATCTTCCGGATCTGTCAGGACATGGATTTTTGGTTACATTGACTTGGTGGGGCAGCAGGCTACTTATTAACTCACACAAACTCATACATCAGGAACACAAAGAACAGGGTAATATTGAGTACCTTGAAGCTGCCTCACAACCACTTGGAGAATCTCTGATGATCTTCCATGCCATCATAAGAGCAGGATGCATTTCAGGTGTCCTCTTCAGGTCCTTTGGCTATCCAAGGGGATAGTGCTTAAGCATTCACGACTGGGATAGCTGAGATAAGTAATTACTGCAATTACACTTACCCCTATATGCTGCAGAACTGGTTCATGAATGCTGGTTCATTCATGCTAATGAACCATATTGCATCTACTATAACAGAGAAAGCCACTGGAGACAAGGGCCAACTACAGTTAGCAGCTGATGGGGCTGCTCCTTGAGCTGATGGTGTATTCCTCTAGTTTGACTATTCAGGTAAATTTTCCAGTTCACAGACCCAGAATAATGGTCAGTGCATTGCCCTGTTGTTTTCTCTTTCCAAGCTGTGAATTACAAAAGGTAGGTCTTGCCAAACTAACCTGATCGGCTGCTGGACAAGGGAAAGGCTGTGGATGTATCTTCCTGGACCTCAGTAAAGCCTTTGACACAGTTTCTCACAGCATTCTGCTACAGAAACTGTCGGCCTCTGGCCTGGATGGGCGCACACTCTCCTGGGTGGAAAACTGGTTGGATGGCCGGGCCCAGAGAGTGCTGGGAAATGGTGTTAAATCCAGCTGGAGGCCAGTGACAAGTGGGGTTCCTCAGGGCTCAGTGCTGGGTCCAGTCCTGTTCAATGTCTTTATCAATGACCTGGATGAACGCATCGAGTGCACCCTTAGCAAGACTGCGGACGACACCAAGCTGGGTGGAAGTGTGGATCTGCTGGAGGGTCGGGAGGCTCCAAGGGGATCTGAACAGGCTGGACTGCTGGGCTGAGACCAACGGCATGAGGTTTAACAAGGCCAAATGCCGAGTCCTGCACTTGGGGCACAACAACCCTGTGCAGCTACAGACTAGGAGAAGTCTGGCTGGAAAGCTGCCTGGAGGAGAGGGACCTGGGGGTGTTGGTTGACAGTGACTGAACGTGAGCCAGTAGTGGCCCAGGTGGCCAAGAAGGCCAGCGGCATCCTGGCTTGTATCAGAAACAGCGTGACCAGCAGGTCCAGGGAGGTTATTCTCCCCCTGTACTCGGCACTGGTGAGACCGCACCTCGAGTCCTGTGTTCAGTTCTGGGCCCCTCACCACAAGAAGGATGTTGAGGCTCTGGAGCGAGTCCAGAGAAGAGCAACAAAGCTGGTGAAGGGGCTGGAGAACAGGCCTGATGAGGAGCGGCTGAGAGAGCTGGGAGTGTTTAGCCTGGAGAAGAGGAGGCTGAGAGGAGACCTTATTAATCTCTACAACTACCTGAAGGGAGGTTGTGGAGAGGAGGGTGCTGGCCTCTTCTCCCAAGTGACAGGGGACAGGACGAGAGGGAATGGCCACAAGCTCTGCCAGGGGAGTTATAGGCTGGACATTAGGAAAAAATTTTTCACGGAAAGGGCCATTGGGCGCTGGAACAGGCTGCCCAGGGAGGTGGTTGAGTCACCTTCCCTGGAGGTGTTTAAGGCACAGGTGGACGAGGTGCTGAGGGGCATGGTTTAGTGTTTGATAGGAATGGTTGGACTTGATGATCCTGTGGGTCTCTTCCAACCTGGTGATTCTGTGAGTAGCAGAGTCTTTCAGCCATAGGTGAGGTGAAGTTCACTGATCTTTTGTGTCGCCTCCACAGTACCAGGCACATGAGCAGGCAGCTCCTCTTCTTAGAGTGGAAGTCCAAATCTGTATTCTGCAAAGGAAAGGATTAAAATGTCATCAAAGGTGAAAGAAGAAATTTTCAGGGTGAAAACTCCAGTTTCAATGAAATGACAGCAATAGCCCTATATAAATGTGAGGGTGGATTGGCAGTGAGTTTGGAAGCAGTCCTTT
The DNA here is from genome assembly GCA_033459285.1 of Clamator glandarius. Taxonomy (NCBI): domain Eukaryota; kingdom Metazoa; phylum Chordata; class Aves; order Cuculiformes; family Cuculidae; genus Clamator; species Clamator glandarius. The sequence goes on along the minus strand of JAUNZM010000332.1, from coordinate 1,840,152 downwards.
TACTGATTAAATTTAATTTTATACGTATAGCCATGGTAAACCCCAATTATCATTATTCAAGAAAAGCACCTGGTTTAATCAGACCTGCCACATCCATCTTTTTCTAATGCCTATTCCACATTTATCTGACTGGCTGTAGCTCCAGCAGAGGAAAATTTCACGAACGGATTTAAAACAGTGATTAGTTTAACAGCCCTTATATTACCAACTGCAGGTAGGAAGAATCAAAATCAGACTTCCTGCTTTCTTCCCTTCCCTCTCAAAGAGAAATGGAAGAGTAAGATGCAGGGCATTAGAGGGACCTGGGGAATGTGCCCTCCAAGAGAGCTCCAGGGAGCATGGAGCCTGGTCTGGCAGCATGCCTGAGGGGGGCACGTCAGTGCTGGAGCTTCTCTCCTCTTCTATAAGCTCCGCCAGGGGAGATTTAGGCTTGAGATAAGGAAAAAAATTCTTCACAGAGAGGGTGGTTAGGCATTGGAATGGTCTGCCCAGGGAGGTGGTTGACTCACCTTCCCTGGAGGTGTTTAAGGTGAGGATGGATGAGGTACTTAGGAGAATGATTTAGGGATTGGTGGGAATGGTTGGACTCGAAGATCTGGTGGGCCTCTTCCAACCTGGTTATTATGTGATTCTGTGTGAAGTAATGTCACAAAAAGTGAGATGCCTCAGTGTTACTGCTTTTAATGTGGGTAACAGAGTCTAACTGTGGGACAATAGTGGGATCCAGTGTGGGGATGAAGGTAGGAGTCTTCCTTAAGACACAGGAGTATGCAAAACAAGTGATAGACGAGAGTCTGGGTGCTGCAGACAGACACCCGCAGCACCAAAGCTGCTCTGGTCGGCATGGGGTGGGCCCTCCACAGGGAAAATATTGCATAGGGAAGATATAATGAAAGGAGAAGGTGTTCAGAACTGGGCTGTGTCTGAGCTGGCCAGCTGTACGTTATTGGCAGTGGTGAAGTAGCTGGAGGACAGCTTATCTGGCTGATCTGGACTTCGTTAGCAACTCCCGTCCTCCCCATATCATTAAGTCAGGCAGGTCATTCCATTCATATCTAGTGATGACCTTATGTCAGGGAAAGAAAGAATGCTTTTTAGTAACATATCTTGGAGAGAGGCAGTTTTGGCTCTCACCAACAGTGACAGCCAGGCTATCTGAGCGATGCAAGCTGAAGAAACACTCAGCCAAGCTCTCTTATTTTGCTGATTAAATGTAACAGCCAGTGTATTCTCAAGTTATTCCCTGCTAGCTGAAATGCCTACAGAAGGACAGACTTTGCCACTATGCAGACAGCTCCCTTGAGCCAAAGGAAATGTCTGCTTTGTAGTTTCCTTCAGCAACCGAGATGACATCAGCTCTGTGGGTGTACAAATGTATTGAAAACCTGTCAAAATTCATAGTATTTTCAGAGATGCAGAGATGTTCAAGCTAGAAATGCTGTTATAATCAGCTAGTCTCAACTCCTTCATATCGGAAAGGTTGGAGAATCTCACCTATGTAATTTTATAGTTTCCAAAGCTGGAAAAATTGAATCTAAAGGTAGAGTTCAAATGTTCAGCAAGAAGGGTATTAGTACTGGAATGGACAGATAAAATTCTCCATTACATATAGTTTTTTTCTTACAGAAATGGATGACTTCCCTGGTGATAACCTGGTACTAATCAGAATTATTTTACTGCACTAAGATGTGTTAACTAGTGTTCTCTGGTCTGTATTATACAGGGAATATGAATGCTTTGATCTACCTTTGGTATCCACAAATCTTTGAAACCTGTGATGGCTGGGAAGTGGTTTTATGGGCTGCATTTTGTACTGTATGACAAATCTGCTCGCCAGGAACCTAGTAACATAATAGAGAAAGTCTGGATGCTTGTGTGCATTTGTTTGGCTGCAGATTAAATTTTGGCCATGAAACAACATGTTCTGAGAACACGTATGAATGGGTTTCACAGTAGTCAGTCTGCAGTATGAAGAATGATTCAGAGGAAACGAAAAATTGATTTCTTCTCCCTTTTTGAGCTCAGGCTTCACTGTGCTTTCCTCCTGTGAGTGAAGAACACAAGGCTTTGAACCTTCTTTTCATTGTATGCAAAATGATTATAGTCCTCCTGCCCTCTCAGGTTTCCTAGAACATTTTCTTCCTTCAGTTCCAATGGACCAGTTTCCAACATGTAGTCTCAGTGCTCTGAAGTCTCCCCTGAATTTAACAGTCAGGCAGTAAAATTTGGAAAGTTGATAACACATCTTTATGGAAAGGAAAAGCACTTGAAGAGAAGCATGAGAAATTATGCACAAATCAGAATTTCTGAGAGATTTTGCAAGTTCATAAAGCCTTATAAATACAAAATGGGCTTCTCAGAGGGATAGCCGGAACACTTCTTGAAGTCAGGAAAATCACCATGTAAATAGTCTGAGCACCATGCAATGCTTTCTGCATACTTCCTGGCATGCTAGCAGCCCTCTTCTCTATCTTTATAAGCAACCACCAGCACAGCTTGTACTTTTGTTGGATTTCACAACCCAGTTTTGAAGAGCTGCCTGACTTCTATTGCACGCCCAGTTTTGCAGTTCTCTAAGTGTCAAATCTGGAATGGGATTTCCACTTCTACTTTACTGCACTGCTGCCACCTCCACATGGTTTCCAGTCTCTCCCCACACCCACTTCACTCACTCCATGACTTTTTCCCTTACAGTCTGAGCTGGGTTCCCAGTGCCACCCAGTCTGTTATTTCTTAGAGGGCAGACAACCCATCAAAGAAGAATATTTTAGGACTCATTCCTCCTCGCTGCCTTCTCTTGCTTCAGGCTGGTATCAAAACCTCTTTTTAAAGCTTTCTTCCTACTCTTGGCAAATACTCAGGACAATTTGGCTTTCCCTGTCTTCTACAGAAAGATTTTTCTTTTCTGTCACTCAGGCACAGGCAAAGATCTAATATTATGCCTGCTGAGCAGCTCGGGAAAGGAATAGGAGGTAATGTAGCCAATAGGACTGAGGACTGGAGGTGTTGGTGAGTGTGGCCAGAGGTTTGGTGCCAGATGCCATTATGCCTGTATATACTCAGATGTGACTTTGTGGCACAAGAGAGTTGACTGTGGCAAGAGATGTGAAAATCTTGACTTATTGAGGACGTAGGCAGTAAAAAGTCTCCATGACTAAACGGGAATATGATGCAAAATATCAAAGGCCAGACCAGGAGATGAGGGCCTTTGGAACGTTCTGGTGAACAGACTGTGAATGCTAATGCTGCTAATAAGTTAAGGGAGACGCTGATATAAATAGAAAAGCTGACTGAATATTTTAGTTGTAGATAAGCTGTACAATGAATGTAGTCATTTCCTATTTAAAAACATGGTGATATTTATAAAGCTATTTTTAATTGTTCATTACTGATAATTATTTCATTTTACAAAAAAGGAGACAACATCATGGAAGAATTGAACTATATGCTTATCGCAAGTTAACATCAACCAAAAAGCCCCCTTCAAGTTGGCTACTGGGGAAGATTGCCTAGGTAGAAAATGCATATACTTTTAACTGACAAATGCAACAGTGATTTTCTGGTTGACATGAATTTTGAGTACTTGCGTTTCTAATCTTACTGTGTTAGGTTTTATTTTACTGTAAAATAACCTCTTTTCCTTCTGTCCATGGGACAGCACAACTTTCCCTTAGACAGGAAAAAGAGGTTCCCTGCAAAGTCCAGACTATTTGAATTGCTATTCTCATCAGAGGAATGACCCATGATACATGAAATAAATTTATATGTCAGAAAATCCCTGATCTTTAACACTTGGGGAGTTACAGCAGACTAACAGCTGGTGCTTCATTGCTTGTATCCAAATGTTGTTGCCTACGTGCTTGACAGTGAATTAGCTGCTAATAATGGATAGCCAGACTCTTCCAGAGTGAAACATTTACAAGAACCAACATGCTGCCAAGTTTAAAGCCTGGGAAGGCAAGGCAATTTTAAACCTGTCATTTCCTCACTGAAAGGGGATTATTGCTTTGTTATCAGCAAAGATACTATGTTACATATCTTTCCTGCCCTTGAATTATCTAGGTCATAGGGGATGGACACGGGTTATATTGAAAAATACATCTTTTGGGTCTGTGTGTTTATATAATGTATATATGTCTATATAAACCTCTAGCATGGAATCCACTATATTCATGACCAGGGCCACATACATATAAGCATCAGTACTTACAACTTGCTAATAGCCTTAGACAGTCTCTGTAATAAAGATTGATTGTTAGCTTGGCTCCCACTGTTTTCAGCATTCAAGGTGATATGTATAAGGAATCAGTGGGGTACCTGAGGCACTGATTGAAGGCAAAGTTCGTAAATATCCTTGCTTTATTCTTTGTGCCATAAGCCTTTGGCTTGCATAACTGAACTCCACTGCTTTATACAGTGCAAGGTGCTCTAAGAGCCATCTCTTGATCACAGCATTTCTATAAGCTATGTTCATATGTCTGTCTTGTAAAGGATAAAGTTGCCAGTTCACAAAGAGTGTGGGGTTTGCTGTTGCATCAAGAATAAAGCAGTTGATGCCACTTTTGCTATGGCAAAGCATCTAGGGCTTAATGCTGGGCATTTCTGTAGTCCCTGATGCTCAGAGTTACATACTGGAGCTTCAAGCAATGCATTCACATGCCTGTACTGCTGAAAAGTGAAAGATGCAGCTCGATTCAAGATAAGTTTTGAAAACATTTGGAATCCTAAATCAGAAAAGGTGTTTCAGCTGTGCTCTGGCTTTTCAGAAAAGCCATGCTTCCACTGGTGAGTGTCCTTTCTACTAGTTAAATAGTGAGAACTACAGTGGATAAATTCATAGTTAGCTCCTGGTTTGTAGAAGGAATCTTCTACAACCATAAGCTTTGTTTCATTTTTGATACAACATCAAAGCATACAGTGATAATAAAATACACTATTTTTTTTTCTTTTCTGGTAATTAACAATATCAATATTCTCAGAGTGCTCTCCAGTCTTTTCTCTTGAGCATTTATTTCCTGTGCTTTAGAGTCTTTAGTTACACTGGCCTGAAAAATCACACTGTTCAGAACATGCATATTTCTCGGAGAACAATTTTAATTTGAATACAAGTTGTTTTCTTGCAGCTTCAGAAGAAGCTGAGAATGTATGCAGAGGATCCAAGTCTAATATTCTGTAGTTTTCCGACAGAGGTTGTCATCATGATCTACAGAAAACAGCATTCAGCCTTACGTGAGATATAACAATGATTCCATCATCTTGTATAGTGAAAAAATATGTATGTGTGATGCATCTGCATATCTATAATATATGTCTATACATATACATCTTTGGCACTTCACTTACGTAAGACATGTCAGTTAAAATAATATGTTTGACTATTTCGACTGTAAACAAAACATTGGGAGGTTATGAAGTTGTAATAAATTCTTATGGTTAATATGCAAATACAATTACCTTTGCAGGGCAGTACTTACTTGATAAAATGATGTTATACTGCAGGATTCCCTTTGATTTACAGCAGCAACAATGTGCTATTTGACTCAAAGGAATTGAGACAGCAGGTCTGTCTCTGTCATGAGATATAATGTATTTCTTCTAGATATTTTTTCCAAAGTGCATCAGTCAGTAAGCACAGGCATGTTTTAAAAGGGCATTTCCTTCACGAAACAAGCTATAAGCCATGGGAAATTTTACATTTCTTGCTGCATGAAAAATAGAAGGTAAAGAGAGACTGTTTGGAGGGCTCATGGTTTGAGAATTTCTTTTAGGAAGCGTTTAGCATCATAGAATCATTTAATCCGTAAATCTGTAGTCTTCAGTGCTTCTTATTCTAAGCCACGTAGGAAAAAACACAATTTTTCCTGTCAACACCTTGGATTAAACGTGATGAAACAAGTTATGTGGCAGGTTAATTGTTCCTTGGGCATTTGCAACCCATGCACAGAGTGGGTGTGGATATTACCTCCGGCAAGCAGCAGGCTTACCACATGGGGAGTTTATATTAGCCTGACATATATGGGCCCCAGCAGGCTCCCTACCCAGACAGCGTGTGCACAGCAAGGTCAGCTCGACCTTCCTCAACTGTTAGCTGAATCAGTAACTACAGCTACAGAGCTCACAAAGCAACAGAGTCTGTGCTGGAGGGAGGAGAGGAGGATGGGTTTGTAGTAAAACTGTTGCTCTTTAAGAAGCCCAAATCTATTAAACCATGACACTAAAGTATTTAGGAGATGTTTCCACCTCCCATGTAAATATTCATCTGACTTTTCTATCTCACAGGCACACAAACAGCGCTTCTCTTTTTCCCAAAGATCTATGGTCACGTTAAAGCAAATAGCTGGTGTAGTATCATTTTGGATTCACCTAAGATTAGCTGGAGTAGCATATATTTACACTTGGAATTTGTCAGGCTAATATACCATCAAAGCAAGAACAGCATTTTAATGACTGCATCTAAAAATGTATTGTAGGACTTTGTTTTCTCTTGGTATTTCATTCTGCTGAAATCTCCAGCTCAATGACTACATGTGCACATCTGGAAAACTGGGAAAACACTGTAAGTGAAGCGATAGCAGAACCAAAGAGCAGCCAGGACTGGTCTTTCTCCATAAGTCACGTGGGCTTGTCTCTGTGCTGGAGCTCTTTGACTCTCCAGAGGCTGTCAGTGTGAGCAGCACTTTGATGAAGTCTGGTTATTTGGTCTGGTCTAGGAGATAAAGTTAGAAATCAAACGTGCAGTAATCTTTCACATTCATCCCATCTCTCATTACTTTTCAGCTTAATATAACTGTTAATGCATTTATTCTTACAATGCTGTCCAGGAGCAGATTGGTTCTACAATCCTGATTTTGTGGAGAGGGAGATGAACTGCAGAGTTACTTTGTGAAGGCCAGGCAGGAAAGCCAAAGGCAGAAAAGGGAGCACAACAGCATTCTTAAACCCTTAAAGACACTCCTTCCCATCAGATTAATCCTGTGGGGGATTAAGACTGAGCAGGGCAGGCACACAGGAATGGAGCTGTGACTTGCTTTTACACTTTCGGTGCCTTATGTTAAAGGATGTCTCAATGTTAGCCAGAAGTAACTGTAATGGCTGTGTTCTTTGGGTGTTCTTTGGGTATAGGTGACACTTGCTTTTGCGTTCATGTACACAGGATAAGGACAAATCCAAAGCATCCCATCAGGTTTTATTTCAAAGCTGGTTCTGAGGGATCCAAAGAGATCGCAGTGAGAAATGACAGCAGAGAGTGCAGGAGGAAGGATGAATAAAGAGGCATTCTTGAAGGAATGCACAGGGTTTTGGACAGAGGCATCCAGCCTCACTCACTGCTGGGAGGATAGGTTCCAGATGCTATGGTGATAGCACTGACAGTTCAGGGGTAAAAATGGTCTGCCTCCTTGGCATTGAACTTGCTTTGTATCTGTGCTGGTATGTGCTAAGGAGCAGAAATGAGATCCTCTGTTCTTCATCTTTCTCTGGAGTCAGAGAGTCACCTTGGGTCCTCTTCCCAGCCCACTCCCTCACTGCTGTCTTGTGTTGCCTGCCCTGAGGGTGCTCTCTTCCCACCAATTTTGGCTCCAGTGGAAGATGCTGGCTGGGCTGGAGGAGTGACAGCTCTTCTTTCTGGACACATGGAATAATGGTAAGAGATTCTAGGCAGCACCGACAACCATCACCTCTGTCTTTTATTTGCAGCCTATATGATTTTAACATGCCTCTTTGAGAAAGGACTAGGTAGAGAACCCCAAGATGTGTCCAGTCAGCTGTGAGTTTCACGATGATGCATTATCATTGCTTTTTCACCCTGTGTGGTATGGCTCCTACTTACAAATAAATTCTTGCTTTACTTTGCTTTCAGTTTTCTCTGCTGTCCCCAGGTATAAAAGCAGCTTGTTGTTGTCAACACATCTAGACATGGGGCAGAGCTGGGAGGACATGTCCTAAGGTGAAGTTTTGATCTTGTTCTCATTCCTAGACTTAAATTTGTGACCAGTCTTAACTCTCTGAGATACCTTAATAGAGGTGCTCCTGCTTAGTGCTGCTATGTATAGGGTTCTGCACCAATTAAATGGGTATCTGGATACCCATTTAATGCATTTAACTTTTGCATTTAGTTGGATTTAGCTCCAGTGGCCATCATCTTCTGTGGATGAGGGGAAATGAAAGTATATCAAAAAGCAGCCAAAGAGCAGCCTTTTTGCACTTTTTGCAGCAGTTCCTAAGTTTTTTATCTCACTTGGTCCACTGGGAGACTGTGGATGCTGGACAGGGCAGACTCCAGACAGGGCCATTCCCAGGGACACACTGCTGCCCTGCAGTTAATTTCGGGGTATGCTTGCTGGCAGAGCTGGCTGGGCAGATGTAGGAGTGTGATGGCACAACCTGAAAACTGTCAGCTGCTGTTCCTTTGCAGGAGTTCTATTCTTCCTCTTCCTGCTGTGCTATTTTTACTCTGATTGAACCAGTGTTTAATTTGCCTCTTTTCACTTTTCACTCTCTTTTCTTGCCTCTAATAACAACTCTCTCTCATCTCATTGCTTTGTCTGATCATTTTTTCTTCTTTTTTGTTAGAGGTCTGGTTTCTCATGTTTTCCTTTCTTCTCCTGTGCATTCAGTCTTGCACACTTCTCACATACATTTTCATGTATTGTTTATCTGTACAGCTCCCCAGGTCATGTTCAGTACAAGGCAGAGGAGAAGGTCTTGATCCTGCCAGCTTCTCGGATGTGGGCACGCAGAGAACAACATTTCAACAAGTTGGGTAGATCGAGAGATTGATCTCTGCCAAAAAAAAAAAAAAAAAGCAGTTGGACAACTGTTATCCTTTTGATCAAGCTGCTGTGATGGTCCCACACCTTATTGCTAAGCTTCAGCCTACTGAATTTACTCTTACTGGGATGTCTCAGTCCTGTCATAAATAGTAGCACATTAGGAGTCCCTATGTAAGAACTGGAATTAATGAAATCTAATTTTCCATGGCTAGTTGACTGCAATCTCTAAGAAAAAAAGATCCAGCTCTGGTTTTTTGTCTTGTTGGAGCTTCGTGTAGCTTTCCAAGCATCCCATTTTTGATATCTCTCCGCTCTGAAACCTGTTGGAAGGGCTTTTGAGGTCTCTTGTACCGACATGCCTGTTTTTAGAAAATCCATAGGAACTCCCTTACCCTCTTGTCCTCTATGACTCCAACAGACTCAGGCAAAACAAGCACAGGCTTCAGCAAAACGCTTCAGGGCTGCAGCATCATTGGCAAAGCCACATTTTCCTCAGGAAAAGGGAGGCTAGGCTTGCCACAAGGTAGTATTTCTGTCGTTCTGCCTTTCAGCCCTGCAGCAACAAGCAGGCTGAGCAAATTCTCCCCACCTGTTTGTGATATATACGGGGACCGTCAGTTATGCATAGTGGTATTCACCTGTGGTACCTCCTAGGACAGGCTGCCTTAGCTTCTGAAACCTGATGACAACATGTTCCTTCAGACAAGTGTGTGGCTGTGAATCTGTGGGACAGTCCCCAGCTGGTTCCCTGACAGAGGACTCCCCTTTTTCTCTGGTTCCCGTCTAAGCCAGCTCACTCATGCGTGAATTCTGGGTTTTCAAAAGTGGGAGCAGCCTGCTCAGATTTTCTGTTTGCATTTTCCATTTCTTTCTCATCCCCACCAAGTGTTTCTTTCTGGCAGAAAAAGACCAGGAGAGCAGTGTGCCTGGTGAAGAACTGCCAAAAACCTGAACCCCTGCAAATTAAAAAAAAAAAAATAAGATAATCAGAAACCTGTTTAGTTATTCTTGTGTTGTTCAGAAATGCTGAGAGCCTATCCCAGAAGCAGCCATTTAAATGCTTACGCAACCCCATATCCTGACAGGCTGAGCCTGAAGAAGCTTTCTGTGCTATTCCTGGTGGTGTTGGGTAAGCCTTCAGTGACATTGTGTCCTTTGTTGGCACAGGATGGTGCAGGACAAGTTGCATGGCAACATAGCCACCTGCCCTGTGAGAACTAGACCTCCTGCTGGAGGAGTCAGTGTGGTCCTGTCACCTCTGGGATAGAGCTGGCTCCTGCCCTCGCTGCTGAAGAGGCTGCGGTCTGACCCTCAACAGAAGCTGGAGCAGACGCAGTAGTTGTCCAGATGGTTAAGTGGGAATGGTTTTGCCATTTCTGTGGGAGTTTTGAAGAATTTGTAAATCGATTTCTTGCTTGGGTTTTTTTTGGAACATAAATTAAAATATCAAATGGTTGATGGCAGATTTGGAAAAGAAACAAGGAGTCAGGACAACCTCAATATTTTTTCTTTGATTTTTAGTTTTTAACATTTTGTTTACTTCTTCAGAAGCTGAGAAATCAGTTAACACACAGAACATAAGTGTTTCTCATGAACAGAAAGGAATAAAAGTTTTTTCCAATCTTCTCTTTCCCACAGAAAACTTAAACTTATGGCAAAGAAACATTTAAAAAAAATGACTGAGGAGGGTATTGGGAATGTGCTGCTTGTTTATCTACTATATCATGAGCCAAAACTAAGGCACAAACTGAAAGACATCCAATTAGTTAACAGCCTCTCCATCTAAGTACATTTTTAAAAGTCAAGTAATAACAGGAAGAAGCTGGACTCACCCTCGCCTCTGCCCCGAAGTATCATTGTTCATACTCATAGCCTGGCCAGACGCCAGCTGCTTTTGGGCTTTTAGCCATGGGGTGCATTTAAAAAACATTCTGTGCTCCTGTTTTGTTGTTAGTCTAAGTGAAATCATTGTAAATATCCATTTTCGAGTGTGCCTGCATCCAAACAGTGTGTTGTTGGGTTGTCTGAGATTGGCTGGAGCAGGGAGCAGAGGTGATGAGTGAGCTCCAGAGCAGGGTGCTCAGACCTCTCCAGAGTCTTTTCTTGCAAACATCTGCTGAAGCCCAAGGGTGGTTTTTTCCTGCTGGGATCAGGCTTTTCAGCAAACACGGGGGGCTTGTCTGAAGTCTGCGCATACGCTGATTGAAATCTGCTCAGTGCAATCTCCACATGGTTTAGTTCATCACAGATTTCTTTGGACTGAATGAAATGCCAAGGAAAATACAAAGCCATTGCATAGAGCTGTGGAAATACTCAGGTGAAGGAGGCAAATCTCTACAGAAAGCCTCTACCTGTGAGTGTGTAGCCATCGTTATTCCCATTGATCTAGAGATGGCTTTTGTTAGCATCTCAGCTAACCTGAGTGCGATAGGCCAACACATGACTAGAGAAGTCCTCTTTTATTTATTTAAAAATATCTCTGCAAGACAATTATTTTTTTAAAAAAGAACAAACACAACACCTTTTTTGTTTGTTTCTTTCAATCATACAGAGGCAGCAGGATTTTACAAAACCCTTGTATTTGTTCTATAGACATGGACATTTTCCCTTGAAAATAAGTAAAGAAAGCAAGCAAGCAGTAGAAAGCCAGCTCCAGTTCAATCCCAAGCCTCTCAGCTATTGCATTTATTTCCTTTGTGCTGTTTGCCTTCCCTACTGTTTAAAAAACTTCTCCGCTGTGCAGGGTCCTTTTGCTGAGGGAAGTGGGATGGAGGTGTTTGTAGTGATTGCTAAATTGCTGCAACTATTGAAGCTGCTGCATTGCTCCACTCTGGCACTTGCTCCCACCTTACCACCATTTTTGTGGCACCTGTGCGGAGGTAGTACTGTCAAATCCACTGGAGTATTTGATCAGGGAAGAAAATAGATACCATATCCCTTTTCTGTGCTTGTGGTACTTCTTCTGAGCTAGGGACTGAGGAGAAGTCGCAAAGTATATGAGATGATGTGCAGTGAGAAGGACCCTGCGAGCCTTGTGCTCTTGCAGAGTGTGCGCACTCGATGCCCAACTTCCCCTGTAGGCAGAAGAAATACTCCTTGCTCCCCACTCTGCCAGTGTATGTGCACTCATACACATACACTAACGCTAACTGTAGGTGGCACTTTGAGAACTAGCAAAGATGCTGCTGTGGCCTGTCTCTATGCATGCACACCAAGCCAAGGGGAAGGAAGAACAGAAAAATGGATCAGTGGCTAGCGAGGAAGGCACAGAGAGAGCAGAACCTTCCTGGAAAATAATAGGTGTCTCATTCCTTGCATTCATGGGGACTGCAGCACTCAGTTGCTGACAGACCTTTGGAAGAGATGTGCCAATACCCTGTACTTTTCTTTACAGTATGTTTTACTTATCTGCCTCAGAGGAGAAGGTCGGCTGTACTTATCACCCCAGGAATTCAGCTGGATACAAATGTTGAAAGACTAAAGGAGAAACGGCTTGCTCCAAAGGTTTTATCATTGTTTAGTACATAGGGAGCGAGTGCCAGGTGCAGATTATGTGTTTACAGAGCTCCTGGCCCTTACCTGCCTGAATTGTCAGGAGAGGAACTCAAACCACACTGTGATCAATTTGCTGTCTGTCAGCAACTGGGATCTGAAGGGCAACCCTGGATCGATCCATTCTTGGAGCACTGTCCTCATTTCAGAGATTACCTCGTTTTGAGTGTGCTGTATTAACACTTCAGGTACTGGCTGCTAGAGAGCTCTGCATAAGTGTCATCTTTGCATTATGTTTTACAGAGTGGTACATGAATTTTCAACAAAACTTGCTCTTGCATATGTTTAATGCTGCTCCGTACTAGAGGGACATTGACCTCTTCAGCTGTGTCCAAAGCTTTACAACACATAGGAGGTAATTTATTTCATTTTAGGCAAATTGAACTTGATTTTGAAGATTATTCTGCACTTGCCATGAAGTTCTGAATGCATCTGGAATGTACAAACCTGGATGCAACGCTAGAGGATGAAAATAGAGAAGAGTTTGCTGTGGTTCACATGCTGAGAAGCCAAGAAATGCAGAAATGGCATCATGTGCAAACTTGCAAAATTTCTGGCCTTTCCAGCACCTCAGAGAGGATCTGGGAATGTCACCGTTAATTTTTCAAAAGAACTATGTCTTAGAAGTCTGTACATCGTGGTGGTGCAAGAATAGGCTCTACAAAAGGATCTGAACAAGATGGATCCATGGGCTGAGACCAATGGGATGAGCTTCATCAAGGCCAAGTGCAAAGTCCTTTGCCTGGGATACAACAACCCTGTGCAGTGCTACAGGCTTGGGGAAGAGTAGCTGGAAAGCTGCCTGGCAGAGAAGGACCCGGGGGTGTTTGTTGACAGCCGAGTGGGTCAGCAGTGTGCCCAGGTGGCCAAGAAGGCCAATGGCATCTTGGCTTGTATCAGAAATGGTGTGGCCCTGTACTTGGCATTGGTGAGGCTGCACATTGAATACTGTGTTCAGTTTTGGGCCCCTTACTACAAGAAAGACATTGAGGCCCTAGAACACGTCCAGAGAAGAGGACCGAAGCTGATGAAGGGACTGGAGAACAATTCTTATGAGAAGTGGCTGAAGGAACTGGGGTTGTCTAGCCTAGAGAAAAGGAGGCTGAGTGGAGACCTTAGCACTGTCTACAACTGCCTCAAAGGAGTTTGAAGTGAGGTGGATGTTGGTCTCTTCTCCCAAGTGATAGGGTGAGAGGAAATGGCCTCAAGTTGCACCAAAGGAGGTTCAGATTTGACATTAGGAAATTTTCCTTCACCTAAAGGGTTATTGGGCACTGGAACAGGCTGCCCAGGGAGGTGGTTGAGTCACCATCCCTGGAGGTTTTTAAAAGGTGGATAGATTAAATGCCTAAGGATACATTTTATTATTGGACAGGTATGGTTGGACTTGATGATCTCAAAGGTCTTTTCCATCCTAGTGATTCTATGATTCTAAGAGTGGGACCATGATATGAAGAGTTTTGATCATTCCTGGTTTAGAAATTGTTGCTCTCTTACTCCTTGGAAATGACCTTAGGGTCTCCAAGGTGCCAGCCTTTTAGGCTTAGATAGCTGCTCTCAGCTGTTGTGAACTGGACTCCAATAGCATCTGTAACCACTGAAGTGCCATTTCATGAGCATGTAAAGTATTCTCCATTTTTTTTGCAATGAGAGTTTGCAGCCAAAAACGTAGAAGTGGACTGGGACTACACACCTGTAACCCACTGGCAGAGACTCTCAGGAGTTTGCCTAGTTAAATATATAGGAGCAGGACAAGTCGCAGCTCAGAGAACACCTTCAGCTGCTGCTTCTGCTTAATCAGTGGACTTTTTTTTTGCTTAAGGCTATAGCCCGTTTTTATCATTCACCCTGGTGCTGATGAGTCTGGAGTTCTCTGCTCTGTGGAAATGAGCTGGAAGTATGTATAATATGGACTCTTCCTTTAGTCATTCTTTCTTTTCTATTTCAGATGAATGCCTTGAAGATGCTGCTGTGTTAATTATGGTGTTTAAAGTGGAAAACTACATCTTGCCTCCATCAGCATAAATGGATGAATTTGCAGTGCTATCCAGGACCTGTATGAGCACAGTCCCAGGTAAATCTGTCTTCATAATCGGAGGTATTCTGGGGATATTTGTATAGGAAGGCAGCATTTCAAAAATATATTGAGACAGATACACCCTTAAAATCACAGCTTCATACCATCCTGTCAATACTTCTCTGGAGTTTTGTAATGATAAGAAGAAAAGCTAGCTGTGTAAAATCCACAACTTTATTCTCTTTTTCTTCCTCTCATTCTATCCTGCTGAACTCCCTCAAGTATGACATCAGCTTAAGCACTGTTCATTTAGGCTCTTCAGCTTTCTGTGCAAGGCGGCAACGGAGCCAGTGAAATATGCTTTGTTAGCTTTGATTATGTTTAGTGTGGTGTAGTACAACAGCTGGAATAATTAAGATAATCTCTTAGTTCATGGAGGAGGGGGGGGATGATGCTGAAACAGGGTGGAAAAGAGATGAGGAAGGAGAATTGGCAGGACAAGAGTGAGAGCGCTGTAGTACAGGGGCATTTTGGCAGCCAGCAGGTCTCAGCAACTTTTTGGAGTACTTGCAGCATGGTGGATATAGTCTAGTTGTTACTGGAGTGTGGTGGAAGGTATGTTGTCAAAGACTGTCTGAGGCTCATTTTCCCATATGTAAGACAGGACCAATGGTTCTGGCTGTTTGTGAGGCTCAGTTCACTGCAGTGCAAATGTGCTGGTGACTTTCACAATGAAGATTCATGAGGTGCTTTGAACAAATTCTGCCCCAGCTTTGTTCATAAAGTCAGTGGAGGGTCACAGTAACAGCAGCTCTGAGCAGCTGCTTTTTGAAGCTGACAGAGGACACTTCTCTGAAAAGTGCTGGGAGACCTGCCTGTGCTCACAGGGACCTGCTAACCCAGGAGTGCTCGGTGGGAGCAGCCTTTGTATTTGTACTGCTTTATCTTAATCAAAAACATTTATCTGAGCCTAGAAGAAGTTGCATCCTGCCCAGGCTTACTCTGTCTTGGGTGCAAAGGCTGTTTGTGAAACCAGCCAAGAAACAAGCTTGGGCTTGCAGTGCTCACAGTTTGTCATTTCCAGGGCCAAACATCTGTGAGGCTATTTTGAGATTACAGAGGAGAAAGCAGTAGGTTAGAACCTCATAACAGCAGTGGTTGCAGTGTCCTTGAAATCACAAGTGGTGCATTTACTTTAGGGCTTTCAGCAAAGTGTCATCCCAGCATTTAGTTCCATCTAACCTAGCAATTAGGTTTTTCTGAATGGTCACTAACCCACTTGCAGCAGTGACCTTCTGTTTCCAGCATTTCTCAACAGCCCCTTAAGCAAAGATAAGATTTGCCTTTTTGATCTTTGGAGGTCTTTTCTAACCAAAACCATTCTGTGATTCTGTTTTCCCTC
The DNA here is from genome assembly GCA_033459285.1 of Clamator glandarius. Taxonomy (NCBI): domain Eukaryota; kingdom Metazoa; phylum Chordata; class Aves; order Cuculiformes; family Cuculidae; genus Clamator; species Clamator glandarius. The sequence goes on along the minus strand of JAUNZM010000332.1, from coordinate 1,824,410 downwards.
CCCATTACTCTACTGTCCTCCTTTTTTCTACTAAAAGTGATACACCTATTTCTGCAAGTGTCTACAGCTCCAAACTAGTTTCTGGATATCAGTTAACTTTTGAGAGGCAGCTGCATATGCCGAAAGCAAAAATAACAGTCTGAAAAGCAAGTCAGGGAGCTTATTTTGGATGCTACGTGTATATAACTATGTATTAGAGAAACCCTAACATGTCATGGTAAACTTTACTTAACAGACTGCTTGATCTCAACAAATGTTAACCTCCAGGATTTTATTTACTGAGCTGATGTTTTATGATGCCGTTGTCTAATTGAAATGTATTCATTCCTTCGCCAAGTGTCACTGCTAAGCGTTTTACTGATATATAGCAAGATAACTGAATGGGCTTTGCTTTCTTTCAGAGTAAACTTGTGAGACAGATGGTGTTCAGACAGTACAGATGTGACAGCTTCCACTGCCTTCTTTATGGAGTTTTTCTTGCCAGCTAAGCACTTTTGTTTTCAAATGACAAAATTGTAACTTTCATAAGCACCATAGAAAAGCAGGCAGGAACGCAGAAGCAAGGAGATTGATTTGTGCATCCTCAGTAATGAGAGTGTTTTCTTTTAAAACTGGAGCTGGAGGTAGTTGGAGCCCAGTTCTCATCGTCTTAAGCTCAGGCCTTTGCATGTAGAGGAGCAGTTTGAATAGTTTCAAGTAGTCTGGATCTTTCCCTCTCTCTACTCTTGCATTGCTTACCTGGAGCTTTCCAAAAGAGACTAATGGTTCGTGCTTTCGTTACAGATGGGGAGATTGAGGCTCAGAGAAGGGATGAGAGCTGCACAGCATCAGGAAGCAGAGAGAGGATGGGGAATAAAGCCCAACTTGCCTTAGTCTGGAGCCAAAAAAGCAGGCACTAGACCAAATCACTCTCCCAAGGGTGAGTGAGGAGCTGAGGGTGAGGGCAGGCAGACCCGGCGCTGCTGGTGGAAGCAAACTCTCAGAGACAGGTGGCATTTATTCCAGTATTCCAATCCCTTCGTGTTGGGCAGATTCAGAACAACAAATTAGTTAGCAATGTTTTTTTTTAACTTGCACAGCTCAGATGCTTGAAACAACGGAAGAACTGCTGTTTAATTTGACATCGTTAATAACGCTGTTATTTGCCATGGGGAGGAACAGCAAGATTATTTCACATGGAGGATAAACAATGCTTTGAAACTCACTATCTTGGATTATCACAAAAGTGAAGAGCTCGGTAGACATGATACAGTTCAACTCCTTCCCTGTAAAGCTCCTTATGAGCAGTCTTACTGTGATGTTATAGTTCACCCCAGCCAGGGCTCCGCTAGGAGGTGGGTTGGAGCTTTTGCCTCAAGCAGCCTTTGGGACTGCACTGTTGCCGTGGATACTTTTCACTACTAGCTAGTCACCTGCCACTAGCGCTAAAAAACATGGAAAACAGCGATAAGGAAAGCCAGGTCTGGTTCTAGCCCATTTCTTAGAAGCTGTTTGTGTTTCATAAACAAGTGCTTTTGGCAGTGTAAGTTAGAGAATGAAATCATAGCTATCCTGAAACCCATGGGAGTTGTGCCAGCTGGGCTGCAGTTCCAGTCCAGAACAAAGAATAGATCTTTCTAAAACACTGCAAAATGTGGCATTTAGACCACAAACCTCTGTCACTTTTGAATAGAGAGATCCATCTGTCTGTCTGTCTGTCTATCTATCTATCTATCTATCTATCTATCTATCTATCTATCTATCTATCTATCTATCTATCTATCTATCTATCTATCTATCTATCTATTTTTGCAAGGGGCTGTGGAAGCCCATTTTCTTACCTGGGAAGACAGCCGAGTCTGAGCTCCCTGCACTGGATACCCAGGGCCACTCCAAAAACCAGACTTGCTCCCTGCTCTGACACAAATCTGACAGGATGGGCATGGTTGGAACAGGGTCCCTGCTGCACCCAGAACAGAGCTGAGCACATCTGGCAGCTTGGCACAATGCTGAAGGTTAGACAGTTTATTTGCTGTCATGAAGACCAGGCAGATTGTCAGCAGGCTGCCATCGTGTATCTCTCTCTGCAGACTGCCTGTGGACGCATGGCTGGGGGATCTAGGAGTCTGCTATGGTTCCAGCTGTCTCTAATAGGGTTAGTTAGGAACAGTGCTAGAAATATTCAGAGCAGCCATCTGTGATGATATGGCTGTTTCTGTGTATTCATAGTAGCTACATAGCTTTAATGTGCTTGTGTTTGTGGCTTATTGTTAATTTCCAATACCAGAAAACAGAGAAAGGGAAGCCTCAGTTTCAGAGCAAAAGCCAGCCTGGGACTGTGAGTGTCTCATTAATTAGACAATGGCTAGAAATCTTCCACAGTCTCCTGATCTGACTGTTCTATCTGCAGTGAGGACAGTGCCTGACACTGTGGATAAGATGATGGAAAGCCTATCTGCTCCCCACAGCAGCAGACCTGCTGCCAGCTGTCATCCTTGTGTTGGCCACATGCTCCCATGCTGTCACTTGTGCCAACACTGGTGCTTGGCTGCCCCTGGAATGAGTCCGTTCAGGGTCTAAAACAGAAAATAATTTTCTTTTTGTTCAATGCTTTTGATTAGCTCTGAACAGGGGCCAGGTGAGAGGTGATGTGAGCATGGGGGACAGCCCCAACAGCTAATTGCCACACCAGTTTAGCTGTATCCAAGGTATAAACTCTTTGTTAGTTCTGGACCAAACCTGACTTCAAACCCAGGAGTGGCTGGTGTAGATACAGCATGAATTTTGCTCTTTGGTTTCAAAGGGGATGAGTTGTCTGCAGTAAATCAGGCAGGTGTTGTTTAGGGCTCTTCTTGACAGCACAGTCTCTCTTGCAAATCGTTCTGCTGCTAGGTGGCCATGGTTTCAATTCATCGAGCTTCAAACATATTTTGCTGCTCATCAGCTTAATTGCAAGGGGCCCATTGCCATGCTATCTTACTACAGAGGGCTGGTTTAAGTGTCTACATTCCCAAAAGTGCAGTGCCCAAATTCCCAGACCCAAATCCCTCTGCCTTATGGAAGTGTGCTGTGTCAAACTAGATAAGTGGGTAAATGCTAAAAATTTAGCAATTTAGAACATGTGCAAAGCTGCCAACTGGCAAGAATTCTCAGAGCAGTAAGATGAAACATTCTGAGTTACAGAACAAAATGTCTGTACTGGGATACTGAAATACGTGTATTTAATGTACTGAGGTTTAGTGGCAAAGCAGAATGAAAGCTATTTAAACAAATCTTCACTTCATGTAACATTGATGTAGTCCAAGTCATTGCTCAGCACATCACAAAAGACAATACTATCTAGCATTTGTTCACTACCAATTATTTTTCCGCTTCAAGTAATAAGAAGATTTTTTTTTTTAAATGGAGTTTGCTTAGACATTAGGTAAAACAGAGTTAGCAGACATCAGAACTCTCAGTCTTGGGAAATTTGATGTGAGGAAGGCACAAGTATAGCAAAAGTAATTATAAGTGTATGCTGATAATTTATTTACTGGAATACTAGTATTGTCAATGATGTCAAAATCCTGTTTTATCTGTTTCTATGTGAGTAGGCTTTTTGGAAGAGTTTCCAACAGTGAGACTCTTAACTTTCCAATGAGACTATGAGGAGTGCAAAGCCTTCACCTTTGAAACAGAGAGGAGAGCTCACATTAGGATTTGGAGGCAACAGGTCCCCATATGAGAAGAGGATTTCAGCTAGAAGGTCCAAGTCAGACTGGGCTCCTGTGTAAACATCATACTGGGTTTCATTTCACTTAGACTATCTGGAAAAAGTTTACTACAGTAATCATAGAATTCCAGGCTGGAAGGGACCTCGGGGATCATTTGGTCTCCGTCTTCTTTGGAGCCACCCTTTAAATACTGGAACATGGCAATAAGGTATCCCAAAGTCTTCTTTCCTCAAGACTGAACAAACCCCATTCTCTCAGCCTTGCTTCATATAGCAGGCTTCCCAGTCCTTGGATCATCTGTGTGGCCCTTCTCTGGACTCCCTCTAGACTGTCCACATCTTTTTTACATAGGAAGGGACTAAAACTGAACATAGTATTCCAGGCGTGGCCTGACAAGAACTGAGTAGAGTGGTGTGACTTTATCTGTGCTGGTGATGCTCTTGTTGAGGCAACCCAGCATCCTGTTGGCTTTCTTTTCCCCAGCTGTTGACTCATATTGAGCTTGTCATCCACCAGGACTGCCAGGTCCCTTTCCACAGAGTTGCTCCCTCAATGCTTCCTGGCCTGTGCTTCACTCCTCATTTTCCCAGGTGCAAGACCTTACACTTGTTCTTGTTGAGTTTCATATGGTTCTTGTTAGCCCACTCTTCCAGCCTATGCAGGTCTTTGTGTAGGGTGCCTCTTCCTTCTGAAACGTCCACATTCCCACTCAGTTTGGTATCATTGGCAGACTTCATCAGAGCACATTTGATCTCACCATCCAGATCATTTATGAAGTGTTGGGCCTAATATCAATCCCTGGGGGACCCCACATGTGGCAGTTTGACACTCTGAAAAGGAGTTAATTGTCTCCGCACTCTGAGCGCAGCCTGTCAACCAGTTCCCAACCCACTGCACAGACCACTTGTCTGGACTGTAGTACATCACTTTCTCTAGGAGGAGGCTGTGGGAAACTACATCAAAAGTCTTGGAGAAACCTAGGTGGGCAATGTCCACCATTTGCCCTGCAGCAACTGAGCAGATTACTTTGTCAGAGAAGGTGATAAGGTTTGTCAAGCACAATTTACCCTTGATGAATCTGTGCTGGCTTTTCCCAGTCACACTCTTGATTTGACTTCCGATAGCCTCCAAGAGCATTTGTTCCATAACTTTCCCAATGACTGAAGTAAGAGTGATGGGCTTATGATTTGTTGGATCCTTCTTTAAGTCCTTCTTGTAGATGAGAGTGACACTAGCTTTCTTCTAGTCTTCTAGGACGTCCCCCAGTCTCCTTGACTACTCAAAGATTAGGGAGAGTGCTTCACAATGATGTCAGCCAGCATTCTTAACACCCTCAGGTGGATAATGTCTGGGCCTATTGATGTAGAAACATATGTGACTGTTAAACAATAATCCTGATAGAGGAAACAAATAGAGGTATAATAGATCTGATGTTCAATCTGACTTTCTCAGGTAGGTTCATTGAGAAGGTGGGAGAAATGCTGCAAAGAGCCTCTGGCTCTTGATCCTGTGGGGAACTGCCTGCAGCTAAAAGCCTCTGACTGGACACCAACTGATGCTTCAGTTTGAGGAGAGGTGAGTGCAAACTGAGGAGTCTGGTGGCAGGCTCCACATGCTGTGCAACATTTAGGGAGGGAGAGAACAAAGCAGTTGCTGTTCCTGAGCCACTGCATCTGGCTAACACATTCAGGGCATGTGATATTTCACCACTCCACATGCTGCATAAGTCGGGGGACCATGGCCATATGCTTTTAGTCACAGCCTCTCAGGTGGCCCACAGTGCTGTGGGTGTGCTGTAGGACAAAATCCCACCTTCATGCCTTCTTCAAAGGGTTGTGTGGAGCTGTTCCTCAAAGGCAAGCCATACCAACCCAGCAGTCGCTGGATTTGCTCCAGAGCCCAGGGAAGATGAGGGACCAGTCCCTTACTGAGGTTACCATCACAGAGCTTACTATAGAGCTCCTGCCACTTAAGAAATCTTATTCTAGCAGGGAGTTGCATTGCATCCCAAAGCAACAAAGTATATATGCATTTAACAAACTCAAGCTTGGCTCCTTTCACAAACCAAAATAAATTGTTTCCATGCCTTCCTGGATTCTAGATTAGCAGAACAAACAGTCATTTAAAATGAATGATTTCAAGTCAGATGAATACAAATCAGGGACTGTATTTCTTCTCACTGGAAGAATACTGTTACACCAAAAAGTATTGCCTAGATTTTTAGTCTTATAGAGGCTAGGCAAAATAGCTTCATTATCAAGTGGTCAATGGACAGTATAACTAGTTCTTGCTCTGCATCTGATATGTCCAAACTTTGACACGTGGCTATAGGGCTCATATCTTTATTTGGCTTTTGTGGAGCTGAACTCAGAAAGATGTCAACCAGAGTTCACTGCTTTGAGCTGTTTCTCTGCTCTGCTATGCATTACAGGAACCTCAGCAGCTGTGGCAAAGGATGACATTCAGGTATTGCCAGAGAAATGGTGATGTGGAAGAAGGGGAGCAAGGAGTGCCTGTGGTGTCTCGTCTCGAAGGGGAAGCAGAAGGGAGGGCCAGGCTTTTGACAGCTTTGCCCCAGCAGATGCCAGCTGTTTTGAGCTCCAGCTTTTGATTTCTGGCCAGCCTTGACAGCCATGCTTTCCTTTACATGGGCCAAGAAACCATTTTTTGCATGGAAGGAGGTTAGTAGGTGTTCCTGGTTCATAGCTCTTCCAAGGAATTGTTTATCCAGGCAGGACTGTTATTTGGAACGGGTTATTAGAGCTTACCTTCAGGCAAGTGTAGAAGTGTAATGAACACATTAATCCAAAGGGAGCTCATAATTTGATAATGACCTTTGGAAGCTCTGGTACCAAATTCCAGTTGTGCAAATTAAAACTCTGAATGCTTCAGGTCTGATTCAGACTGTTGTAAAGTCAACAGGAGTCTCTCACTGCCTCCAGTGAGTTTTTTATGTGATCCTTATTGAATAAACAATCAAGAAGTAAACACATAAAGAATCTGATTACCTGGTCTCTAGCCTCTGGATGAACTCTCTGCTGCATTGTGTAAGTACAAAAATGGCATTTGAAATTCTTGCAACCTACAGCAGCACCATCACCCAGCTGGGTAGCTCTGGTCAAGTTCAACTATAATGTCTGGTCCAACATCACTAGTCTCTTTTATACAAGAAGTAAGACTATATGATTTACAACTATCCTTTCTGCCCTTGATAATCTGCAATGAGATCTTTTTCACATGAACTCTAAGCAGTTGCAAGGGCTTACATGAACTGGGAAAACTGCCCCACAACTACTTACCCTTTCCACAAGTCACCATGGCTCCAAGGCTGCTAAGATGCTGCCTGAGATGATCCCAAGGATGTCTTTTATTTTAACGGCACAGCTGTTTGTTATTCTGTCCAGGAGCAGGAAAGCTATCAATAGCACAGAAGGAGAACATTTGAAAGCACCCTAAACAGCAAATAATCCTCGGCTCAGGATATTAAAATATCACAAACCACAAATTTCCCAATGTTATGACTTTGTAGCTGGCATCTCTGTGTTTAAGCACCCCAGTCTATAGACAAAGGAGATGATATGCTCATACCCCCTTAGGGTAGAAGGGGCTGCACAAGGTAGCCTTGCACAGTCTGCTTCCAGGCAGGAATTGCTTTTGCAGACCCTTTCTCTCCAATATATTGACTAAATTATGCCATGTTTGAATGGCATAACTCCTTCACCATCATGGGCTAATTACTGCTGGATATATTGTGAAGAAGCTTTGGCCCGCATGGCTAACACAGATCACCTTGTGACAGAGGAGGTGCCTGCAGCTAATCCTTGCTGCATTTTTTTTGACCCATCTACTTCTTTTCATCTTGGAATAATTGCCCTAATTGCATTCTCCCTCCAAAACAAAAAAGTTGTGCTTCAACCAATAGAAAAATACTGGTTGCACTCTCACATAAATCCTACAGATATGGAAAAAAGAAGGTTCCCTTAAGTTCAGATAGAAGATGAGTGATGTCACCCAGCATTAAGGGAAAGATTATGGAGAGAAAGGAAGACAAAGTTGTGCACTGTCCCATGGAAAGTTATCGTAAATGGCTCTGTGGAATACAGAAAAGGCGGCTCATCACAAATGTAAGGTCTTGATTTTAACACCAAGGGTCTTCGTGATATTTCTTGCCTATCCTCTGACACTATGCAATCATTTTCTAGCCCTGAAAATAGTGGCCAGGGTTTGATAAAAGGTATAACTCATCAATATGTGCAGAAGCAACTGCAAAATCCAGATGAGAACATGACCTTGGCTCCTGCAGTTACAAAGAAAATGAGGCTTGGGCCAGGTTAATTCCTAGGGCTGTATATTGATTTCATTGGAGTTGCCCTTAATGTGAGTTTGATTCTCCTTCAAGTTTCCAAAACAAAGCAAAATCCAGGTAAGCGGCAATACTGATGGGGCTTTTTTTCATTGAGGTTTTCTTTTTGCCAGTTGTTTTAGTAAAAGCTTCCATTACTTAAAATATATCCATGCAGATCTGCAGATGCAGGCAACTGTCTTACAAAGAAAAGGTAAAGCCTGAAACAATCTCACTGCTGCCTTTGGAAAGATTTCAGTTATTGATGAGCTTGTTTTTCTAGTTGAAGTGCCCCCAGCTTTGACTCTCAGGAGTGCATCCATTCAATCTCTCTATGAAGCTTCCACCACTTGCTGATGTGTTTGCAGAAGCTTCTCCCAAGGAACATATTTCTGAACAGAAATATGGTTTTACTGTATTAGTAATAGATGGGATCAAGCCGCAGCAGTCAAAGTTAAATTTCTACATGGAAATGGACTCCAAGGTTTGGTCATGTCTAGAGCTAGGTTATCATGCTCCTTGGCAAACAGATACATCTGATACTTTTTTCTTCCTTTAAATCATAAGATTTTGTAAAAGGCCCAGTTGTACTACTGACAGAATAAAATTCTGAAATATTCTAGGTTTTGTATTTGAAGATTCAAGAAAAGAGAGGTGAGAATAGGATTTTGAAATTTTGTTTTGCTTTATAAGGGAAAAATATGGAAGGGAAATCCAAATATGGCAAATTTGAACTAGACCCTCTTTCATGGAAAATTCAGGTCTTTGAGTCCCCATGAGAAGCTTTATCTGGAAAGTTCTGGTTACACACACTGACTACACGATTTGAACTCAGATTAAAGTCCTACATTGCAGCCTATGGACCCTGCTAGGAGAATCACTTGAATTTATAGGTGAAAGGTCCTGTCGTGTCTTGTGAAAGTTCATTACATACTCACATGAAAACTATCTAAAGCCTAAAGGAACTTCTGTAGATGTATGACTGAGCTGGCAAGTATCCATCTGTTTCTGAGATAATGTTTCCTACTTCCACACTAGAAGTCAATGTTTTCCCAGTGTGTTGCTCAGTGTTAGTTTCTGTTCTGTTTGATAGCAAGAAGCATAAAAAATAGTGGAAATTAATAGTGAAGATAATGCAAAGTTAAACACATCTCTTTTTGATCTTCAAATTGAGTTAATGTCAAGCAAAGCTTGTGCTCTATGCACTGGCTTGCCTCTTCGTTTAATGGTGAATTGAGTGGAACTATTTTACTTGCTAGTTTTTGCTCTAAGTTGAAAAATAGAATTAATAAGAGCAGCGTCAGAGTCACAGCGTGTAGGTGACCCCTCCAAGGCACGGTCAAATCTGAAGCTCCTTGCTTTTCTCACTAGGGGTTCCGCACAAATTGGGGTCCTTGGAAGCAGAATTGTCCAGGACATTAAGCCTTATTTCCTTGTCTTTCCTGCATATCTGGCAGAGTTCTGTGGTGCTGTGGGGAGGACTCTGTGGGGAACCCCTCTGGGCTGGGCCATCAGCTGAAAGCCTGAGCAGGGTATTGGACTTAGGATCCCACTGCTGCCCAAGCCAAAACTGTTCTGCCTTGTTTGGACTGGGATGCGCCAAGGACTCAGCAAGGACAAGCTCCCAGGGAAACTGACCTCGGAGAAAGGAAAGTATCACTGCATATGGGAGCCAAGCCAGGAACTGGATATAGAGACTTAAATGCTACCAGCGTCCTAGTTTAGGGACTGGCACTAAGATGGACCCACTGATTACTTTTCTCCCTGCAATTTTTCTCAGAGCTTAAGGAATTAAACTTCACCAAAGCCTTAATTCCTGACAGACATTAAGTCTGACATATTTTGACCTTGGCAATGTCATGTGGTTTGATTGTCTGACCAATGTCTTCCTCCTCCTCTGTGCAGCCCTTTCATTTTTCTGTCAAGCGATGAGAAAGAAGGGTAGTAACCAGCTACCTAAGATGCAAGATTACACACAAAGTTAGCAGAGCAGAAGCATCCTGCTGCCTTCTACCAGCTCTGCTCAGTATTTAAACTGAGATATTTAGTTCCCATGGGGAAAATTGTACTAGAATAGAAAAGGCACAGCATGCAGCTATTATTGGGGCAGTGATTGTAATGAGCATGGAAAATGGAACAATATATAACCCGTTCTTAATAGACTCTTGGGAGGGTTATCCTTTGCTTCTTCTCAGATCCCATACCCAGACATGTTTTTTATAATTTCTAATGCCTTTTTTTTTTTTTAGAACCCAAATCCATTTGTATTGCTCAGTAAATACTAATGGCATTTCCCAAAGATGAATTATCCCTGTACCGGAGAGTTGTTTGAATAAAACAACCACCATTTTCTCTTCTCAAGCAGGTATTTGACCAGAATTCTTGTTCCTTCCAGAAGCCCATAAAATGTTAAATCTTTCTGCACTGATCCTCTGGTTGTCCTGGAGCCTGTGCGAGTTCCTTGCACCATAACAATGACCCATAGTGTCTGCACCAGTGAAAAGAACCCTGGAAACATGTTGAACTTGACCTCCTTTTCCTAAGTCTGAGGGGAAGACATCCAGCTTCCTGTGCATACAACAATTAGTTATGAAAATATCATGAAAATACGTTTTCTGTACTGATAAGGTAGTTACTTAGCTTTAACTTTCTGGCCGCAAGGATTTCAGCAGGCTTGAGATGTCATAGTTAAATGTGATGCTAAAAATGTATTGGCTTGGCTGAAGGATTTTTTTTGATCCTTAATCAAAGTGTCTAAGAAGAACATGGGGAAATTTGTTGATGCCATGCTGTTACTCGGTAGTTGAAGCAGGGCAGTCAAGTTTTACTCCATCATAGTTAGGAGAATATAAGCCTTACTGCCTTTTAGTTCATGGAAACAGCTTTCAGTCACTCCAAAGGCTGAAGCAATGGTGGTGGGAGGGGGAAGGCTTGTATGCCATGGAAACCTCTCTGCTTCACTGAGGAAGTGCAGTAAGTGTTTCTTTTGATGTAACTCATAGATACTTGCAGTGGGTCATCCCATAGCAGGAACTAAAGATTTTGTTCAAGTTTTGGAAGAGGAACATGGCCCTGAAGACACTCCTGTCTTTTTTTGTCATTTTTTTTTTTTTTTTCCTAGGGCTACACTGTGCCAGAGTTAATAGAGGTGTTAGACATGTTTTGGGACCAACATTGCCCGCACATTAAAAGTAGTGTGTTTTAGTGTATGCCCATTAGCAAAGGTTGGGGTTGTTTACTGTAAATAATGATAATTCTGAATTTTTTTTTTTTTTTTTTAGGAACTGCAATCCTCAAGAAGACATTTTATTCACGTCTGCTATTCAAATATGCTGCCACTTTGCCAGCCTTAAGCCAGGAAAGATGGCACACTTCGTTTCCTGCTAGCTCTAATCAGCCCAGGGAGCTTACCCCACGGAGCTTACCCCACCACTTGCTTCAGCTTTGCTCAGAGTGCCGTGATGATGTCTCTCAGGAGTGGTAACATTCATGGTGCACAATCAGTGCAGTTCAAGATGTAAAGTGAGGCCCATGACAGCTTGAAGGTTTGTGTGGAGCTTTATCAGCCAGACCCTGTCTGAGTGCAAACAAAAAAATGTTGTTGACAGACAACTTTCATAAATTGCTTTGTTGAGTGTCAGCTTCACTTTATAAGCGTATTGTTACATGCCAGTGCTGACACTTGTGGCATAACTTGCTGGCACAGTGTGGCATGCTTCTTGTACTGTCTTTTTCTGCATTATTTTCCTAGTAAATTCCCGATGGTCCAAACTGCAGCCACGTTATTAGGTTTTGCCCTTGATTTATTGGTGAGAGGAGCTGTGTTGCATAGCATGTACTGCTAGAACAGTGCTGACATCAAAATTAAAAGGCAAACTAGGGTAAAGCAAAATGAATGCTCTGAATGCACTTCTGTGTTGTGAAGTATTTTCTGCTACTGGACTTCTAACATCTAAGTTCTTACATAACAGCATCTGTTGTTCAGAGGGGAAAAATTTGTTGCAGACTTAACAGAGTTAACAGTTACCCTAGGCTAGATGAGATGGAAACATCCTCCTTTTTTATCCTTTACTTTTCTTGACCATTTTCTGTGCTGGGTGGTTGCCCAATGCCATGACAGCATAGCTAGGAAGGGAGTTTATCCTGCTAGTATCACATATAGCCTTCTTTTCCCTGAAGATTGGGAAGTTGCAGATGCATAATCCACAAAACCCATGGCACCCTCTGGAGATATGGCTTGGGTAAAAGCTTGAAAGGCACCTGAGTTAAAAAAAAAAAAAAAAAAAGGCATGATGCCGTGGTACCTGTGAGCTATCCCAGGCATTTGGAAGGTGTTAGCACAGGTGGACACTGTAGAGCTTGGCTGTGTGGACTTCTTGGGCTATTGTGAAGCCATGAGTCCCTGCATTATACCACGAGCTGCTTTTTCTCCTTTCCTTAGACATCAAGATGCATACAGTACTGCCTGAGACATGTGGGAGGATTTTATCATGGTTTATGCCACTGTAGTGGCTCACAGTTTGCCAGGACTATGCAGGCAGCAAGGAAAGCCAGTACTTACCTGCTCTGAGGTTACGCAGACCCTGTGTGTGAGCAGGATCAATTAGCTTTCATTACAGCTTGGTGAGTTGAGCATGAAAGTGATTGGCTCAAATGCACTGGACCAAACGAGCAGATTATTTTGTCATTTAGTCCTGAATATGGCCTTTCCAGGGATTCTTGCAATGGTTTGGCTGTAGAAAACTATCAAGGCAAAAGCCCTATATGGGAAGTTGTGAGACATACAATAGAAAAATAAGCATATGGCAGGACTGGATCTGCTGTTGGCCGCAGCTTTCTGGGACCTTAGGCAAAGGGTGTCCTGCACACAACATCACAGCACTATTTGGTGTCTCTGCTCTAGATGACATAAGTGATCTTGAAAAGTTGTCCAGGGCTGGGGCCAGAAGAGGCTTGTGGTACTGAATGAGCCCTGGTTGCTCTCCTTCTGTGGTAGGTGCTGGGCTTTCCCAGCTTAGTGCCTAAACCGTGGCCTGGGTGGTTGGTGGCTTGGTTAGTCCAGAGGCTTGTTGGCTTAATGTGTTAGTCTTGAGGCTTGACATCTTTAACTGTACATCTCTCCAGGGAGTAAACAATCCCTTTGTAACCCTTATTTTGGGACGCTCTCTAGTTTGTGAGGGAGCTGAAATTTAGGCAGTGGATTGTATCGTATGGAGTATGTTGCTAATCTGAACATGTCTTTGTGACCTTACCCCAGTGTGGTGGGAATGGGGGCTCCGAGGAGGGCAGAAGTCATTCTAGCACATCTGGGAGTCCCAAATAAATCTCACTGGTGCTTGCTGTTGGCGCCCAGGTATCAGGGCCCTCTTTGACCCTATGGCATGGAGCGGTTGCCTGTAAGTGCAGCATTAGGCAGCAGATTCATGGTAAGAGGCTCTTTATTTCAAAGTTTCAGCTTTTCAAAATATGAAAGGACATGCTGGAAGTGCATTCCTTCATACTGATCCTGGGAGTCTTCCATAACTTTGAAATTTAGCTCTCACCTTTGCTTTTCCCACTTGCTCTGTGCTGGTATGGAGCTGCTTATCGAGCTCTGCCACACACCAGCACTAGCCCGTACCGTGGGGATGGAGGCACCTGGGTCAGCAGCTGCTTCACAGGGAACATCATATCCAGCCCAGGCACTCCCTGTCTGCCGCAGCCACAGCAGCCTCGCAGGGCGCAGGTTGAGGCATTGGCCACGCTATCAAAGCAGCCTCAAGGTGTTATTTGGTATTTCATGTACACCGATTAGTTATGAATGACACAAACACTCCTGGCCAGCTTGAAACAGAAGGCTTTACGCTGTTTCTTCTCATGCTAGGGCTGTTACGACCCATTACCCCTCTCCAGATCCTTGGGCATTTGCTTATTCATTCTGCTTTTTTTACCTCTCACCAGGGCTATAGCTGTGGACTGAGCAGCAAAAACTTCCCACGCACCTCATCCAGGGCTTGTTTTTGTAACAGAAACTGTATTGCATGTACAATTTGCTGTGCCTGCCTGCATGCCCTGTTATGCCAAGAGGTCAGGGCCTGAAGTTAATGTGTGTGGGCAGAGAAATGGCATTTTCCCGTATCAGTTTCAGTATCACTCATGGGAGTGAGGGGGCTGTGGTCCACTACTGCCCCGAAACTACAAGGAGAGAAAGCGCCAGACGGGGGGGGGGACTTGCAACCCCCCCCAACCAATGCCCCATGTGCTGCAGATGAGCTCAGTGATGAGCATTCCTCACCCCCATCACCTTCTTCTTTACTGTTCCCCATCTGTGAATATTATCTCCGCTATGCTTCTCCAGCATCTGCAGCCCCAGCACTTGTGAGACACACACCCACACTCATACCCAGGTTGCTGCAGCATCACAGGAGTTCTCATCCCATAACAGGATTGGCTCTAATAAGGCTTTGGATTAGATGGGTTTGTAGTCTCAGCTTTTAACACGTGTAAAATGAGATAGGTATGTGTGTGTGGAGCTTTAACACACAGGGAGAGCTCATGCGCTAGAAGGAAACAGCAGCATCTCCTTGCCCTGGCTCAGCTGGACATGCATAGTCACCCACTGTCCCCTGTAGCTTCCCCCTCCTCTGCACACCCCACCTACTACCTCCCAACACTCCTCTTCCCATCACTGAAATCTCCAACAGCCCCTTACACAGCACATGTCTCATCATTTCCATCTGACAGCAAGAATTTCAGCAGCATTTCCTGCTTCAGGTTGTATTCTAAACCAAGCAACCATCCCGCCTTCCCTTTGTCTTCTAACTCTTCCCCAATAAATATGATCAATTCATCCTGTGAGACCTGAAAACCCATTTCAGAAATTTCCCTGCCAACTAATACAGTAAAACAAGCCTATAAATATAAATAATTATGATAAAAAGGCATAAAACGCCAGACTTGGGTCAAACATACTCACAGTGACACCAGCAACAAATAACTACACAGTGTTTGAATGTAGATGGAAGAAAGCTGAATATAGAGTAGCTAGTTTGTTGCCCATAACTGTCAAGACTCCTAATTCGGACAGGCCGTATTTTATTGATAGCAGAGGAAACACAGACATAATCCATCCCTACCTTTCCTGCTTTGTGAAAAATCCCATCCATCCCCAGGGAAGTAGGGATGGAAAAAACAGTGGTGTGAACGTGAGGTGAAAGCATAATGCAGGAAGCAGAGTCCCAGGCTTGGGCTGTTTCCCACAAGTTTCTCGCACATCACATGCTAAGTTCAATTTTCCAAAAGCTTTGTTTTATTTTTAAAGGTAACATCTTTATTATTATTATAATATTTATTAGTTGTTGTTATTAATATTATGCAGAGATGAGATATTTTTTCCCCCTTTGATCACAGAGCAAACAGTTTGCTTTTGAAAATGTTAATGGAGTCCTGATTTAAAACATTTTTCTTCATTTTTTTTGTTCTTGTTGGTTTTTAAAACGTTGCAACAGGCAGGATCTGGGGTTCAATTTCCTCGTTCTACACAGAGAAAGATTCTGGAGTTCAGACACGCAGCCACTACCGGTAGGTCCTGCCTTGCTCAGTTGTCATCGTCTCAGTGTGGTATCGCCAGGTGGGGTGGGTTGGTGGGTGGGAGGGGAGGAGTTGGAAGAAGGGAGGGTATTTGTCAGCTATGTCGAGTCTTGGTTAACAACTTTGCCTCCATTCATGGTTGGTGTCCCTGAACTTTTTCTTGAGCGTCCTTGTTTTTCTCCAATTTCATGCAGCGATGGCTCTCTGTACATGCACACTGCAAACAGAAATGACACCCATTAATAGCCCTGAAGTCACGGACATTAGTAACCATAATAATTTCTCTGTATGTGAGGTTGAAATTCCAGCCCAAATACAAACATACACACACATGCACTTATAGAAACCCAGTGACCCAGCAGTGGATCCTGTTACCAAGCAGCATCTGTTACCTGTCTTCACTGCCAGTCAGGTCATCCTTCTGTCTCTGGATCCTTCCAAAGGCACAGCTAGAAACAGGGGTTGTCTTCTTTCCCACAGAGAACTCTTTCTAGGTGTTCTGTGGTTTACTGGGTTCTTTTTTTTCATGTTATATTCATGTACATAAAATATCAGTTCACAGCACTGTGTATTGTCTCGAGATGCTGATTATAATCTAATAACAGGTCCAAGAATTACCCAGCCCCGAGTTCTTAACCTCCAAGCATAAGCCCTTGAGAGAGCTTATTAGTTGTCTTGAATCAAATCTACGCTTGCATATGAGCCATGCAAGCCTTCTTGGGTGTTAAGATCTGGAAGTAGTGACTCAAGCCCATTTGACTCCTTTGGCCAAGAACTAAGGTCTGCTCACCACTTCCTTTTTTTTTTCCCCCCTGTAAATCAACATAGCCTGCCAAGGCTGTGAGCAGACACATGAGAATGAGTTCAATGACAGCAAGCCAGGAGTCATCCCAGCTCTGTATGATCACCTGGCAGCTCCTGAGAATACAGCTGATGGCACACACCTTGTCTCCAGATCCTGGCTAAGCAATGTGTCGCCTATAAAAATGTACTTGCTGGAGCCTAAACAGCCTCAGAAGGCAACGTCTTCCCAAGTCACGATGCACCCTCATGCCTTGTGCAGCATAAAGAATTTCTCTGTACATTAGGAAAAAATTTTTCACAGAAAGGGTCACTGGGCACTGGCAGAGGTTGTCCAGGGAGGTGGTTGATTCACCTTCCCTGGAGGTGTTTAAGGGACGGGTGGACGAGGTGCTGAGGGACGTGGTTTAGTGTTTGATAGGAATGGTTGGACTCAATGATTTGGTGGGTCTCTTCCAACCTGGTTATTCTGCAATTCTATGCCTGTCCCTGTGCCGTGTGAGCCCTGCCAGAGCAGGGGCACACGCTGAGCGGCTCTTACACCCAAGGGAACATCTCTGATGAGCTCATCACAAATGTTGGGGGGTGCAGACGTGACTGAAACAGTGAGGCATCTCAAGGACAGGCACGCTGGAGCTGAGAAGTTGTGGTAGGTCCAGACAGCACATGTTATGCCCGAATCTTTGCAAAAATTATGATGCAAAGAAATGATTGTGTACTGCTTAATTCTGTAATGCTGTCATTTCACAAGCAATGGTACCAAGCTCAAGCACAGGGAATAGAGCCCATTAGGACAAGAACAAAATTTCAGAAATTATCTGAGCAAATAAAACAAAAATACCCCATGTATTAAAAGGTGATGTAAGTGCTTATATTTATAACCCACTCTGATTTGTAAAATAAATCCTGGCAATTAGAGGCAGGTTGCAAATGACATTATTGCTCTGCATTTTACTCCTAGCTAGATAAATAGTTACAGCAACAATGCAGGACAGAGATAAAGTGCGGTCAAATGTGTATTAATAGGAGGAATCTTGCATTGAATATATGGGCAGTGAAAAAATATTACTTTTCCCATGGAGCATTTTTCATGAAAGGTAGTTTAAACGTACACATTAGCTGGGCCTCTCAGTGAGGCTGCAAGGCAGGTATTGCTTTGCAAACTGTTATTGCTACTGGAACCATTTTTTGATTAAAATGAGAAAAAAAGAGAATATTAATGACTTGTCCCATGGTGCTGGGACAGGATGAGCAATGACAGGACTGTCCATCAGCTACCCAGACTATCAATGTTGTCTGCATGCTGCAAGGGAACTCAGTAATGCAGTGACAAAAGAAGGGAGTGGGCTCTCACATCCCCTTTCAGCTGCTGAGCTGCCCCTCATACCTCTGTGATCAACCTTATTCTCTGACACGATGTTTGCCGAGCAGAGTTGGGTATTTGTGCTGGCAATCCTGTAGTGCCCCTGATACTCCATACACAAAGTTCTGCCTCAGGTGAAGTGTTGTCTTCATACTGACCTCTCTGGTCCCAATCTGGAGCTGGAGAGTTCCATGAGTTCTTCCTCCCAGGCTGCTGCATGTACTAAGCTCATCCCACCTGTATCCATCCTCAGTACCCCACTGGGCTGGGCCAGACATTTAACCACAAGGGCTGAGCCCGAGTGAAGCCCACTGCAGCATCACCACAGCATCTTGCTTTCCCTCAGCTCCCTGCCTCTCCTCACGGCCTTTAGGCAAACACACTGAGCTGCTAACAAGGCCTACAGAGTAATGAATATAGATCAGGCTACAGAAGTAAACAACAGTTGCAGCTAAAAATTAAGAAAAGCATGTACCTAGCAAGCAAATAGGGCCAGCACTGTAAATTCATCTTCCAGTCTAGTGCATGATACAAGTACTGACATGGGGCATGGCTGGAGGCTGCTCACATTGTGCCAACAGTTCATGCCAGAAAATCTGTAGCAGCATAGGACAAGCATTATTTTCAGTGTTTAGATACACCTACAGTATCAGTGTATGTAGTATTGATATGGCATCACATACAAGATAATGCCTGGATATTCTCCCAGACAAGAGGCTTGTGCACATATCCTGAGCTACAGGCACCGTCTGGCAGTGGCTGCAAACCTGCATGCACCGCTACACACAGGTGCGTGTGTGCACAGACCTGTGGGTGTGTACGCACACACGCAGGGGTTTAAGGACACCATGACACGTTGTGCAACACAGGCTCCTGGACTGCAGTTTGTTACTCTTTGTACCAAGGAAGCTTGAGCATGACTCACACGCAGAGATGTTAGTCATGTACCAGGGAGGGTGGGTGTTTGCAAATGGACTTATTCAAGTGCTCAGATCTTCCCAAACTTGAGTAAATTTCTATGGTTCAGGACTAGCAGCACTCAGTAACAGGTCTGTTTTGCATCCCTATGCTTCTGTGTGTGTCAAGAAACACTGGCCCTGTCATGTGCATCAAGGTAAGCTAGCAGCAGTGTGACAGTTGGCATGCCCAGATGCTTGGGAGGTCTGCTGGTGCACACAGCACAAGGCAGTTTTGAAGGATGAGCAATTTGGCTAGAACAAGAGTCCCCTCCCTGCTTTGCCTTGCTTCTCCCACCCACCCACACCCACACAGCAAGCCAAATACAGCCCTTAATGTCTGGAAACCAAGCTAATGCTTTGGAGCTTCAATCAGACAATCAGCTCCTATGTCCCAGATTCTAATCAACACATCCATATTCATGCCTTAATTGGGAAGTGTCATTTGCCTGATCTGCTGAAGAGCCACAGGCATAAATGGAAGGGGGTGAGTGGGAGTGGAACTGTGTCCATGTCTGGTTCTTGTAGCTTTCAATTCTCTGCTTCCCTGCTAACCAGCGCTGCCTGCCTTTCTGATGCAGAAGGGAATAATTTTGTACAAAGAAACAATTCACCAATTAGGCAGGAAGGAGACTGGAGGTACAAGTAAAGGGGAAGGTAGTGGCAGGGAGCATCCTTCCTGAAGGCAAAGGGATGGAGGGGGCGGCCTGTCATCCAGGAACAGCTCCACCGCTTGCCTATGCGCTGGCAGAGGATCCCAGCCTCATTGATGCTTCCCAGACACGGCACTGGCACATCACAGAATCACAGAATAACCAGGTTGTAAGAGACCCACTGGATCATCGAGTCCAACCATTCCCACCAATCCCTAAATCATTCTCCTAAGTACCTCATCCACCCTCACCTTAAACACCTCCAGGGAAGGCGAGTCAACCACCTCCCTGGGCAGACCGTTCCAATGCCTAACCACCCTCTCCGTGAAGAATTTTTTCCTAATCTCAAGCCTAAATCTCCCCTGGCGGAGCTTGAGGCCATTCCCTCTCGTTCTGTCCCCTGTCCCTTGGGAGAAGAGGCCAGCACCCTCCTCTCCACAACCTCCCTTCAGGTAGTTGTAGAGAGCAGTGAGGTCTCCCCTCAGCCTCCTCTTCTCCAGGCTAAACACCCCCAGCTCTCTCAGTCGCTCCTCATCAGGCCTGTTCTCCAGCCCCATCACCAGCTTCGTTGCTCTTCTCTGGACTCGCTCCAGAGCCTCAACATCCTCCTTGTGGTGAGGGGCCCAGAACTGAACACAGGACTCGAGATGCAGTCTCACCAGTGCCGAGTCCAGAGGGAGAACAACCTTCCTGGACCTGCTGGTCACGCTGTTCCTGATACAAGCCAAGATGCCATTGGCCTTCTTGGCCACCTGGGCCACTGCTGGCTCACGGTCAGTCGGTTGTCAACCAGCACCCCCAGGTCTTTCTCCTCCTGGCAGCTTTCCAGCCAGGCTTCTCCTAGTCTGTACCTCTGCTTAGGGTTGTTGTGCCCCAAGTGCAGGACCCGGCATTTGGCCTTGTTAAACCTCATGCCGTTGGTCTCAGCCCAGCAGTCCAGCCTGTTCAGATCCCTTTGGAGCCTCCCGACCCTCCAGCAGATCCACACTTCCACCCAGCTTGGTGTCATCTGCAAACTTGCTAAGGGAGCACTCGATGCCTTCATCCAGGTCGTTGATAAAGACATTAAACAGGACTGGACCCAGGACTGAGCCCTGGGGAACCCCACTTGTAACTGGCCTCCCCCACTTGTCACTGGCCTCCAGCTGGATTTAACTCCGTTTACCACCACCCTCTCGGCCCGGTCATTCAACCAGTTTTTCACCCAGGAGAGCGTGCGCCCATCCAGGCCTACATGGCGAAGCCAAAACCACCCTGTGCAGCTTCCCTGGGCATCAGGAACTGTCTGAGTTTGGGAAGCACACGCCATTTTGTGTCCTGATTCTAACGCTGGCATAGCTGCAATTTGAGGGGGTACAGGGGATACAACAAACTCAATTTCCTTTGATTAAGAGACCTTACCTATATGCCAGCCTGCCTCCTTCACTTCTGGCTCTCCCTGCCCCAGAGATCCTAGCAAGTTAGGAGGAACCAAATTTTTCCCAAGTCGTCATTCAGTAGGTAGGCAGGAGGCTGGTCCTGCAGGATCATCACACACCCTGATGTCAGCCTGGACCAGTGTCTGGGCAGGCAGCCCAGGAGATGGGCTCTTTCCCTTGATCAACGCCACAGCTTGGGGTTTCGGTATCTGCAGTAGCAGCTGCATTAGCTAATGCTTCGGTGGAGAGAATTAATTGTCTGAGCAGCAGCTAGGGGCAGGAGGGAGCAAGTGATTACGCACCCTCGTTTTCTGCCTCTAATTACTGTGTTCTAAGCCTGGTCCCAGCTGATGCGTTTCAGAGGCATTTGAGTTCACCATCTATCTGGCAGTTAAACATGCAGGATGCTGCCAGATGGAATCACAGTTTGTTCAGGTAAGAAACACAGCACAGGATGACAAAAAGCCAAACAAAAGCATGGTTAAAATACATTTCATTTGCTATCCAATAAGATGATTAGGAGTTAGATGGATGAACTAGCGTTAGTGTAGGATTGAAAACATACCAAGGCCTGCCCTCTTGAAAAGACAGACCCAAAAGAGGAGCTATATTAACAAAGACTGATAAAGAGTAAGAGATTTGATTACTTTGAACGCTTTTTAGGATGTTTTGTGGATTAAGGTGACACCTTTGAAGCATTTTCACTAGGCCTACCACACCTTCCTACTTAACAGTGTGTTGTACTTGGCAACAACAGAGGACTTTGCTTTAACGAAACTGTGATGTTGCATCCCTGGGAAAACACACTGGGAAAGATCTGGCTGTTGTTCCTTGCACACAAGTATTCACCAGTGGTAGTAAATCAATCAGACTAGTTGTTAACAGGTCACCTTCATATTTGAGATGTGTTCACTTCATAAGAGCTGAAGCACCATGGATCTAGAGTTAGGGGCAGCTCTGCTAACTCAGATGAAGAAAGAGTTGTCTTCTGCTTTCTATGGCCAGATCTGGAACGTCAAATGCATTCTAGCTTGGGCCACTAAGAGATAAAATGTAGCTCTTTTGGCAAAGCAATCTGGAAATGATGTCTCCGAAAAGAAGGAAATAATAGCACATCTACAATAAGCATCTGATAACATTCTCACTTAAGTGACTAGAAAAGTCTTCCACTGTTTGAGATGAATTTGAATATTTAAAAGAACAAGAGGTACCATGGACAGTAGTGTTCGTCCAGCACTAACCACTACAGACAATTAAAGGGACTGAAATTGCTTTAAAAGATTGATTGGTGTTGAAGTAACAATTTTGTTAAGCTAATTTCTTGTGCAGTCTAGTTCAATCTATACCTCTGCATTTTAAGGGCTCATTTAGCTTGAATGATCAGTGATCAGAAATAAAAGTATCAAAAAAGAAATGTGTTGCGTATTTGTTTTTAATCAAAACTGGCAAGACACAGAACATTAGCTGCTGACTGCCAGGCTCTTTGCCTTGGCTTTGCCTGTGCACAGATGGGAAAAGAACTTAGTAAGTTTTTTGTGCTTTTGTACTGATTAAGCTTAATGCTATTCCCAAAACCAAACAAATCCTATCAACACTTAAATCCTGACAATGTAAAGGAGTCAAAACATTCTATAGGACTAGCACAACATAAAGCTGCAGCTGCTAAAAGCCATAGATAACACACATATATACACAGATACCACTGTATATAATATATGCACAAGCAGGTATATAGAATAATAGAATCACCAGGTTGGAAAAGACCCATCAGATCATCGAGTCCAACCATTCCTATCAACCACTAAACCATGGCCCTCAGCATCTCATCCACATATCCTTTAAACACCTCCAGAGAAGGTGACTCAACCACTTCACAGGGCAGCCTGTTCCAGTGTCCAGTGACCCTTTCCATGAAAATTTTTTTCCTAATGTCCAGCCTAAACCTCCCCTGGCGGAGCTTGAGGCCATATGTTGTTATATGGGAGGATATTTCATATTTATTTATTCATTTACTGCCTATTTTTGATAGGAATGGTTGGACTTGATGATCCGGTGGGTCTCTTCCAAACTAGTTATTCTGTGATTCTGTGATTTGCAACTCTGAGGACTTCTGAATGCAGAAAACAGTATGTCGCAACGGGAGTCAAATGAGCTCTGGGAACTATCTGAGCTCTTTTGCGTTGCCTTTCTCTGAGAACGCTCTCTTCACCAAGCTGCTGCAAATTTTTCCTGCACACGACAAACAACTGGGAAGTTTCATCTCTGACATAATTGCTACTGAAGTGGTAGGCGAAGTGGTTCCTAGAAATGCATATAACACCTCTCCTTCCCAGGGGACCAGATTCCTGTTTGCATCCATTACTGTGGCAGGGCTAATGCTGGTGGTGGTACCAGAGAAAAAGGAAAGCTGGGTGCATTCCTGCAGATGGAAGCTGCAAAGTACTTGCCTGAATAAGCAACAAAGCCCACACGCCGAAGCACGTCACAGCATTTAGCAGAAAGGACATGCAAATATAGCAGAGGAGTACTTTGAATTACTTCCTTAGAGTCATGACAAAGAGAAAGAAGCTGTTAAAACAGGGAAGAAATTGCCCTTTTTCTATAACATCTCTGCTTGCAAGCTCTGCTCACAGAGACTGTGATAGATGCAGCACAGAAAAGTCACATGGAACTGAACGCATTTTATTCAAACCCTCCCCACAAGTCTCTGCTACCTACAATGAATCTTAGGCTTGGGAACAGAGTCCTCCGTCTGGAGTCACAGTCCCAGACAGCTGAATGCTTTGGGAAGCTGCCACGTGCCTTGGCTTGGGAGACTGCCAACTCTTTGATGCAGCAGCACTCACAGAGGCTGACTGCAAAGCATGTGGAGGAGGAAAGGGGTGGAGGAGCCCTTAATTTGGCTGCCAACTTCCAAAGCGCTCACTCGCTCCTGAGGTTATGTGACAGCTGTGATTGAAGCAAGCGTGGGAGGATGCAACTGCAGGAAAGGGAAGCTCTCACGCTGGGCTGGGTTTTTACAAAATGAAAGCCAGAGCAGCATTTGCTGCAATGAGAACTCTGCTGTGGGTCAGGCACCTCTATTAAGGCAAGGTTTTCCACGAGGAGAATGCCCTAGTTTAATGCATGCAGAAGACAACTATTGAGCCATTCAGCAGATGCCACACACGCTACATCCAAAAAAAAAGAAGCCTACATTTAAAGGAACCCACTGCTCAGTGCCAGCACCCACTCAGGTAGCAAAGAAATACCAGAAGGACCTGGTAACCCAACTGTGAAAGACAGTGCTTGCAAAAGACTCTCTTCCTAGTCTCCAAGGCAGGAAAGGAGGACGCAGAAGAGAAACTGGTGATTGACCCCATGCCTGAAGCAAGCCCTGTTCAGGCATCTGGCTGCAGAAAAGCTGCTGTAAATAAGTACAGGACAAGAGGCTCCAGGCAGTTCTCTGTTATTCCAACATTTCCATCACCTGTGCAAAGGCCACAGATACTCCGGCAATGTTGAGCTGAAATTTCTCTCATCACGCTTTGCCTAAATGGTCCAACAGACGACTCCAGCCCGCCTTCTTGAACTGGCCTTTCAGTCAAACACGCACACTCATCTACCTCTGCATCTTGGCTGCAAAGCCATTAAAACAGCTGCTGGTGCATGTAGTATGTGATGTCCACTATTTGTAAGCGGTACCTGTCAGGAAAGCATCAGCTCATTCCTTCTCTCCACGTATCCAGCCCTGATACCATGGAGTTAGTGAGAACGGGTGTGGAGTGAAGCAGCCAGGGCCCAGCTGACAAAAAGCAAAATGCCCTGGCACGAACCTGTGCTGCACTTGAGGAGAGTACAGTCAGCATCCAGAGGGCAAAACTTCAACTCCATGACTTTCATTGAAACCTCATGCACATGATTAAGACAATGGCATGACAGCATCTCATTTAATTTTGGGCATCTATGGTAAGGTTTCTCTACACCTCAGTGATTAAATAGGATGCCTTTACATATGAGAAAAAAACATCTCAGGGTAGTTATATCTAACACAATATATCCACAGCTGTGCTGGTAGATGCATTTCTTTCTCTCACTATAAACAGAGTGTTAAAGTCTAAAAACAGGGGAGAAAAATTCTATCTCTGCTTAGTCAACATGGAACTGAAAACCCACCAAATGATGTTGGGAAAATCCTCACAGAAAACTCAACATTTTATGTTCACTGCTGGATTGGGTTCCCTTTGAACCACTGGCCACTTGAGGGCTGCTTTCCTTTCCCAATGGCTTCTCATGTTTCTGGGCTGTGAAATTCATCCTTTAGCACCCTAAAGTGGAGAAACCCCTTTCGGAGGATGTGCAGTTTATCACATTGGAAGGAAAGCACATGAAATGCTAACAGTGCAGCCCCACATCTTTCTGAAATGTTAACAAATATTGTCCTTGCTTTCTGGTCTTGCAGCTCAACACCCCCGTCCAGGAAGCCCCACATCTGCAGTTGCCAAATCCCACTCCCCATACACCCCCACTGATGAAGGATGCAGGCAGATTTCTTACCTTCAATGGGTTTGGGTACAAAATGTGATGAGGGTTTGGTTTTCTTCACTCGGTTTCCCTTCATAATTTGACCTTCTTTATTGAGTCCCAGGAACCACGCTCGGCCAGATTCTTGCTGCCGGTACAGCGTGGAAGAATATATAACGTAGTAGTTTTCAAAGACAGATTCCTTAAATTTGCACTCTGGTGTGAAAACATCCTGCAGTGAAACAGAGAGAAGACATAGCAATGGAAGTTATTAATCACTCATCTCCTAAACTAGGCATCACCGAGTTATACACAATGGTCATGCATTGCAGTTAAACAACAGAAAACAACAGGCATCAGCAATACCAGTCCCCAGTGATAACACAAAGCTACAAAACTCACTGAAAGGGAAGGCTCTCCTTCCCTGGCACAGCTGCAAAACAGCCTACAGTGAATAGGCATGAAAAATGTGTTGGAAAAGTCAGAAATTCACCAGGGCTTAGGCTGAAATACTTAGCAAAGAGAGCAGAGAAGCAAAGAGACAGCCTAGCTGCTCATCCACTGCTCCCAACACCTTCCCCAGCTTTGCTTTTACCTTCCCTGTGATGGGCAATAAATACACAATGGTTATTGTCTAAAACATGGAGGCTTCTTAAGATCCTTGTGGGCAAAAGACAGTTTATGAGGGGCGTTTAAGTGGATTCAGAGAAATAGGAGTACAGAAGTAAGTAAACTATAGACAGGAGGAAATGTCGGCAAAAAGCTTGAAAATCTTTCAATGAAGAAAAGAAGTGATTTTAAAGATTTTTGACACAAGTATTTCTTCAGATACGGAGAACTGGTCCCACACCTGCCCAGGAACAGAAGACATGTAGGTCTGTCTGAGACATACCCTGAGCCTGTGCCAGCTGCAGGGGGAGCTCTGCTTTTGCCACTTACCTTGGGTTTGCATAAAGTCTCAAAGAGGATACTACACTCAGCTATGGACCAAAACTTGTCATGTCCCAGTAACTTTTCAAGATTTTCAAGGACAGGGAAATACTAAAACTCTTTTAAAAGAGCTGGTTGGACAGAGGAAACTGTGACACTGGTCTCCCAAACCTTTCCAAGTCAGGTGTGGTTATTGGTGGGCTGTTTTTTCCCCCGGACTTTGATTTTGCGCAGAAAATTCATCCTGACCAAACAGATTCTCTCAACGAGTTTCTTAAAACTATGTTATACTTTCAAAAAAGACCTCAAGCCACAATTAATATTCATTTTCTGGAACTGATTTACAAAAAAAAATCTAGGACCCAGACCAGGTATCTCAGAGCCCCATAAGTGAAGGCAGGTGCTGCTACAGGAAAGTGATGCTCTCTCCCAAGCCTTTGCAACTCGGAATTCTTTGAGCTCTTCTCCATCCTAGCTAATGGTAACCCCATGACCAGCATCTGAGCAAAGCATCTGGAGGAACACCACCTATTTACTGCAGACCTCATTTAAGACTGAACGTTTTGAGTGTTCAGCAACACTCAGGTATGTATTCCCAAGTGCTCTGGGCATTATATAAAACGTTGCTGATCTCACAATAAATCCAGCGTGCAACAGACCTGCAGAGCCAGGCAGGCTAGAAGCCACAGAAGATGAAGTGCAGCAGAAGAGAAGTGTGAAGTTTGTATCAATCACTAGTACCACACAGATAAAAACACCATCAGCCCAACAGGCCATTTTGCCCTATCTGAAGGAGTCTTCCTTACTTGAGAAATAAATATTTTAGGAAGAGAGTGAAACAAGTTGAGAGAGATCTAGATGACTTAAGAGCACTATAAAACAGTGTTTGAAGTAGTTTCCCAAAAGATCAGCGTTTAAATGCTCCTGAAACCTGCTCTTTATCTCCAGGCTTTGTTTTGCCTTGGGAAAAGCAGCTCAGGAGGGAGTTAGGTAGTTTGCAGCGGCTGCCTGAGACTGACCCTCTGGCTCAGGGGCTCTCCTTGGCATCAGGCCCTGCCAGGCAGCAAACTCTGTGACGGAGAGCAGCTCTAAAAGCAAACTAGACAAATTAGTCCCCTTTCCCATGTCTGGTTTACCACATTAATGCAATCTTACCAAGAAAATTCCCTTCAGGGGGACTGCAAAGTTGGTAGGCTGTGAACAATAGTTACCAAATTGACCAAAACATGGAATGCAGTGCACACGAGGTATCTAAATTCTCAATTACTATTTTAATTTCAGTATGGAATAAAGACTATTTTTATTTTCAACAAATAAGAAATATAAAACCCAATAAAATTCCAAAATTGGTGCTGCAGAAAAAAACCCTAGATTTTATTTAAAAGTTACTGAAAATCAAGTTTTCCGATAAATATCTATTTTTTAATTACCACAGTATAATATTTTATGACATGCAGCAGAAGTTCCAAAAGGCAGACATCATATTGTATACCAACTTGAACCAATAAAGCAGCAAAACTATGATATTATTATAACGCAAATGTATTTAAAGACATCAACCTAATGAAGTTTTAAGAAAAATAAAGAAAAAGCAGTGACTTCCTGTAAATGTTTAAGCTCCCCTACAAGCAAACATAACTGTCCCATTCTTTTTGTGAGCTGGATGGTTGATTCTTCATCCCCACAATTCCACTGAAATAGCACTTCAGGACACTAACCGTGGCAACACCACCAAGAAACATCCCAGCTCTGTCCATCTGGCAGTTTAGAAAACACACAGATTCGACAGCTACATTCTAGTTAAATAATGCCATCTTTATTCATTATTATTCTCCTTCTTCTGATGTATATCACCTCCTCTGCAACAGCTAGTGTCCCCCTCTGCCATGGGAGGATAAACACACACGTGGACACAATTCCTCCTACCAAACTGATACGTCACAGGTTCTTCACAGGTTTGAGCACCAGAAATCTTTGGTGTGGGCACTACCACGAAGAAGGAAAAAACAACTGACCAGGAAGGAGATGGGACAGATAAGTAGGACACAGGTCACTGTCCAAATCGCTACCTGGGGATATCTGGAGCTATTTAACATGCAAACCCTTCTGGTTTTCTCTATGGATAGCTTTTTGGTGACCAACACCAAGCCTTCAGGTACGTAGTGTCAGTTCTGCACACGCATCTTGCTGATGGCTTTGGGGCTACCAATAACAAAAGGCTCTTGGGATGTTAACTGCAGAACCTCTCTACAAGCTTGACTGTCAAAATCAATTGCAGCAATCATTTTGAATCAGGTGGGAACTGCTGTTTCAGTGGTCTTGGACTGAGAAGAGCTGAGAAGAAAGAGGAAAGTGTAGGTTAGCTTAACAGGCCTCACACTAGTAGAACAGTTCTTAGTGGCCACTGCTGCACAGACTGAAACCTGAGATAAGTACAGGTATTTTTGGAAAATCACTGATCTGTTGGCTAGACCTCTGGGGCGTGCAAGCTTTTCTGTTTCTTTGTTTTGTCTTTTTTTTTAAGATGAATTCAGTGTTGATGAAATGTACTTGATGGGCAGTCCTGGAGTCCAATACTTTCTCTTCATCCCACAGATATAGAGTGAGTAAAACCTGCAAGAAGATTGTCAGGCTGTGCGCCCCACGTTGTTGTGACAAGATGTTAAGACCATGCTCCTCCAGTGATAACGGTATGGTAACTCCTGGGGTCAAAACCACCCACACTCTCTCACATCATGCAGGAACCTTTTGAAATAGGCTTATAACAAATTCCATTCAATTATTTTCCCATCTCTCTCCTTGACAGAAATAGCATCACCAGGTAAAAGACAGTGAGAGGACAGATGGCTTAATCTTTTAATCACAGGTCTTTTTTCAGTCTTTAAACAAAGAAATAAATCATGACTATTTTCTGTACAAACTTCATACATTTCTCAATCCTCTGTCAGCACCATCATGAACTCAGCTCACTCAGAAAACCTACCAGTTATCTACATTAAAGAATGTGCTTGTGAGCTAAAGGGATGCAACTGCTATCTGGGCACGAGAGAGGGGGATTCAGCGTGTCACATCTGCTCAGGGAGGGTACAAAGTACCATGGATTGCCCCAAAAGCCATTTCTTGTTTAGAAAAACAAGATGTTTCATTTGTCCTTAATCCCAGTAGCTGTCTGTAGACAGAAATGCAGACAGGACTTCCAGGTACAAGCTAATCTCCGTATCACTTTGGTCAGGGAGATGTTGGGAATGTCTGGCCCCACCTGTCCCCTCCCCTTGAAGCCCAGGCACCCTCAGCTGAGAGGATGCTAGGAAAGGTCCCACCACAAGCAACAGCAAAGTGCTCCTAGATGCCGATCACAAGAGTGAGCAATTTGATCCCTTCTTTGTTTAGACCGAGCTCTGATGGGCAGGCACAGGAGCCCCTGATGTCATCAGACCACAGCAGAAATGGTGACAGATTTCCATGTGTAATGCCCAGGGCCAGGAGGGAAGCCAGAAGGAAACCCATCACTAGGTCTTGTATTCATACCCTGCAGCTCACTCAGCATCCTCTTGGACTCAGCTACTTGTTTGCATTACGTGCCATTTCCCTGCAAACATTATCAAAATTGCCAAATAAATAAAGATATCCTTTTTTCCCCCCTTCAAGATCTCCTTTTATTGTAACCCAAAGGAGATTAGCAAATATACACATCCACATGTAAACTTAATGACTTAATAAATTTTGTCACTGCAACTAGGAGCAATAAAAGAAAAAGCCTGTTCTGCAAGTAGTTTGTGCCACGATTTAGCAAAAGGATGTTAATTATGAGTGCTGAAAATACCTAACTAACACTCTCCCAGAGTAACAGTTTTCCTTTGTTTACAGCACTTGTGGGTTTCTCTTTTATGTTCTGCACAATTACTGAGCCAGATCTTCAGATGGGATAAAAGCACTAAACTGCACCGAAGTCTATGGCACGAAAAGGCTTCCCTACCAGAGAACCCGGCTCAGGATACTTACTGATGTCACTGTTGATACTTAGAGCTTATCAAGTCATTTAAAACATATTAAGTAGGAATCATAAATATCATTGCAGCTATCAGCAGAGACATTTATTTCATTGTGGCTGCAGAAGCAGACCACGGAATGACTGGATCATGTTCACTGCATCTGTGTAAGTGCTGCTCCATCCCACGAGACAGGATGGCGCTGCAGAAGAGCATCTGCTTTACGGTGCTCTTTACCATTCTACATTCCCTACTGACCTCAGGCAGAGCAGGGTTTAATCAACAGCCCTCCGATGCCAGCAGCACTGAGAAGTTGATCATTGGTTATCAACATGTATAGACCTATTATAGATAAACAAACACACTGGGTTCTTGAAGACATTCAGGCTCCCAGAAGAAATGCAAATACCCAACTCCTATACAGACCTGTGGAAGTTCAGAGACTAAACATGTCAGAAACAGAATAGCAATGATGCCTTGTGTACAGTCTGATCAAGTTCAATGTCCTTCTGCCTCAGTGTAGCTTCTCCATGACCTAGGTTTGCATATGCCTGGAAATGCTTTAAAATAATCACAGCTGAGCTCTATCTTGGCATGTGACCAAGAACCGCAAACACGCATCCAAACTTTACATCCCATCACATCTTTGTCCAGATGGCAGGTGATATTCTACTGTTCACACTCCACTTTTCCTCCCCCTTCTAGCTCCGTAAGAGATTGATGACAAGTCTTTTCGGTGGCCTTTTAGGAGTAGAAAAGAGCAGATACATTTTAAAATAACAAGCTGCTACATGGGCGTGTACAGCCCGGCTGTAGAGCAGAGATTCATTTGATGAGACAATACAGTATCTGCAAGTATTCTGACTCCTTCTGTCCTCAGCCTGTGGCTTGGTGCAAACACATTTTCAAATAGATCACTATCCACGCAGGTCTGTTCCCCAGGGCTGGGAGCTGAGACACAGCATTAGCAAGACTGCCTCTGAAAAACATTACTAGAGGGCTGTCTGCCCTCTCTTTTGTGGGAACTATCTGTGCTCAAGGTACGTATTTGCTCAGTTGGCTTTCTTCTCAAATACCCAAGCAAGAGGTGAAATACAGGTCTGACACAGTATTCCTGGACACGCAAAAAATGCAGATGTTGAACAAGCCTCTGTAATTAAGCTGTAGATCTTTATATGTGGACACAAGCTGTCCTAAAGCACCTTTCTGTATTCAAGGACTGATTAAACTATCCATGTGACCAGAGAGGAAGTTTGTGAATTCTGTAGACAAAGGTGTGATTGTAGCATGGATGTGGCCAAGGTAGCCCTGCAGCATCAAGGACATCTGCCCAAGCACACAGATTATTGAGAGTATTGATAAATAAATTGATAAATATTGAGATTATTGAGTATTGATAAAATCAGTGGCATTGATAAAATCTCCAAGACTCTCTGAGCTCCGTTCTGCCCTGGCTAACTGGTTACTTAGATCAAAACAAGCTCATATTGATCCACATGAGCTATTGTCTCACATTTGGCTACAAAGCAGATGAACCCAGTGAGTTCTGGGGATCCAAATTCAGACCTGTCAGTATTGTGTTCTTCTGCTTTCAGCTCTTGGCCTGTCCAGTGTGCAGGCACATTTTTACCAAGTACTTCATAAAGATAAAAATGTCCAAATTCACTGCACTGGACTTCAATGAGCTGCTCATGCACTCCTCATATGAACAGAGCTTTCAAATTAGAGAGTGATGACAAGAACATGAACTGGAACAACTTCCATACCTCTCTGGAGAGCCAGGGTAAGCTGAGTGAGAGAACAGGCTCTGGAAGTAAGATCTGGGTACCAACGACTCTGCAGTTGTGTGCACAGTGTTATCTGAGGAAGGCTGCACATTGAGCAACTCCCCAACGGGGCATACAGACCAAGGGATATATTTTGCCTTCTGCTTTAGTTTTCCTTAATGATGGAGCCCAACTTTGAATTCATGGTTGGATGTAAAAAAATTTCATCCCTTCTTTTTAAAATATAAGGTTTATGTGGATTTTAATTGACTGATTGTTGCCTTAATTTGGGATCTTATTTCAAGTTGGAATTGTAAAGCCTTTTAATTTGGAGCTGTTATGAACTGGAGTAGTGATGGCAGCATAGCTCATTCTCATGGCACTTGGCCCATGACGTTCAGCATCACTCTTCTAGGAAAGCAACTGCTTCCTATGAAGGGGATTTTCTGACAGCATCATCTCTGGTATTGCATTCCTGGCAGCCTGGGGATCTGGTGAAACCCAACATAATTTCTCACCTGGGTATCTCAATTCATCCATTGTTTTCTCTACATTCTGATTTTCTGACAAAGTGTCTGAGATTGGTAACAATGTTATCAACTTTTCTTAGTCTCCAACAGTATCCAGAATTACATCTTTGCATTCACAGATAATGATTGTGAGACAAGATGGGACAAGATGAAGATATGTTAGTTGAACAAAAGAAAAACAGATTTCCTAAATTAGCATTTTACTGCCTCATCTACTAAAGTCTGAAATAACTATGAAGAAAAATAATAAAGTAAGAACCTTAAAAACACAGATGAGATGCTTTGAACCTGTGATCTCTCTATGGAGCCAGAGAGAGTTTCTTGGCATCAATGTGAACAGAGAGCACAATAAATTGATTTGTGGCCTTTTGGTTACTTTAGCAATAATAATAAAACCGATGTATAAACTTAAATAATTATGAAGCATTTATAAACCTGACACTATTTCCTTCTCCTAATCAAAAGAAACCTCTTAGTAGAAAAACAGCAACGAATATCAGATTTATCATGCTATTATTTATATTAAAATCATCCTCAAAAGCTCAAACCAGAGTCTGAGCTTTTAATAGAAATGCCCTCATCCTGGTAGGAGTACAGTGAAGGCCTCTTACTTTCTACATTTTTTTGCACAGAAAGACCACCCAGCTTACTGGGTGTTCTGTGAAACAAGAGGTGTCAGAGCTAGGACACAAACTTACTTCCTTGGGTTCCAGTTCAGTTCCTTATGCGAAATCCCTCTCTTTCTTATATAAATGAAATAATGCAGTTAAAACAATGTTGGGGAGAAGGGGACTGTAAGCGAGTCCCAGTCCTTATAAGGCACGGTCACTGGTGGACAGTGTTTTAGTGCACAGACAAAACTGTGCTTGTTCTTACCCAACGGTACAGCCCTGCCCGGAGTGCACATTGGAATAAAGAAAATGGTCTTAGCCCAATTTTCTGTGTAGGTCATTTTTTGAAGTAATACGTCACATGGGCAAAAGATAAGAGGACTTGCCAAGGAGCTCTCCAGGCTTATTACAACCATAAGCTGCTGATGTACTGAAATAGCCTCTTCCTTTGACTCTTAAATTCAAACCACAAGACTTAGTGGAAACACACCATCTCCGACCCCCTCCCTATCTTTCCTAATGCTGGAAAGATCTCTCCTGCATTAAACCAATTTCAGAGCTGTCATGACCAGGCCTGGAAATTCAATTTCTTTGCTGCTAAAACTTCATCCTGAAAATGAGTGGTGCTAGACTATTAATATTTTGACAGCTTACTGACAGGTTGGCTACAACTGGTCAATTAATAGCAAGCCCTGTGGTCTAAAGCATCAGCTGAGGCTGGGGTTGGACAGGCAGGTTCTTATAACCAAGATAAAACGTTATGAAGTGAGACAATTTATGTGGCTTTACCCTCCCCCATGTACCAGCTGCTGCGGCGCCTACCCAGAGAAAAGGAAAAGCAAGGCATATTCTTGGGTGGAGGCCGACTCTGCTACCCACTGGGAAAGCCAAAGGGAACCCACTGAGATCTCTGCCTCAAAGCTTGTGTCCCAGCAACATTTCTGCTGATAAACACAGCAAAAAATGGAATAGAATCACAGAATAGTTATAGATGTTATAGATGTTTTAGAATCACAGAATGGTCTGGCATGTAAGAGACCTTAAAGATCATCTGATTCCAACTTAAAATCTCCCAGGGCTAACCTAAGATGTCTGCCCCATCTCTGCTGGGGGCTGGTTTACTGCAGGCAAGCAAACCACACACCCACCGCTTCAAACCTCTCTGCTCATAATCTTAACTAGCAACGAAGGCGGGTTTGTGCTATAACAAAGACTGTGAAGAGGGGTTGGAGGCACGTTCCTGTTGGTCCTGAGCACCACTTACTGTCACTGGGGGACAGCTTGTAGGTGAACATCTGTCATGTAGATGAGGCACTGGATTTTAATTCCTGGGAGCAAGCTCCTCTGCTGGTCCTGTCTTCTCCAGGCTCCGTGCCCTTGAGCCAGACACTTTGGGCTAGTGTCCCGCTTAAAATTGTCTTTAAATTGCTCATTGTGCATGAAGAGCCTGTCTTTGGTTGTGTATCAAAATAATAGGATATTCAGCCTAAGGAATGAATGAGCCTCCAGCTCCTCAGAACAAAAAGGGAGAGAAAGTGTTTGGTTTGAAGTGCAAACAGCCTTTGTTCATTTATTTTCTGGTAATTCAGAAAATCAGTCAACTATGCTGCTATACAATTCTCATCCACATATTGACCATAGTATCTCTGCATAGCTTGAAAGAGCTGACAAATCTCACAGTGCAGAACAACTTCAGAGAGAAGGCTAGGCATGGATTTCCACAATACATATGTGCTAACAACCTGACTTGTTCTTTTCCTGTTAGTGAAATAACCCACGGACAGTATATAAACTTTTTGAATAAACTTGAACCATGTCACAGCTTAGATCTGACTGTTCCAGTGTGTGCAGCCAAACGACCCATCACAGCTGACGCTTGCTTCCCAAGAATCAGATGGATGGAAGTATATCACCAGGGATTTTGCAGTAGTAGCTATAGTGAAATTTTTCACTCTGTTGCGCACTTTGCTAGAGAACTCAGATTAGTTTTGGCATCTGATCCTGCCAACTAATGACTGCAACTTCCAATCTAAGATAATACAGTCACTCTAGAGAGAGTAACATAATACACTAACTCTATTTGGCACAATGAACAGTAAAGCAGGAGACCATTTTATTGTATTACTAGTATACAGAATACTGTGCAACTGCCTTTAAATTATATGACCCAAAATACATCAACAAAACAATCCAGAGTTATAAATTGCTATTTCCTCTTTGTAGCT
Source organism: Clamator glandarius (assembly GCA_033459285.1). NCBI lineage: Eukaryota > Metazoa > Chordata > Aves > Cuculiformes > Cuculidae > Clamator > Clamator glandarius. The sequence goes on along the minus strand of JAUNZM010000332.1, from coordinate 1,789,062 downwards.
ACTTATTGCGGCATGCAGTCTCAGTAAGATCTAGGGCTTACAATCACATCTGTAGACATGTGATTCTGTTTTAGAGAAGCTGTGCCTACAATGCAGGACCGAATGCGTAGAGTGAAACTGTGGGTGGCAAGGGACAGGCACTCGCACTGTACACATTTCAGGACGGGTTCAGTCTCATCTAGCTGCCACTGAGTCTCATGATCTGAATATCTAGCACTTCAGGGACAATCCCAGAGGGCACTCTTCAGTTTGGCTTCATCCAAGAGGAATCCAGTTTGCACAAGATCACTCAGTGGGGCAAAATGAAGAGCTGTACGTGAGGGTGACTGGAGGGACTGCTCCAAAAGTGCAGTCTTGATCTAAATTAAAACACTAATCCCAGAGATGGCTGGAATAGTTGGCTTACTGCAGTGTGTTATAATAAAGTAGGCACATGATGGATGCAAAATGTCACTGACTTACTGCACACTCGTGATCTTTAAAAGGAGCCAAGGGCCCTGCGTGCACTCTCATCTAAACACACTGGCAAACAGGGATGTGAGCAGCATGCAGACACAAGGTCCTCTTCTCCAGCCATAGGGAGTTTGCACTTCTAATTTTTCCTTTCTGATCTGAAATACTTCACATCTGCACCAGATATAGGAACAAGAAGTCTTCTGAAAAGCACGTACCACCAAAATCCACAAAGAGAAACAGCCACATTAGCAATAATAACAGAAAAGGTCAGTTGTTAAGCCTGCCTCTTTGAAACTCAGTACCTTGCTTGCAGAAAGCAAGAGTTGACTACATGTCACAGCTGGATCTGTTAGTGGTCTGAAAATACTTTACTTGGCACAATAAATTTTAAAGAAATCATATTCATCTGTTCTAACAAACACGGTAAGAGGGGAAAGGAAACCTCAGTGCTGTCCTGACTATATCACTTGAAGAAGAAACGTGTCATTACTGGTCTCTTCTGTGCTAGCCCTGAACAGAGGAAGGAAAAAAAAAAGAACCAGAAAAAAAACCACAAAAGAGAAACCATTTGCTCATAGGCATAACAGTCCTTTCTCAATACCCAAAATATTTTTTCATATGTTTTCATCAACAGTAAGTCCTGAATCATTAGTGCAGGAACAAGAGAAGAACTGAATCCTTTAAGAACCACTAAAGCTGGACTACACATTCTGTTCAAGGAATAAACACTGATTCATTAATGTTTCAATTAAAAAGGATACGATCACTTTCATAACAAGGGAAACGAAGGGGAAGATTAGAAGCCCTGTGGGAACATAACTTCTGGTGCTTGAAGAAAAAGACACAAAGACAACCTGTCCCGAAGTGTCTGATTTAATTCAATCGAAGGCAGAGACTTCATGCAAGCAGAATGAACCTGAACAATCACTTCTCCCCCCTCTAAGTCTATAAAATTTGGATCAGCAACAGGCACAGCATCCCAATCTGTCGTACAGGGCAACAAACAGTGTAGCCATGAACGACTGTCAGTGTATTGCACAACACAAAAGTATTTGGAAGGTGAAAACTCAGTCAGGCAAGTAGAAAAATCACTGGACTTCATTTACTAGTTTTACACTACTGCATCTCTACTGATGTAGCCAAAACATATAAGCAGCCTGCTAACGCACACAGAAAGACATGCAACAAGGCTGTACACTTTCAGGAACACAGAGAAAGTAACAGCACCATGGGGATCATTTTACTTTGAAGAGGGCAGTAAAAAAACAGAGGCTTGTGAGGCACAAAAGAAAATACCCAGAGCTGTGAGATTTCATATCTCTTGAGGAAAAAAAAGCTTTCAATTGACAAGGATGCTTTAAAAAGTCCGCTTTCTAAATTTAACTTTGATATTAAAGAGTCTTGGATTTTGTTCTTTTGGTTTTTTTTTTTTTTTGTTAGTGTAAACTTGATAAAAAATGAGGCATGATAATCCTGGCGCTATGCATTTTCAAAAGCCATTTTTTAGCTCTAGCCTCTTCAGAGGGCACAGATAACATTTGCATATATACAAAGCCCTTGCAAAGAGAATGTTCCTTAAGGGCAGAGCTGGCTGTAGGGTTTAATACAGTAGGAACCGAGATTGAAAATCCGCAGCATTCATATGAATAGTCATTAAATTATTTATTCACATCAGTCTCTGGAAGCCTGTAGAAAGACTAGGTTGTTCTGAAGGCCTCAACTCTCATGAACTTCTTTCCACAACTTCCTTTCTCTTGTCCTTCTGAGAGATACACATTCATTTCTGTTAGTCTTTAAGTACACTAAAACCGTTTGTTCTTTCTTTCCCCAATTTTGTGAATGGGGGAAAGAAGTTCTATACACTCAGTATCGTTCATATCCAGGAAGCAGCTGCCATGGTGCAGCACAACCCATGCTCCAATACAGTAGGACAGACAGCACGCAGTGCGGAAGAGGATCCCTGAAGTACTTTATCCAGCCCTTGCTAAGGCACAACAAAGCTCCATTTATAACTTTCTGATTTCTTTCCCCCACAACGGATACTACAAAGCTCTTTCAGAAGACAGCTGCCCTAAAGGTCACAAATCTTCTGCTTTCCTGCCAAAATCTAGTCCAAAGTCCTCAGTGACACAGGTGTCAGGTTCAGGGGTCTCAAGGGACTTGTGTGGAAAGGCTCTGCAAGGAAGATAAGTGGGTGCTTCAAACGAACTGATCGCCTACCCTCCACCAACCAGTCGACCATGGTGCTGCTGCTGGCCACCTACCAACCACTGGAAAAGCAATGTGAAAAGTATCATATCTTGCCTGTGAGATCAGAGGGACAAGCAGCAGGGACACAAAAAACCTGAGCTGCAAAAGATACCAACAAGGTGGTACTGTGCACTAAAAAGTTCTCAGCCTTTTTACCCCCGACTCGTGTCCTGAGCCCTACTGCTGACCTTGATCCATTTCATTACCTCCATAACCAAATTACACTGTAGCAGAATCTAATTATGCAATCAAGTAATGAGTTATGGTTTTGCTTTTGGTCTTGTATGCAAAGCCACCTTTGAAGAGAGCGATAAAAGAAGCGATTTTTATAAAAGGACTCCATGTACCAATTACTGGCCGCAATGCAGGGAACAATGTCCACCGGCAACACTGATCCATCAGCTGCTTTTCACAGGCAGCTGGCAACCTTCTCTGTGCTGCAGCCTCACAGCTAGCACTGTGGGTTTCATCCTGACACCAGACATACGCTCCTGACAGGCATGCTGTGCGATGGGACGGCGTTCCTGAGGATACCAGCTTCTCCAGCGAGTCATCTCTGTTTCAAACACGCTTATTAAAACTGACTTAAGAGCTGTACAGAGCCAGAGCAGCAGTCTGGCAGAGGTCAGAAGTAATGCCTAAGGAAAGGTGTTAATCCAGGGCAAACTTCTAGTGAAAGCTCCTCCTTCCTTGCTCCCAGCTCATATCTGCCAGACTGGGCAACGGTGCCCTCGTCTGCAGCTTCCTGGGGGGATGCATAAGTGTGGGCATTGAGTGTTAAGAGCATGGTGTGAGAGCCGACATAGCTCCCCGAGGAGAGGCAAGAAGGGTCTGAGCCAGGAGAAGCTTCAGGGAAATGTGATGGGAGGGAGGTTTCCTGGTGGGGCTCAGCTTCAAGGGCAGATCCAGGATTGCAATTTGCTGCCTAGCTCAGGGGAGGGCTGCACCCCTGTCAGGGTTCAGACCATGGAGAATTCACCTGTGTTGCATCAGATTTTGGGGTGGGTGGGAGGAAATGGCAAAAGTTCATCCGATATTTCAGGGAGAAATTTCCAAATGCAGTTTTGACCATTATGATATTTGGCTGTGTTGTGCTAGACTGACACTTAACACAGGTAGTTTAGAGGGACAGAAGCAGAACCAAACCCATAATGACAAAAGCAGTGTGGAGGTTTGACCCTTCTGGAAACCAAATGGTGCTTATCAGCAGAGCAACCAAGAATTTTCAGCTACCTCGCTCACACAAGGATCCTACAAGGGATAGAGAAAGTCCCACCACGGTGAAGTAGTAAACGACACAGAGAAAAGAGGTCAGTTGCATAAGATTCTTGGAAAGGCTGTATGAGAGTCAGAACTTTCTGAACCCCAGCCCAATGCTTTCAATGTAAAAGCTTTTCTCTGCTTCATTTCAGGCCAGTGGGAGAAGGCATTTACATGCCAGACAAAGCAGGAGTCACTGCAGCCACAAAACAGTGCCCTTTATGCCCAGCCTGCAAGAAAGCTCCACTCTACACCACCTTCTGAGCCCAAGAGCCCCAGCACTGAGGCATAACATTGCTGTAGCTCGTCTCTTTATTCTGACTCTAGCAGCAGTAGCATCAATGTTTGCGAAACAAAGTAATTCAGCAGCACACAGATATCAAAAAGCCCTGAAAGGTCCATGGAAATGAATTCCCTATCGTCAGCAGCAGCTTCTCCCTTTGCAAAGATAAATAGCTTTTTATGTATGCAGTATATGTGCTAGCATGTACTCCACATCTGACAATGTTCAGCCTCCAGTGTAACTTGTCCAAGGCTGATATGCCTTCCCTTAATCAATGTGGCAAGCTCCTGAACACTATGTGCTTCAAGCAGTGGACTGTTGTCCCTGTAGGCAAAAAAATGAAGAGCACTGTCATTCTTGCTGCAGCACATGACACACACAGCTCCTGGTGATGAAAAGGCAAAACAGAGCTGGATGCAGCTCACAGCTTCACCACCATGATCCCTCTAAGCTGTGGCTCCTCAAAAGGCCCCAAGATAAGGTGCTGCCATGTCCCTCGGCTCCACTTGAAGACACAAACCAGAGAAAGTGATGACAGGCAATACAAGACAGCCACAGAGCTTCAAGGTCCCAGCTTGAATTGTGCTGTTTCTTGCTGTTGATTTTGAACTGAATGGGATGAGGGTTATCCCAGCATGAATCATTCATAAAGTAAATTCCCTCTGTAAATAATAAGCTGCTCCACAACCCTATGCAATGCTGCAACAAAAGATCAATCTGTGCAGACAGTGGCTAGAATATTGTACGGTTAGGAAAATTTATGGCCACATACTTAGAATCGTTTATAACGATGAAAACAATTTATGAAAATTTGCTGACAATAGAGCAGATAGGGACAGCTGAGGCGTGGTAGTCAATCCTGCAGCTCCAGAAGCTGGTTGAAGGCTAAAGGTGTGCATCCAGGGCCAGGGCACTGGGGAGATGTGCTGGTATTCACAGGTCATGCAGAACAACTGCACTGACTGCACTTCTGGGAGTAACGTGCTGGGGATAGCAGGGAAGCACAGTGATTTCACCTTCATCATATCTGACAACAGCCCTATCAGGGATGACCCTGCAGAGTGCTTCTTCTTAGGGCTTTTTGCACTGAATTTGCCCTCTCCTATGCTTTTTAGAACATACGCTTGCACCAAAATCTCCAACCAACTTGTCCTTCAGTCTTACAATATGGGCAATGCCATACCAGCTTCTTTCTCTTCCTTCAATTCATAACTTATATTATCTGTTTCTCACTTCTGATTCTTTATTCCCTGGCACTTTGTTTCATTCCAGCAAGCTTCTGTTCCTGAGCCACAGTTCCAGACAAATGAGATCACTCAGAAATTCAGCTGTTCTGACGAGTCCTTCAGGCACAGGTCACACACTATGCCATGCTCCATAAACATTGAGAGACAATCCCCCTCCATTTCAACTACAGTTGACTATATGAGGCAACTGCTTTTGGCCACTTCCATTACACAGAAACGTGAGACAGGGAAAGGACTTTTTAAGCATAAGAAAAGGACATACTGTTCTCCCATAGGAAACTTCACTGCCATGATGGAGCAAGAAAATAACAATACCAAGGTCACTGTCAACTTCTTGTTCCAAAACCACCTTAGCCCTGGTAGTCGGCACAAAAATCTCCTACTCCTGCACATGTGAAATAAGTTTCATGCAATTTATTTCAGCACATCTATTATCCTCTCTCTGCCGCAATCCTGCATCAGCACAGAGCAGTGACAGACAGAGGCCCCTTGGCTGGTAGCCTAATCACACAGGACAACACTGGAGCCAGGAGCTGTGAACCTGCACTCACAAGTTGTGAGATGACAACAGGGTTTCCCACCTATCTCCTTGCTACATAAGCAGTCCTCATCACTTCCCCTTCGTTCTATTGGCAGGAATTTGGGGAAGAGCCTCTGATGAAGCAGATATTCAGGCTCTGCTCTTCTCAAACCACCATGAAAGCCAGCAGGGAACCTCCTGGGGGTTATCCCTCAGCTCTGATCTACTTGAGGGCAGTCCTGCAACTACGACATCCCTACTGCCTCATGGGACGTGGGAGTGCTTGCTGCACTGTGCTAAGGCTTATCCATTCCCATAACACCCCTGCGGGAAATAGAAACACAGGCAGCAGACATATATATTAAGCTTATCTTAGTGTATCAGTACTGTAGAGGTGCTGCATACAAAGCTCATTACACACTGCACTTTAAATACATGAGACTGACTAATAACATATTGTGACACCTGCAGTGGTTGCTCACTCAGGATTTCTGGACATTTGCTACCCTGGATGAAACCTCAGCAACGGCCAAACCTCTGCTTCTGCCTGGAGAGAATTCTGGTGTGGGAAAGAAGTGTCCTGTGCTGCCACTGCACTTCTGCAGCCAGAAACCCCCAAGCCTACCCACCAACTCCTCCACACCACATGCAACCCTTGCAACAGCTGGTAAGTGATGCAGAGATGTGTCTCCTGCCCAAACACATGACAGTTTATTACTCTTAACTCACTCTGCTGAAAATAATCCAAGCAACAACAGTGAGACTCTTTGGACAAATAGGTTAATTTCCAAGAAAAATCTGTTTCCAAGGGAAGAAATAGTTAGAGGCAGCATGCAGTGATTGATGGTCAGAAGATGTACTCAGTAATTCAGATCCTAAGTGTATTGCCAGGGCTGAATGGGGTTCACATATAACAGCACCAGTGCAAGGAGGCTGTCAGCACCCTTAGGAAAAAAGAAAAGGAAAGGGTGAAAGAGCAGAGTTCCATGGCCTGGCTGCCCACCTCTGTACCATGCACTGATGGTATTTCCAGAGCTGGGAAAGCACAGCAGGCCACCCCATGCTTACATGGAGAACATTACTGGAACTTGAAATAAAAAGCAACTTCAAACCCCCCTTCTCCTAACAGATAATCCCAGTGGTTTGGCAGTGTAGACTTATATCCACTACCCCACAGCCCCTACATACAAGAAGTAACTAAAAAGGTTTTTTTTTCTCTTAGCAGTAAATTGCTTTCATATAAATTGACTAATTCATCTTTAACCTAAAAATACAACTGATACACAAAACGTGCCTGGACCCTGCAAACAGACAAGAAGCATTTGCTATCTTCCTCTTAAATCCCTGTACTTAAGAGCAGGTCACTAGAGAAAACTTCAGTAATCCTTGCTCATCAATTCCCACACTATCCAAACAGCAGCCTTCCCAGGACAACCATGCTGAGACTAGTCTTTGGCCTCAGCAAAGGCAACATTGGTACTGGTGAGAGAAAGCACATTCCTTACCCAGCTTAGGGTCTAGCAGACAAATTTAGGTCCTTGCTTCCCATCTATCTTCTCCTTATTAAAACTGATACAGCCATGTGCTACAAGAAAAAGGAAAATCTCAAAAAATAACCCAGGCAGAGCCTAATATGGATGGAAAAGTTGATATGGGAAGGAACATAGCTAGCAGAGCCAGTGTCTCCATGTCCTGTCACACCAGGGTGGCTCTGTGACAAAGCAGGGGACCTGACAGCTCCAGTAGAAAGGCATATTTTTAATAGAAGCTCTCTGCACAGACAGCAAGTTTGGTGCCAGCAGGTTACACGGTTTGTGCTTTTTAGGTTTGATTTTGCCCAAATTCATATACTTATTGAGAGAAACAAGGGACTAGGCTCTCCAGGGAATTTATGATGTCAGAATCATTCCTCCTGTAAGTAAGGGAGTATTTAAGGCAATAATTCCAGAAGCCTGAATATTTCATTGGTGTTGGAAAAAAAATCACTGACATGCATTAAACTAATCCTGGGTATCCTAACTGATCATCTCCATCATGGAAGGAAGTACCAAGGACCTCATAAGATTCTGAACATCTACGTTCATCTAATGCTGCCAATGAGAAGCTGCAACCATTTTGGTGAAAGCACTACAGTTCATTCTTGGAAGGCCTCTGCTTCTGCCAGAGAGGGGATAGGTTGTAGCTGACAGCAGGATTTCCCTGCTGTTCTGTCAATACAGGTATAATATAAATCATAATCTACACCTTCAAAGAAGACAAATACACTACCCATGAATGGGTAAAAGTTTTCTGATCTCCCTTGACCTTGAAGATCCCTTGACAAAACTTTCCTCTGTGTTTTAAATGCTGTTTCTACATTATAGACGAACCCTTCAGTCATGTCTAGCGAGAATCCTTTAGATGTTCAGAATATTGGAGATTGGCTATTTGGACAGGGGACAAGCCCATTTCTGCTAAGCCAATATTTTTCAAATCAAGAGTCACCAAGCAATAGCAGTAAGAGTGAAACAAGATGAGTACTGGAGATATCACCCCAGCTCCCAGCTGATTTCCTGAGTGTTCTGCCAGCCGGAGTGTGCTCCTGTGCTTGATTAATTTAAATTGGGAGTTTCTGAAAACAAAAAGTGTCACACTCAGCTTCTAATCAGAGCGTAAAGGTCCCGCAACTGATCAGCAGGCAGTGAACACTCAACTGCACTGTAAGATACTCATTCTTCTGAGGTCTCTTGCCAATAATGATATTTTCACTGTGCAGCTCTTTAAACTGAGACAAATAACCTCTCACAACTGTGGCTCCCAAGTAATTACTCTGGGGACCTCTGTGCCGTGACAGCCTCACTCCAGGCACAGCTGTTTTTTTTCCTGCAGGACACTGTCCAAGCACCCAACTGGTCCTTCCAGTTACTTTCCATGGTCCCTCTACCTGCTCAAGTTTCCATCTCAATTTGGGAAGATGGACTTTTATTTATCCTGCATATTCACAGCCCCAGGCTATCCAGCTACCATGAAAATACAAACCCCTGGCTAACAGAAAAAGCTATTACTAAAAGGCTTCTTGCTGTATTTTTTTTATACAGACTCCCTTTTAACATCAAAACAGCCACCTTTTCCTAACGGATGCATACACACTCAGTAAGCTGTGGAAGTACAATTTTATTACCACAGTTTTACCTCAAAGTGCAAATCTGAGCCAAAAATCAATTCAACTTTGCTGACAAAAAGCAAAATGCTAATACTGGTGTTAGGGAATCAAAATGTCACTGCTTAGCACCTGCATGAATATTAATCACATAATTTTTTACATAATATTTTCCTCTCCTTTGCTCCATAGCTACTTTGCAGAGCATCTCTTACCTTTCTAAGTTTGGCCTGGAACCAATTCATGCAACTTTCTGTGCCAGATGTGGATTCAGGTTTGAGGGTCAGAGGCCCCTGGCATTAAAATTAATTGATTTTGAGTGGTTCCTTGAATTTTGTCATCAGTTCAGTAATAAGCTCCAGGTTTAATGGCTTCTGATCCATATACTTAATATCACAGTGGATGGCTACAACTGGAAATCTGGCCCCGGATTTTTAGACCTAAAAGCATCACTCTTTCCTACTTTAATTACTGTACAGTACATGCTTGGATGCCCAGTCAACCATGGCAGATATTTAGCAGTTTTGACATGCATTTCTTTTACTTACTAAGGCTATGAAACAGCTTTAGCACCTAACTCCCACTGAGCGTCAAAGCGAATTAGGCACCTAAGTCATTTAAGCACATCTGTAAATCCCACAAAGCTTCCATAAGCATCCTTCCCCATCCAAATACTACTGGAAATTTGTGTTGTAACGTAGATGATGTAGAAGACGCACAAAGATCTATAAGTGAGCTAACTTGCTAGTGTTATTAAAGACTTATAAGTGGCCATGATGCATTATATACACAGGGCTGTAATAACACGATGTGGGATGAGGCTTGAATTCAAAATGCAACAAAAAATAAACAGCAAACGAATTTCTGGGTGCAAAATTGGATCATAATTATTATCCTGGTCCAAAACCACATGAAAGCTTTCAATCTCATCTGAGCAACGGGCAGATGACAGAAGCCACCTAAAAGAGACATTTTCAGCTCCTTCTCACCTGGTCCTGATGGCCTTGCAGCCAGGACCAGACACACATCATCTCTGCAGTGGAGGCATATTGAACTTGGCTGTGCTCACTTGCACCGTTTGAACTCTTCCAAGGGGAAATGTGCTTCTGTGATTAATTAGAGTTATTAACAGCACTCAATGACTTGTAATGCCACTGGTAATCAGACAGGTCTCAAAAAGCGGAAGAGGAATTGAATAGAGTTAAAATACGCAGGCTGTCTATAACCCATCATCCCAGGTCAGCAACATGCCTGTGCCTAGAGACTCCGATGCATATATAGACATTAATTCAGTGACTGCAGATGTATAGATGAGGACAGAATATGATTCCAAATGTCTTTGCTTGGAAGACACTCAAGCAGTCAAGCATCATTTTAATGTGAAAATACTGCTGTCATATAAATCACTGACTTCAGGTACAGCAAGTATCTCTAGAGACCTCAAATTTGTCTATCTGCTCTGAAGCAGGAGCAAATATACCAAAACCAATTCTTACTGATATTTGCCTAATATGCAAATGTAAGGTGTTGAATGTGCACAATATCCCTAACTACTTGGTCCAATGCTCATTGAAGTTCTTCCTTTCTTTGTTGCTGAGAGTTAAATCTCTTGTATTTTGCCATTTCCACAATGGTTACACAGAACAATTGGTCACAACCACACCAAGAACAATTTCTGTGTCTGTGAATGATGCCCTCATGCCTGCCTGTCATTCTTTATGTCTGTGCCATACTCGACTTTCTCTCTTCCAAGAAAAAACCAAAATAAATACACACCATGCTCCCGGTAGTTCATGTTTTCCCCTCTAAACCTTAATGGTTTCCTCTGGACTTCTTTCCTCCTTGCCTTCTTTTCTCCCAGTTTTCCTCTAGTTTTCTTAAGCATGGTGCCTGGAATTTGCTCAAGTCCTCCGCCTAAGGAGCAGAATAACAGTTCCTTCCCAATAGCATCCATTCAGAGACAGGATGAAAGGTGCCTTCTTTATATGCTTCCCATGCAATCTTGACTCATGTTGAATTTATAATCTGCTGTAAGTTTCTAATTCTGCCCTGCAGAATTGCTGCACTCAGTATTTTTCATGCTCTACCTGTGCACCTAAGTTTTCTTTCTAGAGCATAACTCATGAAAAACTCATTTTACTAAATTCTACTCTCTTGATTTTGGACTACTTCTCCAATGTGTCAAGGCAATACTTGAATTCTGACTAGATTCTTCAAAGTGAATCCCAGTTTGGCATAATCCATTCATTTTTTTAGGAGTACAGTCTCCGTTCACATGTACCATTAATGAAAGCATTGGCTTGAACCAGACTCACGACTAACTGCTGACTCCTCAGACTCTGTTCCCCATTTAACTGCAACAAATTGGTATGCACTGAAGATGATTTTTGCAATTATGTGTCCTCCCACCTTACGTTAATTAAATCCAGCCTCCCTTTGCCCAGACAAGCATTCCTTGTGGAGAGTTCTCAAAAGGCTTAGCAATATCACAGTACATTGCAGCCCTGTTCCTTCCCTTTTGTCAGTTAGCTGCTCTGCCAAAGAAGGCAGCTGCACTGGTTTGAAATGATCTGCCGTGGCATCTCATATGCTTTATACTAACACAAGATCACGGTCTTGGAAGAAGCAAGCAGAGCTTGTTGCCCGGCATCCTGACCGCAGTAACTGTGTAGATGCAATAGGACTGAGAGCACAGTAAGTCCTGGATTTTTCAAACTTATATACTTTTTAGATTCATAAATCTTTTCTGTTCAGAAATATGGGTTTGGGCAGTTAATAATGGTACTGGAGTGTGAAAAAATCAAGGTAAGTCTATAAAATTGGATGGACTTCCATGCAGCTAATTCTTTATACAGAGCTTTCTTTGCTGTGTTCTCCAACTGCTTGATAACTATTTCCCCTTGGAATAGCCCCTCTATGTCCTTGCTTTCTCTTTTTTTACTAACCCATCTTCAGTTAAATCTTCCTAACCCAGCTCTCCTTTGAGAGAGGGTTTGAAAGCTGCCTAGCTATGTGATTTGCCCGAAGTGCTCTGTTTGACAGAGGTGGGCTATGAGAGCTGTGAGGAAGGGCAAGCCCTGAGGGAATGCACCTGGAACTGGTTCAGATTTTGTTAATGAGCCTGGCAGGTGAATGGAAGAAGCCAAGGTCTATTTGGCTTACTGGGAAAGACCCTTTCTAACCTCTAGTTAATTAGCTTTTATCGATTTTCAGGATAAAGGAAATTTCTATGAGATAGTGAGCAATTTTAAGGGGAGATGCTGGACTGCTGATCGTTTGGCTTCTCCCCTACTCAGGACCAAAGATTCCTCTGTTTGCATTTTTCTCTCTCCTGGGCTCAAGTTTCACCTTCTTTCAGGGCTTAAGACACACATGTAGCAAGGAGAAAGACTTAAGACAGGAGAGAAGTGCATGTTCTTGAGAGCTGTGTAAGAGAAACCTGGGTGAGCGTTCAAGCCCAGGCAAAAGGAAGGATGCTACAAGTACCCTGTCCACCCAGATCAGATGGGGGTGTGTGCAAATTGCTGTGGCAATCTGGAAAATATGGGCATGCTATTGTGTTTGCACAGCCCCTAGCCCCCAGTTCTGAACTGTGGCTCTGTGTTTGTTCAGGTCAAGGTTCTTAAAGTAATGAGAGGGTCATGCTGAACCCCACTGGTGATGAGTTTAGAGCATGGGATGAAGCATTACCTGCCCTGGGTTATAGTTTGTGGGGATGTGAGAGAATAAAAGACCTGCCAGGATAATACAGGAGGGCTGCTCAAGAACTGACCTGCTCACTCCTCTGTACTGCCTCCTGAGCAATGGCCAGTACTGCCACAGTCCCAGGGCAAGGAGATGGTTCACTCCAAAAACGAGCTTGGGAGCAAGTTGCCACTCATTCAGTGTGAATAACCAAGGAACTGACCCAGGGAGCATGATGGACCTGATGGCACACAAATGGGATAGGGTTGGCAGGTTATATCAATACTACCTGCTGGAAAATTTATTTTTTTCTTTTATACTCTGAATGGGCAAGCTACAGGGTGAGATGGGAATACTGGGTTGACCTAGTCTGGCAGTTGCTGTGCTTTGTTGTGGTTTTTTTTTTTATCACAAGAAAGCCAAATCTTGCTGTGTTTGTGATACTAATGATGCGAGAGGCACCACAAATGACTGAGTTTTGCAAGCCTCAAAGCAACGGTTGACATACAACAACAAAAAATAAAAAGGCAAAGGAGAAAGCTGACAAGACATGCTTTGTTCATTTACTTGACATGAGTAGTTTGGTTTTTAATTATGCATGCCACTGCTTCACAGAGTGCTGGGGATCATTCCACCACAGCTTTTCCTGAAAAGTAATTTAATTGTCACTAACAGGAAACCTCACTGCTGCTCAATCCTTGCTTGAGATCGAAACAGAAACTGCATATGAGTGGACAGGCTCTGTGCAAGCCAGGGAAAGTTATATGGATACAGATGTGAGCTACATCGGCACTCCAACAGTGACAGTTACCAACCAGTCACGAGGGCTGCAAATCCAATGAAATTATTAAACTTAACTTAAACCACTAAGAATTTCACGTGGAAGTGCATCAAAATATGTATTTGCACAGGTAAACATATACTATAATGCCTCTCTTCTGCCCAAGTCTTGCAAAATTAAACAGCAGGTAAAAAATACTATTGATCATAAGACTGCAGAGCTGCAATCCAAGAACTCTGCAATCAGAGAGGAGAGCAGATGTCCTGTTTCTCATCCTTCGGTAGTCTCAGTCCTCAGCTGGGACAACAGTGTCTAATGCTGGGCACTGACTGTCAGGGCAGAACAGAGGGAAATGCATGCCCTTGGAGCTTTTTATGATTTTTACCATTATCTGCAACTAATATTTGGGCCCTGCTAAGACCATGAGGATACTAGTTACTGAATCAAGGCCAGGGGAGGAAGGAAAAACTATTTGCAAAAACCTAGTGACGCAGTAATTTCAAACCACTGCCTCTGGGGGCTGTGCTAATGAACAACGGTGCGACCAGTTGTGCAGAGCTCAGTTCAGTATTTGATCCTCACAGACTAGAAAATCTTCATGTCTAAAAGGGCACAAACTGTCAAAAACATCAGACTCCTTCAGACTGTATATCTCCATTTTTATTTGCCATCAGCAAGTCCCAGTTAATATCTCTATTGGACCTGGACAACTCCAGACATAGATTTTATATTTTGCATGCAAGTTCTCTTGCCGTATGTAGGAGTTTCCACATCAGACAAGAGTGGGGAGTGGCCAATAAAACATGCCCCTCTGAGCAGCACAGGACGCTTCAGAGAGCATGCAAGTGCTCCCACCATAGCCTTAACAGCATAACTTGCCTCAAGGAAAATTCCCTCTGTAGCCTCAAAATTTAAAGGTTGTATTAAATAAAAAGTCATTGCATCAATTCAGCTCCTGGGGAAGAAAAAATCCACAGCCGCAGCATTTTTTTGAACATCCACGTCCTAACACAAAGAAGTTCATTGCAGAAAATGAGATTGAACTGGTGCATAAAAAGGTAATAAGATTTTTAACTAATAGGGGGGAATATAATGTGGTCTATAAAAGGCCATCATAAAAAATGTCACATACTGACCAAGGACGGAAAATGACAATGGCAGGTTGGTCCTTATACATGCAGCTGCAAGCATAAAAAAAAAAAACAAATAAAGACACATTATCATCCCATCAGACTTGCCATTTGTGTCCACGGGACCATGACTTCCAGGTGGACATCTTCACTGCAGGGTGGCCCAATCCAAGACAAGGCTCTGTCTGAGGAATTTCTCCTGTCCCTCCTGAGCAGGAGTGGGATGGCTGGATTAACCTCGAGCAGCACGTTTGATGTTCATGGAAACCCTGCCAAGGCAGCCTGGCACTTATTAAGAACATTTGTCAAGGTTGTTAAACAACCTTGACAACAAACCCACAGGCAGCAGCAACAGCAGAGGGGGGCTGTGACGCTCCCTGGATTTGCTTTATTGAATGTAGCCTCATTTGATTCAAACATCAAATGAACTGGCTGTGATCTCTCCCATCTGAGGGCTGATAGGAAGTGGCTGGAAACCGCAGCCTGCATAGATGGCTGGGTGTCACCTACGGAAAATCTTCCCAAATCCTCCCAGGAGAACACCCACATGTGCTGGCAGGGCACCTTGTTCCTTCTGATGCCTTAAACCCTCTCCTCCGATTGCCCCCTTGAGAAGCACTGGGATCCACCCTCTCTTTTCAGTCTTTTCATTTGCTGCTAAGGATAAGCCAAGAGGCAACTCCCTAGATGTGCTCCCCAGTTTGGAGAAAGCAGGGCTGGATTAATTTGCCAAGGAGGGAGGTCGCACCTGCCAGGAACCCGCAGCACACACTCCACACCCATGCACTCACCCTCCCCATCCCCATCCCCACCGCAGCCACAGCCACACCTGCCTGCCCAAGAAAGGGTTGTATGACAAACTTTAGGATCTCCAGAGTACACAGACAACTCATTTTCTCAGGCTTTTCTTCAGTGATGCTAACAAATGACAAATAAGCAAAGCATAGCATTGACTAATAAAAACCCAAAGCTTGAAAAGAAACTTCTTCCATTGAAAAGTCCTTCATCAAAATCAAAACATCTGTGCCTCACACAGAGTTTCAGTGGGAGGTAGGAGGTGCAGGTCTGCGCCTCCAAGTCCACCCCAGGTTTGGGTGCTCCAGCAGAGAGCAGGCTCCTCGACCTCATTCACTCTCCTCAGACTGTTCCCAAGCTGTTATGCCTGCGTGGTCCCAAGAGGTCCATGAAACAGAATGATTTTCCAGCCACCTCTTATCACTTTCCTCACTGAAATCTGGAAATTGGCTTAATGACAGGAAGGAAGAGCAAACACAAGGAGATTTCACATAGCAGAGATGCTCTAGGCAAAGACTTAACCTGACCTACTCCCTGGAGGATGAGGTGAGGAAAAACAGAGACAAAAAAGTCCTGACCATGAAAGTAACCACAGGACTAACCAAAGTAACCAAAGGACTGTCCCCACGTATCACGCAGCTCCTCTTCAACACAGACTGTTAGTTAAGGAGGTATTTTTGGTTACTTTTCCCTTAGAGGCTTTCCCACCAGTTTTACTTACACTTTCATATTCTGTTCATAAACCTGTCGGCAACAGGTAATGAGTGTTGTCCTGTCCACTGACAGCACAGAAGATCAGGACTCAGAACATGGGCTATATAGAACAGATGAAGCAATAACTTCCCTCTAGCTATATAGACTGGGTTGAGGGTTAATTAAGTCACAATTCATGCAGTTGTTTGCAACGTGTGAGTAGATTCAGCAGCTATTTTAGTATTAGGGATTCATAGGTATTATAACAGGAGACCAACAATGGTTTAATTAACTAAACTGTTAGCATCATTTTGGACCCCACATATGTAGTTAAGCTGCATTGCTAGAAAATTCTGGACATTAACATGGTCTGTGGCTCACTATATGAGCTTAGTTCTGCTCCTCTGCACATGCCTGTCCTTGTTTCTCCTCTCAAATTTAGCCTGAATGGAACCATTTGCATCAACTACAGACAAGGAAATCAATGCAATAGTACATGTGTGAATGATGATTAAGGAATTACATATTTTATAAACAGAAGAGGCAGCAAGTGGATTCTCTGAAGGATATATTATTCTAGATAAAGGATCTGTCTGTGTTTGGAACATCTTGTTTTGGAAAGAACAAGAGCCACTAAATAATATTCTGTAAAAATGTTCTAGTGTTGGTTTGCATTTATATTAAAATATCATTTCTTTATGCAAAGTTCAAACATGATGTCTCACTTCTGTCCTCTGGAGCCATAAAATTAACATTGTTATTGTGGCCTTTGGCATTTCTTATTATATCCTTTAAGCCTAATCTTTTTAAAGAAATACTTTGTGGAACTTGGCAGATACATTCTGTAAAACTGTATCTAATAAAAGTCAATGACGTAGTTATTTGTAATAGGAGAAAATGAGACACGAGGAACGCGGTGCATACCCTTCCCCACCATTTGTTTCAAGGACACTTTTGATGTCTCATCAGAGGTGATACTGAAGCACCTATGTCCATATTCCCAACTTTGAGATAAGCCGCACTCATGTTTCTACATGTCTTACTCATTTCCGCCTGACTAAACGACTATAGTGGTTAATGAATTCATAGCCTCCATCAGGCATAGAAGTTGTAGGTCAGGTCAGGAGATCTCAAGGTAAAAAGCTGACTCTTCTTACATCTGTGCTTATCATTCTGTAAGACTGCACATATGCCAGTTTTCATCCCGACATGGAACAGTTAACACGTGTACAGGTACATGTAGATCCACCACAAAGTAGGAAGACCTCTAGAAGAAGGACAGAAATTAAAACTTCAGATCAAGCTTAACAGCTGGTTTGATATAGAAAAATCTGCAAGACCCTTCTTCTCAATGCAGATAAGGCTGAAAAGAAGAAATTATGGACTTTTCCATCCCAAGTCATTCTGAAGATCAAAGACTGAGGTATCTCCTCCCTTGACAATGTCCATATCAGCAATGAATCAGCCTTGGTGCATATGGAAAAAGATACTGTTTTTTTTTGCTGACCTTTATACACATGTGCATTGGGAGAAATCTTAATGCAGGATGAAGAGGCATTCTTTTTGATGTACAATTAAATAAATATATTTGGAGTTTAGTTATATTTTTCTGTTCTTTATGTCTTTAAGCCTGGATAATTTAAAACTAACCCAGAGTGTATTACGACTGGAAAATATTCTTGAAATGTATGATGAATCTAAATCATCATTGTCCATCTCAAACTGACAGAACTTCATCGGTAGCTGCAATAAGCACCAGGAAACACGAGTGCTGCACAGCCAGGCCAAGGTACTGCAGAAACCTGGGTGTTTAGCATCTAGGTTCATGTTCACATTCTACAAGTGAGGGCTATACAAGCTCTCTACAGAGACAGCTCTGGGGAACCACATCATCTCTCTCAGTTTAGACTAAATCCAGATCAGTATAATGGAATAGCACCTCTTTAAATGGCCTTTGCATTCTCCAAAATCTCAGATTTCACCCCCTCCCTCCCCACATATTTCAAACCCAAGAGTTTGAAAGAACAAATGGATGCATGTCAAACGGGCGCCTGAGTTCAGGAAAGTGTTGAAAGGTGGCCCAGTGAAATATGAATTCCCATCCCTGAGAAGTGCAGGTGAACCCCACATTGTAGGGAGAAGTGGGAGGCCTCTTCTTATCTGGAGCACTGTGCCAAAGACATAACAGTCCCGGGGAGATACCCACACCACCACACTGGGGTACGGGGACAGTATGAAGGGCAAAGGGATTCAGTTCCAGCATGGAGCAGAGACAGCAGGAGGCCAGATATTTTGGGTCCTTAGTGAGTCCATTTAGGGTACTTGGTAAGTTTTTTTCTGTTTTTCCTAAACTGAAACAAGCTCTCGGCACCTCTTGATCCAAAAGTCCTTAAGTTTGATCTACTCAGATGTGCTCCGAATATCTCCTCAAAGACACTTTAAACCCAGTGGCTGCACCAAGCCTCGTGAGGAAAATCAAATCACTGATCATTCAAAGTGAATTCTTCATCCACTCAAGATCACCAAGGCTTTTTCCCCTTCCATCTTGTCCATTCACTTTAATGTTTCATACAAAATAACTCCCATTTTCACCGCACACGACCGAGTGGGACTTCTAGGTTTTTTATGACTTCTTTTTAATCTTGTATTTTCAATAGGAAAGCCATTTTAATGGAGAACTGGGATTCTTCGCTAGCAGTGGATGAGAAGGAGTAGAGTGACCAGAGGAGCTGCGAGGATGGCAAAATAAGGAGCAAACAGATCCCATCCCAGATGCTCAGTCACTGGCAATAAATATAGTGACTCCAGCAGCCCTTTCCATGAGCAGTAAAGAAGCCTACTAAGAGCTCTATGGCAATTGCAGTAATTTATTTTTATTTAGGCAGTGGCAGTAGCACATATGGCACTTTGCATATGGTACAACTACATGATACAACTACAACCCAAACTATTAACCTGCACCAAGGCAGGAAGGGCAGCTGCCTCCTCTCCAGACTCAGAAAGATGAACTGATGAGGTGGTGTAAACCCTTACTAAACACAAAAGGCATGGCCAGCCCATCACATCAGGGGCTGCTGGGACAGCACTTTGCTCTGCCACTTGGTTTTATCCTGGAAGGGAGAGCAGTCCCATGTTGATGAGAGAAGAGTCTATTACAAAATATTTTGCAACAAAGAAAGACAACTTAAAATAATGTGCCACTTTTCAAAAATGGTGGGTCACTTAACTGGTGCTCTGCTGGGAAACTTAAGCCAGGTAATATCATGGGGTGATGAAAGGTGAACTGCAACAGTGTTATTTAGGCTAGTTTTCAGGATGCGTCTGTCTGTCTCTAGGCATCAACAATGGGAAGAATGTCTTGTTTCTCCAGAATAGTCAACATATTTTTCAGTTGTTTCCTCCTTAGTCTTGACTTTAGGCTCTCAGTACACAAGCACTATCCCTTCCTAACACCATCTGACAGCTGGACCTGCAGATAAAACGGGCCAGCTTTCTGCCAGATGTACAAAGGAAACAATAAAAGTGTCCTCATATCTGAATTTTCATGGAGAAAAAAACAGCCTCAAACTGAATGAAGATGAGCTGATAAGGAAGGAAGAAAAAAGTAATCCCAAGGGGTACACCAAACTGCATTACTTAAAATTACATTTCCTTAACATGAAAAAAAGAAAAAACATTCAGTTAATTCTCCTTTCTGACATCCCACTATTGATTGCAGACTAATTCTATATATGCAAATGAAGCAATTAAAATCCAGCATTCTTTGTAACCAGTCTTTTATTCTATTTTTCTAATAAGCCAAGCCTTTAAGATGGGCAAGAGGAGACGGATAGGAAAGATGAAGGAGGTTTATTTATCTCCTTGATGCTTCACTGAGGTATCTCAAACAAACTGAAATACAATGAGATACAACTATAAATCCTCAGTCATACCTCAAAGGAATCTGGTTTGAATTAGTTTAACAGTTCTTTTTCCATCCAGCTTTTACCTTTCTTTCAATTTGCTCTTTAGCCTTAAGTAATATAAAAATGCTGAACAAAATTGAGTCACAATGCTACTTTTTTTTCCAAGTACGTGGTGGGGCCAAATTTTGTCACTGTTTTGCTCTCTCCAAGAAACGAAATGATGAGATATATAACCACCAGAACACAGCACAGCACAACACAGCACAGGGCTGCACAACTGCATGAGAGTGGGAGCAAACCATCAGCGCCTTGCTAGGCAAAGTTTCTTTTTCTGGTAATGTCTGGAATGTTCTTGGTTCAATGCAGGGCAAGATATCGATGTATTAACCAGTCAAAAAGGGGAAAAAAAACAGAAGAGAGAAATGAAAGTGGGATCCGTTACAGTAGAAAGGACATTTTCAATCAAATGATAAAGTTATGACATCAATGCCAAAATAATTTTTTTTCTTTCAATTAATCTAAGTGAAAAATTGCAACACCTCATCAGTTTGTCATTTTCCCTTTAAAAAAGCCTAGTTCTACGAAACTCAGGTTTGCCAACTAGAAAATATATTATATGGAAGAGTGGAAGCAGCAGTCTGCATCACCTACTCTGACCTATGGATTAAGCTGAGCCTAGCTTCATGTGGCACCAGTGCCTGTAACCTTCAGATAGCTCCAGTTCTCATGGGTTTACTTAAACAAGGAGTTTGAAACAGTGTTTTGCAATTCTGCAGCATCTTTTGTCCCAACATGCCTCATAAATTAGACACCTTTTAATGAACTGTATCCTTGCTGGATGAAACGTGACATTAACACATACTATCATCTATGGTCTGGTTCCTTGTACCTTCTCAGGTCATTTATATTTGAAGGCAAAGAGCCAGCTAATCAGAAACATATTGAACATTTATATAAGCTGGGACAAGTGAGTCCCTTTGTTTTAATCATATGCAGCATAATGACACTGTATGCTGTGAATACGCTATATTCTTTTTGTGTTCCTTACTAAACCCAAGGCTGCCTGAAAAAACTAATGGAGCTTGTGTTAGTATTGTACAACATAGCACATTAAAGACAGAGAACATTGAAATGTGTATCCTATACAGACTGATTCATAGATGAAGTTCTCAAAAGCTAGCCTGGCAAATGCAACATCCTTTTAGTGTGTATTGTAAAAGGGCAATAAATTACAAGCATCAATATGGATAGTAGAAATCGGAGCCTGTGGGGCAATCTTGTGCTGAATTAAAACAAATATCTCCTTGACTACAGCTGAGGGACATAGCAGAGGCATCATATTTCATTTTAATAGACTGCAGAGAGGTTTGCCTGGGGAGAAATCAAAGTGACTTGATTATCCCATTGCGTTAACTAATATCGTATCACATTCAGACTCTGTCCTTAAACCAATTTAGAACACTACTGTAAGAGGCTTTCAAAAGGGAGAACCAGGTTAAAAAGTATACGGAAGAACTCCTCCACTTTCACCCTTTATCTTGTACTGTTACAAGCAAATGTCCAGGTAGTTCTTGGCTTTGTAGCAGAAAGTGTATGAGCACTAGAGTAAGGCATGATAGTGCAGGACCTGACGCCAGTAGCCTGAACTCAACCTAAATTCTTTTACTTAGGATCCTGTGATGACCTGGGTGCAGAGTTCAGCCAAGATTTTGTCCAAAACCCCGCACCACCTTTGACTAAAGCTCTCCACCACCTCCTCCCAATGCCTTTGCTTTCCATCTTCCGACTTTCCTTGCCCTCCAGCTAGAATTGCAAACCTGGAGAAGATGGGCTTATGCAACCTCATTGCTGTTTAACCGACCTGCTTGCTGCAAAGACAAACCACTCTGCCCAGTAGTTCTCAGGGGCTTGTGACCGAGATTCATGGCCTGCAGTGGTTTATGAATGATTCAAAAAGTGGTGCAAGCTGCACAGGCTGGGCTGATTTTTCCAGGGGCTTGACGGACCTGGACAGCAGGAGCCAAGGAGGTGCTCTGCTTGCCCTCTTCAGTTAGGAGGCCACTTGAAGCAGCCATCCACCGAGAAGCAGCTCATGGTGTCTTCAATGGAACTCTGCACATCTTTGAGTTTTGATGCACTTGTATAGAAAAGTTTGAGGAAGTGTTTTGTGTTTCAAAGAAACAGTAAAAAAGATACTGCTAAAAAAAATAGTGTTTGACAATCAGTTTGAGAGGAAGGAACGGCACTGTTAGGTGCTGATACTTCCCTCCAAGAAGGAGAAGAGAAATAACTAGAGGAAAGAGAAAGTTTGACACTCTCAGACACTGACATTTTTCATTCCCTGCAATTTAAAACTCAAAAAATGTGGGTTTTTTTCTAACAAATTAACATCTTCAACTTGTCTATTTTCTTCCCAAAAATTTTCGCTTAGATAACTTTCTTCCCAGACAGCTCGACCACTTTTGCCATCTGCAGCTGTCAAGGCCAACCATGTGGCTAGTCCTGTCTTTGAGGGAGCAGGAGGGAGCCAGGACGCAGGTGGTTCTTCTGTGCTACATCCTGTCAGCTCATGTACAAAAAACCCAGGATCTTCTCTCACCCTCTTTCTATACATCTATTTTGGTTCCTATGCAGCACCCATAACCATGACAACTGCCTGCCTGCCCAAGCTATCAGACATATGCAAAAGCTGTCTGGTTGTCTAGGCAGCAATATTTCCAAATTGGAGACCAGCTGAAGTAGAGCCTGAGTTGATCTCTCCAAATTACCCCGCACAATTGAGCTTGTTTAATGAGGAGGGTGAGTGGAAACAACCTTGTGCTTCATACTAACATTATCCCACTGCAACGCTAGTTCCTTACATCAAGAAGGAAGTCATAACCTAATGTCACAAGAAAGTGCTTCCAACAGTTTTCATGCAGGCTCAGCTCAGCTCATCACTACAACAAGGATCACTTATGGAATCTTCTTGCAAAACGTTTTTAAAAACAAGGGACCTGACCAGGTCCAAGGTCTCTAACAGTAACTGGAAAGCAATGTACCCTATATTGGTCTCATTCTGATCCGTAGCAATCAGAGAACGCCTTAAAGCACTTTGATCCTATCTTGTTACATGGCACTGAATAGTCCACAAAGCAGATCTTTCTTAGTTCAGCTCATTAGCAGAAACCGGACTTCACAAATCTGCAGAAGAGTCTCAGACTACCTCCCTACAGCACCAGGCATCTCCCCAGCTGGTGAAAACTCATCAAGGCCTTTTGGTTTTTTGTCTTCTATCACCCTCACTTTAGATGCACCCTGTTAGAATGCAGTAACCAATCTTTGTTAAGTCAATGTTAACTGTAACAGGACAGACCAAGGGCAACAAAATAAACTGAGAGAGGATGAGCTCAACCGAGAGGTGTATACTCTATATCTGTCCCACACTTCTCTTCCATCTATTCAACAAAGACAGGCTAAACTGACATACAGGCTTCCAAGATGAGTCTGTTCATTACACTGGCGCAGAGGGGAGAGGTACATGAGGAGGAAACCTGTCAGGGATGGATATATTGTACTTCTAGTATTGACACTGGAAGAAGTTAGAAATTCTACTTGCAAGCCTCAAACTGTATTGATAAATGACCTGGAGTTGCACTGCTGGATTTTTCTCAGTTAAGATTTGCTGGCACAGCCTGTGCTGCCAGGGAGGGCACTTCAGAAAATGCGATGGCGATCCATCAGTTTGGCACTGCCACAAATCTACCTCAAACCTGAGATACAACGTAGAAATACGGAATGGGCAAAGAGGCCAAGGCATGTGACGCAGTGCTGGGGACTACCTGTAGCATGGGTTTTGCTACGCTTGCACTTTAGGAGTAACAAGCTCTTTTCCACTTTGTTGTTGGGCTCATAACAGTTCCAAACATAGAAGCAGAGCCTCAGCTTTAAGTGCCCAGGGTCCTGGTGTTCTGCACTCTCTTAGGTCCCATTTATCTAATGGTGTTCATCCGTGCAGTGCTGATGCCTCAGAATTACAGTGCATTACTGAATTCTGCTGTTATAGGTGAAACTATTATTAAAGTTGTCTGACAAAGCCCATGATAACCCCCCTCTTTTCAGACACTTATAACTTTGCTAAGTTTTAACTGTTTGGCTGATAATTTCAACTGTTTCAAGATGAATTACCTAGAAACTTTCAGCCATGACAGCTCATAAATTTCCAGGGGGAAAAAAAATATCAGAAAAAAATATGTTAATTCTGGTGAAGTTTTCTTGCAGAAATATCCCTCATCCTTTGAAGTAAAGCTTTAGCTAAACTGATGATCTGTGAAAACGAGCAGTTCACACATGAGTACAGGGGAGATGTGCTGTAGTTCAAGAGCTGTTATTTCCTACTGATTCTGTCCAAACCGAATGCATTCCAGTGAAAAAATTCCTGGCAATTTCAACTCTGGATGGTTACAGGCTGTGCCAGGACTGCTCTGAATTGACAGCAGAGAGGTTTCTTTTCATCTTCTCTGCTGGATCCTGACAAAATGGAAGAGCTGGCCAATTTGAATACAAATGAGAGAAAGCTGGACCAGCAATGAGGAAGAGAGACAAAAGGAAATGCGGGAAATGAGGAAAGATAGATGTAAACTGGGACTGACTGGGCAGGGATTAAAAAAGGGAGCTACTAAGAATATTCAATTTCAGAGGGTAGAACAAAGAAAGAATTAGTAAGGAGACTGCTAGGAAGAAAGAAACCAGACCAAAAAGAAAGCAGGGCTGAGCTGGAAGGGAAGACCACTGACTCTCTTCAGTCTTTTTTCTATGAACTGGAACACTTCTCTGATAAGACACCGAAACAGCCCAGTCTCAATACACTGTACTGCCTGGGGGTTACACCATTCCTCCTCAAGTTCTGAGGTCTTTGTTCAAAACTCTGATCCACTGGGTATTTATTTACATGAAGTGGAAGCATGCAACGAAAAGTACTGGTTCTAGCACCCCAACTGCTGCTTTTTCACATGATCTGCTCAGAGATGCAAGTCTCAATGCTCTCAGTAGACAAGGGTCTACCCTACTCTAACAATGAGTCACTCAACAAGAACTCAACAATGTCAAATGCTTTTCCTTCAGCATTTTTGGTTTCATCAAGTCTTGCAAACTAACAAGGCCTGAATTCTCATCTATTCTGAGAACAGCCAATAGAAAATGAAGAAAAGGGCGTATTTTTTTTAAAAATTAATATTTATATCCATTCACCTTCAAGAAAGACACCCAGCCCTCATACAACGGAGGAAGAGCACAATCCACACATGGCTTGCCCCTCCCTGCAATCAAACCAGGACAGCTCAGGAAAACACACGTCAGTCCTGGCTAAAATACAGAACCATATCAGGGGAACATCATCAGAAACAGCTTTCTCCAATACAGCAGACTTTGCCATTCAGCCTCTTATACACTCTGTTCTCTAACACCCATAGATCTGAACTGCAGAAAACTCCTAGCTGAGCCTGATGTCATGTTTTCTGCATCTCCTTCTTCACTGGCTGCTTTCCTACACAATTAACTCACCAGGTGGATATTAGCAAGAGGAAGAAAAACAAACTAGGCTGTCATAAGCACCTTAAGTAGAGCAGGAAATCACTGGTGTCCTTAAGCTCAGCAACTTGCAGAATATTAATCACTGAGCCACAACTGAGACAAAACCATGATAAATATCTATAGAGCGAGGAAACTGCAGAAGATGCAAAGAGATGAGCAGTTGATTAACTTCACTTAGCCACGGGAAAAATCAAGTTTTCTAACATAGTGCTCAGATGGGATTGCCAGTATAGCTCCCAGTTGAGATTATATCCCCTTTTAAGCCCTTGACACAATACAAATAAAAGGTCTGGCACATGTATGAGGTCCCACAGGTTTCATGCTGAGGAGCTCTAACAAAACGGTTGGTATCAGGTACCAGAAAGCAGCCCTGTAGGCCACGGAACTCCATTCTACCTTCACCTAAGAAGAAGAAAGGTCTCCCACATGTCAGACTGAGGATGGATTTACAAGCGCTTTCGCATAGCTGTAGACTTTGTTGACGGTCCAAAACCGCCAGCCACCACTCTTGGCAAAGTGTGTGACATGGGCACAACAGGCACTTGCTGGGCACCCAGGAGTGTCCTGCACACCAGAGGCAGACAGGGCAGAGCTGGGAAAAGTCCCTCAGTGTAACCTTATGTTAAACAACAGGAAAACAACCTTCACCCATTTACAGAAGCTTATGTTGAAACGCCCTTTAGTAGCACTATAACCCCTGTTTTTTAATTTCCTTCCTTTTTTTTGTGTTCCAGTTCACAGGCAGCATCCTACAAAAGTGCATTTATAAGCACTTTTCCAATTTTCCAGTGGAATACTTACAGGGCTTTCACCATTTATAATTTGCTCCTCAATGTCATTTATAAATTACTTCCATTTAAAAAAACAACCTCACTATAATTGGACTTCTAGCTATTAAAAATGGCTGTTCCAAAAAAACAGGAAAATTACTAGAGAGAAAGTACCCTCCTAGTTCACACTGTCCAGTTCCTGGCAGTATCTCATCATCCCTCTCACAAGTCCATCAAGATTCACTTTTAAGTGAGTTATTGGTTTGGATTCACTGCCAGGCAGGGACCATTTGTTCTTGTGCCAGCTTTGGCCTTCAGCATAAACACTGCTGTTATTTACCCCCTGGTGTTAATTTATACAGTAATTATAATGCATTTTCATCTCCCAATTTGCTGGAGACTAAACAAATCAGTTGAATGCAGATTATACAAAAAGACCTCCTCTGAACTTGCTCTGCTCAATCTTTTTTAATGCACAAGTTAGACTGGGTCTCCATGACGATTTCTTCAGCATTTCAGTATGCCCTTAGCTGTCTAGGGGTAATCTTTGCCCATTACAACTTGCGTAGTGGTCATCTGGCATTTTCTGAGTCGCATTTCACAAATGGTGCCCAGTTGCCTGATATAAACAATACAGCCAAAGTTTAGATTGTTGTTTCCAGCAAATGTTATTAACTCAAGGGTGCAAATTTTTCTTATAAGGCCAAATTATCTAATATCTGCCTAATACAACCACGTTTTGTGTAAGTCACGCTTCTGCAACTCCATTGTCCCAGAATTACCCTGTTCTTCCTATACAGCATTCCAGCTGCCCAGTGTAGTGACAGCATCTCCCAGTTAGGGCTTCACCACAGGTTTCCCCCATTCAAACTTCAGCACCTTTGCAGCCAGATCAGATCCATCCTTGCAGCAAAACCTGTTGCCATCTCCACTGCAAGGATCCTCAGTCCCTCTGTAATCTCCTCTTCTACTAATCCTGCTCTTCCTGCAGACTAGCAATCATACGATAGCAAACTCTTTACTGAAATGCAGCTAAAACAGATTTACTGCATTTGCCCTATTCTAGAAAGTCAGTTATTTTATGAAAAACAGCAACAGAGTAACCTGCACAACCTACCTTAATTAAACACAGTTAACGTTTTATCTCATTAGCTCTATAGTTTTAAAGGATTCTCCCTTTCTGGGGAACTTAGAAGTCAAAAGGACAAGCCTGTATATGCCCGTAAGACTTATTTTGGTTATTTTTAAGACAAAATTCCTCAGTATGAAGTACATCTCCACGCAGTTTTTGTGAAACTGTATGTCAACATACTCGTAATTTGGTATGTTAGATCCTTCAGCTGTTTTTTCCTTAGATGCAGTGGCTTCATTCTTCTTCCCACATATTGGCCTTCTTCATCCTCTCTGGCCAACACCTGCCCTGTTACTCAATGAAGAGCACTCTTCCTTCTCTTCACATGTTTGGGGATTCCTCTAAGTCACCTTCAGCCTCTGCTGGCTCCTCATTGCAAGTCAGCTCCACCTCTCTCTCACTTTGGTTTTAGTAGCTAAAAAGCATGTTACTATTTGTTTTCCATTTATTTTCCGCCTTTTCCCTCTTGTTCTCTCTTTCCCCTCCCGTTTTCCTTTTCTAACTCCTTTTCATACTTGTAATTTTCATTTCTCCCCTGTGCTTTCTGACCAAAAAGCGATAGCTTTCTTTGCTGAATCATATTTTACATTCCTGTGGTCTTCCTGCATGCATCAAAAATCCTCTTTTTTTAGCTTTCTTGGTGTTTTGGTTTTGGTTTGTGTTTTTTTTTTTAATTAATTTATATTAATTCTAAAAGTTTTTTCCTCACTCACAAAAACAAAAAAATCCAAGCCACTTTTGCATTCAAGTCCTGAGCTCTACAGCCTAGTTTGCCTCTGTAACTAGTTTCCTTCACTTTTATGAAATAATAAGTCTTAGTTACAGTTGAATGTTTAGCCTTCCATTTAATTTAAATTTACTCAACTTATGATACCTCTCAGCTCAAGGTCGCTTTTTATGTCTAAGTCTTCTATAATACTCTAAATATTTTGCAAATCTGCATTGCTTTTTCTTAGTTTCGTAACTATTTCAAAAAGAAATTAATGAATTATCACATCCTGGTATATCTAGGCCCAGCATTAGTAGCACTATTTGTTCTCCAGTATCTATTCGGATAATGAACATGCCTCAAAATGGCACAATTTCTGACAGTTTTTATCTCAGCAATAATATGAATGAGATTTTTGAGTATCAAATATGCCTTAATACAATGGAACCCTTTTTTTTCACTTGTGATCGAGTTTAACCTAGGATAATTTAATCACAAAATTACAGCCAAATCTCATTAAAGCAGGCTGACTATATATCTCTGCACCTCCGCCTTCAGCAGAGCTCATTTGAAAAAAAATCACACAGTCCACATCCTGCTTATTCATACCATAAGAGGGAATTATTTTCCCCGTTAATTCCGATTAAAATAATTAAATTGTGCGTTCCATTGTGCCCTAGCAAAGTTGTGTATACAGTAGCATTATTGATGCCTCTGGCAGCTAACACTGGGAATCAAACAGTCCCACCAGGAGCAGAGGGAGATGTGCCCAACCCATGGTGTGTGCCAGAAATCCCTGCCTGCTCTTGCTGCTGATGGGAATTCACTTTGAGCTCAGGGCAAGGATGCCTGCTCCACGGCATGGCCACCTTATTGTGGAAGCAAAGCAATTCAGACTCCCCTCCCTCACAGCGTTATTAGATGCCCACTTCAGTCACACCGATATAAATCCAGACTGACTTGCACAGTGCTCCAATGAGCAATTCTCACTTTCCCCCAGTGAAAACAGAGTTAGGGTTGTCCTTTCCACCTTCCTAGGGACATGAAGAAAGGAGGCGCTGAGGCATCAGACTGCAACACACTGCTCACGTCTCTTCCGATGGGCAACTGCCAAACGGGGACAAATCCTTGCCCACATCCCTGCTGCCTTTTTCAGGTTTCCCATGTGTCCTAAACAGAGAAGTCCTGTCCCCAAAAGGGAAGCAGGGCATCTTCACAGAGCAGTCCCCGCTGCGTCAGTCACAGAATCACAGAATAACCAGGTTGGAAGAGACCCACCGTATCGTCAAGTCCCACCAATCCCTAAATCATGCTCCTCAGTACCTCATCCACCCTAACCTTAAACACCTCCAGGGTTGGCGACTCAACCACCTCCCTTGGCAGACTGTTCCAATGCCTAACCACCCTCTCCGTGAAGAATTTCTTCCTAATCTCAAGCCTAAATCTCCCCTGGCGGAGCTTGAGGCCATTCTCTCTCATCCTGTCCCCTGTCACTTGGGAGAAGAGGCCAGCACCCTCCTCTCCACAACCTTCCTTCAGGTAGTTGTAGAGAGTAATAAGGTCTCCCCTCAGCCTCCTCTTCTCCAGGCTGAACAACCCCAGCTCTCTCAGTCGCTCCTCATAAGGCCTGTTCTCCAGCCCCTTCACCAGCTTCGTTGCTCTTCTCTGGACTCGCTCCAGAGCCTCAACATCCTTCTTGTGGTGAGGGGCCCAGAACTGAACACAGGATTCGAGGTGCGGTCTCACCAGTGCCGAGTACAGAGGGAGAAGAACCTCCCTGGACCTGCTGGTCACACCGTTCCTGATACAAGCCAGGATGCCACTGGCCTTTTTGGCCACCTGGGCCACTGCTGGCTCATGTTCAGTCGGTTGTCAACCAACACCCCCATGTCCCTCTCCTCCTGGCAGCTCTCCAGCCAGGCTTCTCCTAGTTTGTACCTCTGCTTAGGGTTGTTGTGCCCCAAGTGCAGGACCCGGCATTTGGCCTTGTTAAACCTCCTGCCGTTGGTCTCAGCCCAGCAGTCCAGCCTGTTCAGATCCCTTTGGAGCCTCCCGACCCTCCAGCAGATCCACACTTCCACCCAGCTTGGTGTCGTCTACAAACTTGCTAAGGGAGGACTCAATGTCACCACAATGCTTTCACAGGAAAAGGAGTGGCTCTGGAGCTAAGGAGCAGGCAGTAACTGAGAGGAAGAGTGAAAAATCCTAAAGCAAAGTTAAAAACAGAGGCCACACAGCCAGCACCCAGAGTGGGTGCAAGGAAATACTCGTGACCTTCAGCCACAAATGGCGCAAAAGGGAAAAAGCCACATTCTCCTCTCTGACAAACTGGAGCCCAGCAGTCAAAAGTCAGGATGGTGACAACGGCTGCTACCCTAATGAGCTTGGAAAATATCTCCATCAGCTCAGAGCTGGAGATCTAGAAGCTCATTTAACTAGTAGTTTTTAAGACCAGATGCTCCTATGCTAGATGTACATGCATAACGGCACCAAAATCCAGCAGCCTGGAACAGCACAAACCAGAGAAAGTGCTTCCAGGAAAATCCAACAGATGTAATGTTGAGTTAAAAGAATACCATCATCACCAAAACAAAAAGCTGCCAAGGGATCTAACACAGCTAAGATGGAAATGCTGCCAGCATCCTTCCTTCTTGCAGGATTGCTGCAGGCTCTCCTCAGTTCTGTGACTGGCATCCCAACAATTTTATCCAGAGAAGAGAGTTAAGAAGTGAAGTGGCAGCTTCGGGGCATTTTAGTTAAGCACCTTCTACTAGTAGTTCCTGTGTGAGACAGACAGTTAATTAATGCACACTCATTGGGAAAAATCAGCTTTCTCCAACTCTCAAATTACTTGTTATCCTTTGCAAATGAGAGGGATTTTTCTTCCATTGGAAAAAAATATGACCCTTTCATACAAGTATCAAAAGGGAGGGTACTAGTAACCCCTGCCATTCCCAGCTTTGGTCACGGACCAAGACAAAGGACACACTCTTAGCATGCAAAGACAGTGAGCTAAATCACATACTTGTACCTGTATTCACTATACACCTGGAAACCTTCATTTTGCAGAGCTAAAATCACTGAACCAGTGCACTCCTACCAACAGGCTGGAACTTCCTACCTAAGTCTTGCAACGTTTTATGCTCATTGCTGGTCTCCTGAAAACATCCCCATTCTTAGTCACTACAGTACACTACATGCTCAGTTTGCTTCCTTACCGTATGCTGATACCTTTCCCTCTTAACACATCCCCTCTGACCTAACCATCAGCCCCGTAAACCGTTTCTGTTGCCCTTCTCTAAATTCCTTCTAATCTCTGACTCATAAAGGAAGATTTATTGGACTAAAGATACATTTTTAATAATGCCTCCTGCCCTGTAACTTCAGCTCTGAAGTTAACTTGGCCACCTTCTGTCCTGTTGGATTGTGGCTTGGAACAATCCACAACACTATGTCTGGTGGAATTTTGCTGAATAAACTCACAGTTGAAGAAATGTAAGGAAACATCTGTACAGAGAGAAGTTGGGTGACTGGGGGAAAATGCCATAGAGAGAGAACAGCGAGATGCTACTGCTGACCTTAATGACTTCTGCTGTGAATGTGCCCATAGTGATCTATACACAAACGTGGAAGCAATTACAAGCCATCAGTGTGTAACCCTTGCTCTCCCCTCCATTACAGGAACCAGTGGGAAGAAATTTCAAATTGTAATAAAAACTCACAGATGGTTTCTGGAGACCTTTTAATTAACACTGCAGTTTCCAAACCTAACAAGATAATATCCCTGGATTATTGCCGAGTAACAGCAACAAATGAGCTCCTTTTAAAGGAAGATCATTGGCAACGTCATCATCTTGTTCTGAAATATGATTGCAAATTAAGTGGCAACGTTTTTATTATCAATGATTACAGGATCATCTCACAGCTTCTGGAATGTCTCGGAGGAGGGCTGGTGCACGCTAAGGGAAGTGACATATGTACCAACACACTAGTCATTGAAACTTGGTAACGCAAGAAGAGCAAGTATTGTCCAAGACATGGAAATGCAGCTTGGATAGCACTGGACAACAGTCAACTGTACGAGCCCCTAGACCACACTTTGCTGGCAGCAAACATTTCTTAGCAGAGAGAGAGAGAGAGAGACTTGTGTTTCTCCAGTCCAAGCCAGTCTGTCCAGACAATTTCAGTACTTGCAATAATGACTAATAGCAATTGTCACCAGTGACTAATGATATGGCCTGTATACAGACACTAGTAAAGAGGAGATTTATTAGAGCGGTATTAAGTTGGACAGAGAGGAATGGAGACACAGAGGTGATAGGTTTTGCATCACATCACCTATTTTCCCTTACTTAAGTCTTCTCTACTTCTCCTGTCAACGTGTCTTTCCCTTCACTTTTTTTTCCGCCTCATGGGAAAAAGTCATATTATGAAGCAGAAAGACAAAACCATTAAGACAAATGCAAACATCCAAAACTTATTGGGAGAGGGAGTTTTTTTTATTGTTGCTTTTTTTAATCGTACCCAGATTGCTCCTTCAAATCAACCAGGACTTTCAACAAGGTAATAGCTTCAGTCTATATCTGAGCGCTCTATTAAAACTGCTGTGCCTCTCTCTTTTTTTATTCACATAAAGGCTGATACTGCAATACAAAAGACGTTTAAGTAGCATAATGCGGAAAGAGGCCCGTACGCTTCGGAGACAGTGAAGACCAATTATTACCTCTTTCTTTGATTCCTGGCTTCCTCACTAAGTTTTAGGGGTCTTTGCAGATGGCTCTGAATCCTTCTGTTGGAATACTTACACACCACCTTATTACAGCAGGTCGCTCTGCTGCTGCACTTGTTTCATTAGGTCTGATCTTGACAACACATTTGCATTTGCACTGTAACGCCATCTAAAGAATTCCATACTTTCATTCTACTCTGTGGTCCTCAGTCAGCTTCCATAACCAGGAAGCCACGTCAGCTGAATCTTACAAACCACCTCCAAAGTCACCTGCAAAGACCCCTGAAGTTTAGCAGGGAGGCCAAGAATCAAAAATGTACGTAAATCCTCCAAGGAGGGAAACTTCACAACCTTCCTGGGAAACCTGTTTCTGTTTTCAGTCACCATCAAAACAGAAAAGAGTTTCCTAATGTTCAGACAGAATCTTGTGTTTCAGCTTGTGCCCACTGCCGCTAGCCCTGGAGCCAGATGAAAAACACAACTCTAACAAAAATGCTTTCCAGGCCTGCAGGCCAATGCCCTCACTATACATGATAATGAGAGAAAAGATTTTTATGAAACGTGAAGCAGAAACCAATTGTTAAGGCAGGACACTGATAAATTTTCATCGGGTCTTCCACAGACACCCCATGTGCCACTGGCGGACTTGTTACCAGCCTTGTTGTCAGAGACAGCTTTGCTGATACTGCATCACTGTGGTTTTGAGGGATAATACTTGGAGGTTACTGAAATAAAGAAGGTTCATTCAAGGTTTCATTTTCTACCTCTTTGCTCCTAGACCCTTTTGAACTCAAGGCCCACTTCTGACAGGGGTCCATCTAGATGAGTTCCTTATTGCTGGCATGGAGCAGTACTGGATGTACCAGTGAAGAGTGCAGGAATACAGCCCACAGCCCTATATCTCCAGCAGTCTACGACATCCTTGTCTTAAACAGCCATCACATATTATGCGAAGAATATTCTATTTCTGTTTTAAGCTTACTAATGTTCTTCTGGAAAATGTTGACAGGGAAGTTCAGAGAATGAGGTTCATGTTCTTCTGAAAGTGGCTGTGGGGCTACGTTTCCAAGGACTCGCATCTCCAGGCTTGAACCTTTCTCCTTGTTCTCTTTCTTTCTTTAAAAAGACATATATGACACTTTCACTGACGCTAGGACCTGCTTTGTCCCACCGTATGCCTGCATCTAATCAGTCTCCTATTTGTTCTGCTCTCTGACATCACGTGGAACTTTTCAGACACGTTCCAAACTGCTGTGAGAGTACAGGCAGTCACTCAGCATACACTATCCTCTTTAAAGCACAGAAGAAACCCCTCTAGTCCTGGCCCAGCTGCTTCATTAAAATACT
The DNA here is from genome assembly GCA_033459285.1 of Clamator glandarius. Classification (NCBI taxonomy): domain Eukaryota; kingdom Metazoa; phylum Chordata; class Aves; order Cuculiformes; family Cuculidae; genus Clamator; species Clamator glandarius. The sequence goes on along the minus strand of JAUNZM010000332.1, from coordinate 1,754,661 downwards.
GCTCCAGGTATTTATGACTCAACCAAGTTTAACAGAGGCCTCACAGCTTGTTTTCCACAGAAGATCCAACTGGCCAGTTCAGTAACTCCTTTTCTCTTGCAGCTACTTTCTCAAAGTAATCTGCAGGTATTCCAACACCAAAGGTAATGGAATGTCCTAAGCAGAAAAGGGACAGACAGACAGCTACTGAGACACTGTCGCTCTGGGCAATGAAGACCATCTTCAAAAAAAAAAAAAAAAATCCCCCAAACCAACAAACCAAATATATGAAAACAATTTAATTACAGAACTTCATTAGGAGTGTATATCTCAGTCAGTTGAGCCTGAAAAGGGCACAGTTATTGAATTGCTGAACGCAGAAAGCATTTAGGAACATATTTCTCCTCCTCATTTATTCACAGTAATCAAAAAACAGGTTAAATAAGTTCTCCTTTGCAGTCTTGACAATTATTTTCTGCTGACTTCACAGTCTCATACTAAACAACTATTCAACAGCTTTTATTACCTAGAAGCTAGAAAAGGAGGAAAAAAAGAAATAAAAAAAAAAGAAAACGTCTGATAGGGAATTCTAAAAAGGTACCTAATCAGGAAATAGCATCATTACAAATGCTTTCAAGCCAGAAAATATTGTAATAGGAGAAATAAAACCTGCAGATTTTTATTGGATTTGTGGATAATCCTCCTATTTACTGAAAGAATTGTTTCTAAATCTTTATTTTTCTCTGAATGTATATATTTGAGGAGTCAGACTATTGTTTCTGCCATGTATTAAGCTAATACATTAGCCGATTTGTCTAAATGAACAAGAATCATATGTAAGCCCACTTTTTCAAATATGTAAACCTCATTTGTCCCCTCAACATTACCGTTATGACAGCCAGAGTATTATAATTTACCTACCTAGCATGCACAGTGTTCTTCACTACCTAATTACCCATTCTGAGTATGTAAATTCATCTTTGTCCTAGTGAATGTGGATTTAGCTTTGTATAGCTGACAATGTAGTTCCACTGAGGCATTCCTCATTCCTTCCTTGAAAAATTTTTCAAACGAAAAGTGGTCAATATTTGCATTACAATCACAAGATTAGGGCAACTGGGGTGTTAGTTTTAAAAACTACAGTGCAGATTTGAGTGGTGAAAGCAAGCAAGCAAGCAGCTGTAGGAAGGCTTGCCTGCACTAGCAATCATTGCATCGTTGGCTTCATTATTAGAGGATTCTATTTGGATGGTCAAACTCTTAAGCACAGCCATCCGTTAGTGCTAGGGAAGATTAGACAGACAGATGGCTCCTACAGAGAGGCGAGTTAGAAAGATGCAGAGAAGGATATTTTCACCAGATGTATGCTGCCAAGTTTTGCAGGGCACAAGAGGTGCCCTGAGGTCTGGATCAAAAGCTAGTCCCCTAGGATCTTCTGGAGGAAAACAGTTGAGCAGAGGAGTAACTGGAAGTTTTGCTATTGAATTAAGAATGTGCTCATGTCCTTGATAACCAAGTTACTATACAAGGCCAGCCAGAGAAACATCCAGCAAGAACTGGGTGGATATGAAGGGCTCCTGACTCCAACTGCTAGGAACATACGGGAGGAATTGCAGCAATGTCCACTGTGGCCTTCTCTTAAGAATGTTTTCAGTATAAACTCAAAGGATAAAGGCGAATGGAGAATCCATGCAATGCCAGTGACTTACAAATACACTTAAAAGGCCTTTGGTTGGCTTTTGCTTACCTTCTGGATGTTTCAAAGACGTTCAAGAGTTGCAAGAGGGGAAGTATATTGTTGATAATTACATCAATGCATTGTTCACCGAAACTGAGAAACTGTTAACCACAAAACATTTTACAATGTGAAGTGGCACTACTTGAGCGCAGATTATAACCAAGAATTTGAACATATGAGTGCTGACTACAGGCACAGAGAAGAGGGATTCTTGTGAAAGTAAAGATAAATAAAAGGACGTGATGACCTAAAAAGTGCATAGTGCAGACTCTCTTACAGGGTTTTTGGAAAAATGTATGTCGTTATTCAGTTTCTTCTCTGACAGTTGTGCAGCCAAGGCTTGTGCTGCAGAGTGCAGAGGTCATCACAGCCTCCTCTTGCTGCAGCCACCTCTCCCACTGCTGCAGAGAATAATGTGTTGGATTTTTTTTTCAGGGGAGACCTGAGGATGGAGATGACCTAATAGCGTGACCTAGATTTCAATAGGGTCTACAGAAGACCAAACTAGCACAGGCACAGCTATGTCCCAAAGACTTCCACTATACAGTTGCCTTAGAGGAAACTTTGAAAAGATCTCTTTGTTATAGAAAATTTCTTTCGGACACTCTCCAAATGGATGTCAGGAAACAGTCCTAAATGACGAGCATAAAGCAGCTTTTGAAGTCTGTAAATAAAAGGGGAAAGAACTGCAGGGATGATGATTACTTTGAAATCCCACTGAAACCACAGGGAGCTGTAAGTATTTACAGCACCACTGGCAATGAAGTAACTAGGTGCCAGAACAGTGATTTAACTGAAAAATAAGATAGCTAGGTTCTGGGTTTATTCTCTCAGGTGGTGCCAGGTCAATTTATTCCACTTTGAAATCAAACAGTGATTTCCCAACTCCCCTGTACCATTCCAACTTGGCAGGCATGAAAACCAAGAGCCTCCTTTTGCTTTTTGTTTTTTTAATGAATAATAGAGGTATCCCAAATGGAAGCTGCCTCCAAATATTGCCGAGGCATATGCACACTTCTGTGGCAAATAGGTCAAACAGGGCCAGGATGGCTGGACTCAGAGAGAAACACAGCTAGATCTGGAGCAATGTCAACCTTGGAAGGCATCAGGTGTGAGGCTCATGTGAGCTCATCTCTTTTCACAGTACTAACATCCTGACAGGAAAAGGACATGTGAAGGAGAAAATCTTTTGAGGTAAAAAACAAAGCAAAAAACCCCTCATGCTGACATGTAGTCACTCTTATCTATTCAAGCTCTTACCCAGTGCCCTCAACATAGCATCCGAGTACCTGTCAATCACCAGCGGACTTATCTCCACACCGTCTCTGCGGGAGCAGGAAAAAAAAAAAAAATCTTATCTCCACCATATAGATGAGCAGTTGAGGCAGAGAAATTAAGGGCTTGATCCAGGTACCTAAACATAAGTTTCTAGTGCCACCTAGGGTGCCCTGGGGCACGCAAGACATGCACAGGGCTGGCAGGTGGGACAAAGCACCCTAGGGAGATCCATGGTCTTCCTGGGGGCAGGCAGGATACACTCCCACATTGCAGAGGGTGATTAATGTCTAGGTTTAGGCAACTGAATTGGTAGGCTGGTATTATTACTACAGTTAAGTTTCATGTACCTGGCACTTACAAAATAACTACTGGTGTCAAGAATCTGTGTATTGTCTTTTTCCTGGCTGAGTATGAACCCACATCCATATCCATCTTCCAGTTATTATCAAGATCTCACCTATTAAATGCAGAGTTATTTTCTGTCAAACTCAATATAAACATTCATACTGTAATACAAGGAGACAGAACCAGTATCAGAGTGGCCTTCCTCCACCAACCATGTCCACAGGCCCAGATTTCATGCTGAAAGGTGAATCTACCTCCTCCTTGTGGCAGTATTTACACAAAGACACTTTCATTTTAGCTCATGCCAAAACTCTGATGATGATTTAGAAGCTCATAATGAGCTTACTGAGGAAGAATGAAAGGATAGTCAAGGTCAGAGCCCCTACAGGAGTGCTATCAGTCTTGACATGTACAGTAAATAAGATTCTCAAACAGCTGCCAATAAAATAATATAGAAATAAGCTGTATGCAGAGAAGCTCTGCTGGCCTTGCTGCAGGCTGTTATTTTGGTGCATTAGGCTGAGGACAGATTTGCAAAACCACTCGAGCAATTCGGACATTTGGTTCCCCTTTGAAACAGCTCAGTGAAAGAGGTGGTGGCAAAGCACCAGCCTGGCAGGTGTGGTTGCTAGAGCAGCTTCCTGCAGTGCAATCTGCACCCACACGAGCATCTCTTCTCTGCCACTTGCCCCCATTGGTTTGGACTGTGTGCATACACCTTGCAGGTCTACCTTCCAGCTGCTACCCAGAAACATAGGTTTAACCAAACAACCCCCACGGGATGAGGCTGGTTTCAATACTCTCATCTGGCCTCTCTCCAAAGATAAAGGACACACCTGAGACTCAATTCTTTCCACAGTCACACCAGGTACTCTCCATTGTATTCACAGCTGCAACAGTGAGCAGAATCTGATCCATGTCTTAATTTACTTAAGTCTCCCAAATACCTGAAAGAGGAGAATTATTTTTACATGATTTTTTTTTTTAAATACGTGCGATCTGATTAGCACAATCCTGGCAATGCAGAGAGTGAAAAATGAACAGAATAGGTGAAAAAAGATAGTTTTGAAGGAGGAAATTGATTTCCTTCCATCCCTCCAAATCTGAATAATAAACTTTCACAAAGAACTTATTTGCAAGAAACTCCTGGAGATGTAAGAAACTGTAATTAAAAAAAAATTCAATAAATCATTTCTCATAGCTCCTTCCAAAAACAGAGGTTGAGACATTTACACTTGGAATCCAGTGGCCAAGACTTTCACAGGAGAGCACAAAAATTTGCAAAGCCACATTAAATTAGCCAGTGTCATGCAAGAAACTTGAGGCTATGGGAATCCGAGCCTTTATCTGCCTTTGCCACTAAGGAGTTACAAACCAATGAGATGTGTGACCAACAGGCACCTTTCCCTTTTCTACACCTCTATTTTCCTGTGCAATGAAGTGGATAATTCCTATTCCTGGAAACCACCCTGAGCTTTCTGGTAGAAAAGCAGGTCTTTGCTTGAGAGAAAGACATGATGATTTCCAGTTTCCAAAATGGGCACTATTTCTAAGAGATTACCATTTACTCACTAAAATCCTAAAACAAAGAATTTTTTTTTCCTGGTGACTGGAAGAAGGGTAAAGTGCCTATTTTTAAAAAGGGCAGAAAAGACGACCCTGGAACTACCAACTTGTCAGCCTCACCTCTTTGCCTGCATATTACATCAGCATATTACAAGTGCTTCTTTACAGAGTACTGCTGCAATCCTCAGCTTCTCAGGAGCCATTCCCAATTCTCCACCTGCCGTCTTACGAAGCCAACATTGTAAACAGCCCCAGCTCCTTGGGTAGCTGAAAAAGAGATACCTGAGGAGCCCTGAGCAACTGCACTCGAAATATAGTATTGCCTGCTCCCATTATCCTCAATGAAGACTGCTAGGGACATAAATGCTGAGAGGCCAGAAAAGAAGTGAAATGGGAAGAGGAGAGGAAGAAGCAAGCCCTGCCTACACAGCACACATCTTTCAAAGCAAACCAGTTTGCTTAAACATAAGGTACTCCACAAACAAGTTGTGCTGCTGATGATGCACCAGCTCCCTAAATATTCAGAGTGATACAAAAGAAAGCCTGTGATTAAGGCAAAGAATTAGGATCAGGAAAACCAGAAGGCCTAATCCAGTTTTCACTCATGACCATGGGCACGTCACATCACTCCTCTATGCTTAGTTTACATAATTACATGATTAAGTTTCCTAGCATGAGTGGACTATTATCTGAGTGTGGAAGAGTCCAGGAGCAATTCACAGGCAAGCGATAACAGATTCTTTTTTGGGGACCACACCACTGGCCTCTACAGCCCCAAGTAAGTCAATCCCTCCCACTGCCAATGACCCAGACACTCTCAGATCAGCACATCCCTGAAGGATGCCCAAACAATATCCTGCCAAGCCTCTGTTAGGATGCAGGCAGGCACTAAAAAAAGACAAAGAATCACAGAATAACCAGGTTGGAAGAGACCCACTGGATGATCGAGTCCAACCATTCCCACCAGTCCCTAAATCATGCCCCTAAGTACCTCATCCACCCTCACCTTAAACACCTCCAGGGAAGGTGACTCAACCACCTCCCTGGGCAGACCGTTCCATTGCCTAATGACCCTTTCAGTGAAGAATTTTTTCCTTATGTCGAGCCTGAATCTCCCCTGGAGGACCTTGAGGCCATTCCCTCTCGTCCTGTCCCCTGTCACTTGGGAGAAGAGGCCAGCACCCTCCTCTCCACAACCTTCCTTCAGGTAGTTGTAGAGAGTAATAAGGTCTCCCCTCAGCCTCCTCTTCTCCAGGCTAAACACCCCCAGCTCTCCCAGTCGCTCCTCATAAGGCCTGTTCTCCAGCCCCTTCACCAGCTTCGTTGCTCTTCTCTGGACTCGCTCCAGAGCCTCAACATCCTTCTTGTGGTGAGGGGCCCAGAACTGAACACAGGATTCGAGGTGCGGTCTCACCAGGGCTGAGTACAGGGGGAGAAGAACCTCCCTGGATCTGCTGGTCACACCGTTTCTGATACAAGCCAAGATGCAATTGGCCTTTTTGGCCACCTGGGCCACTGCTGGCTCATGATCAGTCGGTTGTCAACCAACACCCCCAGGGCCCTGTCCTCCTGGCAGCTTTCCAGCCAGGTTTCTCCTAGTTTGTACCTCTGCTTAGGGTTGTTGTGCCCCAAGTGCAGGACCCGGCATTTGGCCTTGTTAAACCTCATGCCGTTGGTCTCAGCCCAGCGATCCAGCCTGTTCAGATCCCTTTGGAGCCTCCCGACCCTCCAGCAGATCCACACTTCCTGAGCTTCACTCAGGACAATATGGCCAGTACGGCTCCCTTCCAGGGAGGCAAGGAAGAAAAGGAAGGGTTTTGCACAGTCAAAATGCCCACAGCAGCAATAAGAGGTGCATGAGAATGGAAGTTACTCTGGATAAGACAGTACAAGAGCTATGAGTCTTTTCCTTCTGAGAACTTGGAAAGCAATGACCAGCATTATAAATCCCAACTGGAGCTGGCTAGTTGCTCACCTGCACAGCACCCTTCTCCTAAGCTGGCTGGATCCCTGTCAATTGTCCTTCCTCCAGTCAGTCTGCTCCGCTGTACAGGAAAACAAGGGTGTCTCAGCAGCCATCTGCCTGACACGGGAACAGGTACTGTGCAGAAGAGAGTGGGCTGCAACAAAAAACTGGTACCCCCAGCTGAAGATGGTGGCCATTCTCCTTGGCAATGAGTACAGTCCAAAAGTCAAAATCCATTAGCTGCCCCAGTTCTACCAACAGTAGTTTCCTAGTATCAGTAGGAGAAAGAGGGGAACCTCTTCGCAGTGCTCATGAATCAATTAGAGCAATATGGGACACTCTGGTGACTCCTCAACCTACAAGGAGCATGAAATAAGTCACTTCAAAAGGCACATGATTTCTGGCATGAGTGCATAAACTTTAAACATTGCAGCACAGATCCAAAGAACTGCCCTTCTTGACCCCTGCTTGCTTTGGAGAGATTCCTGCTGGGGGAAGCAATAGCCCAGCACGGACGCTGTGCTTGGGGGAATGTCAGAATTAGGCTGAATCTTGTTCTGTATCTCACTTTGCACATGCCTAGAAAGTTGGATGTTTTCTAAGTGCCTTCTCACCTAACTGCCTTGTTCAAAATCCCTGGGATTCTATGTTCCTCCCTTCTATTTCATGTCTATGATGATATAATGGTAGAAAAGCCTATGCAGGAGATTTGTGCCAATTTCTATCTCGGAGGCTTTAGACAAAAGCAGAATATCTAGCTGCAGTTAATTCCTCTGCAGTGCTCCAGGCAGCATCTGCGAGTTGTTAAAGCGTGCATGTATGCATTCAGCTCCCAAGTTTCATTATCAATAATGCATTTGATGTGCAGCCTTCAGAGCTGTCCAAGGAAGCTTCTTATATAAAGAAAAGCCAATCCTTTGGTCTACTCAGAAGGAAAGCAGCAAGGAGATACGAAGACTTACCATCTTCGTGCCATGTCTTATTCATGTCAAGAGGGTGTTCATAGTTTGGAAAGCTTTTAGCACGGGGCTGGTGCCTAGGTATGTATTTGGAGGATTTGAAAGCACATTGCAAATATTAAAATAGTTTCAGCTTTCTGGGATTAAGTTAACTTGCAAAAAAAAACCAAAACAAAACAAAAAAAAAAAGTCCAAACCACAGCTTCTCTGCACCTCAGAGGTGGCAGGGTACTCCATCACAGTCTCTCTACTGCCTTCTTGATGGCTGAGATGTCATACCATCAAATTAACCTGTAACTCTCTGCATGTGAGGAATTATTGATTTCAGAGAGGGACAACTAATTTAATTCCATTAAAAAGTTTCAGGGTTTGACAGAATTTTCTGCAGAAGAGTAGCCACCTCTGCACAACAAAGGATGAAATCTGTAGCGCATGAGCAGTGAAGGAGGTCCTCTTGCTAAACAAGCAAAAGCTGTAGGGGAGGCCATAGGTTTAAGTCCACATGGCATCCACCAAGATCCATCTTTTGGTCTGGATATGTTGTCTGCAACAAAATGATGTTAAGATTAATAAAAAGCAGTTAAAGAAAAGGAAGACAGCAAAAAGGTAAGTAGAAGAAGCCATTGGAAGGCATAACTGAAGAACAGCAAAACTGCAAGCAAGTGAATTAGTCACAGATGACCAAGTGCACAACCTAATTGCAGTCAGAAAGAAGATTATAAAGGGACTAATGGGTAGCCCTGCAACCATAATTACTTGGTTTTCTTGTCCTATGACAAGTCCACATACAACAGCTGGTACAGCAGAGGAAATTTCATTTAAGCTTGGAAAATAAGGGCCAGACTTCAAGTACAAACTCTACTCAGAATCATCCCACCTGGCCTCAGCCTCTAGCAAAGCAAAGATTTCCTCCTGCTATTCACAACACAGAAGAGGCCATGACTTGACTACCAGAATTTTCAAAATCTCCCATTTTCTCATCCTCCTTCATCCATCACTGTGCCCCCTACTTTCATGACCACTGCACCATCTTGTAGGACAGGTGGCCATTAGCCATGGGTAGGCTGGTCACATAGCTATTCCCCCTTTAAAATGGTTCTGGGCTCATGGGCCAGTTGGAATCACCAACATCACAAAACAGGGACATGAAAGCACATGCTGTACTGTGCTTGTAACATGGCACAGAAGAGCACTCCAGGGTGGGACATGGTGGCTGCTGCGAGGCAGGGCCATGAGCCCCTGGGCCAGGGACACCTTCCTCCAGTGAGCTTTGTGTGCACATTATACCTTAAGTTAACACGAACATGTAAAGAATGCAACCTGCATTTGCAGAGGTGTAGGGTGTTGGCTAAAATGACTTGCTCTGCAGAGGATTTCAGATGTTCCTTAAACCAACCTACTCTACAGAGGGCATGGGTTAAAATGAAGTTTTGATTGTAATGACAATGATGTCCCACCATTGTTATGCCAACAGTTCCTAAAGAACCTGCATGTCGCCAGGGTGCTGGGTGGTAGCATCTCAAAACCCCATGGGTTCCATCCTAGAGCCTCCTGTATCATTCCAGAGGAAAAAACTAACAAAGTTTTATAGCAGAATATTTTTAAGAAACTGTTTATGTCCAGATTCTACCCAGTGTTTTTCATTCATAAATTACAAGTCTGATAATATAATCTGATACCCCAATACTGAAAACCCAGCAGATCTAAAAAACGCAGCCATTTCCCCTCGGGGCTAAAATTTTCAGCCTTTCATGAGGGCCAGAAATATTTTTTAAAACAAACTCAGCCTCTGTGTCAGCAGACGCAGTGCACTGGGAAAGCAGCCGTTGAGGCACTTTCAGTCACCCTCTAAGCCACCGTCACAAGGCCAGAACTGGGCTGTACATGCCGGCTGAGGCTGAGAAGACAGACCTTGCGGGGCATCTACGGTGCATCTCGTATCATAAGGCCAGACACAAGGACTGGGCATGGTTCAGGAGGGCCTGGAGCAGGTCCAGAGTCACATGCTGCCTGCCCGCTCGGCTGCTGGGATGCCTTCGGGCAGTGCTGCTGGCAAGGTGCCTCTCCGCTCGTGCACAGATTGCAGGCTCCTTGGCACAAGCACACCAGCCATCCCACGCACTCTGCGGAGCCGAGCACGCAGTCAGCAGGCAACACATCACAGCAGTGATTGGCTGCCAGTAGTACAAAAAGATCCCCTATACTCTGCGTGCAGCAAGAGGATGGGTAGATATGGGGCTTTCCTTGCAGTGAGGAGTGGCATTTCCAGAAGAGGTGACTAAAAGTGGCTGGTAATCCCCAGGGCCTGCATCCCTGCAGCAAGGGATGCTGGGGAGCCAGATTCAGCAAAGCGTCAAAGTGCAATTCGCTTAACTGTATCTTATATAAGAACATTTTAGCTCCTCAGCAAGGTTCGTAACTCCCGCCAAGCACATTTTCTCCAGCAATTTAAGGAGGCTCCAGTGAGACATTGTGCCATATAACTATAGGTGCTGGATGCCAGCCCTGTCTCTTGGGACTCATGGGAACTAAAATCTATGGGACCTGAAATCAGTTGCCATGATGCAGAGACTTCAAGAAAATTGATTTTGATCTGCAAGTGCAAAGGACAGCGCCCTTTCATAGCAAAGCATGAATAGTTCAGGCTCCCACTCAGGCTCTTCCATTAATGTGTACTGCATTCCCCATGAATTCAGCCAGTCTGGCTTGAAAAAGGCCAGGTATTTTGAACCTCTCTTCCTTTCCTCTGGAAAACTACACTGCAATCTAACAATGCTCCCCATCTAAAAAAATTTCTACCACTTGGCTCTCAGTTATAAACACAAGCACACAGTCGGTAAGGTTTCTTCCTTGGGTTTCTTAGCCTATGACTGTCTTATCTCCTGTTTTCGCCTCCAGTGCCATTAGTCACTGTTCGGCAAAGGCACACCATTCACTAGTTTTATCCATTTTATATTTGAGTTTGGTGTTATCAGAAAGGAGATCTGAATCACTTCATTAACACATACCTGACCTCAACCAAACATGTCCTCACTCAAAATTTTCCTCTTTTCTTCTCCTATTAAGAGTTCTGGACAAGGAAGGATAATATTTGTCCACACTCCGCTACAAAATAAAATGTCAATAGTAGTCCCAGCTGTCACCCTTGATATCCTGGAGCTTTGTCTATGTTTCACTTGTGGAGACAGACAATGGCACTATCTATGGAGAAAAAAAACCACTGGACAAATAGCATTAAAGCAAGTAAAGTTTGGAGAGTGAGGAAAAACAAAACAGCTACTGGCCACTCCTGCGTCCCCTAGCCAGCTACAATTACCTCTCCAGACCAACATTTTACAGGCAGCTTTTGGTTCTTGTTTACTGGGATGAGCACTCAAATCACACATCACCTCTGCTAACCAGGGACTTCCCTCCATGCTGTCCTTCCTCAGTCTAGATTCCTAGAGTTTCCTTCCAAAATCCAACACTATATTGCTATCGAGTGTTCCGCTCTAACCTCATCATTTCCACTGGAGTGGTTAATTGATCACAAAACACACAGGAGAAAAACGGACAAGCTCTATGTAATGCTATTACTGCTAAGTACGTGCTCCAAAGACTCTTAGCTACCTGCTTATCTAAAGTTAAACCTGCACCTTTGGCCTCAAGGAAATAAGGAATACTGTGCAGAAGATGGCAACCACAACTGATTCATCTCTGCAATTTCTACTCTTGCCCTCCTTACAATTTACAGCAACACCTCCCCAGCAGTGTTTCACCCCCCTGCATCTTCCACACTTCAGTGAAATCATGTGGGATCAAAAAGCTCAACCTAAATCTAAACATTTTGTTCCGATTTTATTATGAACAGTAAAGCAATATTAAACACAATGAAGTTCTTCCAAAATGGGAATTTGTAACATTTCTTTGGGGAAGCATCAAAATGAGATGAGTCAGCACCCCTGGAGCATCTTTCTCCGATTTTCTTCCAAAATGAAATTTCAGCAAAAGATCATAGGGCATCCCAATGATGCTGACAAACCACAGCTCAGAAAGGGAAGTGTCCCACCCCCTGCTGCTTCAGCTGGTATTAGGTGGAACAGAACATAACACATTCCTAAATATCCAGTACAACCAAGTCTAAGAGAAGGCACTTCTTATTGAAGCATGCTTCTTTATAATCGGCACTGCTATCGGACAAGAACAGCCAGCTAACAAAACTGCATTAGGTCCTGCTGTTACTGATTTTTGTCCTCTGAACAGTCTGTTGCTTGAATAGGCAAAAGCTAAATCTGACCTAACTCATCCCAGACATCAATACAAGGTACAGAGCAGCAGCCTCCTCATGGGAGCCCTGTTAGGCAAGTTCAGGAAATACAGGTCTCTCAACAGGCTGCCAGATGGGAAACCTGCCTCAGAAAAGCCACAGTATTGCCCTGTTCCAGCTCTCCTCATCTGATGAGCAGCCCAGGTAATCCTGCCAAGTGAGACCATACCCATTTTTAGCTCTTACAACACCCCGAACCCCTGAGCTGGTGTGGGCCAGCACTGCTCCTACCCGACTGGCACCAGTCAACACGGGACCGGGGAGCTCCCTCTGCCAGGGTAAAAGGAAAGCTGGACCACTGAAGAGCTCCTGAGAGCCAGGCAGAGCAATGTGGGTAGCAGCACCTACACAACTGAAAAGGGATCACTTTGCTATTGATACCCATGTTTACAAGTTTCCAAGCTACAAGTGAGGCATGCCAGCATACTCATCAGGAGCTGTATTTTAGGAACATTAGTTGCAAGGCAGGAATCTACTCCCATGGGCTGGCTGTCCTCAGCACAGCTGCTTTCCTGAGCATCCATTTTATTCTCTCCATATTTATGAATAAGCCAGGGGACAGGAAGCATTTTGCATCTCCCAGCTACGCCTTAATTCAGTGAGCCCCTTTAAACAGCCAGTGAATAGCACTACGTACTCTGGAGAGAAATTATAAGTACATTACATTGGGCTCCTGCTGTGTTTTGCCTTTGGAAACATTTCTCTCTCCACTGACCTGGCTCCCTAATGAGGCACGTAAACTGGGGAATCCCTCCAGCAAGCGTGCTTGCTTGCAAAGTTTGCAAAGGGAGACAACAAGGATACCTGCCTGACCTGTCTGTACTTCTGACCAAATTAACTAGCATCACTGCAGGTCAGAGAGGAATTAAGAAATAGCATTGCCAGGAGCAGGTTTAACACCCCAAGCCTATTAACAGAGGGAATGCAGTATTATTGATTCCAGCCCCTGACCTTGAAATGATGTAACTAAGAGTGCAGCAACCCTACAGAAGTAGTTGCAACATAGTTATAGCATTGCAAGCAGATTAAAAAATACAGTTTATATACATACTTCCCCAGATGCTTGTTTATTATTATGCAAGACATGTTTATTATGCAAAATGATAGAGCAGGAAAGAAAAGCAGAGGAAAAAGAAGATACAAAGACACATTTAGCTTTTAACATGATGGGTTTTTTCAATGTTGTTTAGATTTTTTTTATTGTGCATAATCATTCCCTTATTAGCAAGAATCTTTGAAGTGATACAAGCTCTAATTTCAGGATTTCAAACCCACAGTTTTATACTGTAAAACCATACCAACCTCTTGTAAGCGACCCATTTTTTTCTTCTGTATTCTGTATCTCTGCTAGGGCTTCTCAGTCTTTCCAATAAATTATGTATCATGATTTGCCATTTCAAAAATAATTAGAACTCCGAGTTAAACAACAAGGAATATCTGAGCGCAGTACATTTAAGAAGAGAAGTGTTATGCACTTGGGGCAAACCCAATCCCAGCTGTAACACCACTGAATTATACATATCATCGTATTGAGAGCTGCAATTTCAACATACTTGAAGGGACCAGGTGGGCCTGTGGAGGCTCTACAGCCCCATATGCATCTGCTCCAGCATAACCAGGTTTGCTTTTCAGGCAAAACACTTAGCAGGCACTTTCTCCCCCACATCCCTGTGGGGTAACAGAAAGAGAGAGAGCCAACTATAAAGAGAGAAGGAGCCAAAGAAAGAAACTCCACAGATAAAGGTCATACGGGAGCAGGAATTAATTTGGTGGTGCAACTATTAACTCCAGACAGAGAAAGGAGAGCATGTTCTGTGTCTTTGCCCCTTCTGATTAAGCTGTAAACTCACTAGAGCGCGACGTACCTCTTTATTGTGTGTTTTCCTCTCCTCTGCAACAACCAGCCTTCTCTCTCAGCTTCCCAGGCACTAAGACAGGACAAGCACCACCTGCTGCCCTTCATTCATTCCATGCATTTTTACTTTAGCATAAGATGGTAGCAGTGGATGCTCACGAGAGTCGTGTCAGACCCCAGGAACATGTGCTGATAAAAACCTTCATGTGCCATCAGGGGATTTCCTGCTGCTACGTTAAAAGAAGTCAATTGGGAACACACTAATGACTCTGCAAGCTCACTATAAAGACAGTGTTTTGCACCCTACTGTCTGCAAAGGCAGGTGCTCAGCCCAAGACCTGATTTTCTTGCCTACTAAGCACTAAACTCCCTGCAGACCTCAGATGTAGCAATAAGCTAGTTGGGGGGAAACAACCAAAAAATCCCAGGTATTTAGTGTAATTAAACAAAGCACAAAAGTCAAACATTTGCTTCCCAACCAAGGAGGCTTTGACATCCAATGCATTTAAGCCTCTGAAGCTGGCCACGGTTATATGGTTGGCTTTAAACCAGCAACCCAACTCCACACTGTCCCTCTCATCCCTATCTGAACAGAAGAGATGAAAAAACTCATTGCTAAAGGTATCAAGGTGGCTGAACACATCAGAGGGTCTTTCATGTTTCTGCAAAGACCCTTCTCACCAAGTTTGGCTTTAGAGGTCCTGAACTCAGCCCTGCTTCTGTCCTCATCAGCACTAGAAAGACATTTTCCCAAGGGCTGGTTATTCTAAACCCATTAATTCAAGACCCCATTGGCACAAACTCAGAAGGAGCTGGCACAAACCATCTGAGACCAGGTTGATAACAGCCTGTGGCTTGATCAAGAGCACAGTACGTCAAACCAAGGTCTCAACTGATGCGCATAGTATCACCAAAAAAAACCAAACAAAAAGAAAACAAGCCCACAGTGATGATGTGTTCAGTTACAGCCACAATCTAGGTTCAAAAGAAGGGAATTTAAACCACCAAGAACTCCCCATTTTCCTGGACAATTGCATTTTACCTGAAAGCAGTCCTGGGTTTGAGGATGTTATTACAAGTCCTAGCAGGGCTAGACCTGGGACAGACAGAAGGGGAGGTAGCCAAGCAGCAGAAAAGGTTCATTTATCAATGGATCTGCATGAGTGAACAGTATCTGTAGGGAATGTTGACCTATTTTTTTAGGAATCACTCAGAAAAGGCTACTTTAAAAAAAGCAGGAAAAAGGGAAACTGGTCTGAGGCAAAGCAAAGCTGTAGTTTAGGGTCTGCTAAGCAAAAGAATAGGGATAACATGTCATTTGGTGTGGGCAGCAATCAGGTCCAGGCAGCATGGCCAAGGCCCTGCTTGGCTCAGAGAGGAACAGACTGTCAAGTCCCACCAAAACAATTTTCCAGCACAGTATTTGAGACTGACTCAGTCACGCCAAATGTCATCCTGAAGCAAGATCCTGGCCACACAAACAAAGCTACAGCATCCAAAAGAGACTGCTTGTACAGGCTGAATTCTTCTCAGCCATATCCAGTTTTCTTACAGGACATCTGGTCTCATCTCTTCTCTTTGATGCTATGAGTGGTTTGACCCACACTCCCTGCTCTTAACAGGTTTTATTCACAAAATTTCTTTTTTCTTGCCTTGGGGTCTACTCTGAAGCACAGTGAACTCATCCATTTTACTGCTGTAAGACAGAGTCACCATCAAGACAAGAAGAAAATGAGTCCAGCAAGCTCCATCTCCCTGGATTAGAGATGGACCAGTAGCATCCATATACTTGCAAGCAGAAACCTTGAATCTTGTTAGTGAAATAAACAGTTTAACTCTCTAATTTCTATGTTGAACCTCGTGAGTTCATGAGGTTCAACAAGTGCAAGGTCCTACACCTGTGCTGAGGCAAACCAAGGTTTCAACAGAGGATGGGGGAACGACATAATTGAGAGCAGTCCTGCTGAGAAGGGCTTGGAAGTGCTGACTGATGAGAAGCTCAACATGAGTCAGCAATGTGTCCTTGCAGCCCAGAGGGCCAACCATTTCCTGGGCTGCATCAAAAGATTTATGACCAGAAGGTCAAGGGATGCGATTTTCCCCCTCAATTCTGCTCTCCTGAGACTCCATCTGGAATACTGTGTCCAGTTCTGGAGTCCCCAACATAAGGAGGATACGGAACTGTTGGAATAGGTCCGGAGGAGGGCCACAAAGATGTTCGGAAGGCTGGAGCACAACTGCTATGAGGACAGGTGGAGAGAGTTGGGGTTGCTCAGCCTGGAGAAAAGAAGGCTCCAGGGAGACCTTATAGCGCCCTTCCCGTACCTGAAGAGAGCCTCAAAGAAAGCTGCAGAGGGACTTTTCACAAGGGCACGTAGTGATGGGATGAGGGAGAATGACTTTACATTGGAAGGGGGAAATTTTAGATTAAAACATTAGGAACAAATTCTTCACAATGAGAGTGGTGAGGCACCGGCACAGGTTGTCCGGGGAAGTTGTGGATGCCCCATCCCTGAAGGTGTTCAAGGTCAGGTTGGATGGGCCTTGGGCAGCCTGATCTAGTTGGAGGTGTCCCTTGCCCACAGTGGGGGTGTTGGAACTGGATGATCTTTAAGGTCCCTTTCAACCCAAACCATTCTATGTCTAATTAGTTCAGACAGAACTGAATGCCAGCAGCCATGGCCTGTAAAGAAGTTGACTCACTGGTCATCATGGTGCCTTCCCTTTGCCTTCCCTGATTAACCTTCCTATTAAGGCAGACACTTGCTTGAAATAAAGAGGCCCCATTAAACCACCCTCATTTGAACACGTGTATGACCTGGTGCCTTTTAGAAAACTTAATATGACTAGAAGATGTGTTTCCAGGACATATGGTCTTCCTGCTGCCCATCATTTTTTGGCATGTCCCTCCTACCCTTTTCACTGTCTCACTACTGCTAGCAACAGACCCTTTTCCTCTGCATTGTCTCTAATCTCTCAACTGTCATAACGTCGTGTTTCCAACTCTGCATTTCTTTGCCTGAGCTCCACACCTTTCCCTCCCTTGCACTTTGTTCAGAAAATACTACCCCCTCATTGCTCCAAAAAGCCCCACTCAGGCTGGTTGTGGCCGTGACAGGCTGCTTTTCTGCAGTCCTTATTTACAAGGCACCAGTGGAACAAGGAACCTCGCTGCCAGGCCAGGTCCCCTTTTTGCCTAGCCCTGCATAGACATAGGGCGAAACAACAGTTCTGACCCCCTTAACGTGTGCCTGAAGGGATGCATGCACAATAACGCAGTACCGCACCACACTTGGCGTTACTTTGGGGATTCTGACAGGTTTACAAAAAGAGGAGGTATTCATTGTTAGTACACTGATGTAATTTGTTTAGAAGCAGTCATTTATGTTTACTGGGCTATGAAGGAACAGGAAGCGTCTGGCATCCACAGAGATCCAGATTGATCTCTCTGTCTCTTCTTGACATGCTGCCAGTTTTGAGACCTATCTCGTCAGGCACACTAACACATTCACTTGCTGTTTTCTACCCTGAACCACTGGGGATACAGAATTTTGTTACCTCCTGAAATAAAAGGAGAAATTCCAACCATGTCAGTGCTTTAAAACTGATCAGGAATGAAGGAAGATAGGTGCCAAAAGTTAGGAAACACTGTGTAGGAGCAACTCGGACTGTTGTCTCGTCAGAGGTCTGTCTGCAATCTCACGTACCCTTTCTAAAGCAAAGTAAATGCCTAGATGAGAGCAGAATTGCTGCACTGTAAATTTACATAAAGGCAGATGAGATTAGAATCTCAGCTAGACACTTTAAAGGTATCATAACTACAGAAATGAGAAGTGTATTATTAACTATCACTTTTTACTATGTAGGACTAGAGCAAAGTTATTTGAAGCATAAAAAATTCTGGCAAAGGGCTGCCATATTTAATAAATCACTGAATCAATTATTCACTGTGAAAATCAATTACTTACTTCAAATGAGAATCTTATGAATAACCTCATGCCCTTTCATGCCATCTAAGAAAGTTATAGGGGAATTAGTCAGTAAAAAAATGCCTCACTTATCTTTTATGTGCATTAAAGAGACCACACAAATATATGGCAATTCTGCTCTGCTGAACCACTCCACCAACAGAATAGTCCAGAACCATTTTAATGAAGTCAGTGTATTGCTGTAGATTAACACTGCAGGCAAAAGCAGAGTATGACCCATTGAGGGACCCCTATGATCAGTTATCTGGGCACAATTCAGAAACAAGTCTATTCAGTACATGCCATTTCACAAGTGTGAAGTCAGAATATAACCAGCCAACCACACAGCTTCTTATAGAACGTGACCTACATTAGGAAACTACTCAAAGGGACACAAAGTATATCTTCACAGGTCAGGAAATATTGCCACAAATCTCCATGGAGACACGTTAAAGTGAATATTGCATGGCCTTGCTGCAGCTCCCCACATTCCTGTTTTTAAATGCTTGCTGATACGTGACCGTTTGCATAAATGCTACAAGTCCCGATGCAGCATCCTCCCTCCCACCTACAAAACCAAACCACTCCAGGACCCCAACAGTGCAAAGTACTCACTGAGCTGTAGAGATATCCCTCGGCGTTCATGGCAACATACAGACCTGCCTTCACCCCTTGAATTGCCACCACGCGAAGACCCACAGGAATTAGATTGAAAAGGGCTGCAGAAGGGACAAAAAAAAAAAAAAAAAAGCAAAGGTTATGGAGACATCACCCTGCGCGGCTACTGCTGCATTTTGTCCCAGGGCCAGCCCACCCCATATCCGACTTTTAATGAAACAATTCAACTAGAATCAAAAGTCCCGCTTCCAGCCACAGGAAGGATCAGCAGCTGTGGGGTCATCGTTGAAAGCAAGTACTGAAATTGGCTGCCTCCAGAAGCCTTAACACACCCACCAGTCTGTCTGATCACTGTCTTTGCAACACCAAGAGCTCAAATGTACTCTCAAGCTACTGCATCTCAACGGCCAGCTGAGCTGTGCTAACGGCAAATGTACACATCCTTTCCCACGGCAAACACAACACAACCTAGTTTAGCTCCCAACAAAACAGATTTGAGCATAGTCACACTTTCCTGCATTTGCCATATGCTAGAAGAGCACACAGACAGCGACCACAGACAGAAGGATGCAAATTAACTTGACTGTGTGTCTGCCCCTGTGATCCCTGCTGTCAAAGGAATGAAGAAACTCATGAAAAGAAACTGCTCCTCTCCAGGACCAGAGCACTGCTCCTCATTCAGAAACAGTACTAGATATGACAAGACCTTTCAATATTCAATTTCACTGCAATCTTATTGATTAAAGCATTGCAACCACTTCATCCAAATTACTTTCGAGCTTGATTCCAAGTAGACCCTGTATCTCAGTGAAAGTCCTTTCCTGTGAGCTCACACATTAACGTATAGTCAGGCTTTTGCTACACTTCTAACAAAAGAAGCCTAAAGACGAGAGGACTGTCACTGTCGATAGACTGAGAGTGGAGGCAGTAGCATGGGTTTGTTTCCCCTGAGATACCAGATAAAAGTACCCAGATGTTGTAGGACTCCTTGTGCTTCAGCTTCCAAAGAGCTAACCACATTCCATCCCAGGGAGCTCGCGCTACAAAAAGACAGGCAAGTGCTGGGCAGAAACATGACCACAAACACAATGGAAATGCTTCATTCAAGGTCTTTTCCAACGCACCTGCCCTGAAACAAGAATATATTTTCTGTCTCTCTAATGATGAGGTCAGATTGCCCCTTCCATATTCATGAAGCAATTCTCATGGCTTTTTAACAAAAACTAGCTTAAAATGGGTAGAGTGTAGAGGAAAGTGTGAGTGACAGAGCATATAGCAAGCCATTCCAATTTTCCAGCTGACTGATAAGGACATCATCCTCTAGCTGATTCATTTTATAGATCATTTATGAAGTTTTATGCCTGACACATCACACTGGACCAAGAACAGCATAGAGGGGTCTTCACTTAACAGTTGTGGGAGAAGCAATCCTCTTTCTCACTGTGCCACCTCCCAGCTTCTCCTTCCCTGGGAGATGGATCATTGCTGAGTTAACATTAGGATAAAGCAGGTTGTGCTGAAATCATTTATACAAAATGCTACAGCTCCTCAGGTCAGGCTAGTGTTAATCCTAGCATGACTGGAGGGAATAGAGCCCAGTTCAATACCAACCCCTCATCCCAAGGAGACTGGTTAGATGTGTACATGCCAGGTAATGCACGGATTTAACAAAACCACAAGATGCTTCCCAAGAGCCTTGCTCATGTTCAACCTGTGAATTATTTCAGAGAGGTGGAGACATTCATGTGTTTTGATTCCTTCCCAAAGAAAAGAGTTTATAGCCAACATGGAGAAAAGGGAGGAGGGGTAGGAACAGAAAAGAACTGAAATTATGGCTTCATTCCTTCCTTGCAGCCAGTGATTCAGGCTACAAAGCCTGAACTGAAGTCCCAGGAGTTGCACAACTTCTAGAAGAAAAAGCAGGGCCCAAAGGATAAATAGAATGACACAGAAAACTGGAGGTGGATAAATTTTCAGAAGTAAAACTTGAAAAAAGCACAAGAGACAGCCACTTTGCTCAAGAACTCTAACAGGTGCCCTTGGATGAGTTGGTTGCAGAGCTGCCTCCATGAAAGGGGTTCATAATTGTCATTTGCAAATGGAAGCTCTTTTTTGGTCACAGAATTCCCAAGGAATACTGTATGACTCCTCAGTGAGGCAGCCTAAGTCTGGTGAAAACAAACCTATCTCCAGGCCCTTTTCATGCCTTTAAGCATTATATTCAGTAAAATATCAGTGTGTGCTGAAGTCTCACCAAAGCTAGTGCCTATATTTATGTAATCTTGTGGGAGAATGTCAACTGATCTATATGGTAAATGGTGTCCATCCTGGGTACTGGTCTGTGAACAACTGGAAACAAGGATGGTGCTACCTTACAGTGTCTCCAGAGGAGATACTACTCAGCATAGCTACTCAGCATTAAAGAGCTGTGTTACAGCACAGTTCTACTGTTGAAAAGCTCAGTAACCAACACAAGCTTATATTCCTATCACTTTCTAACTACCATGAAGGTCTAAAATCCTCCGCAATTAACGAGCCTATAAGCAATTCCCCTTCCCTATTCCACTTCCCCCCCACTGAAAAATGGAGCATATTACTGCTAATAATGAAACAAAATGGGCATCATCATTCATTCCCTGCAGCCAATTTGTCTTGCATAGAAAACTTGTGACAGACCATTCAAAGCACTCATTAGGCAGCATGGTGATAATACCCAGAATTACCAGGAGAGAAGTTCCACTTGGAAGCACCCACATGCCTCCAAATCTCTCTTTCCACCTGTGCATAATAAGGGAGCACAGGAACAATCCTGTTGTGCTCCATGATACAGTAGCAAGACTAACATGACTTCCCAAACTCCCCAAGACCCTGTTAGAAACACCCAGTCATGGCTTTTAGGTGCAACATACTGCTGAGCAGGGGAGCGAGCGGGCAGGCAAGCAGAAGGACACACACCTGACATCTGAAGTTGTTCAAGCCTTTGTTTATCATGCTTTCAAATAAATACTCCATCTTGTTTTGGAACAGTTGTCCAAGTTTATAAGCTTTATTGTAAGTGTAAAAATGGGGGAGAGAGGGAAAGCCTTCAACCATCCTTGAAAGCAAGATGTCTCACTTTTAGTCAGGAAAAAATTCTGGTTAACATGTAACAGATTTAAACATGGGGAAGAGGACTTGCTGTGTACACTAGGACTAGCCAAAGCGTGTGCTGATGTGGAAAAGAAAACAAATAATGCTTTTAAAACTTCCTCCACTGAAAATGATAAAAATGCCATCTGCAACTGCATGGTATAGGCATGCTCTTTTACTTAATGGGCAGAGGAGAAAAAAAAAATTCAGACACTGAATATTTCTGTGTATTTTCTTTCATTACTTTTAAACGGAAGATTTATACATGATCCTGCTTATCGATGACGCTACTTTTAGCACGTTCCAGTCCTGAACCCCTTGGCCACGAGTACATTCACTGTTACATTATGGCAGTTTATCAGCTGCATAGCATGCTTTTAAGAGCTAAATGCATACCTGGCTACAAGTCTGTGCCAACTTATACATTGAAATGTACAAGTAAAGCAAAACATGCCACATAGAAGAAGTAGTACATATGCTCAGCTCTAAGTCAGAGGAGCAAAACTAATTTATATCTGGTGATGTGTTGTGTAGCAGGACAATTAGGCTGCACATAATGAAGAACTAAGGGAAGACACAACAGTCAACAGCAGTCTTGGTGCACCACGGGATGCAGAGGTTTAAAACCCTAAGGGAAGCGGAGAAGGCTGCTAAGGTGATCAAGAGGCTGTGACACAACATATATGAGAGAAGGAACTCAAGAAACTGGGTTCGCATAGCTCAAAGAAGTGAAAGCCAGAGACAGACTCTAAGTGGAACACAATGAAACGACAAAAGGCACTAGATAAAAGCTTCAGAAATTACAACTGGATATAATGACAATGACAGCAGTGTAGCACTGGAACCGGAGAGTTTGTGAAGATATGGAACAGCTCATTCCTGGAGACATTAAAGGGCTTTAGGCAGCTGACGGTAACCCCACTCCATGTGTGATGTTGGTCTGGAGACTTCCAGAGGTTTCCCTAGTGTTAATCTTTTCTTGCTTCTGGCTGGAAAGCCCCCCAAAATACCCTACATATGCCGGGCTATTTCCACTTGGTCAATACAGTTGACCTATTCTTTATGTTCACTTGTTGAGGCTTTTCAGATATTCAGCAGAATTATGCTGGCAAATGCAGAAGTCCAGTTTCTCTCACAAAGAAAGGGCATTAACCTGCCCAGCCCAGGAAAGAACAGTAATGATGCAAGCACAGACAGCAACAGTCAGCCCCGAAAAATACATCTGAGATCACACAAATTGGAAGGAAAAGATACTGCCCCAAATTCAGGTTCATATATAACACTACTAAGAACACAAACAGGGGCCTTGTACACCATGAAACTGTGCTCCAATTAAAAGAAAATTCTTCATATATGTCAACGCAAGTAGGCAGAGAATCTGTCTTCTTGCTTACATTAAGAAGGCATGCCTTTAACTGCAAGGTATAAGGAACAGATGTCCCAAGCACTGTTTCAAGGGAAGCTGGCTGGCTGCCCATTCAAATGCCATTAGAACTTGGCTTCTGGGCTTTTTTTCTCTTTTTCTACAAGTGAAAGGAGGTGGAAAATAAATGCCATCAGCTGCTCAAGAATACACATTAAATGGGCATCAGATAATTAATTTAAAAATTGCTTAAATATTAGCAGTTCCTCTTAGATAAATAACCAGATTTTTATTAGAACTTTCAATTGCATCAGACATATCTGAGGGACATGTCATGTCTCATTTTAAATGTTTATTTTTCCAGAGTAAACCAACCTAATGTATTCCATGAAAATTAAGCTTCCTTTCATAATGCTAATTTAAATAATCACTGCGTGGCTACAGAACACAGAGCCAATGTATGGGAACACTGTTCACTGTGCATTCAACTGTGCTTGGATGACTTCTGCATGGAGAATAGATGGTCATCCAGGGTGGGAAGGATCCCGCTGTGGCCATTAAGACTGCCCTTCTCTATCAGTGGATGTTAGTTAACCAATGCTTCTCCTGGGACAGGGAGATACTATTTATCTAGTCCTCATTTCATTTTCAAGAGCCAAATGTTATCAGGTTGGATTTTATTTTCTCTTTTGATATTCCCTGAGATCAGGAGATGGGAAATTCTTTGGCTTCAATCTCCTATCAAAACCTTCACTAAACTTTCCAAAATAGCCCACAACTTTGAGCAAGTGGCTTGGCACACTTCAGCTAGATACCTCCTGTCCCACCAAGCTGCCAAGGTAGCGCTGCCATCTCACCAAATAAATTTATGCTCTAGAAGTGTCCTTCAGCCCCATTATTTCCAATTCAGAAGACTGGGTAGAAGTGGCTCACAAGTACTCAGCACCTTGACAAGCTGACCTCTACCATTTCTAAGGGGATACATAAGCTGTTTTGGGGGCCTGGGGCCCAGCCTCTGTCATGGGAGTGTAGGAAGCTTGCATGTACCTACTGAGGTTAAGCTAGCAGCAGCTTCCCTCATCTCTGTGCCAGCCTGAAGTATTGCAGATCTGCTTTTACATTTTATTCTCCTCCGCTGTTTACCTAAATTCATCTCTGCTTCCACTTAAACCCATTACATTGTTGTTCGGTCCTCACTGATAGATGAGGGTAATGAATCCCTGTCATCTCTAGCAGCTCTTCCCCTGTCATTGACAAATAGACCTCCAATAGGACTTTCTGAAGATTGAGAACACCCTACATCATCTTTCTTTAGGAAGAAGCCAACCCAACACTGGGTCATTACTCACTACAGCCCACTGACCTCATCACATGTGTTGGTGCCTGCCCGAGAATATCACTTCTTTGAGTTAAAACAAGACTTGTCCCCAAACTAAGTAGGTTCCATCTAATACATGAAATTTACTTTCACCAATGCTACCACACAGATCAACTTCTGTTCATCTCTAATAATGACTGGGAAGAAACCTTTCATACCAGACAGGCTAGATACGGTGTCCCTTCAGCAGCAGCAGCACAGGTAGCTCCAAACCAATATAAGATGGTCTAAATCAAGACTTAAGTCCTACTACTGTTGATGCAGGTTTGGGAACCAAGGATCTCAGCTTACTACTGCCCTCTCAGAAACATCAGTCCCGAGGTCTATTAAGTGAAGAGATGCTGTAGAAAATATCCTGCACCTTTTTTACCTTTCTGAGAAGCTTTAATATTAACCAAACTACTTCTGCAAAAGAAATACTGGCCACTGCTTTCTATTTGTTTAAACTAATACAGCTCCTGCACGCGAGGAGCTGTATTTTAAACCTATATGGCTCTGCTGCATTTTACAGTCCTTTGTTGGACAGCATGAATCCAATCTCTTGAAACATGGTTTTGGAAGAAAGCTTCCTTTGGAAAGGTCATTTGATACTCTCAGCCTTGACACTATCCTCAAAGCATTAGATATAAGTGAACAGCTGTTTTTCTCCAGCCTAGAAATTCCTGATGCCTGCTGAATTTTTCAGGATGAAATAGGGAAAACAATTTTATCCTATTCTCCTT
Source organism: Clamator glandarius (assembly GCA_033459285.1). Lineage (NCBI taxonomy): Eukaryota > Metazoa > Chordata > Aves > Cuculiformes > Cuculidae > Clamator > Clamator glandarius. The sequence goes on along the minus strand of JAUNZM010000332.1, from coordinate 1,729,491 downwards.
GGAGAGAGAATTCCCCATATCCTTTACCCACGTGGCATATGTATAAATATAATCTCCTTTCTCTTCTGGCAGCAATTCAAATCATGGGTTTTATTCTCCACCCCACCCAGATGGCAGTTACAGAATCGGGGTGGGAGGGAAGAAGATCGGAGAGAAAACATATGAAATTATACAAGCAAGATTTAAAGGGGAACGACAGATAGAAAAAATGTGCAGAAAACAGCTGGCTTCTTCCTAATTTGATCTCTTAAAAAATAAAGCTGCACAAGTGAGACCCACTAGGTGATGTATTTGATGGTAATTGGGTTGCAAAACAGGCTAATTTTTCTTACTGTAGTCACTGTTTTCGTCCTTGGTCCCATCAATTGTACCATCTGGGTGCATCTGCAGGAAGTATTCCTGCTGGCTGAATAACCTTGTCACAATTCCTTTCAGCTGGGGTTCTGCAAAAGAAAAAAAAAAAATAGATATACCAAACATGCAGCAAGTAGCAAGAGACCCAATTTGTTTGGCCCCCATTAAGCCCTGAGTAAATATAGAAGTGCATGGCAAGTAAGACAGCTTTTTGTGATTCCTTTCAAGCATAGTTGTAAAATACTCATACAAACATAAGCGTACAGGCAAATAAAATTGACATCAGATGAACAAGTAAAATGCAACGCATAGTTGTTGCAGTAGAAGGTAATAGATTTATGGAACACTGCTTCACTGAAAGTTACCTACCAAATGAAAATCTGTAGACTACTTATATATTCTAAATATGCCACTCGTTCAGAAGAATATTTCCTATCAGCGTTGCAAAGAATATGCTTATTGTTTCTTATTCTACTTGTGAGGCCAACTACCTTGCTTTCTGTAAGGCTGATTCACTACCATGCAGTTCCAGTTTTATACCAATGAAAATATCTCCAAATCAATGGTACTATAGCGATGTAAAACCAAAGTAAATGAGTGCTGAATCAGACTGCATGAATCTAACTGTGTGGGACTCAGGGAGCAAAACCCTGAAAGGAACAGATGCAGACACCTCCAAAAAACGACCTTAGAAGCATTTACAGGTACCTTTAAATGGCTCTGTTTTAAAAACCTGCATGTTCCTCCCTCCCAAAACTCATGCTACATATTCTAGTAGATGAGAATCACTCTTTGCCTCTAGCAGGGTTCTTTCCCAGCCTGCGTACATCATAAGTGAAGCTAGTGGGTTCCCTATTGGCTCTGTAACATTTTGTACCTGTGCTGAGGAGGAAATAAAAAAATACAAAAAAAAAAAAAAAAGCAGAAATAATTTGAACTTCGCACAACAGAGGTCTGCAGTGCTACTGCCTCTCCCTACCATCCAACTGATCAAACAAGCTAAGTGGTCAAAAATAAACTCAATTTTTATCATGCCATTCTTAAAAATTTGTCACAGGTATTGCTTCCAGAAAGCAAGCTAGCTGGCCACACACAAACAGACACGCTAGCTGGGCTGTAGACATCTTCCCTGTGCGACAGGAGATTTTAGTTTTATGTGACCACCCACCAAAAGTAAACAGATAAGACCTAGTTATTGCTGGCCCAATAGACAGGAAAAAAACCCAGCACAGCATACCAAAATATCATCAACCTCCCATCTTTCATGCCTCTAGTGAGGCTGTTTAATAAGCCATAGTCATTACATAACTCGGGTCACGTTGTGCGTTAAGTGTTTCCATTAGGAGCCCCACACTGTACAACTTCCACAGGCTTCTACAGAGGCAAACCACCCCTACAGCAAGCAGGGGTGCAGGTGCAAAGGATTTCACCTTTAGCAATCCCTCCACCAGCCACGGGAGAATCAGGTACTATTTTGTAGCTACAAAAGCCACTGAATAAATTGGCATCAGCTGGTTTCTATCCTCCCTTTAAAAAAAAAAAGGGATTTCATAGCAACCAAATTGTTGCAGGCTGCAGGCAGGCTTTCTCTCAGCAAGAGAACGCTGCGAGAGTAAATAAGTGCAATTGTACCGGCCATCTACTAAGACCTGACATTGGTCAAGCCAGTATGTCAAATTGAGACTTAAATGGAGCTGAGTGTTTTGCTTTCTTCGTACTAAAATGAAGTATCTATTTTCTTCAATGCAGAAGTTCGATATAACCTGTTTTTCTAACAAGCAACTCAATGCCAGAGGAAATGAAGCGCTGTATTCTTGGGCACAGAGTCACAGGATGGTAGGGGTTGGAAGAGACCTCTGGAGATCCTCTATAGTCCAACCTCCTGCTAAAGCCGGTAATGGCATCATCCCCTTCAAGCCTGTCCCCTTCCTCCCTTATATCTAATACCACAACAGTAAAGGCATTCTCTAATGTGAAAACTATGTTTGAGTCCCTGAATGAGTCTTAGCCTCATTTTTACTCCCTGGTTAAATTTTAATGTTTAAGTACTTTGCACAAAATGGAAGAGCTCCCAGTAGGAAAGATTTAGAAGATGCTCCTGCAGCCTGAGGCTTTCTATGTGGTAGGGAAGGGGAGAGATCTTGTCTTAAAAATCCTCAAGGATAAGAGAAGCGGAGATAGGTGGAGATGAAAAAAAACCCTGACCTTTTCCTTGGGAGGATGATTTGGCTACAGCACAGAAGGCACTTTCCTCTTTCTCCAGGGTGCAAAGTATACTTTGATCATGCAAATAATTCTGGAAGGACATGAAAACCTCTCCCACCAATTTTACTAAATAGCCTATTGAGTGAAATATAGAGCAAATCTGCTCATCATTAGTAGCTTTGTGCAATTTTTAGATTTTAGCCAAACAGCACCTAAGATTCGCCAAGATCCTCCTGCATCTATGCTATAGATGTAAATCTTGTTGCAGCAGAAGGCTGTCACCATAGTAAAACATGAGGTAAAGCACCAGCATCCCTTTTTGTTATTCATCTGATGTAAACAGAGTTAGGTCTGATCCAAGCTTTAACAACTGCCCTCTTCATAATCCCTGGCTTTTCTATGTCAATGCCTGCCTAGGGACAAGTTGGAGGAGAAATCTTACCTTACATGTGCTTTTTTACCTGACCTGGTTTTGCTGAAGTTTGAGGCTTATGCCCAAACTCAAAGTAAAATTCAGGAGGAGTGAAGAAGAGAGCTTTAAGCGATACACAAAGCCACCACATTCCTCCTGGCCCTAACACAGTCTGACAGCAGCAGTGTTTCTGTCTCTCCCCACTACGCAAGCCCTCTTCTGCAGAAGCATGCTGGCTCCCCAGACTCATTTAAGAATCAGTACCAGCAAACTAATGCTTTTTCCAGACACCAAAGGCTAACAACGTACTTCGGAGACATACAGATCTCTCCTTCTCCGATTTCTGCTTCCTACAAGGGAATTTCCTGTCTCAAGTCTGGGCACAAAGAAAGATATTGGGATTTGTCATTTATACAGCAAACCACATGGTTAGAAGGCCTAAAGACAAAATTTTAGGTGAAAGCAGCTTTTAACAAGGAACAGGAATTTACCCATCTTTCTCCCCAGAGCTATTACTTGAAGAGGGAACTGTATAACCACAGGGCAGGACTTCTGCTGCTAGCCCAGAGAAAACTCTGGGTACAGCTTTTCAGAGACTCCCTACTTTTGTTTTATCACATATTTTGGCATCCCTTCTTTCCATTTACAGAGCAATTTTATCAGTCTTCCAGCACTGCTATCCCTCATGCTGCAATTACACTGAAAGCCTCAGTTTGTAGAAAAATCTCAAAATCACCTCTCTTCGACAATTAAGGATCATGGAACACCTCAATGAGCCAGAACAGAAGGCAGAAAACCAATGAAATAGAAAAGAAGAAAACAGCCCTTCCCAGCAGGGAATATTCTCAGTGCTTACTTGAGTACTAGGAGGGGAGGAGGGAATTAAAAAGAACCCCCACAACTTTGATACTTTTATTTGTCTAACATGCCGTCTACAATACTGCTTCAGACTATAGTAAGTAAGAGAAAGAAACAAATTGTAAAAAAAAAAGGAAAAAATGCAGTGCAGATAAGCATTAGCCCTGCCATGATCATTTTCTTTCCAGAATTCCCAAGTTATCAAACTCAAAACTACTCTCAAACTTGATTCTTCAGCAGCAATAGGGACTCTGATCTTGTTTTTAAAGAAGTACCGCATATTGTACTTTGCATAATGGACCAGGGATAAAACTATTTTTCCCACTAAAGCTCCTCTACACTCTATTCCACTGTAGAAGCAGCCTTCCCTGCAGAAATGAAGCTGAACTAACATGGACAAGACTTCAGCACCAACTTAGCGTCTCCCTAAACACAAAGTCAAGTACTGGAGAATGCATTTAAGAAAGCAGTTATGACTACCTTGATCCCAAAGTACCAACTAAACAGAAGAGTAAACACACAGTATGCACTCTCAGTGCAGACCTTATTCTATTAGGATTCTCATGAGCTATGCAACAGGATATTTTTACCCTTATTTTTATAAGCAATTTTGTTATGCTTTAGGAAGCTTACTTTAAAGATGCTGTTCTGGTTGCTCATACACAGCTGTTCAGGGCTGGGAGGTGCTAGAGAAAGCTCAGTAGATCCTCTCCTTACGCAGGCGCAGTGAGCTCCAATCCTTCAAACATGGTACTCTCAGAAGATCATAACCACAAAACACCTCCAGTGGGTACAGTCACAGTGCAGAACAGAAGTATAAGAGTAGCAGGGAGCAAGAACTATGTCACAGGTCTGTTCCTGGTGTGCAGCACTTGCAAAGCTGGGGAATTTCCCTAGAGCAAAGACATAGCCCTCAACTGATCTTCCTCTTCTCAGAGCAGTCGTCCAGTGACTAACCCACCACACATCCCCTGAAAGGCATCCTGCTTACTCCCCTTTCCACAAACCAAACTTACTAGCTCTGCCTGCCTTGCTTTTAACTTTGTGAGCCCTTTGACACAGCTGAAGCTAACTAAGTCATGATGTGACTGCTAATCTCCTTGTCTCTACTTAAATGGTAATGTGATGCTGCCATTATTCATTTCAGCTGTCCTGCTGCTGAGCTTTAAAGTCATCTCAGTTCATCATCAGCTGCTGTGCTTCCTGCTTTATTGTACAGCTATATTGTGATTTTCACTCTCCTAGGGACTGCTAAGGACATCATAGGTGCAGGGTGCTTACACATAACCTGGTCTCCAGGAACACACTCACATAAGTCTGTGGGATCATGCCCAAATCAGCTACCCCACAGAGTCACATCCCTCAGCCCCAAACCACAGGCATTGCTGAAGGTATTTGCTGTGTGCTATGAGGAAAAGAGTAAGAGCTCTGGCAGAAATACTGGAAAAAAATGCTTCTTATAAGAAATATCACTGGCTCTTTAATGACCTTTTCTTTTAGTTCTGCTACATAAAGTGAATATGGAACTCGCTTGATTAACTGCAAAATGGTGAACACACAAGCAGGATAACTCCCCTTAACGCAGAGAGAACCTATGAGCTTACGCACCAATGCTGCATTTAGCAAAGCCCTACTGAAGGCACTAACTCTCACTTATTCTTATCTGCAAAGCAGCAGCATAAACCCCTGGGTGATGAACACTGCACTCTATCAGGCACTGTAGGGTGGCTCAATCTAATCCAAACCCTCTCCTCTCAAGGACCAAGGAATAGGGCACAACACTTATTTCCAGCAGAGATTCCCTTCACTGAGAAAGACGGTCTGCCCTGGCCTCTTTTCTTGCAGTTGACAGAATACCTCTCATCACGGCAATACAATTACCTGAGGCTGCAGCAAGCCAGACCCCACGTTGCATTGGGCTGGGAAATACAAAAGAATTCAACAAAAACCTATTCACAGAGGTCACCTTAAATCTGAACGCTGGGAGTTAATGGTGGGGATCTCAGAGGCACTTGCTTTCCAAAGATCTCTTGAAAAGATGAAGGGCTCAGCAACCTTTCAGAGATTTGAGCCACTGGCTCCAAGGATTCTTGCAACTCATTGCAATGCTCTGGCAGGCAGGCAGGCATCCACTTGACGTTGCTGGTGCAGAACTGCTTTTCAGTGGTACTCGGTGTTGGTCACGGCATAAACTCTGAAGCTCTGGGGGTTACCATTCTCTGCACAACAAGCTGCCAAACAACAGAGGCCTCACCGAGCTCAGACAGCAAGCAGCCATTTCATATCCAGCACATGCAATGAGGTAGAAAGAAGGTATCCACTGCCTAATTTTGAGAAACTTGCCTGTTTGTTTGCCTTTTTTTTCTGCAGCAGGACACTCTGACTCAAAGTCTCTGCTTGGTCTTAGCACTGCAAAGCGGTCAGAGATGCCAGCCACAGGCTCCCAAAACAGCCCCTTTGGTACCTGCTGAGGACTGCAGTTTGGCAAAGGGAGAAAGCATCTCTAGCTCAGATCTGAACCACGGCTGGGCACGCTGCTGGCTCTCTTCTGCATCTGTGCAACAGTTTTGCTGAGGATGTGACTGCAAACATGGGACCTGTAATACATCTCAGGAGCATATTTCTCCTAAATGTTCTTTAAACATTTGTTTAGTGCAATTAAACATCTTAGCCTGGAATTTACACATTACATTATTCTTATTTTCCCCACTTCAGACTGCAGCTGTCATAATGGGAGTTTGATTTATGACTCACCCAACAGCACTCAAACCCTTAACGCACCAAAACTCAAGTCAGACCGTAAACTGCTCCTAATTTACTTAGATTAACTCTACATTTAAAGTGCCACCACAGAAAATGCAGTTCCCCTCCCCTAAAAAGGATGGGTTCCAGAATACTCGATAAGCCAAATACTGCAAACGCATGCAGACAGAGAAGGGCACCAAAATCCCTCCTTCCAAAGTACAGTATTAATGAAGGCTTGTATTAACTCGGCACAAAATTACATCAGTGAGCTCCGTGCACATTACTATGGTGACAGGCATCGGCACAGAACTCAAGGAGAATGAGAAGATGAAAAGCTGAGGGAGAAAAATGTTGTGGGCTTTTTCCCATCCAGAAGCTGCTAAGTTCTCCAGGGTGTTTGGAATTAAGATGAAGTAAGTGGCTGTTTCCAATTAAATTCATCACTGTCGGCATATGTTTAACAGCCCAACTGAATCCACCTAAACTGGGAATCTCAGGAATAACAGCACTTGCAGCTGCACTAGGAGCTTCTGCCCTTGAATACAAGGGCTGTGTTCCCCTAGCCAGACTCCTTCCCCAACTCATCCAAGCTCTGGCCACAGGGAAGCATGAGCCTTTAGCAGATGCTGCACACCGTTGTCTGCCACTGCACCTGCAGTGAGTCACGCACAAAGCAGGTTGAAGCCTCCCGAGCCACATGCGGGGATCCTGGAGGACAATCCAACCGTGTCACTCAGATGCAGAGATAGGAAATCCTGCTGCGAAGTGCTGAGCTCTCATGGGAGTCACTGAGTGGAGAAAAGCATGCGGCTGGAGGCAAGCAAGATGTTTCCCAGCCCCACAAAATGATTTCCATGGCTTTTGTGGCTAAACTCAGCAAAGCTGTTCAGAGCAGAAGGACATCCTCAAGACTCAAGGAAGCCTACTAGCAGGTGGCCAGGTGGACGAGGCAATGTTGCCTGTAGCACCCGAAGGAACAGGCAAGGAGAGGGCAAATAAACTGCAAAGCTGAGGGAGGTGAGCAGTGCTGTTGGGCATTTGCACTTGGACACCTCCTCAGGCTGCTGGCACAGAGATCACATCACAGTGGGCAACTGCAGCTGCTCAAGCATCAGGAGAGGCTCTGAAGCAAAGCTGTGCATCTATCCCCATCATGCAAAGCTGCCACGAACCCCTTTGGTGTAGATACAGCCATTCAACTTAACACACAAGCATATCACCTAACCCATGAGTAGGATGGAGAGATTTAAACATACTGACTGATGCTAAGAAATTTATTCTTGAGGTCTGTGACTCCAGGGATGCCAAACAGTTGATCCCAACTCCTTTCCCAATGATGCAGAATGAAGACTATGCCTAGCTCCAGTTGAACGTGATTACAGGTTTAATGTCATCCTCCAATTACAGCGATTTTATTTTGAGAAGAAAATTACTCTGGGACAACAGGGCTGCGTGGCACACTTGTGCATTTACTCACCTCAAGAGCAAATCTCCACCCAGGGCTAATAACTACAGAGAGACAAGTGGTGTTTCCAGGATGCATTACATGAAATAACAGGCTGTGCTGACAGAGATGGCCTCTGCATTTGAAGGACAAGCTTCTGAAAATGACATTTCCCTAACTCAGAAGAATGATGGGCTCAAGCCAATGACAGCACTCATCAAAGCAACCGCCTCCTGTCACCATCAGTGAGTCACTAGAGCAGAATGGCACCTTGTAGGCAAAAAAGAGCATCCAGAGAGCGATTTCCTTTCCTGTACCGATGCCTGCAAGGAGGAACTGTATTTAGCCCTCTAGCACTAAGCACAGCTGCCTGCCCGCACCCCTCTACCTAGGAACAGACACGTGCAAAGCTCTGTAATATGCCTGCTTTGCTCTTACAAAGACGACTCCCTCCAGGGAAGTCTACTTCTTGCTTGTAGAGGAGGTGGAAAGGATGTGGTTGCACAGCACTGCCATTCACGCAAGCTCTCTCATATCCAGGGAATCAGCTTTACGTGGATATCACTACAAGTCTAAGGTCAAGGGCAGAGACAGGAGTCATGTAAAGCATTGAAAATCGGGTTGCAACATGTAGCCATTGCTACATCTCCCACAGACTCCTTTTCCTATGAGCTTAGGATTTAGAGAACTAACCCTACAGCTAACTCAGTCTCCATGCTTCTGACCCTATTTGACAGCTACCTAAAGTCTACGGCTCAATGACAAAGAGGCCTAAGGTCTTGGATGGGTTTTCCTAGAAGGTAAATGCCAAGCTAGTGTATACAATACATGAGCTAGCCAGTCTGAGCAGTCCCTGCTTACAAGCTAAGGATGAGGCAGCCACCTCCAATACTGCAGAGCCAAAAGAGGTCCCCAAAAACCACTGCGGGTGAAAGCAATGAGTTGGCAAGGGGATAAGAACTGATGGCCTAACTGTCCCTGGTTATTTCAGCACAGAATTACTGACTACCTCTGAGCGAAACTATCTAGCAAAGTATTTTGTTAAAATAGTCAGAGACAGAGCAGCCGAAGCTATACACAAACTCTATCTCATTAAGGGGGGAGGGAGGGGGGGAAAAGGGAGGAAGATGATGTGAAAAGGTTTAAAGTTTTGATTTTCTCTTTGGGGACAATGTTTCATTTGGAAATTTAATGGGAAAAAAGTGTTGAAAGTTGCATTTTAAGTAGACTGAGATATTGCATTGGGTCTAAATACCCTCTGCCTCAGAAACTTATTTTGTTTGACTAGAGAACTAAAAACTCTGTTCTTCATACAACTACCCTCGTGGGTTTGACTTTGCATCCCCCAGGACAAGATCTGTGTTGCTCCATTGATCCAGTCTGTTTTACCAGCAGTCAAAATTTCAAAACATTTTGCTTTAAAGAGCAATCTTCTATACCTGTATTGACTTGAGCTCTGATAAAGAGAAACCAAAGCCTAATGGGAACAGAAAGCATAAAGAAGAGATGTAGGGCTGTTCCAGAATTTATGCAGGGCAAGCTTTTTCAGGTAAGAAAAAAATAAAATTATGAAGTTTAACAGAAAAGAAGTTATAGCTGGGGCTCCCAAGCTGTCAGCTTCCAACACAGTCAATGCCTTGGCTACTGAAGGTTAAAGCATGCTCATAAGTATGGATAGCAGAGCACACAAGATACATTATTTATTTTGAGGAACACCCTGCAATTATTCCTGACATATTGTGTAATTAGCCAAAATTACATCATATTCACCCAGAGCAAAACAGAAGATAGCATCAACATTATGTGTGAGCCCACAATCACAGGGCGCATTTCATTCGGGTGCGAATATGACTCCATGAACCAACCAAGCATGTGCCTGTTTCTGGCTGCCATGGACCATGCCAGCTCCCAAGCAGGTGCCCACAAAAGGAAAACACCAGGAATAAACCCCACATCTTCCCCACGATAGCACCGGGAGCTCTAGTGCTGCATGAAGATTTAGCAAATGGGTATGCCCATCCTTCAGAGCTTTTGGGTGCAAACTACTGCACCCCAACTTTGTGGAGGGCTCCATGACAGACTATCCAGCTCCCCTCACCTTGAAGTGTCCCATGCAAAGCACCAGATCACTAATAGTCCTCACATGAACAGAGCAGAAGCCATCCCCGCTGTTCATGCCTGCCACAGCGCTGTGATTTGTGCTCTTCTCAGATGCTAAATCTCTCTGCTTCCTCCATCAATCCAACAGGCCTGAAATACTGCAGGAACACTGAGAAGTCCCTCATACAAACAAAACACACTACAGAAACTACTACATCGTTCTTTCAACCTGTTCTGCACACCTAGAAAAGCAAATTAATTAAAATAGAAAATGGACAGAACATGGCATCAACAAGTGCTGAGTACAAATCAATCACTTAAGATGCTATCAGTCTTGGAGAGGGCACCTAGTCCAACGCCAGCCTTGGGTAATCGCCACACGGCAACTCAGGGTAAAATTTGGGTCACAGCATCACCCTGCAAGCATGCAATAAAACTCAGCAATAATGTCCCTTTTTGCTAGCCTTCCTCATGCGCTCCCTTGGCGTTTTTCCAAAGGGATAAGAGGTGTGAGATTTCTTTATTTAACAGGTAATGAGCTTGTAGCATGGAAAAATTAAAGCTCAAATCAGTTGGGTTACATTCGAAGAATTTTTTTGCTTGTTGCACTAATGCAGCTCAATCCTTCCTATATCATTTTTTGACTCAAAACTGTGATGTTACTAAATTTCAACAAATCTTATACAACACCCAAATGCATAAAGAAAATGCTTGTGACACTCTGTTTTGAAACGTTACTCTTCAAAGAGCAAGATCATGCTAAAATTGGCCAGATCCAGCCACATGACTCACAGTTCTTTTTCCCTTCTGCTTTGTGAAAATACAAGGTTTTTTACGTGTAAAATTATTTTAATTTTCCACCTGAGCCACAGGTTTCTCTCAACCTAATGAAAACTCTCAGTGTGAGAAAGCCATTACCTAGCTAATTCCATCTAAAGCTCTGTTTTAAATAAGGATGATGTTTCCTGGTTTGTATCTCACTACAAACACCTTGTTCCTGACATGGGTGGCCCCAAGGACTCCAGCAAGACAGGCAGGTTCACCAGCCACACCACTGCCGTCTCAAGAGTGAGCTGCGAACAGCAAGTGAGCTCCCAGGAGATGCCTGTTCTCAGGATGACACAGTGCAGATGGAGCAAAACCAGAAAATCTGCCTCCGCAACAGGTCTCCAAACACAGCTCCTGCTTCTCCAGCTTCCTAGAAGCCACTCACTGCCTGGGGGCCCAGGAACTCTCAAACTTCACCTGGTGGTTTCTAATCATTCAGGAGCTGCTAAGGGGCGCTCTCTAGCTCTAAAACCTAAAATTCACCTAAAGGAAAGTAGAACTGTGTTTTTGAAAAAGAAAGAAATATAGTAGAAGAAATGTTTAAGGGAGCAGAGAAGGTAGAAGCGGCACAGAAGGAAATGAAATAAAAGCCAAAACAAATGTGTATAAGCTTTTAAATAACAATGCTGTGCAGTAGCCAGTAGGCAGACTCCATACTGAAGAGCATAAAATCAAACTATACAAAGCCAGCAGAGAACTGGTAGTTAAACTGCATGCTCTGCTAGCCCTTTGAGCCAATGTCATAGAACAATACCACAAGAGCATGATGTTGGCCACCAGAGGATGCCCACACCAACAGCTGCAGGTTGATAACTGATGTAGAGCATAAAAGCAGCCAGCAATTCCGACCCAGATCCAGTTACAGGAGCTGTGCCAGGGAAAGGACTGGCTCAGGAGCAGGTGGATGGTCCAAGTCCCTCACCTGCTCTGCTGGTTTTGGCTAGGATAGAGTTAATAACACGGGAGATGCTTTCCTTACTGATAAGCAGTACTTAAAGTCAAAGCCTTTCCTGCTTCTCACCCCATCCCACGAGTGAGGCTCAGTGTATAAAGGTGGGGAAATTTGAGTTTTATTCTTTGTGTTCTAAGTAACTATTATGTGTGATGAAGCCTGGCTTTCCTGGGGATTACTGAATGTGTTCCTGACAATGGGAAGTACTGAATAAATTCCTTGTTTTGTTTTGCTTGTATGTGTGGTTTTTGCTTTAAATTGTTTCTGCCTCAACCCATGAATATTCTCACTTTTACCCTTCCGACAGTCTCCCCCATCCCACCAGGGAGGAGCGAGCAAGCCACTCTGTGGGGCTTTAGTTGCTGGCTGAGGTTACACCATGACACCTGCCAATGTGTGATCCTGCATCTCCTGCAGCCCAGCAGCTCCCAGGTCCCTGGCGAGCCTCCTTCAGCAACTGCTGTGTGCTTCCCAACCCCAAGTCAGGCCCTGGAAACCAAAACCACTGTGTTTTTTTCCTAATTTCTCCCTGATTTTCAATTCTCTGAAAGATGTGTACCGCCTCTTTGCAGTCTAGCTTCACCTGCAGCAGTCTCATACTGCTTGACCTTTGTAAACATTTTTGGGTTTGGGAGTGAAGGAAATGTAATTATTTGGTAGTTGGAGCAGTATCAGTGGTAAGTGCTAAGTGAAGAAACTACACGTGCAGCCAGGAAAGGGAAGGAACTGTAAACTATGCCATTCTAGATAAATATCAATTAAAAGAATGTTCTATTAACCTCAAGACCTGATTCTTTTCTTCCTTCATTCCAATCCAAGATGCTTAAATATATCAAAAAAGGAACATTTTGCTAGGGGGCAGGGGATGTATCGTTATCAAGATCACAATTAGCTTTCAGAAACAAGTCACAGAATTATATTGCCTCTCTGAGGCTATTTTGCCAGTTCACAGCATGCAGCCATCCACTGGATGCAACTCATCCCCCAGCACGCTGCTGGAGAGACAGCGAGACAGCAGTGCCTTAGGGAGAAAGCTCTGCACAGGCAGATGCTGCTGCAGGATGGGGGAGAAGCTCTGTGCTCTCCATCGCTGTAGTGGCTGTATCTAGCCCTGGATCTTTACCCTCAAAGCCAGCCCGTGCCATTTGAGTCAACCAGCCATTTCCCATCTCCCCTCTTCTGACATTTATCAACGGAGCCAAACGCTCAAAACATTAACTACCCTGAAAAAGCCCCAGAAAGAAAGTTAAGGAGCACAAGCAGGTGGCAGCGTAACCACACCCCTCCTTTCACGGCAGCTGCCCACCTTCTGGCCAGGCAAGTGCCACAGGTCCCCAGCAGAGGGTCTCTCTTTGTGAACATGATGGTGCCAAGGACCATCCAATCTGGAGTTCATCCTACTGCTCAGTAGTAGCTGAAGGAAAAGGAGGCACTGATGCAAGGCAAGACTCTGAAGGAGGTGTCCTTTAGACAAAATACCCCCTTCCACCCCCGTACAAATTCAGGTAACAATAGATGCACACGGTGCCAGGAAGAGACATGAGTTGCTTTTGCTACCTCCACCCTTTCCCTGACTCAAGCCAGCATCTGCGCAAGAGTTTGATACTCCTCCCAACTTAGAGCTCTGCCAGGAGCCACATAACCCCATGCAGCATCTCCTTAGCAGGACCCCAGACACAGCAGCACAGTCAGCTCCCTGTGATATTAGGGTAAAGGGACAAACCCAAAGCCACGGAGCGGATGCAGGAGCAGAGCTGCAAAACCCCATTTGGTGATGGTGCTGTTTCCAGCGTTAACCCCCAGCCCACTGCTCAGCTCACTCCCTGGGGAAAGAGCAGAAAGCAGAAATGTCTGGAGCCACTGCATGGAGCCAGCCTTCCCCATTACACCAGGAACCAGCCAGCAGCTCATCTCTGAGGACATAAAGGGCTCAGGTCACCACGCTGCCTCTGAGCCCATGGTTTTGTTCCTCAGCTACCTTCAGCCAGGACACCCTGGCATGAGCATAGGACAGCAGAGGTGCCTATCGGGTGTCAGGGCATGTCAAGCTAAATTTTCTCAGCAGCCATGTAAGCTCCACCAGGTTTCCAGAGAGCTCCAATTCAGTACTTGGAACAAGCACACAGTCATTTATCTATGCTGCAGCGCGGGGGCTGGAAAAGCTGGAGTGGTCTCCCTGAACAGTGAATACCACAGTCGTGTTCCACAGCTCTCAAGAAAGCTGCCTTCTGGTTTACCATTTAAAAAAATGTGCCATAGCTGCTATTTTCAGAGACAGTACTGTCAGAAAGCTGTAGCCCTACAGCCCTGCTATCATGCTCCAAAAACTGATTGTCCACGTTGACTCTGCTCAGAGCATGCACACATACACCCACTCTGCCTTTATAAAGAACTTATTCCAGGAGCCCCACTAGCGGTGTTCACTGGGTGAAGGGCACAAAGTATGTCTGTGACTCTACTACAGCTTTTAACAGAGATGCAAAGTCAAATCAGCCTTTAGAAAGTCTGGTTTATTTCCAGATTCTGCTACACATCAGAGCAGGGAAAAGGTAAAATGATAGAAGCAGTAGTTCACTTTAGGCTCAGAAAGGTTAATATATTAATACAAAGAATATCGTGTTAGCTAGCAAATAGAGACAAACCATGCGTTGAACAGTAGAATGGAGAGAAAGGTGTGGCTCTCTGATAGACTGCAGTGTGTGCAGCCTAAGTACAGATTAGGTGATTTTGGTACAGGTCACTTCACAAGAGACTTCCAAGACTATGGCACAACAGTAGTGCAGCCATGCAATGATGCTAGGACAGAACCTGGGAACACGGAGCATACGGAAATGTATGTGTATTTAAAGGTTAATTCTCTGAACTGCTTTCCCTGAATTTCTCTCTTGGTCATCTTCTTCCACCAAGCCACAGAGTTTGCAAATATGAAAGGGATGTCCATCTCTCTCATGTTTTGCTTGTTAAAATTCTTGCTTTCGTTTTAATAACAATAAATCACAGTTTGGCTTCAACTGTGTGGGAGTAGGAAACTCCCAGAAATAACGTGCACATGACTGTTCAGAGGGATGGATCAAACTGAATGAATGCCAGAGAGATGAAACGAACACCTACCTGGTCACCATGCTATCTGGCAGTTCACAGTGTGCCCATTTTGGGAGGAGAAAGAAGGAAAATAAGACCAAGCGAGTCTGCACTATCTCCTCAACATAATGAGACTCATGATCATGTCTGTCTCTCACAGGAGTAAGACGCTTACGATCTCTTCAGCGTCTGCGGGAGCTCTGCTCCCCACACTGCCGCGGTCAAACTACTGAGCCTTTTTTTGTAACAGATATCTTATCTGTTAAAATATGCAATATCTGGAATTATTCTGCTAAAACAACAAAGCAAGACAGGAAAGAAGGAAGGAAGAAAATCTTCGTCTCTGTATTTTCAGAACTCAAGCTGTTGTTTTTTTACTTCAAAACATTTCATTTACAAGTATACCTGAAAGTTACAGAAAAATACACATATAAAAAAATCCTTCAAATGAAATTACATCCATTTTTTTCCCCCCAAACCCCAATTATATCAGTCAACGATAAACTGATTTATATGGATCTTTTATTTTGTAAGGAGGAAGAATAATCACTCATGAAGCTCCTTTCACCCTGGCTTTTCCATTTGGCTGATGACAGAGGAATCAATCATTTGCATTGCTCTAATGGTGAACCTCTGCTGCTGGCTAATGATTTGCACTGCTCCCACAAGCACAGCTACCCCCGAGGCCACGGGGAGAGAAGATATCCATCCCTCTAGGAGCTTGGATGACTTCCATGGATTTTCTTGGCATCAATGATATCCAGTCCAGAACTAGTACAAAGTGGCTTACTGACTGACGTGCTCACTCGCAAGATGAATTGAAAAGCGTGCTGGCCACTGAGTTTTACATGTTCTGGAGTAAGCCGGGAACCTACAGTTCTTCCCCAGATTTTAGAGCCAAAGAGCTCAGGGTTGCTATCTGAAACCCCCTTCCCCGTAACAAAGCACAGACGCACACCGTGACAGTCACCACAGCTGCAAGTCACGAATGTGTGCGATACCACCCCCGGGGATCAATTTGATAAAGTGAAACCCATCTGCCAAGCTGTCATGAGCAGGAGGGAGCCTTTTCCCCCTTTTCTGATTATTCCAGCATTCATTAGCACCAGGGGGTGCAGAAGGAGCTTACGGTACCGATGGGAAGACCTCTCTGACAACAGTCTGCCCTAAACAAGGGGGACACACACCCCCTTCCCCTTGACTTTATCTAAGCTCATGTTTGGCCAGCCACTTGGCACACGCGCCCTCATCTCAGCAAGTACTTCGAACAGCTCTTACTGGCAAGGTGATGTCAAGATTTCCAGGCATTTACATTCCCTCCAGACACTCCTAAAAGACAGGGCACAGCACCTCCTGCAGAGGAGCAGGCAGAAGAATGCGACGGAGCCCTCCTTGGCTGGGCACACGCCCAGACACGCAAACACACGCTATGGAAAAGTGCTGGGATCCAGCCTGAATCCCACTGCAGGCAACAGCTATGTGCTGAGATAATGCAGCCGGCATTAGGACACTGTAGCAACAGAGGGGACGAATTCCACAGGTTTGGCAGATATCACAGCTGTTCTGAGACAAGCCACTCCATAAAAGCAGGCAAGGGCTATAACAAATTTAACGGGAAGCTAAAAAGTTGGGTTTTTTACCATGAGCTTCAATCATCATTCTCACCCTGCATGAAATCAGAAAGGACTTCAGGATTTAACTCGTGGAATTTAACAGCTTGCAGAGATGACAGACTTCTCAAGTGTTTTAAATGAACCTCCGAATGAACAAAGTCCTTCTGTGTCCTTCAACTAAAGTTGCTCTTAGATTTTGCCTATACTGCTGCAAAAATATCTACATACGTATATTTTAAATTTCAAATCTCTACTTATTATTCAAAACTAGAAATACTGAAAAGGGAAAATATATTTTAAGTTAGTGCTTTATTTTTCTGTGTGAGCCATTTCCTTCACTGTGGAAAAAAGCCTTTAGATCTCCTTAAGGAAAAGCACCCTTTCCCTGAAGGAGCACAAAATACATATCAGACAGAAGAAAACCAGACTAAAACAACACAGATTTTTTTTTCCCTTTTCCTAGGGTATAAAACGCGTTTGAGACCGATCTACGCGTTCCGAGGCAGAAACTCAACTAGAGAAGCAATGCCTGAAGGGCCGGAGACAACGCTACGCAGTGCCTGGTGTTGTCTGACCCACAGCTGCCTGTATTCAAATATGATTTCCCCAGTTAACGACACCCTTTCAGTGGGATTTACTCAAGAGAAAAATTCCAACAGCACCACCCCTCTCGCCAGAGACCGTTTCCCTTCATGAAAGGCCCCCAGACTCCTCAGTTTTGCCATTCAGTGACCATGGCATGAGGGAAGGCCAACTCCACCCCAGGTCTCCGCGGCGAGCTCTGCCCAAGAACACGGCCAGTGAAGCAGTAGCCACAGCTTTCACAAACAAGCTGAACCCACCAGCCCAGGGCTTCCAGCCTGTTACGAAACAGCTGAAGAAGGGACATGCCTGGATGCTTTAATTCAGCCACAAAGAGGATGAAACTACTAGATTCAACCATTTGTTGGCAGAGAAGTCATGTAGAGAGAGCTCCTTTGTCTAGTCTTCTGCATTCAACTCTAAGATCTATCATTCACTGACGAAGGATCCATCTCTTGAACCTGCACCAAAAAGCCATGCCATAAGCAATTTCTTTTGAAGCCTCTACCAAGTTACTACAGTAAGAGCAAAATATACAATCTAATGTTTTCTAGCTGTACCTTATACATACAAACATACAGGTGCTGTTCAACACACACATTTTGCTTGGCACCTGCACAATTGCAGCCAGTGACCTGTATTAATTCATGATAATGGAATTAAGCCCACTTGTCCAAATTTCAGCTTACTCCATCGCACTCAGCACCCTTATTTGCCCCATCTTAAACTGACAAATCACCTTTAAGCCAAACACATGAAAGAGAGATAAAAACCACACAGCATGCAAGCAAGAGCTGCCCCTGCCTATCAGAAAAACAGATGAGAAAAGCGCTCAGCTTAAAACATGGTGCCTCTTGCGACAAACAAATGAGATATTTCTGCAGTCTATTTTCCCTAGGAGCTGATAGCTTTAAATATACAAGGTGTTCCTGCATGGACCTGGTTCCCTATAGCCTGACAAAACCCACAACTATTCATGCCCTCTGCCGAGCAAGCCTGAACTGTTACCAGGTGGGAATTCTGTCTTCCCTCGTGAGAGCAGGAGAATTTCACTCTCACTGTGCCCAGACTGCAAAGTGGAGTACAAGGTGCCAGTCAGTGCAAAGTAACTCTGCTTGCGTGCATTTCGATTAAATATTTTAGTTACAGCACTGTTTGAGCTACGTATTAAAAACACTTAAATGATGTAAGCTTACACAGTTACTTTTAGAAAAACAAGGACCAAAGGAAACCTGAAGCACCACTGGAATTATATTTTGGTAATGGTGGGAGTTGCTACAGCTCCACCATTACTGCATCGTAAGCAAACTGGCAGTGGGGGTCCCAAAGCACAGCGCGCTGGAAGGAGCATCAGGAACTAGGTCTCTGTGTCAGATAACTGCTTTGTGTCTTGGTATTGCCTTCTGCAAAATGGGAAGAATCCTCACCATTTGGTAGAGCTTGTTGAGTACCACTGATGAACATCACTCTGTAAATATTAAGAGTTTTGACAGTTACTCCCCACAGTCGTAAACCGAGGTCACGTTTAAAAAGGGAAAGGCAGTTCCCCTAGCGCTGCACCATTTCCAAATGGGACTGTGCCCCTTTTGAACAGGGATGTTTCTCATGTTCTTTTCGCTGCCTTGCAAACTACCGAGCCAGCGTGTCATCAAGTACACATAATCACTGGGGTTGTGGGTCACTGCACAACGAAGCACGTTTCTTTAAACCAGTTTAAATTCATTTGCATGCCATTTTCTATGCAGAAGAGCGCCTCTGCAATGAATAAGTTATCTGGGCACAATATACTCTCTGACCAAACAATCCAAATAGCAGCAAACCCAGTGGCATGCTGCCTTCTGAGCAGCACACCTGAGCTCAGAAATAGGATGTACCCGTGAAATAAATCTCTATTTAAAAGATGGATATAGGAACAGACACAGTCCACAGCCTAGGAAAGGATACATAATTTTTGTAAAGCAACTTAATTCCTCTACTCTAATTTTATAAAATTAATGCAGTACCGGTTACAAGTTGACTGACAGCTCTAAAGACTGAACAGTTCTATTTTTACAGCACTGAGTAGCATCGATCCTTCTTTTAAGTCAATAAAAAGTCTTCCTCAAATCACTATGGTCCATAGGTTATTGAACACCTGCCTCGGCATGAAAATCTGTGCAAGCTGAGAGAATTCTTAGAATCTGTCAATTCTTCAGAGGCATTTAGTGAGTCCAAAGAAAGTGGAATTGGACCTGCGCAGCTGGGAGTGCTGTGGCAGGGACAACAAAAAGCCTCACCAACCAGACCCTGCTGTAAAAATCATTCAAACTTTAAAGAGACAAAGCATCTTGAAATCCAGGTAACAGGTGAAGACTTCCCAGCCCTTGTAGTCCTTGAAGGACGTCACTACTAAGTAGCAGAGGGAAATGGGGAGAAAAAAGGAATGGCAAAATATTCAGTAAAACTTCCAGGTCCCACTCTTGATCTTACAAAGAGTGATTCCTGAGACAAAATGACCACACTTTACGGGCAAGAGCCATCTTTTGCTCAGGGCTCTTAGTTGAACATGTTTAGGATGGTCCAGCAAGTTACCATTCATCATAACTTGAGAAGAACAAAAAAAGCAACCAACGCTTTTTTCCCCTTTGAATCTTTCAAGTCATGCTGTATTTCAGATATTTTGCATTCTCTTTTTAGTAACTGCTTTAGGTCAGACTGTTAAAGGGTCTGGTTTTCACAGTCTAACCCATGCATTGCTAGTCTTGAAGCATTTTGCTAGCTAAATATAGTTCCTGCCCCACAACCTGTGAATCAGGAGAGCTGACAGCAATCCAGAGGAATTAATTTTTTCCCCTTTGTTAACAACAGTAAGTAGCCCTTTATGGTGAGGCTCTCCTCCTATTTTTTTTGACCCTCTCTTGAGTACAGGTCAAGTACCTCAACCTACAGACCTGAAGAGCAGCCCACAGCTCTGACACTTCGCTATAAAGTCATGACTGACCGAATCTGGATGTGGAAAAGGTGCTTCATGAAGAGACTAATCGACAAACAAAATATTAACATATATGGAAAACACGGGAGAATTACTCAAACTGGTGGTACAACACAAAGAGTTTAGTAAATTAAGCATCGCTCTTTTAACCGGGATACTAATGGACACCTGAGAAAAGTACACGTTCACAGCGGATTCTCAAACCGATCTGTCTTCTTACCTTAGCGGTGACCTACAGCAGTGAAAAAATAAAGGAAAAAGTAAATACTAATTCCACTGAGAAATTACAGAGGGCCTAGTCTTGCCAGGTACCGAGTTCTTGCACCTAGCAAGGGCAGCCGAGAGCTCAAGGTGCCGCTCGGAACTGAAACTGGGTGGTGGGGATTCATCATGGAAACGTGAGCAACACGTACGCCACGGCTGAAGTTTTCCACAAGGAACCAAAACTGAGCGCGCGCACAAAAAGAGAGCAAAAGGGGAAGAAAAAAATAATAAAAAAAAAAGACTGCCCTAAAATGCAATTCTCAGTCCTTGCAAGCTCACTTCTAGGTGCAACAGTCGTGCGGCTGCCAACTGCAAAGCTCTCTGAGCTAATGAAATTCCCTACGCAGCTCCGCTCGAGAAGTAGCACTTGATGGATCTAGTTATCAAACGGCCACAATTCGAATTGATCCTCAGTTTATCGATTTCCTTGTCACTATGCGAAAAAATAAGAGGAGACTGTTCAAAAAGCCTGTCTGCAGGGAGGTGGAAAAATACATTTCGGGGTGCGGCTGGCGCGGAGGATGCTGCCGGGTCCCCCTCGGGCGGCGGGAGAGGGATGCTGGAGGCTGCTCGGCGTCCTCCCATCCCACCCGTCCCGGGCAACGAGCCCCGCCCGGGCCAGGGGAGAGCGGAGCGCGGAGCCAGCCCGTTCCCCGACGGCACCCGGAGCCGGCAGCGCCCCCGTCCCCACCCGCCCCGAGCGCGCCCCGGCGGGTCCCCGCGGCCCCGGCCCGTCGTACTCACCCGGTCTCCTCCTCACCGGCCTTTTCCTGCCGCTGCAGAAGCGCACTTTGCTGAAGACCCCCAGGACGTGCCTCTCGCAGAGGGAGCGCCCGTCCTTGCTGGGGCTGGAGCGGCGCTTGGAGGCGGACACCCGGTCGCTGTTGGACTCCCTCGCCTGCCGCTTCTGCCGGATCAACGAGCTGGCGATAGCCGCTGCCATCGCCGCTCATGGGCGCCCCGCGCCGCAGCTCCGACTCCCGGCGAGCGCTCAGCCGGCCAGGCGGAGCAGGGCGCCCGGGAGAACGAGCATGTCCCAACGCCGGGCCCCGCCGCCCATGGGTCCCGTCCCCGGGGAGCGCGGGGCCGCGGCGAGACCTTCCCCGGTGAAGCCGGGAGGCGTCCGAAGGGAGAGGCGGGTAGCGGAGAGGAGGATGCGCGGGTCCCCGCGGTGCGGCGCGGCTCCTCCGCGGCTTTCCCCCCCCCACCCCCCCAACCCCGGCCGAGTCAGAGCCCCCCCGGGCCGCGGGCGGCGCCGGCCCCAGCGCGGAGGCTGCGAGGCGCGGCGCACATGGAGGCGGCTCCGCTCCGCACCCGCGCTCAGGGCGAGCCGCGCTGCATCCCTAGTCGCACTCCTCCTCTTCCTCTCGACCCCGCGGGCGGGAGGAGAAGGGGAAGAAAAGGCAGCAGCCGCGGGGAAAGAAAAAAGGCTGGCGAACAAACAGAATTAAAAAAAGAAAAAATTAAAAAAGGTAAAAAAAAAAAACAAAAAAGGCGATACAGTAAAATTAAATTTACAAAAAAAAAAAAAAATAAAAAAGCCTTGCCGCGGCCGCGGGCTCACATCGCCGCAGCTGCGCGCCCCGCGCTCACAGCGCCATGGCCCGCGCAGCCCTGCTCGCCGCCCGCAGCCCGGCAGCCGCTCTCCCCGACGGCAGCTCCCGCATCGTCCGGCCCGCAGAGAGCCCGTTCGGCTCCGGGGCGGCCCCGGGCCCGGCTGCCGCGGCGGGAGGAGCGACGCGAGCGCGGGGAGGAGGCCGAGAGGGGCGGGGAGGGTGCGGCGCTCGCTCCGCTCCGCTCCGCGCGGGGCTCAACACGCTCCGCGGTGCTTCCGACGGCGGCGGGGCGGGGAGGAGCCGCCCGCATCCTCCGGGCCGGCCCGGGAGGGGCGAGGCGGGGGAAGGAGGGGCCGGGGAAGCCCCCCCACCCCGCCCACGCCGGCGGGGGAGCCCCCGCAGCGGCCGGGGGGGGGGGGAGCTGGGCTCGGGGAGGGTTGCGGCTGCTCCCGCTCGCCCTTCCCCTACGCAATCCTACGTGATCGAGGTGCGGATGAGACCGACAGAGCGGAGCGACTGCGGCTCCGCGAAGGCTCGGACGGGGCTTCCCCGAGCCCGGAGCCGCAGCCCCGCCCGCCCCGAGAAAACCGCCGGGCTTCCCCCTCTCCTTTCTCCGTGGTTTTTCCCCCCTTCTCCCGGCGCCCCGAGGGCTGCGGGGTCGCTGCCTCGTCGGGGCGGGCGCCGCCCGGCTGCCCCGGGAGCCGCGATCCCGAGGGGCCGCCGGGTGATGCAGATAAATCGGGGCTGGTGCCGCTGTAAGAACGGCGCTCTCCGCGTTTCAGGTTCGAGGAGCAGCTAAGGAGCGCAGGAGGTGATGAGCGAGATGCCGGGGGGAGCGCACAGAGGGTGGGGGGACGAGGTAACGCAGCCGGGAACAGAGGGCAGGACACCACTATCCTAGCCCTGAAAGTGCTGGGATGAAGCACGAACCCAGCTGAAGAGGGCACTTGAAACCAGTCGGTGGGAATCACCAGCTTGCAAAATTAATCTTTGTAACTACTTCTTGCGAGAACTTCAGCTCTAAACTATTTTAATGTATTAGGAAAAAAAAAAAAAAAAACAACTGAAGCAACTACCCTCTATGCGTGTAAAGACGAGCCAAACTCTGGCATTACTTCCTCAGTTTCACTCTTAAAACCAAAATAAGGTGGAATCAGGTTCTCCAGGAGAGAACAGGGGAGAAAGATATTCAAAATAATTTGGAAGATTTAAATGTTTGGCTGTTGATCTATTTTTAACTGCTGCCAACTTTTTTTTTTTTTTTTTTTTGAGCAGAATTCACTGTCCCAATCAATAAAGATTTTTCTTTCCTTTCTTGTAACTAAAATGCTTCATATTTTAATTTTCTCTGCCGGATTATTTCACTTGACATCAAAGAACGTTGCGGAATAAGGTACAGGCATGGCCTAAAGAAAGCTGTTTGCAATCGGAGAATCACTGTCTGAACTGCCAGTGAATTATCCAGAGCTTCATCTTCAAAGGATGTAAGCAAATCTGATATCTTCCCAAGAAAGAGGTTTTCCATCTGTATATATAAAGATACTTCCTTTTGCCTGTAGTCTTCAAATCCCTGGTAAAAGAATGCTGTTTTATCTCCCCATATTAGATAAGTTTCCGTTATTTAGACATGCAACTAATTTGTTTTCTTGTGGAGCCGTAAACTAGGAGCAGCAGCTCTGCGCTTAAAAACGATCCTAATCAGTGATAAAGTTGGTCACAGCATTTTTAATTTTCTTTTTTTTTGGTTATTTGTGGGTCTGAAAAGAGGGCTGCTGCAGCTCTAAGAAGAAATGCTTCTCTCAGGTGTCTCTGCTTCTGCAGTGATGGAATGATATTAAAGAAGAACTTGTAAAATTTAATATAATATTGTATTTGCTAACACATGGGGCTGTCTGTATTTATAGACGGCAAGGAGCCCAGGGGGTTTGGTTCTGAAGGCAGGCACAGTGCCATCAACTCCTGGTGACATTACTGGCGTGCACATCGGCTCTGCACCACTCTGGATCATGCCCCAGCTTAACAAAGTTCTCTGAAGAGCCCACACTTTTATAAACACTAAGCAATCCCAGGGTGGTTTTGAGCTGGAGAACTAAGAGCCAACCTCATCATGCTCCTGCACTCTCATTCTTGCAGGTGAAACGTTACCTTGAGTGGGCAGCCAGGTGAAAACAGAAAACTCTTCCATGTTTATTGGTCTCGACCGTTGGAAGTTCTCTCCTTCAGCTTCCGTTTAGGTAAACAGGGCTCAAAATATCTCCCATGTTCATCTGTATCAGCTACTCCTCTTTGAGGGCAGAGCAGCCTACATTGTTCCATACCAATTAGCCGCTGATGAATCCAGGGACTCCATTCCTTGTTGCCACCAATGGAAACTGAATTGGTATTTTTCCTTCAGGTGCTTAATTTGATATTAAGGCTCTGGAGCGAGTCCAGAGAAGAGCGACAAAGCTGGTGAAGAGGCTGGAGAACAGGCCTTATGAGGAGCAACTGAAAGAGCTGGGGGTGTTTAGCCTGGAGAAGAGGAGGCTGAGGGGAGACCTCATTGCTCTCTACAACTACCTGGAGGGAGATTGTGGAGAGGAGGGAGCTGGGCTCTTCTCCCAAGTGACAGGGGACAGGACGAGAGGGAATGGCCTCAAGCTCCGCCAGGGGAGGTTCAGGCTCGACATAAGGAAAAAATTCTTCACTGAAAGGGTCATTAGGCATTTGAACGGTCTGCCCAGGGAGGTGGTTGACTCGCCTTCCCTGGAGGTGTTTAAGGTGAGGGTGGATGAGGTACTTAGGGGCATGATTTAGAGACTGGTGGGAACGGTTGGACTCAATGATCCAGTGGGTCTCTTCCAACCTGGTGATTCTGTGATTCTGTGATTCTCTCTCTATATATATACATACACACACACATATATAATATAATAATCTCTATATTATACAATTATTAAGGCATTTTTTTCTCCCTTGCCTCCTCTACCTTGGAGCCCCTTCTCACCTCCAGTCCCAGTCTGGAAAGCTGCACAGTGTGCACTATGAAGACAGAAGGAGATAATAGCACCGATTCATAAAATGAAAAAGCAAGACAGTGTTTTGATCATGCTGGGGAGATACACCAATGCTCCTCCTGCAGTGTGTGGAGGACGGCCCCATCCTGCACACGGGAGCAGGCAGAGTCAGACTCTCCATGGCTGTTGGAGAACCAAACTCACAATACATATTAAATATCCCCATCCCACCTTAACCATACAGGAGCTTATGGATTAGGTGCTCACTGTGGAAGGGGACGAATATAAGCATTTCAGGACACTGTAATTTTTGAGGTTTTGTTCACATGATAAATAAGCTCTTCTGTCTTCAGTGCTGAAGTTTAAAATGAAGGCCTGGCTGATTTTCAGGGCTTTGGTGGCTTGAACAGAGAAGGGATCTAGAATTGCATTCCCTTACCTTCCTAAACAGAACAAATATATCTAGGTCAAAAGGGAGGTTATTGGCATCTTTCCTTAGCAAAGTGCAATAATTCCCGCAGGGTTGCTAACAGAATATCCTGTTTATTTTTCATAAAGCCTTCAAAAGCCATGGGCTGTATTTTCTAGAGTCAGTCATTAGGCATACCTCTGCTTTACTAATTCTGTACACGCGCAGCTAACTACAAATGAACATTTAGGCAGGGTTTTTTGCTCTTTTATCTGCGTAGCCACTGAAAATGCGTACATGAAAGTTAAGGAAGAGGTTTAAATTTAATACCACTTTAAAATGTATACGTGTATTACCGGTGTTTAATGGGGAAAAGAAAGATGCCCATCTCCGACCAGTAATTATGAATGGCCTAATTCACCATTTTACAGCAGCATAGCAACAACTCTCTTCCAATAGGAAGGCACTGTTGAGTTTGAAATTCTGCATGCAGACAGACACCTCTTAAGAATTGTACCCAATTTCCACGCTGTGTATATTACATCTAAAATGTGCATTGCCAGGGCTGCTTATTAAGCAAAATTAAACCCATATCCATGTTTTATTAACTTTATTCTTTACAAGGTAGCCCCTTGTTGCATGTCTAGCATAATTAAAATTCATGCAGCTTTGGCATTCCCCAGTCTCTGTGTGTGGGTGGACTTATTTTAAAAAAAAAAACATGCCTGGGTAACCTGATAAAGAAAAGACCTTACAGTATTTTGCTCTTTTTGTGTGCAGGGTAATTCTGTTTACAATGCATGGGTTTATATCTATGTTTGGATACCTAATAAGTATTCACATGGCCACTTAGAAATATGCTGTTCGGGGAGAGAGATCTGGCCCTAAAACAGCAGCAGAGTGCAAAAACTGGCTGGCTTTCTGGGCTTTTCGCACAAAGCTGAGCTCTGAGCTGACTAGGCCTTTTAATAAACACAGAAGAGCCTGCATCATCTGATCGCTATATTAAAATAATTTATTTAATGGGCCTCTCACTCCCATTTTTGGCTTCAAAAATTCAATTAAAACAAAATTTGCAACTCATCATGAGGAATATTCATTAATCTATGGGATGCCTTTAAAACCAGCTCTAGCCTGGGGAGAAGTTGGGCTGGTCTGTAGCTTAAAGCAAGAGACAGGTAAGCAGTTGTGCAAATTGCAGATTGAAACTACTACTCCAAAAACTGGGCCACAAGCAGCACCAAAGCAACAAAATCAAGGGCAGCCCAGAAAAAAGGAAAGGATTTCTTCTTAACAGAGGGTTTCATTTCTCCTTGGTGACTTGTTGGCTCTACTGGGTGGACGCAGGGGAACACAAGAAAGCTTCACTCCACTAAGGCAGTTGTGGTTGCCTACGAATGAAAATGCCATGATGCATTTCTCTTCAAGAAGCCTCCTGTATGGCTGAACAGACTGTCTCCTGGGTTCTGGAAGCAACAGAACAGGAACAGTAGGAAGCTACACCGTGTAGGGTCCATCCTGCTGCCTATGTCTTTCTGCAAAAGTCATCTCCCTGAAACCAAGCCTGAAAAAGTACTAGCAGGGGGCAACTGAAACTCTTCCTACATATGAAGAGAGACCTCCTTACATATAGGTCAGTGCCTGTCCCACACACCAGAGCAAGACCTGGGGCTTGTTCAAGATGAGGTCATCTCAAAGCTGCTGTAACTACTCAATTTCAACAGTCCTGTTCATCAACCATTCAGCCATTGCCTTCCCCCATGGGATCAAGGCAGGAAAATCTGCTGTCCTTGCAACGATGTGCTTCAGTTGTGGCTTCATTAGTGGCAGAAGGCCAACAGAAAGAGCCTGCAAACACCTGCCCAGTGACAGCAGCCGTTAGGGCAATGCAGGGAGGAGACCTCACTGAAGGATCTCCAGTCAAGGGGCAATGAAAGGATTAGTACTCTATTTGCAGATAACCTTCTGCAAAGCGGAGCTGAGAGCCCTCTCTTCCTGTGCAAGGGACACACAGCCAACTAGATGCTCCAGACTTAGAAGCACTCACCTAAACATATGGAAAAAACCTCAAGTATCTTCATGCTTGTAGAACAGTTGCTTAATTTAAAAGAAAGGACAGACAGCTGCCTTCCTTACTTTCTTCCTTCCTTCCTTACTTTCTTCCTTCCTTCCTTCCTCTGCCTCCTTTTCCTCACTGGGCTTCTCCCAATAGGCAGCAATTCGTAGAATCATAGAATAACCAGGTTGGACGAGACCCACCAGATCGTGGAGTCCAACCATTCCCACCAGTCTCTAAACCATGCCCCTAAGTACCTCATCCACCCGCACCTTAAACACCTCCAGGGAAGGCCAGTCAACCATCTCCCTGGGCAGACCGTTCAAATGCCTAATGACCTTTTCAGTGAAGAATTTTTTCCTTATGTCGAGCCTGAATCTCCCCTGGAGGAGCTTGAGGCCATTCCCTCTCGTCCTGTTCCCTGTTACTTGGGAGAAGAGGCCAACTCCCTCCTCTCCACAACCTCCCTTCAGGTAGTTGTAGAGAGTAATAAGGTCTGCCCTCAGCCTCCTCTTCTCCATGATAAACAATCCCAGCTCTCTCAGTCGCTCCTCATAAGGCCTGTTCTCCAGCCCCTTCACCAGCTTCGTTGCTCTTCTCTGGACTCGCTCCAGAGCCTCAACATCCTTCTTGTGGTGAGGGGCCCAGAACTGAACACAGGACTCGAGGTGCAGTCTCACCAGTGCCGAGTACAGAGGGAGAATAACCTCCCTGGACCTGCTGGTCACGCCGTTTCTGATACAAGCCAAGATGCCATTGGCCTTCTTGGCCACCTGGGCCACTGCTGACTCACGGTCAGTCGGTTGTCAACCAACACCCCCAGGTCCTTCTCCTCCGGGCAGCTTTCCAGCCAGGTTTCTCCTAGTCTGTCCCTCTGCTTAGGGTTGTTGTGCCCCAAGTGCAGGACCCGGCATTTGGCCTTGTTAAACCTCCTGCCGTTGGTCTCAGCCCAGTGGTCCAGCCTGTTCAGAGTCCCTCCATCTGCCCCCCTTAGGTACATTTTCAGCTGAGGCTACCCATCTAACAGCACTAAGACATAGGAACTAGGAGGGGAGGAACAGTGTGGACTTGACAAGTCTGTATTCACAGCATGCAAGAAAGAGAAAAAGACCACATCCCTTATGCTTTTAATGCTGATACCGCAAATGCTGCAAATGAACTCTCTAAGACTTGTTTTGGGGTTTTAGAAATCAAGCATCCGTTATCAGCCTGGGCAACACGAGGGAGTGATTGCCATCAATCATGTGCAATGAGACAAAAGCTCAAAGACATAGTTTAGTGGTTGATAGGAACAGTTGGACTCGATGATCCTGGAGGTCTTTTCCAACCTAGTGATTCTGTGAAAAGCTGGTTACAGAATACATTTCCCACTTAGATGCATATGTATAAATTTTTCCCAGAAATCTTATGCATATTCTATTACTTTCCAAGGTCTAATTTTTAATGTTATTATGAACTCACAACAGTCAAAACTCTTGCTAATTTGGAACTGGCTCCAGCTCTCTGCTTGACCTTGCACTTGAGATAGCGAGACTCCAAACATAGGTGATTACAGAAGAGATATTTGTTCAGCACATATCATACTTCACACAAGCAAACACTGTCTGAATGAAAACATGGTATCAGAGGAAGAAAATGTGCTGTCAGAGGTACATTCTGTCTAACTTTCATAAAATACAATTACTTAGATGAAACTTAACTTCAGCTTAAATTAAAAATATTCCACTTCTTGTATTAGTAATAGAGCAGGAGCTTGAGGCTGAAAGAGATGAAAAAGCCTTCACAGAACAACTCTAGTTGTGAGCCTGAGTCTGAATACACCCACCCTCACTCACCCATGCCCTGCTCAGTCTGACACACAGACCTAGCCCTCAGACATCACGGTAGCAGCACTTTCACCAACAAGACAACTCCTACAACCTTACCCTCCCTTGGAAAGGTCAGCCATCACCACTGTTCTCTTTGAATCCTGCTTGATGACAGCCCACATTTTGGCCTACGGTTCCAATAATGCAAGTAGTGCCCGGTTCCCATGGACATCGAACCTGGTTGTGTGTGGCTTCACATCTCATCTACCTGAAGGTGGTCTGGGTGGAGAAGGGAGTGTGACCCCACAGTGCAGTTTGAGGCCCAGGGCCGGCAAACCCATGGGCTCAGGAGGCTTAAGGGGCTTCCCATGCTTTTTCCCCCTCCTTGAGACAAAGGAAAGCTGCTCAAGCTGTGTAATCTCCTCACGTTATAACCATGCAGGCAGACACAGATTCCAACCAAAGCAGTTTCCAAGCATGTTGGAACTGCTGGAAGGTAGGGAGGCTCTGCAAAGGGATCTGAACAGGCTGGACCGCTGGGCAGAGTCCAATGGCATGAGGTTTAACACAGCCAAATGCCGGGTCCTGCACTTGGGGCACAAAAACCCTAAGCAGAGGTACAAACTAGGAGAAGCCTGGCTGGAAAGCTGCCAGGAGAAGAAGGACCTGGGGGTGCTGGTTGACAGCCGACTGACCATGAGCCAGCAGTGTGCCCAGGTGGCCAAGAAGGCCAATGGCATCCTGGCTTGTATCAGAAACGGCGTGACCAGCAGGTCCAGGGAGGTTATTCTCCCTCTGTACTCGGGACTGGTGAGACCGCTCCTCGAGTCCTGTGTTCAGTTCTGGGCCCCTCACCACACGAAGGATGTTGAGGCTCTGGAGCGAGTCCGGAGAAGAGCAACGAAGTTGGTGAAGGGGCTGGAGAACAGGCCTTATGAGGAGCATCTGAGAGAGATGGGAGTGTTTAGCCTGGAAAAGAGGAGGCTGAGGGCTGACCTTACTGCTTTCTACAACTACCTGAAGGAAGATTGTGGAGAGGAGGGAGCTGGGCTCTTCTCCCAAGTGACAGGGGACAGGACGAGAGGGAATGGCCTCAAGCTCCGCCAGGAGAAGTTCAGGCTCAACATAAGGAAAATATTCTTCACTGAAAGGGTCATTAGGCAATGGAACAGGCTGCCCAGGGAGGTGGTTGACTTACCTTCCCTGGAGGTGTTTAAGGTGCGGGTGGATGAGGTGCTGAGGGGCATGGTTTAGAGATTGGTGGGAATGGTTGTACTCGATGATCTGATGATCCAGTGGGTCTCTTCCAACCTGGTGATTCTATGATTCTATGAAAGCCTCTCAATTTAAAGTTTCCATCAAGCTGACTTTGCTGAAAGTCAAGCAGATCTTTCCTGATTATATCTCAGCTGAAGCAAAACAGCCCGATTATACGATTCAAAATGATAAATAGAAGGGAGGGAGATGGAAACCCCTATCACTTGTCTCCAGCTGGGACGTGGGACTGTCTGCTCCACAGCAACCTGATGCCTGGAGATTGAAGTCATCAGCCTTCTTAATACAAGTGTGTCACACTGGCATAGTCCAAGAGGGGAGGAAGGGAAAGAAGCTGTCAAGGAGAAATAACAAACTCAACTCCCTCCAGATCCAGAAATCTCTCTGCATATAATGGATTCTAACAGACCTGAAGAGGACTTGGAATGTTCCCTTTGCCCAAACTTCACTTGTCCCTTCATCCAGCCTCCAAATCCATACGAAGACCAGCACCTGCAGCCTGAGCCACCTCATATCTCAAATCCTGCTGGGTCAGAAAAGTAATGCTTCAATGGGGCAGCCTATAACTCTCTCTCCCTGCAAAGGTTCCTTTCCATTTGGACAGCTCATGGGAAAAGCAGTATCTCTAACAAAACCTGTTACTCCCACTGCCATAAAGCTCTGTAGAACAGGAGTGCTAGGACATTAATCCTGGCCTCAGGATGCCTCTGAAGTTACATGCATCCAGATTACATCTTATTTAACCAAACCTGTTTATTTCTCCTGCATACTGTACGGGCACGCTCAACACTAAAAGTAAATATGAGATTACAGCTATGATACACCAAGGACAAGGTTCGAAGAGTATTTCATCCCTCACTGACCTAAAGTGCTGGGTAAAAAAGATCTGGCTGAATATATCGCTTCCCACACACACCCCTGGCCTCCAAACATACCTCTTTCTATTTGCATTCTAATTTATTTCCCTTCCTGGCAATAAATCAACTTTTGTATCTCTCCAGTAAAATGAAATCCCATGTCCTCTCTCTCCGAGTCTCACAGCTACTGCAATCCAGACACCAAGAAAGATATCAGTGGCCTGGAAGCAAATCTAAGATTGTCAAGGATATAAAGGCTAATGCAGTAAAAATTAATGATCAAAGCAGGTCTGGTGAAGAGACTAAGCAGAAATGATATGGAAACAGAGTTCATAGGAACGCTTTTTGTTTTAACACGGCCAGATCAAACCTCTGGTCACAAACTGTGCAGTCTGTATTCAAGACTGGATACTTTTTTTTTCCCCCAGAAAGCAATGACTCTGGAAATTGGGAACCATGAAAAAGACAGAGCCGAACAGAAGCTTTTTCCACAGGATTACAGCTAGGAGATCCGAAGCTTCCCTTGGGTGCACACACAGAGCAATAGTAAGCAGAAGCAGAAAAGCTCTGTCACATTTGTACTCAATGTGGCAAACACCAGTGCCACAAAAGACACAAAGTCTGGTTGCCACATTTCAGAAGTGGCATGGATCAGAACATAGCTCCAAGAGGGTGTGAGGTCTACAAAGAACATGGGTATAGTGAGCGACTCAAGCAGTTCAGTCTCTTTATTGCAGTAATAAGTACATCTACTGGGCATTTGCAAGGGTCCACCCTGTGAAAATGCTCTTGGTACTCAGCGGTATTTAGCCTATTGATACTGTGGCCACTGATAGTTTGCTGTTGCTGAAAGTCTGGCCATAGAAGAAAAATGGTTGAGATCTTCTGTATCCAGAAGAACAAAAGAGGAGACTTGGCCTTGACGGATAAATGTCTCACCTCTCAACAAGAATATTTTCAAAAGCAGGGGCTCTTTCAATCCTGCAAAGTCAGAATGAGATCTAGAAGCTGTAAGTCAAAGGCTCATGTTTATTGCTAATAGTAAAGGTAATTCATCAAGAGAACAATATGGCAAAAGTTGTGATGGATTCTCTATCATTTCACCCTAAGAGACAACCTCTTTCAAAAATAGATGAGCTGATACCATAGCACACAGGGTACAAAGGACCCTGGAAAGGTCACCTCTGTACTGTGCCAGCAGTACCTTCATCATCGCTGACAAGGTCTGATCCCTGCTTAGGGACCTGCAGCAGTGGAAATCCCGCAGCTCCCTGGGGAATACAGCTCTGCACCACCCTCAACTGAGAAAGGCTCTTCCTAACATCTAGTCCAAATCCCACTTATCTAGAAGTTTCTTGTCCTGTTGATATGCCTGCTACAGAGGACTTACTGGGCTCGCTCTGTGCAGTCCTGACTTAAGTGAATCAGGAGAGCAGACTGTGCAATCATAGATAGTCCCTTCTGACTGATTTTTGAGACTTACCCGGCATCAGTCAGTATTAGAGCCAACTTTGCAGGAAATCTTTGGTTCAAAGTTATATTTCTTCCTCATGAGGAATAAAAATGAGACCTTTTGGAACTCACTTTGAAATGCCAGAAGAGCAAAAAAGCACACTGCTGTGGTAGAACTGGTGGTCTCACCACACACAAGACCAAGACCCAAATCTCTGCTTTTGCAGTAGGTAGAGCAGTGACATGAAACTGGGTCTTTAAATCGCTGTGCAATGGGCTCTTCCTAAATTATTATTTCCTTTCTCCTATGGTTTTGATCAAGTAGCATTTTGCAAGGGAAAAAAGCACCACTACCAATTGTCTGGCTGCTCTTTCTACAGGCATCCATCACAGCCTCCCAACCTGTATCACTCATGCTGAACTCTAGAAATGTTTAAAGCAGAAGCTGCCATTGCTGCTCAAACTAAGGCTCTTATGGGGCTTTCCAAGAACAGCTTTTAGACATGCGCAAAACTGTTTACTTGCATCCTTTACTATTGAGCTCTCTACAGCTTCTGTCTTGGACAAGGAATACCTGTACAGTATGATTTCTTTCTTCCTTTCTGGCCACGCTTTCCTGTTTGCCTGTCTTCTCCCTTCATATGCATGTTTCTTTTCCCACTTCAGGGAAAGAGTTAGTATCTCTTCGGTCTTACTCCATCATGTAACACAAAACCCATTATTCAGTTAAAGGGCTATTGGAGCCTGCTACAGACAAGTCATTGACTGAATTCAGTGTCCAGAGATTACCCCTGTAGAACAGTAGAAAGAAGTGGCTGGAGCAATGCTTTCTGTCAGACATGGAGAAATAGGCAATGGACCTTGCTTACCTATGAAAGTAATGTCCTAAAGCCTTCCCTTTTGAATGCAGCCAGATCCTTTAGGATAAGTGGACAGGATACCCTGAGTTTTCCTCTCTATGCCCACAAAGAAGGCTGCAAAACTAGGAATGCTCCTTCCCTACCGCCCCAGGAACAGTGTCAGCTGCTCCTCCTGTGGTACCCAGCATGACGGCCATGGCCATGCCACCTGCCCCATAACATTTCCAGGAGCCTGTGGGCACTCCTGGGATATCTGTCTGCTGTGCAACACTCCTGCCCCAGCACAGGGCAAGGGGCAGCCTCTGGCAACAAGATGAGCTGGCAAGGCAGCCAGCAGCACTCCAACAAAAGGTGCTGTAGCACTGCCAATTGTCATCAGAAAGACTTTTGTCTTTCGTTATGATTAAATGTTCCTGCTCCATCCTGTTGAAAGTACCATTTTTGAGATGCTATGGGCTCACCAAAATTCATGCAAAACATTATAAACCAGGGGGCAAGATATTTGCATTTTCTTTTGGCATAAGACTAACTCTGCTTGGCAGTTGGAAAATGTATGAGTGTGGGGGTGGGGAGCCTAAATTAAAAGCCACTTAAGTGGGTACTTGAGTAATTATTGGGAGGCTTCTGAAGAGACATTTTTGTCAGTAATTAAGGAGAACATGGCTTTGTGCTGGATACAGGTGGCAATATGGCAACAGAGATCGTCATCATTCCACACAGAAATGACCAGCAATCCATTTGCTGGATTTGCTGCCCAAAGAGCATCCTTCAGAGCTGAAAGAGGGCCAGGGCAGTAGAGGGACTGAAATCCTGATTATCTCACAGTCTCACACCCTTTGCACCAAAGGATGAACAAAATTATTTTTATGAAGCTCCCTGTTTCTCAGCAGAGGTGTGTCCCATTGATGCCTCTGTCCTAGCAGCTCCAGAGGCCTTGAATTCCTTGAAAACCTCTTCATCCAAATGAACTGTTCCATCCTTGAGGAAGATTAGCTTTCACCTCCCATCAGTGGCATGGACAGGTGAGTTGGGAACTGGCTCCAAGGAAACTCTCTTTCTTTTCCCTGACTTGTTTTCTTAAGCCTCATGCAAGATTTGTCTCCCATTTGCTGGACTTCTGGAATCTTTCTTTTTCTTAAAGAAAGCCAACAATACATGCTCCCTTCTCACTGTTAAGAGCCAAATATATTATTTCTTCAGTCCACTATATCAGATGCTTCTAGAAACTGGTTCCTCTAATACCCACTCAAATGCTGTAAAATGTGAGGCGCAAGAAGGTTCCCTCATATGAAAAGACCGATTTAACAATGAAGTGACTGAGAAATAGAGCAATTTCCTCATCGCAAACTCGGGCACTTAGGAAATTAAGTGTGAAGATATGCAGCTACCAGAGCGGTGTCTGCCTTCTCATTAAAGATGCAGGTAAAGAAGCTTCAAGACAGTAGCAGTAAAAGGAGCATAAGCAACACAAACATGTCCTTGTGAAGGAACATATTTCATAGACACTTCATTACCTTCAACAACTTTCAGGTCCTTGCTTATTCATCAGCAAGACTTAACTGTCATGAGCTAAAAAAATTGTGTGTCGGGTTTATCAAAATGGACATAAATAAGCTAGACTTCCACATTCACTGGTGCTCCAGCGATTCACACTCAAGCTCCAGTCTCAGCCCCTTGCACTACCACCAGTGCTCTGTGCTGAACGTGGGATGTGCAGGAGAACCCTGCACAGCATGCACCAGCTCTCACCCCAGTTAAACATGCCAGACTGACTTCTACAAAGTTCCCCTTCAAAAAATTGCAGGCATCAAGCATTCATTCTGGAAAAGGCTACATGCTACTCCTAGTCTTAGTATTCTGCACTTGGTTGGCTCCAGCAACTAATGCGACCCTCTCACTTTTCTTTCTTGACCTCTGCCACAAGGTAGGGTCCAAAAAGACTCCTTTCTGTTGTTATTTGTTTAACCATTTCACATTTCAGCTTCAATATGGCCCAGCTTCTCAATTTTGTGGGACAATAAAAAAAAAAGGAGCATTCATAATCCTTCAATCCAATAGAAAATATGCCCACAATATCGTACAGCTTGAATGAAAGCTTTTCTTTTCAAAACAAAGGATGCTCCCTTGTGTTGCTTGAAACCCTGGCAATGGAACAATTAAGAAAGTGAAACTGACTACAAACTAAAGCAGAATGGACATGTTTCATAGATCTTCATTGCCCAGGCAGAAAGAAATGTAAACAGGGCATAAATTACAGCAGCCAGAGGACAGATAAGCTGAAGGACAATGCTGGCACAAGAGCAAATGGGTAGCAACTGGCCAAGAATAAATTTAGACTAGAAATTAGACATGATTTCTAGCCATCAGAGGAGCAAGATGTTTCCAACAGGACCAGTGGGCATCATGAAAAGACAGTGTGACACAGCCTACAACAACACGAACCAAGAGACCCCTCTCATCTACGGCACCAATACTTTTTATCTTTAAAAGAATGGGGAGACATTTGATGCACACTCTGTAGATGTTTTTTAATAAGCACTGTCCCTTTAACCTTTAGTAATTGCTCCATCTTAAAATATATCTATCCTAATAGCCTTGCTCATGTAATTGATGAATTAAAGCAAGCAAAGCAATTACTAAGTGTTTTTATCTAGTGGCATCATTAAATAAAGCAAAAGAAAATAAGGCCCTGTAAAATATAAATAGTCTTATGTAAGTGTTGTTAGGGATGCAATGACAGGAGGGCATTCAGTCAAGTGTTCACATTGTTACTATCATTCAGACATCAGCTCCAAAGCTTATCTAATTTGAAAGCAACTCCTGCAGATCTTTGCTATTGATTGATGCAGTCTGCAGAGGCACCACTTCCCACAAACTCATTCCAGAATAGAGGAGCTGTCAGCTCCCATATGTGGGGTCCCTCAGCCAGGTGGTACCCACATCTGTCTGCATCTGTCTTTGGGGATACCCAATATCATTAGAGGTGGGGAGGAGGTATTCTGTTGGTGGGGTGAGTTAGGGAGTGAAATACCCTCAGCTCTTCACCTTGGAAGATCTCCTCTGACCAGGATTGCTGCTCTCTCAACTTAGCTGCTGCTCAGCCTAAGTAAAACTTATGTTCATGCCTGTAATTTCTGTACTGAACTGCTATATTGCCAGTTAATGTTGTTTAGAAATGAATTGCTGCTGCATAATGTACGGCAGAACAACAAATACACATTAGCTACATATCACAAATCAGATAATTACCAACCAAGATATTCTTACGCATGTTCAACCTCTTATACGATGTAATAGGACACTATCAAAACAGAGCTCACATTACAATGACAGTTTTGGCTTCTAGCACTTTAGCTTTTATTGTAATAAATTCTAATTTTCTGATTTTTATCTGCTCCTCCTCTCCTTCTCCTAGTGGTGTAGGAATTATGATTATGCCAGCTCTATAACTAGAGTGGCTGTTTTTAAAGCAGCCTTCCTGGCTGATTCACAAGCACGGCACTGAAGCCTTTGAAATACAAACATTGCAGATCAGCCTCAATGCTACGAGCAAATCACCAAGTTGACATGCTTCACTTAGATTCTCACGTCTGCTACCAACCCGCAGAATGACCACGAGTACATACCCTCCTCCCCATGATTCAAATTCCTCGATCTGTAAAATGAGGGTGGTAATCACAGAATCATTAGGTTGGAAAAGACCCACTGGATCATCGAGTCCAACCATTCCCATCAAACACTAAACCACGTCCCTTAAACACCTCCAGGGAAGGCGACTCAACCACCTCCCTAGGCAGCCTGTTCCAGTGCCCAATGACCCTTTCTGTGAAATTTTTTTTTCCTGATGTCAAGCCTGAACCTCCCCTGGTTTCTGTGAGCCTTCACCAAATGAAAGCTTGCAAAGATACCTTTTTTGGCGGGGAGGGAGATCAGATGGATTTCAGGGTGATATTTTTCAAGCAGGGAAGAGCTGCTGATGGAGAAGCCTCCACTTTCCCCATGCTCACACAGATGGGGCTGTCAGGAAGGGCCACTCCTTTCTGGAAGGACTGACACACTCGTCAGCTGACACCTTTCATAGCATCCCATCAGTGTCCAGCTCAACTTGTCTGCACCATGAGCTGACGCCCTGCCACATCTTAACTCCCCCTACGAGACCATAAGGAGAGCGCTTGATGCTGCTGCTGCAGAGGAGCCCCAGCCCCACTGTGCCCTCTCACCAGCTCTTCCAGTGTATTTACAGCTGACAGGATTGCTCTGTGACTGCTATAAATGACGAGGTTGCCAATCCCCTTCACCAGGAGTTCATTGTTTAGGCCCGTGGTCTCTCTGCACTCAGTACAATGACACATGAGCTTTCCAGCCCAGAAGCAAGGGAGGATGATGGAGGTGACAAGCCAGACTGGGACATATTAATCTGATAATCCCACCGTTATTTAACCCTTAAAAGGTTAATGTTGAAGAAAACCCCAAACTTTTAAAGCTGTCCAGTGTTTTTTGAGGGATGGAGATTGCAAAATGTCCTGGAATTTGTCTCTCATAGAAAAAGTTGAAGAACAATTAGGCAATGATTTGGAATACAGTAGAACTCTCCAGGTTATGATTTTATGTATTTTTGGGAGGAAAAAGATCTCATTTTGCCTCTAAATCGAACATTGGTTTTGTGGGGCACACTGGTCATCCCTGCAACTAAGCCAAAGCTTTCCCAGTTTTCTTTCCTTTTGCCTGTGTGTTAAAGTAAACCTAGTTTATTTTCATAGAATCGTAGAATAACCAGATTGGAAGAGACCCACCGGATCATGGAGTCCGACAATTCCTATCAAACACTAAACCATGGCCTTTAGCGCCTCGTCCACCCGTCCCTTAAACACCTCCAGGGAAGGTGAATCAACCCCCTCCCTGGGCAGCCTGTTCCAGTGCCAAATGACCCTTTCTGTGAAAAATTTTTTCCTGATGTCCAGGCTGAACCTCCCCTGGTGGAGCCTGTGGCCGTTCCCTCTCGTCCTGTCCCCTGTCACCTGGGAGAAGAGGCCAGCACCCTCCTCTGTACAACCTCCATACAGAATAGTTTGGATCAGGCATTTAACTGAGATTGTCCCGTTTAAAATGAAGGTGCAGAATCCCAGGGCATGAGGATCCATAGACTGACATGCACAGAGGGGAAAGCAGACAGATATGAGAACTGGACAAGGAGAGAGCCTGCCATGTAAAGTGAACTGACCACACCAGCATCGCTGTCGGAACTGAGCAAAAACACCAGGATCATCAAT
Organism: Clamator glandarius; assembly: GCA_033459285.1. NCBI lineage: Eukaryota > Metazoa > Chordata > Aves > Cuculiformes > Cuculidae > Clamator > Clamator glandarius. The sequence goes on along the minus strand of JAUNZM010000332.1, from coordinate 1,690,543 downwards.
GAAACGAATTAAAAACAAGTTTGGGCTTCTTTTCACCAAGCTACAATGCTGTTCCCCAGGAGCTGACTGTGTACCACATACCTCCACTGCACCCAGAGACACAAAAAGCCTGCTAGCTGGCAGCAGACCCGTCCTGCACCCTACGTGGTGCTGTGCACTCTTTATGCTGCAAGAGATGGTGCAGATCCATGCTCAAACCCACAAGGATTTAAGAAAATTAGGATAAAAATCACTACTTATTTACATCAGTCCAGACAGGTACATGTACCCCTGAATTTACATGGGAAGGATACCAGTAATGGATTTTTACATTAAACTGCACCCTTTTTGACGCATCACTCTCTCATCCTTTCTCTAATTCCATCATTCTTAGCGTCTGCAAGTGCTTACAAAAAATGCACCAATTATCAAGCGGCGCATGTAAAACGTATATTAAAGAGTTACCGGGTGGAGGGGATGCAGGCAGGTGCGGAGCGGCACTGCCGCCCAGCGACGGCTGAGGGAGCATCCCAGACTCAAGAGAAAAGGGTTGGGGAAAAGAGAGAAAAAATTAAAATGGATTAAAAAAACACACACACACAAAACCAAAAAACAAAAAAAAAAAAACCGGGAGGGTGGAGAGGAGGAGGAGGAGAGAAGAAAAGGAGAAAAAAAGATGGGGAAAAATGGTAAAAACGGAAAGGAAAATGAGAAAAGAGAGGGGGAGAAAGGAGAGGGAGAAGGCAAAGGGAGAAAGGGAGAAAGGGAGAATGGGGGAAAGGGAGAAAGGGGGAAAGGGGGAAAGGGGGAAAGGAGGAAAGGGGGAAGGAAGAAAGGGGGGAGGAAGAAAGGGGGGAAGAGAGAAAGGGGGGAAGAGAGAAAGGGGGGAAGAGAGAAAGGGGGGAAGAGAGAAAGGGGGGAAGAGAGAAAGGGGGGAAGAGAGAAAGGGGGGAAGAGAGAAAGGGGGGAAGGAGGAAAACCAAGAGAAACCCCAAAACAAAATACAAACAAACAAACTATTATGTTCTACATAACAGTACATGAAGGATTTTTTCAACCATCTGAAAGCCCTTTATTCATTTTAACTGTGACTTCTGCACACAGACGTCCTGACGTCCAGCACTGGGACCTTTACAGCATTCACCTTTTGAGCAACATCCCAGCATAGATGCTGGGCCCAGGCACCCCTCTGCTGTTTGCTTGCTCTGCAGCAAGGAGCTGTGTCTCATGCAGGCACCAAAGCTAGCCCAGGAGATTTTACCAGGGGCCAGGGCTCACTAGAGGGTGAGCTGAAGGGAAGTGGGGCTGCTGGGAGCCAGGAAATACTCCTCCAAATGTCTCTTTTCAAGAGGATTAAAGGAGATGGGGAATCTGCTCCAGTCCCACATGGCTAGCTGGGATAGAGCTGAGCCAGCTCACCACCCTACTTCCCACTGGGGAGGAATTAACAACCTCAGTTGGCTGCATGCAGCAGATCAGCACCTTCACCATATAGAATCATAGAGTAGTTAGGGTTGGAAAGGACCTTAAAGATCAACTAGTTCCAAAACCCCTGCCATGGGCAGAGATGCGTCCCCCTAGATCAGGCTGCCCAAGGCCCCATCCAACTTGGCCTTGAACATCTCCAGGGATGGGGCAGCCACTGCTTCTCTGGGCAACCCATTCCAGTGCCTCACCACTCTCATAGTGAAGAAATTCTCCCTTACGTGTAGCCTAAATCTGCCCCTCTCCAGTTTATACCCATTGCCCCTCATCCTATCACCACAAGCCTTTGTGAATAGTCCCTCCTCAGCTTTCCTGTAGCCCGTTCAGGTGTTGCTATAAGGTCTCCTTGGAGCCTTCTCTTCTCCAGACTCAACAACCCCAACTCTCTCAGCCTGTCCTCATATGGGAGGTGCTCCAGCCCTCTGATCATCCTTGTAGCCTCCTCTGAACCGGCTCCAACAGCTCCATATCCTTCTTATGTTGAGGATTCCAGAACTGGACACAACGCTCCAGATAAGGTCTCAAAAGAGAGAGATACAATCCTAAATAAAACTTGTCAGGACCCACGCCCTGCAAGCTGGGGGCTTTCTGTCCAACAGCAGCTTGAAATAAAACAGTTTCGGCTCAAAGGTGGAAAACACACGTGCCCTGGAAATCAGTGAAAGGAGACAGAGACGCTCTGCACCTTCAGAGGAGTGGGCTGAGGGTCTCCACCGGGCAGCCTCTGCGGGGAGGACATAGAATCATAGAATCTCCAGGTTGGAAGAGACCCACCGGATCATGGAGTCCAACCATTCCTATCAAACACTAAACCATGCCCCTCAGCGCCTCGTCCACCCGTCCCTTAAACCCCTCCAGGGAAGGTGACTCAACCCCTCCCTGGGCAGCCTGTTCCTAGCCATTCCTAGCATCCCTGCGGCAGCACCGCCACCTGGTGCTCGCAGGGACACACTCAGCCGGGGCTCCGCTCAGCGCCGGCTCCGCAGCCCTCCTGCCACCCTCAGCAGCCCTTGCTCCGACCGACCCATCCATCCCAGCCCTTTTGCGAACGCGAGAGTTTGTCCGGCGATGCCTCGGCTCCTCTGTCTGCCCGGGGCCACCACTTGCTCCTGGGTAAGCGTTACAGCTTCGTGCTGCTCTTAGCAGGGCTTTTCCTTCACCTAAGAAGCGGCTCTTGAGCCTTTACACTCTTGGCAGTTCAGTGATGGAAGTGCAAGTGCTCTGTGCCGCAGGTGACGGGTCAGTGAAATGAGCCCTCTCACCATTTCCACATTTCTTTTTTTTAAAAGAGAGACATCTGCATATGGTTTCACCAGAATATTTGGTTAATTTGTGCCATTTTACAGTATCAGTTTGAAAAAATCTCAGAGAACCGTAAGGAAGGAAAACGTGCTTCTCTGCAAGTCAAACGCTTGCCTATTCTTTTATTCAGGATGCTTTTTTCTAAGTATTTTTAATGAGTTAGGAACAGAGTGTCTTTGTTTCTGTTGGAGTTTTGGATTAAATGTTTCAAATCTCATTTTTTTTCCCTCCAAACTTCTTGGCACTGAATGAAATCCTAGATGTGTTCTTCTCCCAGCATTAAGTTTAACTGCCTCGCCCCCTCACAGCCCTTGTGCTCCCTACCCAGGGAATCCGAGTGCAAATTCTAAGCTAGAATTGCCAGCTACTAAATGCAAAGTTCTATAACTGGTACTGGAAATACCTACTCACTTCCTCAGGTCTTGCTCCTCTTTACGGACTCCAGAAAAATGAGTATTGTCTGCAGTCACCTTCACTCCCAGCTGAAAATGCAGCTGGCAACAGGGTGGAACGAATTACCCATTAACTGTGCAGAACAACACCCTGCAACATCCCTGTGAGAGCAGCCAAGGCACAGTAAAGGAAGACAGGGATGCTTGAGTGAAGCAATCCCTAGGCAGGCAAGTCAGAAGCTGACAGAGCCTCGGAGCGGGCATCGTGAATCACCCTGGCCTTGTTTTACAGCCCATCAGAGAGACCACATAGGGTCAGTGCTTTTTGCTACCCCATAAGAGACATGAAATAGTTTCTTACACACTTCTTCCCTCCCGCCTGGTCCCGGTTGCTGCAGCCAGGACTGACTCAAAAGCAGGAGGATGCTGCCCAAGTCGGAACCTGCAGTTGTTTCACACACAAAATTTACAACAAAGGAGGCCGCTTTTGCCCCTTTAGCATCCATTTTAGCTTAGTCATCGTCTACAAATGGTGAGAGCTGGAAAGCTTAGATTCTGCACTGTAACTGCCTGAATATACATCCAGGAAAATCAGGTGAGTGCCTCTGGGTACACCGCCAAGCAATAAGAGACATCACTCGCATAGATGTACTACCACATCAGCTCCAGGTATTACAACCTGCAGGTTAATGTAGGTGCACAGTTTACAAAGAAAAACATTAGCTAACTAGCTTGGCTGTAGCTCTGTTGCTTGTTCATTTGTCTGCAAGCAAGTTGTGAAAGTCCTCAGTCACTCTGTTATTCATCGTTATTTGTTTATGTTGCCTTCAGCAGTTCTTGCTCTGCCAGTCATGCAAGCCCAACATTTGTAATTTGTTCTATAAACCAGGAAATTAGTGTAGGAATGAGGCTGTATACGGCATTCCACTCCAGCATTAATGTCAAGCACTATATTCCATTTTAATGGAATAAAAAGGGGTTGTGCTGTACTGGCTAGGTGCTTGCCTGGGAAAAGGAAATTTCCATGGCCCTCTTGGTCTCACATCCTGACTCTGCAGCAAGAACTGAGAATAGATCACAAGGGCAAATCTTCTAAGTTTTTTTTTTTCCTCTGGATACAGATCTTCAGGAGGTCTTCAAAATTTGAATAAAATGAACAGAAAAAAAGAGCCACAAATGCAGATATTGCTGTCTGAATACCCACTTCTCCTATGTAAAGAAATGTGTTAGGTATTGCTTTAGGTCACCACAGAAAAAATACTGCAGAGCCATGGTTTAAATTAATTTACACTGTAAAAAGTACTGACTTTACTTCTAGTTGCTCTCTCACTGGTAAATGTATTACAAAGTGAGAATGTAGCAATCACTCACATCTCTGGCCTATTTAAATAAATCTTTGAGGTTACCTTGCCCAACAAAATTACGCTTATAGAGCCCATTATTTCTAACGCACCACTGCCTTTTCTCCTGGGTAATATTTTCCTTCCCAGTATAACCTGTTTATACAACTAGGTATTTCCTACCCTGGGACCTTTGTGTGTCATTGATCATAGTACTTAATAAGTACACGCAGGATGCTGCAAAGTCTTGATGGGCCAACACTGAGTTCTTCTCTTAGCAATTTTCCCAGCAGATTTTGTTTTGAACAAGGTCTAAGAACAGCCAGAACAGCCTCCTATGTACCTGCAGCACAAAGCCCTGGGCACAGCACAGGTGACAGAGCATTAACTCTGTTTGGAATAAAATGACCTGAAAAGAACATAGGTAGCGCTCTACCTCATTAGCTTCATGCTAGGGAAAGCATTTAGAGGTTCTATGAAATAATTTAATACGATTATTCCAGTAAAGAAGTAAGTTAAGTAATTACTAAGATTTCCCAGCCAATACCTGTTACACCAATATAAACAGAAGTTAAGTGCAGCCACTTTTCACAGAATCACAGAATCACCAGGTTGGAAGATACCCACTGGATCGTCGAGTCCAACCATTCCCACCAATCCCTAAATCATGCCCCTAAGTACCTCATCCACCCTCACCTTAAACACCTCCAGGGAAGGCGAGTCAACCACCTCCCTGGGCAGACCGTTCCAATGCCTAACCACCCTCTCCGTGAAGAATTTTTTCCTAATCTCAAGCTTAAATCTCCCCTGGTGGAGCTTGAGGCCATTCCCTCTCGTCCTGTCCCCTGTCACCTGGGAGAAGAGCCCAGCTCCCTCCTCTTCACAACCTCCTTTCAGGTAGTTGTAGAGAGCAATGAGGTCTCCCCTCAGCCTCCTCTTCTCCAGGCTAAACACCCCCAGCTCTCTCAGCCGCTCCTCATAAGGCCTGTTCTCCAGCCCCTTCACCAGCTCCGTTGCTCTTCTCTGGACTCGCTCCAGAGCCTCAACATCCTTCTTGTGGTGAGGGGCCCAGAACTGAACACAGTACTCGAGGTGCAGTCTCACCAGTCCCGAGTACAGAGGGAGAATAACCTCCCTGGACTTGCTGGTCACGCCGCTTCTTATTTGCTGGATCAGGACCCCGGCTCAGGCATGTGAAGCCCCACCAAAAGCGAAGTAGATGCAAATGTTGCTCCCCCCTACACTGAAATCTGAGGAGTCGTTCTAGACCTACAGAAGGGTTGCCAGGAGCAAGCCAAGCCCTGCTCATATTTTTCATGCAGCTGAGTCTGGCGCAGGCAGACACAGTGCTGCGAGGTACTGCGCACTCACTGGGGTGCCAGTGACAACCCCAGCACACAGCCTGCAGCTCAGCATAGCCTTGCAGGCCAGTATCACCCTCAGCAGCTGGACTGCAGACAGTACACAAACCAGCTTGCCTAAATTAATTCACATACAAATCACAGTGGTACCTTTATCACATCCTTTAATACAAGCTGCCTGTGCGCTGGGGGCTACTCCTCTCACCTTATGGCTCCCAAGCTGGTGGTTTCTGTCTCAGTGGGGAAAAACGTGTCTCACACTGAAATAATCCTCTTGTTCCCCTGTGTGTTTGCACAGCTGGAAAAACAAGGGTCTGGGGCAGCTTCGCGTTTTGCAACACACCACAGCAACCCAAGTAGGCTCCTGAGGTCCCTGGAGGGTTCACGCTCTGCTGTCATTGCCTCTGCCAGCTCATGGCCCCTCCAGGAGTGATGCACTGGCCGGGCAGGAGCTGCTGCTCTGGCACGCTCAAGGGTGCTGTGACCAACATGCCAGCATGGACCAAGCCCCTGACTCGCTGCCGTGCCCATTCTTCTGTGGTCCCATGGGCACCTCCTTGCAGTCAGTGAAGATTCAAAATGACTCCGAGTGAATAATTAATTGTCCTCATCCTGGATCATCTTTAATGAATGAAAGGGCTTGGAACCTGCTGGGCACAAGAACATGCTCAGAGCACAGATGTGCATTTCTGCAGGTGTTCTCTGAATTCCCTAGTGAGAGGTCCTGGGGCTGCTGGTTGAAATCTCCGTTCATTTTCTCCTCTTGGGACACTGAAGCCTGAAAATGCTTCAGGAGAAATGTTCATTTCCACTAAATATGTCACATGCATCACAAACTGGGCACAGAAAAATGCATTTCCCAGTGGAAAAGGCATTCCTGTGATGGGTGCAGAGAGAACAGTGGAGAGAAGGAAAGAAGGCCAGGGTTTGGCAGATATGTTTAGCGACTTCTGTTTAACCACGGGTATTTGGAGCTACCCAAGCCACATGCCTGCTTTCAGGCGGCACCCCCCCGGGGGAGAGGGGGCTGTCAGCGACCTGCCAGCTGCTATCGTTACACTGGTTCTGCAAAAGAGGGTTAATCTGTCCCTGCCGCCGTGCCACCAACGCTACAGAGTGCATGGCCCATTTATCCCTGCCGGGCCTGCCGCAGCGCTGCCAGCTCCGCTGGGGATTTGGCTGCTGACTGAGAGACTGAGGCTTAGGGAAGGGTTGATGAGGGATTCCAAACCGCGCCGCTTTCTAACAGGGGTGAGTTCAAAAGGGAGCGATGGATTTCTCTGTATCTTTAGAAGCCGACCTACTTGTTTAAGCACCAAAATGTGCTCTTGGGAGCTCACCTTCACCTTTCCGATGTTGGGCTTTGTAGGCGACGGCAACAGTACCCTCGCCAGCCTGAGCAATTGTAGGGGCAGAGGGCAAAACCACTCCAGCTCCCACTGGGCTGCAGCTTGAAACCATGCGGCTGAGCAGCCACAGGGAGGCACAGGGAGATGCTCCAGCTCATCGTTAAACTAGGAGAAGGAAAAGCCCTTGGGCACAATTACCTTAATGAAGCTGGCAGCTCTACATGCTAACAGCACCTGAGCCGTGGGGTTTCAAGCGCAGCTGCACAAACACGAGCAGCAGTGCTTTCAGACCCCTTAAAAAGCATACGCAGCAAGCAAAGTAAATACTTGTCTGAAAGGAGACTAGCTATCCACGCTGCAGAGCAGGCAGTGAGTTTGCCTCTTGATTAAGTGCACGTTTGTGTAAAGCATCAGTGCACAGACGAGCCTCAGCCTTTCCCTGCTCCTGCAGAAAGTGGCTCCCCCTGCCAATGTGATAATAATGTGCATGATTATTAATGCCCACAGGAGGCTTGTGGGGTGCTGGCAGCCCCAGCGCAGGCAGCAATCAGAACGTGGTTAGTTGTTTTTCTTTCCAGCCTTTAGAAGACACCAGTGACCTGCAGGTGACAAAAAATTGGAAACTACAGAGGGAACAAGTGCAGTGAGTGTTTTGGAGATCAGACAGAAAAGGACCCCATGTTCTACCCAGCATGGATCTTTTGGACTCAGATTTTGTGTCACGCACAGTCACAGGTCAGGCTGGCAAGCACAAGCGGCACTGTACCACATGGCAAGGAACATTGTAAAGCTGTGGCTGTTCCCACCCCGATCAGACCCACTTTGCAGACGGGAGGTGCAGAGGCTGGGTGAGCCGGCAGGAGGGTTCGATCAGCCTGCCTCGCAGCGCGATTTTTTGCTTCGTTATGGAAATGTACCAGGACACATTCAAGTTCAGTCCAGCTTTGACAAGCCATTCTTCAAAACCAGCTTGATGGGCTCGTCTTTCCTGACCATCACAGGAATTTGCAGCAGATATTCATCATCTGCATCTCTGCTCCCTGCATTTTACTTATTTTGGTTCCCTACACTGATTATGTGCATATTTGCACAGTCTCAAAAAAGGCAGAAAGAGCAGTTTTGCACAACTTATTCATTCAGAGAAGCATGCAAAGCAATTTAACAGGTATCACAAATCACATAAAAATGCTCTTTTCAGTTCTATATTTTGCTTCACTCTATGAATATTATAGTCCAGACAAAAAAAACCTACCCCAACAAGTAAATAAAAGACAGAAATATGGGCTGATATTTTGAGGGTATGAATGCCTCCAGGAACAGCTATCAGTCCATATCACTAATTGTCATGCTTGGTGAGGGTTATCATTAAAATAAAAGGCACGTACATGCTTCTAAACCAGGTAATAGTTTGAAAAACTACCTAGCAATTTTGGATAAGTATCTCTTGCTAGTTTCAAGAATAAACAGAAATTGAAATCTAGTACAGAAGAAACAGTAGCCACAAAGTTAAAAATATTTTTTAGAAAATAATTTGGCCACACTTTTCTGTCAGAGGTGAAAATATCTAACATTCACACCAAATGGCAGAAGCTGGGCACATCAGAGGCTTGTCTGAAAATAGCTGGTTGCTCAAATTTTTTCCGTTGTGGGAATGATCACATGAACTGGGAGAATACTAACTATGGTCCAAGATAAGAGTAAACCTGATGCTTCTTATGGGTTGTAAGTTTAAGTGCAAAGTCTTAGGGGATGGGTCAGAGGTGGAGTGTTACTGAACTGAAAGTGTATTTAAGCTATAGATAGGCACATCTAACTACAATCTATTGATTCTGGATTATAAAAACAGCAGAAAAAATAAAATGCTTGAGCTGCAGCATAACTTATACCAGCACTCTGGCTGTTCTGGGTATATGTTTACATGATGAGCACATCAACACTGCTCTTGCTGCTGGACCTAGCTAGATTAAAGCAAAACAGCTAAATCTCTACTCTGCTCTGCTCATCCACAAATTCAGTGCAAACATTCTAAAGGGGAAAAAAGAGATTACTGCTACAAGAGAGGTGAGGAGAGATACAAGTCCAGCTAACGGGCATTCTCATCATGAGACATTTCTCCCAAAGGTGACTCAGTCAAGGAGGGGATACAGAGTACCAGGTTGGACACCTCTGCTCTGCACAAGCGGTTGATTATGTCTCAGGGACAGAGCTTCCAAGGAGGCTGTTACTGCTGATTTAAAATCACCCAAAGCAACATAACACAAACAACCTTCAACAGAAAGAGGTATGACCACCACAACTGCCTCCGCCCTTCTGACAGAGGTGAACAGCAAGGATTCTTGTGTACCCAAGAGGTGGGACTCCTCCCAGGTAGCCCTTAGGTCCCTGCTGACAAACGTGCCCTGCTCTCCTTTCAGGACTGCAGCAATGCTCAGGGTTAAGGGAGGCGCCACCTCACCCCAGTGCCATCACAAGTCTCTGTCCTTTCTCCCATAATCAGCCTCTTGTTAGTGATCTAAGGGTCTCCAGACGGTTGCCAAGACTGTACCCCTGGCAAACTTACTGCTAGAGTAAAGCAAACCTTTCCGCAACACTGTATGCCATTTAAAAGACATGGCAATCTTGCTGCAATGTAGTTTTCCAGCAAGGCTGCCTGCAAATTTCCTTCTAGGCCCTGCAAAAGACAGAAATCTCCTTTGAACTGCTGTGTAGGACAAGCCTAATGACACCTGTAGAGGGACCAGGGACTTCCCACCTACTGCTAGATCATGCACTATGACCCCATCTGACTTCAAAAACACAAGGAGGAAGCCCTGTGGTTGATCACTGGAGCCAAATCATCAGATTTATTGCAGATCTGTAACACAAGCCACAATGATGGATCACCTGCAAGCCATTAGCCTGGACTGGACCCCACAATGGATTCCCCAGGCTCCTGCCTTTCCAAAACTTATTTCTCCCTGCCCAAGCTAATGAGATGCTTCTGCTAATGCTACTGGGTTAACAACACAGCCAGCAAGAGCTCATCCCATGCACTACAGGCAGTGGGAACACATGCAGAAATACATATACGCTTATCTGCCATTTCATGACAGTTTGACCTGTAAAACGCCACTGCTTCCACATCCTAAAACACTTAGGAAAAGACTTTTTCATCAGTAATAATGCACCCAGATTTTGTCAGAGGAGCATTGGATATAGGAAATAGCCTGTGGAAAGATCCTTCTTTCCACAAGAAATGTCAAGTTTTCCCCAAAAGATGAAGAAAAAAAGATTTTCTTTTTTACTTAGCAAGTTATGTTATCATGGGAAAAAAAAAATCCTTAAATCCAAATGTCTTTTTCTACTGGCTCTCCCCTCTGCTTCCTTCACCAGGGCTGCGTTTTCTAAAGCACTTTTTGAATCTTTGGGAGCAAAGCCAGAAAGCATCCCCTGTGCCCTGCAGACTGCTGGGCTCAAATTACTTAGTGGATTATCCCTTTATGATTAAAGGATTTTGGCTCACGTTCAGAGATGTTACAGTCCTTCCCAAGAGGGGTTTCTGTTTACTCAGCTACATCAGCACTCGATGCCAGTGTAAATGCTTGGAGAAAGAGGGACTAGCTACTGAGCTGCGTTTGCTTCAGTATATTGCTGTGAAAAGCTGTCAGGAGGTCCTGAGTTTGGGCACAAGACAGAGGACAAGCAGGCACCGACTTGGGGTTTGCCTCATGGATGCATCTGTCCTGAATTATATGAAAATATTTATTTTTATTATTTATATATAATATAAATAAAAAGGCTCATGTCTAGAAGGGATATAAGAAATAATTGATCCCGGCAAAGTTTGTAGGAATGTTCAGTTAGAAGCAAGGGCAAAAAAGTATATTTGTACATGTACTGCCTCTTTTTTTAACCCAGCACCTGTCCTATGTAAATACTCATTCTACAACTCTGGCTGCTCTAGATGCATACAATGAGACACCATTTAATGAATTAATTCTAAACCAAAATAAAACAACATGCTGTCCCCACCCAGCCCTCCGGGAGGACTTTCAAGCCCTCCTACACAAAGCCTGGCAGAGATGGGGCACTGCTGCTTCAGCTGCTGCCCCTGTTACCCTTTCACTTTTGTCACAGCATGGGGACTTTCTTTGCATGGCACAGGGCATGAGGGCAGGAGGAAGAGAGAACTCATGTTCCAGAGCCTGTATTGCTGGCTCCGAGTCCTCCAACCCCAATGGGATGGGATTCACAGCACTGCCTGTCCTTAGCTTAAAAATAACTGAAGCTGGTTAGAAAGATTTATGCCTTTCAGTAAGTACCTTGCTTTCAGTCTGTATATCAGCAATCTCCTGACACAGCACAGAAACATCTTTATATCAGGAACAGGGTGTCGTCATGCTGTTCACAAGGACCATCCTAAACCTGATCAGGTTTGCTCCACTACTTGTCTCAAATGCTGGGCCAGACCTGCAGCCCCAGCGACTACAGCGCTCCTAGTTGCCAGATTATCCTGGTTCAATGCTCTCATTTGTTCCTGTGTGTTAAACCTGATTGCCAGTGCATCAAAAGGTCACACAGCAGCATGTGGGCAGTCCTATACAAAGCACCACGAGGTGTGTGCAGGTTTGGCTTAAATAAATCCTCCAGAAGCCTGGATGAGGCTGTCTGCAGGAACAAGCCTTGTCTAGGACTTCTTCCTGCTCTTCTGCTTTATATGGCATCTTGCTTTGAAGCATGAAGTTGCAGTGTTAGGACTTAACCGAGTCCCACTGCCTATAGATCGCCCAGGAGCGAAGATGCTCTTCAGTCCTCCTGTGCCTCAGGATGTGCACACTCTGGCCAAGGCAATGGTAATACAGGAGAGATGCCTTATGCGTAAAGCAAGTGGCCGAGGCTCTGAATGTTTCGCTGCACACACTGAGTTGCTTTGCTCTCCTGTACAGCTGGCAGAACATAGATCTCTTCAGCAGTGGCCTGCCTAGCAAAACTCATTGCAGGCTGTCTGATATCAAGGGCAGGATATTCATCCTGACTATCAGGAATGGATAAATACATGAAGATCTCACACAGCCCACTGCTAGGTGGAGGTCAGGGTCTTGCTGAGATAACTACACTGGCAAGGGGAAGTACAGAGACAGGTAAGTGACCTTGGTTTGTTTCATCACATGGTAAAATGAAGCTACTTTTGAAAACCTCCACATGGCCTTTTGCATTTGTAACCATTTTGCCTTTCCAGTGGGCAGACACAGCTCCTTTTAAGATTCAGACAGCATGCTGGTGAGCACTCTAAATGCACGAGAACTTGAATTTCCAATGCAAAATGAAAATGCCTGAATCACCATTTTATCAGGTGCTGAATAAGAACAAGTTTATTTTTTCATGTCTATAATTATATGGTTGGAAGAGGCTGAAGCAGCTCTCAGAATGAGGAGGGAAGATGCTCGAGCAAGCCAAACTGATGGAGAGGGCCCTTGGTTGGATAGGGCAGAGGGAAAGAGCATTGCTGGGGCCAGCAGAAACTGATGCTCCCTGGCAAAATGTGCTCTACTTGTTTCTTTCCAAAGTTCTTCCTCACAGCAAAATAAATGTTTGTGCTTTGGGAAGGATCAGAAGGACTGGGCAGGAAGAAAACAAAGTTTTCGTTTGACTTGGAGGCTTTTTGGAAGTAGTACTACATTTCTATAATTAAATCAGTCCCAATCAAGGCCAGGAATGAGCAAGGACAAATCAAGAGCCAGCTTCCTCAGTTAAAGTACATTAACGTCTCAGTACTTCCCAGTTAGCAGACAGGCCAGGACTGGCATATTTAACATCTGAACCCTAGTAGTTGTTTTGTTTCAATAAGGAGAGAAAACACAGAAGAAAAGAAAGAAATACACTAATATGCTGCTGGTATCATTCTTGACATATGGCTGTATCTGGGTGTTTGCTTTCAGCAGCTCAGTGCCTGCCGCATAGCACGACCCCTCCATCAGGCAGTTGTCAATACTGGGAAAATTGAGTTTACTCTTAATGAAAAACCACATCCAATAAGCAATCAGCCAGTGTGCTCTCCATCCCATGATTAATGATCCAGGGGATATTTGTCTTCTGCAGCACTGCCATGTCTCTCCCACCTCTGTAACTATATGTCCTACTCACATCCTAGAATAGGACGGCCACCTAATCTTTAGATATGACTTAGTTCTATCTCAGGATGGAGAAAATTTCAAGAGGACATGATGCAGATATTACCAGGAGGGGTGCAGCACCCCATCACTTCAAACCTAGATAGGTAGACATATAAAGGTGAGTTTCCTGCTCTGGCTTACCACCCAGCACTAGCTTCAGCTTAAGGAGGGATTAAGAGTATGTTCCCACAGATGATGGTAGTACAGGCTTGTGCCCCCTCTTACACAACAGTGAAGCTACTGGGGAACTGCAGCCTTGGTACCATGCTCCTACAAGAACAACCTCTAAGTCAGCTCGAAGATTGAATGTGCCCTGCAAATCCCTATTCTGAACCAGCTCTCTCAGCCCATCTGAAGAGAATACCCTGGAGACTCATCTATCATACATTTTTAACTCATCACGTTTAAAACAAAACACACAAAAAAATCCTGCTTTGTCACCAATAAATGTCCCCTGCATGCACAAGTCTCCTCCAGAGGGAATAAGAGACTTGATGGGTGAGAGCATAATTCTTTATGCGTGCCTGGAAACCGCTTAATTATTTCTATGGCCATTTCAGAATCTACAGAGATCCCAATGGCATCTGACTCTCTAAACTGCAAGATCAACTTAGATGAAAGAATCTCTCTTATATCATGATAAGTGGGCTTGAGAAGGAAGCAGAAGGGAATAATTATCCTCAACTTTTTAACAAATATCTGAAAGCAGAGAGGTAAAACGTGAAAGGAGATCAATAAGTGTATGACCAAATTAAACTTCCAAGGGTAATATTTAGACATCATAGAGGCTGGCACCTTAAGGAAAGAGAGAAAACGTTTCAGGACAAGGCAGAATTCTCCAAAAGCCTGTTCTCAGATGGCCATTTCTAGTGGCAATCACAGTAATTGCACACACAAATTAGGCAGACAATCATGAATGCATTTTTCAAAATCAAGCCCCATTTGTGTTATTCTCACAAGAGTTTCCAATCAACAGTTTTCAATTACAAATATAGAACAGTTTAGTCATCAGAAATCAAAAGGATGAAGAATATATTGAACATGAAATGAAAACATTCTTTTCCCTGTCTTTCTCATGCTCCTGTAACCAATTCCTTCTGAACATCGAAAAGGACATTTTCTATTGACACTAGCCGTAAAAAGACTTCAGCTTAATGATCTCCTCTCATCTTAAAAATACAGAGATAAAAATGTAAATGCACAACAGAGAGTTTCAAGTAACTTTGAAGGGGCTATACAGGAAGTATAAACATGACTGACTACCATCTGACATCCTAACTGCTACTAACATTCCTTATGGAAACTTAAATAATTGTTTCAAAGCATAATTTACCCTTTCATCATTAAAATTACTTACATGTTATAATTCACCTGGCTTGAGCAATGAAAATACAGCCTGATTTCCTTTTCTAAATAAGCACAGTTTTAGCAAGTCATTTAAGCATGGGCTTAAAATTAACTAGCTGATTAAGGTCACAGCCCATTTTGCCTGTATGTTAGCATGCAGCTGCAGGTGATGTAGAGAGGATAAGCAAACCCTAAACAACAGAGAAAACAGGGTTTTCTCTGACATCTACCTCCTGAGACATCTCCATTAACATTTAGTGTGCAGAAGCCATAACTCTGAGCACTTTAAATCAGTGCTGTTGCTGATTCAGTATATTATAGCAACCTTCACTAAGCAAGGCTCTGGAGGGATGGAAAGACAAGGTATTTGCCATCCACATGTCCATCACTCCTTTATCCCAGCTCCTGGATGGCCATTAGATAACCCTACAGGCCTTGGCTTAGAGGTTGCACTCAACCCTTAGGAAAGCAATTGCCTCCAGTAATTTCTCTTAACAAACAGCCAACGTATTATCCCTAGCAAGCAGTACTCCTACTGAACCACAAACACTTTTACATGAGAAATTTATAATGCATGGGCTTTTAGTGGGAGCTTACTGAATGGCTGGGAGTCTCAAAAGCCTCTTAAAGCACAAACGAGGAATCTCAATTGTATTATAAAATTCTCACAGCATATGTTCTGTTAAATATCTAAAATTCTAACCCATTCCCCAAGTTCCAGTGTCCAGAGTAATAGTAAACTGCTTCGAAACTTACAGTCCTGGCTACGGGTCCTGGGTCCAGCTACCTTGCAAAGAAGGTGGTATTGCCTCCATTCTACAGGCGGGACAAGAAGGCAGAAGCTGTGAGGGTGGAGTTATGTACAGACACCCACAGCCTAAATGTCAGACTGAGCAACTCTCCCTGGCTTCCCCTGCACTCAGTGGAGTTCTTGTCAATATAATCAATGGGGTGTAAGCTACAGCTTATCTCACCATGCAGAAGATGCGGATTACAAAGAAGCTCAGTTGTACCCCAGATATTCTGGTTCTTCTCCTCTGGCTGCGGGGTAAACCCAGGCTAGCTGCAGAGATCTGCACAAGAGGGGCAGCAGCATCTCACCCCTCAACCCACCATCTCGCATCAGCAGGAGACCAGCTCACCTGCTCTTGCTCTGGTCTCTGGGCAGCCAAATGCCATGACAGCTCATCGGGAGCTCAAAGCACCCAAAAGATGAAACCGTGTCTCCAGGTGATTCCTCACGCTTCATCTCACACAGCTTTCAGCATGGTCATCCTCATCTCCTGATGTGGCTAAACAGCTGACTGAGGCTGTGTCCATACATAGCTTGAGATACCAATTTTATCACCACCTTGTAGGGAGTGACACAAAGAAATTCATTGTTTGGCCATAACAGCCTATTTACCAGCCTGCTCTCCTTTCTGCACACCACAAGAGAACTATCACCTCTCCAGCTGAACTGTCCTCACTGTTTGTGAGGCCCTGTAGAGTGGAGTAGGGTCCCATGTGGTCCACCATGAATGAAAGAAAAGCAAACAGATGTCCTGTTTTGTTTTTCTTGGTGCTTGAAGTAATTAAAAGAACAAAGGCCTATGGCCACAGAAAATGAATGTAAGAGCTGCTTTTGTCAGCAGGCACTGCTAGGTGAGGATGGAAAGAGCCACTGCACATGGCATTCTAGCTCAGGCCCTCCTGCTTTTCAAAAAGGGGCTTCTTGTTCTGGAGGATACACTGAACCTACATAACTGTAGGGAGTTGGATTTATCTGGAATTCATTTCTCCTCCGTGGTGAACTGTTTTGTTTGAGATTTCTACTTGTGCTTTTTGGTGAAAGTGTAATGCAGAGATGGGCTGTTTTACAGTGCAACCCTTTTCCCCTCCAGCTCTAGCTCAGTCTCTGTTGGAGAGCTCAGCATGCAGCAGACAGCCATAGAGGGCAGAGAAATCGCAGAGAAGAACATGAACAGCACACCTCAGCAACCAGTAAACCCAGGAGCATTTCCCTTCCATTCACAAGAATAAGAAAATCATTTAAGGGCAAAAAAAAATTAGAAAGATGAAAAAGAGGTGGTTTAAGTTAATTTTTCCCATTTAGCTCTCCGAGTTACAGTGTGTGTGTGCTGTTGTGCTCCTCTCATTGCAACAAGAACTTACTAGAAGTGGGAATTGTTTAGAAAAAGGCAACAAGGAAGATCAAAGACTCTTCAGACTGTGCAAGAGAGAGATCTTAGGAGGGGTATGCTTGAGTTTCACAAAGAAAAGTGTCAGGAAAGGAAGACAGGAATCGTTCTTTACCATCTCATTCCTTACTAGGTGTCAGGAAAGTACCAACCCAAACTAGAAGGAAAGAAGTTCAAAACAAAGGAAAGTAGCGGCTTCTTCATGAAACAGGTCTGGGGAAAACCTTTCCACAGGACACTATGGTGCTAAAAATATATATGAACTCAAGGGGAGTCTGGTCAACTGCATGGAAGAGAAATCCACTGAGAACATTGAACCATGTCTGACTCAGAATATTTCCTAAGCTGAAAATAGCTAGCAGCTGGGCATTTGAGGGACACATCCTATTGCTGTTTTCTTACTTTTTTCTATGTGTTTAATGTGGATGGACTAAGAACATTGGTCTAGATGGCCACTATATTCTGACTTACTTTAATTGCTCTCATATTTTTCTTTTAATTGATCCTTCTTCCATATGCCTTTTTTTGTGACTTTTTTTTCAGAGCGGCTTCATTTTTTTGCCAAATAATGCTTTCCAGTATATATTATAAACCAGCAAAGATCTAGCTCTGTAACACAACAGTGCCGCGGAAAAAGAAAGGCTGAAACAGGGTGTGAGACACTCTGGCTCTTCGTCTCAAGGTGTGAAGAGAAATTATAAAAGTGCTGTAACAGAAGACTGTCCCCTGGCAGTTAGTGGGGCAACATGTGCTCACAGCAGTGTTTTACCAGCCAAGTGAACATTCCCATAAATAATATAGACACAACGCCTTTCTCTCACCCCCAGCACCCCTCTGCTTCTGCTGCCTGCGAGCAACAAAGCAGTGGGAAAACTGTGGTGGGATTGAGACCTCCACAGAGTTTCAAGCTCACCCCAGTGAGCAGGGAAACAAGTAAGAAACAAGTGACACCTCCAGAATGAGCAAGAAGAATGCACCCAGCCTCTCCTCCCTGCTCTGGCTGGGAGTCAGGCCCACAGCTGCCTTTCTAGCACACTTCATGGCTCTGCATTTCTCTCTCTGCACTGTTCCAGGCCTTCTACTCAGTGAATATTGGGTAGATGATGAGCTCTCCCAATAGTGCAGGGGCCAGTTTGTGCCTGTATAACCCCTAGCACAGTCCTCAGAAGGCATCCTTGGATACTTCGCAAAGCAATGTGCTTGTCTGAATCTTTCTTGCAGTTGTTGGAGGGCTTTTTTTCACCCACCAGTAACAAAGAAAGGGCTCTTTTTTGAGTATTTACATATTTAGCAGACTATCATATACAAACTCTGTTTCCTGACCTTCTTTGGGAGGGTCGAGGATTCCTTACTAAGGGGAGAGCTTGCCTTGTCAGTCAGTGTTAGACAGAGAAGTACCAACCCAAAGAGTACAGGCTGTGGATGGGCCAGGGGGAGGCTTTCAGGGGAGCACTCTAGGCAAGACCCATCACTTGCCAGGAACACCAAGTGTGAAATTCACATATAAGTTTCCTCAGAAAAGGATGCGCTCCTACTTCAGTGTGTTCCTTATTCATGCTTCACATACCACCTAAAGAAATTTGATTGTTCTAATTCACCTTTTCTAACTTCAAAAATAAAATCCCAAGCAAACCCTAGAAAACAAAGTCGTATCACCTTCTTGGCTGAGGTGCTATGAATGAGATGCAGGGCAGTAACAGATACCCAGCAAGATATTGCAGGATGTGTGTTCGCCATTTACCAGGTGAGATGAAAGCAGGGAAGGAACATTTCACTTGCTGAAGAGCTTACAAGCAGCTGGAAGACATGAATCATTTTCCCTGAAATGCCTCTTTGGAATAAGGGTGAGAACAATACAGGATTCATCACAGAAACTCCAGCAAATGCAGAAACAGAGAGAAAAAGCAAACTGAGTTTCCTTATCTGTTCCATAAAATGCAAATCCCAGTTACTGGAGAGGAACTCACCAGCACAGTTGCAGGATGTTGAGCCATACGTGAATATTTATATACATATATGTCTGAGCAACTGAGCAAATATTTACAAAGATTATAGCTGCTTACAGAGAACATAAATACCTGGGGAAATCAGCCTTTCAAAAGCAACACCACATAGTCCCTCTAGTTTCACCAACGTACCACATAGAATATCTCTAAGCTGTTTCTAAACTTAAGAAAGAAGTAGGTCAAAGGGCCTTGGCACACAGAGGTGGGAGCAAGGGGAGCACTATGCACCAAGACAGAGGAAGGTGTCTCCAGACTGTCAGGATCTGCATTCGAATTTCACTGCTGTAATTCCACTTAGGGTTAAATGCACGTAAACATGCTGTGACTGATGCTGCTTTTGTTAAGTATCCATGGTCTGCATGCTCCTGTGAGACACCAGAGACTGTTGTGTTAGGGGTATCCACACATAAAAGGAAAAGCTGCCTCCACCTGCTTAAAAACACCATGGAAGAGCAATGGCAACGCTAAGTCACAGAAATTCAGAAAAACAGTGGCAGCACACTGGCTGCTCAGTCCCACCAGCAGCGTAATCATTCCTCAGTGCTCTTGGGTCCTTATTCCACTCCCATGCTCAAGTAGCTCTCCCACACTGTCCATGTCTCCTCCACTCACTGTTTGTCCAAGATTTTGCACTTAAAACACTTCTCCATGACTCTATGTGCCTACACAGATGCACACACACATGTTCCTGCTCCTGGCCCTTTCCAATGAAAGACCAAGTGTTTCCTCTGTATCCTGCCTGTGTTCCCTGCAGGTACCCTTGCATGGTCAGTGTCACAACAAAGAAGTCTGAGATGGCACCCTGGAAGAAGGGAAAAAAACTGGCATCAAATCAATGACATTTGTCACAATCTCAGCACAGGGCAGGGGATTTCCTTGTTCTTGCAACCCCTTTTCCTATCTCCAGAAGGACCAGCAACCTCAGCAACTGGGTATCAGGCCTATAACCCTGAAGATAAGGCCGGTGTGTTTCTCAGATAAAAGATGCCTGATCTACAGCAAACAGATGCCCCAGATGGTCCCATGGACAACTGTGTCTTTATAAAAAGACTTACTGAGAAACGAGCAGAACACGTAGAAGAACAGAAACGCATGATATCAGCTCTGCCAGGGCCAAGCACCAACTTCAGTCAAGACGCTTCATCGTGCTGTACTTCTGTTGCCCACCCATCCCCTCAGTGGCACAAAGCAAGCTGATTAGAACCGAGCGGCATGATTGCCAAGCTACATGCAAGCGAGTTTTCAAGTCAACAAATGACTCTGAATGCACATTAAAGCAGGAAGAGGGCACTAATAAGGAAACAATTTATTATTTCATATTTTTTAGAACGGATTTTTTCCTATTCTTTCCTCCTATCTGAAACAAAGCTATGAGGGAATAAATATAATTCCAGAGATAACCCACACTATAGATCCTGGAAGCATTTGGTGCCGAATTCTTGAAAACAAAACAATGATAAATGACTCACGCTGAGCCTGTGGGTGGCTCATCACAAAATTAGCAGCAGCTTCCATGCTCCCAGCTGAGATCGGCTTTGCTGGGTTGTTTTCACAGATCTCCAGGACTGCAATTTAGCACATGCAAATAGGCCCAGCAGCCAATCGCAGCCACAATACTAGAAAAGCATAAACATGCCATTTAGAAAAATGCTTTGCCATACAAAACATGATTACCTCCTTCCATGCCATTTCAGGCTATAGGAAAAAATGCTATTTTTATTATTAAATGTTACACATCTCTTTTCCTCTAAGGAAAAGAATCTGTTTAAAGGCCTTTTAAGCAAACACCTAGTCATGCAAAACTTTATGTACTACCATTGCATAAACAATCTCATCTAGCTTTCAGAGCCTGCTGACCTTTTGGTGATCTTACCACCTGGCTTAAAAGATTTACAATTAGCATTAGTTTGGTAAAAAAAAAAGAATAGGTTGGCTACTTTTGTGAAAGCGGCAGAAACAGCTGAGGGAACAGAAGTGCATTGGTTCAAAGACAAAGTTCAGTAATCTACAAGTACATAATTCTCACAAACAAAGCAGTAGGATCAGACTTGCTTTAACAAATAGGGCTTTTCAGCTGGGAACGGATGGCTGTGAATATCTCCAGAGAGGTCTGCTGAAAGAAGAAAAAAGACAATCCTACTCTCAATGATCCAAAGGACAGAGAAAACAGGAAGAATTTTAGGGATGATACATGTTAAAAAAGGTTGAAAGGCACTCATCTAAAACAATGAGTATTTGAGCACATGATCCTCTTAAAAAGGGGACTAAGTGCACACATAGGGTTAAGTGTGTTCTTAGACAGTTCACTGAACTGCAACCTACCTGCGGAAATACTCCTTGGTCTCTGAGTAGACGTGATCCACCTAATGGTCTTTACACAGCTCTTAAGCTGAAAGTGTTTGCTTTGGTTGTCACCATCTTTAAAAATCTGCTTATGAACCTGGATTCTTTATGGCTTTTCAGTTGGAAAAAACAAGAACGCAGAAGACAGTATACACAAAAGAGTATACAGTTATTCAGGAAAAATAATGGAAAAAATGTTCATTAAATTCTTGGTTAACATTTCCCACTCAGACTTACAATTTATAATGCATCACAATTACATGTAGTGTTTAAATTGAGACAAACTCTTTCCTTGTTCAGCTTGGGAAGTGAAGGAAATTAAACTTTATTCCTTTGCAAAACCATGTAAGCCTCCAGGTGAGAACCAGTCAACCTCTGCTTCACAGAACTGTTCCTCATCCTGACTACATTTACTTAGAAAATTCAGATGAAGCTTATTTTGCCTGATTTTTCTCATTGACTGGAAGTATTTAAAAAATATGATTTTATATCAGTGATCCTCTGGTGGGACCCGGACAAGTTTCAAGACTCGGAAGACTGGGTGAAGTTCTGGCAATTCCAAACTCCCAGCTCTGTAAGCCGACATCTGGCTGACAACAAGGCATTACCAAAGCACCTTACACCTAGGGAGTCCCTTGTCCTGCATTTGCTTTTGAATATTTATGAAATTTTTTTTTGCAAAATAAGCAATAAAATCCTGTACAATATCGAAGATTTTCCTTCACCTTCCTACACAGAACTGTCTGTGAGCACTTAAAAAAGCTACATGCATGTAAATCTAAGTTCATTATAATCTATATCTCTGAATTTCTGTATGATAGAAAACAAGAAAATTCACCAAATAAAAGCTCTATCAAATCCATTATTTCTAGCTCAGCCAGATAGACTTTTTACAAAGATGCATAAGTATTAGGTGCTTCCAGGAGAGATTCTTAGCGTATGTCTACATTAGAGGGTTACTTCAGAATAAAGGAAACTGTGGATTTAAAATGCTACAGCTATTCTTGAATAATACCCTAGAGGAGTGCTCCTATTACAAAATAAAAAAAAATAATTCAGAGTTTCATTTCCCGTGTGAATTAAACTAAATCAGACAAAGGTATTCTTTCCAGTAGCATATGAGCATCAACAATAGGAATTGCCCTGCAACAGCACAGGTACTTAATTTCCACTGGTCAGCAAGTGTTACTTTTCCAAAGACACAACAGGAAGACTGAGCATGAGCAAAGCGTATGCAGGAACACAGTCACACTCAGAACACTGGGAGAAAAGAGCAGGCAAGGGACTTGGTGCAGCAAGAAAAAAGTGATGATAACCCACAGTGCAACACCACTGCTTCCCAGCCATGTGACTAACTCCCATCTCAAGTTCAACAGCATTAAGCTACTCTTTCCATCTCCCACCAGCATTGCACATACCATACTCTGAACTGCAATGGATCAGAAGGGCTTTCCGTCCTCCCTAAACTCTTGAAAGGAATTGCAGGTGTTACCACCTGTCACTTACATTCACAGAGCTATAGCTTCCATTAATTTGAAGCTGACTGTACAGTATTTGCTATACACTCTAACCCCCTGTCTTCTTCAATAAACAGCAGTAGGAAAATTTTCTAGAACTAGTGTACATAAGCGCACATGAAGGCATAGATCACTGCACAAGCAAAACACAGAATGCCTATTCTGCTCATAAGCCAAATGTTAAACTTGAATATGCAATTGTACCTCTTATGAGCATGATTCCACTTACATCTGCAGATGAGGTGTCTTGCACGTGCAGACACATCGTGACAACATCCCAGATAGTCTCAGGACAAACGTAACAATGTGTATTGACAGTAGCAGACAGGCTAATAGCAAAACCACAATCTGACCCTGCCTACCCAGGCAGAACACCCATTGCTATTGCCACAAATATCAAACTTACTGTTGTAATGCTCAGAGAAATATGAAGACCTACTGTGCCAAACACTGTTTTGATTTACCATAAAGCCAGGACATTTCCAGGAGAATCTGCACATTTTGCCAGTGTGAGGGTGCCAGGGAAGCTGAGTTCAGAGTTTAATTTCAATATGAATTTAATTTCTACTGAAGGCATCAGTTTGCAGAATTGAAATTTAAACTGAGAAACACTCTTAACTGAATGTTTCGCAATAGATCAGTCTTTGGATACAACCAGGCCTCTACTACTGAAAAAAAAAAAAAAAAAAAGCTGAAAATGCATCACTACTGAATGTTGTTCCTCGTTGATGTTACGATGTGAGAAATATCTGTGGTTTTAGCAATAATACATCCCACAGGAGAGTCTGTACTGGAACCAAGGGCAGAAGAGCCATAAGACAGAACCACTTGTACAGCCAAATAGGAAGTCTTTAGGGACGAGGCCTGAAACACTCACCTGCAGAAATCTCCATGTTGCTGTTAATGTAGTCTATGGGTATACGGCCTTTTACATCAAAGTGACTGCAAACTAGGTACAGGTATTTGAAATGCTTTTTTCACAACTCCATTCACAGTTATATCAATACTGTGATCATATCTCATGTTGAACTTAACAGCATAGTAGCTACTTGTGTCATAATGTTGACTAGGAAGTCAAAAGCAACAAATATTCTGGACTGGCAAACTGCACCTCCTAAACAAATGGGGAAAAGGTGTTATCAGCGGAAAAAAATTAACTAAAAAATACTTAATAATATTCATTACGACTGCGCAATCCAGAAAGGAAATATTTCAGCACATATAATACAAACAGTTAGCTTACAAATTGTGAAACTAAGGTAACAAGTGAAATACTTGGAATATGATACAGGACACCGCTGTGCTAAAATACTTGCACAGAAATACACAGAGGACTAGGAATAAATCTCTTATTCTGTACTGTTATAAATTACTTGCACTTTTGTGATGCCTTGGAGACTCATTAAACCCTATTTCACAAGGTGAGGCTCAAGCAGCCCAAAGAAGCCTGCCCCTGCACAGACTAAGGCAAGTGTCAGCAGCCCTCAGAAGTGGAGCATAAGAAAACCACAAGCTAGAGATAGCTAAAAGTAAAGATGGGAGTTCTTAGCACAACAATAATAAAAATCTCACTAATATTTTTGCTAGCATCACAGCAGAGCTACACAGTATCCTACAACTATCCACAATATTTCACTCTTTCTCTTTGAAATATCATGCGTTGGTTTCTGTCAGATTCAGGAGTGGTCTAATATTCTGACTCAGCACAACATGCAAGTATAAATCTGACTTTAAACATGTGTCTATATCCTTATGATTTGTTTGTATTGAAGAAAACATAGATAGAAGGAGGGAAAGGGGCTTGGCCAATCTTCCATTAACTTAAGAGCGTGAAGTGCCGAGCAGTTTGGCATAGAACACCTGCTATTAGGATAACTCTACAGGTCTACATTTAAGTGGCTAACAGTGCTCTATGCCTCTGCTGTTGTAGTCCATGTTTCCATGGTCCTTCCTCTCCTATAATTTATAATCTTTTTGTTGGTTTACATCTCTGACTAGCATAGCCCCCACAGTGCCATGCTGTGCACAGGAACTACATCTATCTCCTAGGGCACGCTTAACTTTTAAAGAAGCAGCAAGGAGGTCTCACCTCCAGCAGGCTTGGCCCAGAGTGTCCCCTTTACAGGTGGAAGCTTTCAGGGTTTTGGGGTTTTTTTTGCACTTTTTTCAAGAACATAAAGCCCAACCTTACTGGAAATTGACAAATGTGATCAAGAAGAAGGAATGTATTTTAGCAGCATAAAGCAAACGGCAACATCTGAACTGTTCAGGCTAATGGTAGCACAAGGCTAGTACCTGGAGAATGAGGTCAGTTAGAAATAACAATAGGAGATAATTTCTATGGATTGCCTTCTTAGAGCACAACATCATGAAACACAAAAACTACACAATGTCCAGTGTCATCCTGCCAGAGCAGGAAAGATAAGGAAAGAGTAAGTCGCCATACGTCAAGCGTGCAGGATCCACCAGTAAAGTCAAACCAGGTCAGCAGGGCAACTATTAGGACACTATCATCAGCTTCTGGTTCACTGAAGTTCCAGTCTAGCAGGCCCTATGGCCCAAGCACCACCCTGTTTTTACTAGTAGGTTATTGTGCTCTTTGCTGCCCCAGGTTTCTAAAGACACAAACCAAATATTCTCACATACCCCTATGAAGAAAACTCCAGTATAGTTTTTCACTGAAAAAGACAACAGTATATAATGCTTCCAAGTGCATTCTATTTAGCCTGATTATATCTTTCCCCAAAACAAGGCATAAAATACTTTCAGGGATCTACTCTTTCAAAGATTTTCAGCACATTCTTTATTGCCATGCGCCAGTCATAGACAACAACTTGCACACCCAAGTCTCATGGAAGGGAAGAGGACAATGAAGCATAAACAGGTGGCTAAAACCATTAACAAATTCTTCTTAGCAGGGCCAAAAAGGAATGAATCCATGATACCTCAGCAACAATGTTCCATCAAGTATAACCTTTCTCTTCAATGGACAATACCAGGAGATATGGAAAATTTTCTCCTCTAGAACCAAGACCTCTCATATGGAAAATATACAAACATTAAACAAGCAATACCATAAAAGACATCCTCATAAGCACCTGATACCTAAAGATTACAATGGTCAAGGCTGAATAAGCAGATCTAGTCAAAGTCACATAAGAACTAAAACGCAGCCAAGCTCAAAGCAGTAGAGTTAATGCTGTAACTTCTGCGGATCTTAATAATAATGTTTCTTTCCATAGACTTCTACCTCATGTTGTAGAAAAGGAAAGTCAAACTCATGAAACACATGTGGCACAAAAGAAATTGCAGAGACACCATGTAAAAAGCTTCAACAAGATCACCCTAAACCTCAGGGGTAGCGCCATACCAAACCAAGGCACTCATGCACTTATTTCCCCCTTCAAAAGTGCCCAGATACAGATCGATACCAAGTACATCCTTCAGCCCTTCACCCCATTGCACTTCCCATCCTGGTGCAGCTTCCAGCAAGGTTTGTTCCCTAAAACAATGGGAGCACAGAGAGTGGTTCTGGGAGTCTCCTAGCCCCCCACCAGGAACAGCCCTTTGCTTCTACAGGCATCTCCACTCAAAAATGCATTTAACACCCTCTACCACAAAAGCATTACAACATTGCTACTAGAAACACAGGATACAGGACACTCTTACAGTGCATTCAACTCCAGCCCTAGAGTCATGCAAAGCCATAGGAATTCTGTAGAAGATCATCTTTATCCTGACGAGGTGTTAATAGAGGCCACAGTTAGGGTTCTCAGGTGGAATTGGAAATACAAGGGTCCTGTGAGAAGAAGAGGGATGGTGCAGGGGCTGGGGTGGTGTCCGTGTGGGTGTGGGCTGCAGGTATGATACGGGACACTAGTGAAAGCCACGTGGGAGAGAGGGAGACTCCATTCCAGTGACGGCTGGAACTGGGGTGTGGGAACCCGAGTAGGAGCGGTGGGGTGGAGACATAAGGTGGATGGGTGTCCGGGCTGGGGACAGTGCCACGAGCCGGGGACCAGGAGGCGGAAGGCGCTTGGGCCGGGACGATCTGGGATTGCTGGGGACCCGCGATCAGGGGGTGCCGTGTGGGGTCAGCACCGTGGACAGCTCCGGGCCGGGTCAGCTCCGGGCCGGGTCAGCACCGCGGACAGCTCCGGGCCGGGTCAGCACCGCGGACAGCTCCGGGCCGGGTCAGCACCGCGGACAGCTCCGGCCACCTGTGAGCGGCGCCGGCGAGCGGGGGGCGGGAATCCGGGGCAGCCCGGGCCGGGCGGGCAAGGACGCGCGCTCCCCACCTGGGCTGTGGCTGGATCTCAGGCGCCTTCCACAAAGACACTGCAGCATATGCGAGCTTTTCTCCAGGAGAAGCCCGAGAATCCTCATGGATTTCACTTTGTGGCGCCCTCCCGCTCTTCGGAAAAGGGACCGGCCCCGGAGCGGCCGGCTCTCAGCGGCGGGGCTCCTGCCCGTCTCGCCGCCAAACTTCCCTGCCCATCGCCGCGCCCGCGGGAGCCCGGGGGGCCCCGCCGCCACTTCCCGGGACTTCTCCGCCGGGGGACGGCAGGCTTTGCCGGGAAGGGGGTCGGGCTAGCTGGAAGGACGTCAAGCCCTAGAAACCGGAGCGGCCGGCTGCCAGCCCTGCCCCCTGCCGGCACGGCGCCCGCCGGGACCCCCCGTCCCCGCCGGTGGAAGCTTTCGCCGCTCCCCCCGCGGCTCCCGCCGCGCTGAAGTTGGCCGAGTCCCGGCGGAGAGGGAGGACGGATGGAGCGGGGAGGGCTGGAGGGAGGCGGCCCCGCCGGGGATGCTCTGCGGGGCGAGGCCGGCTCGGGGCGGCGCGCACTCTCCCAGGCACCGCACCACGTGCAGGGGGCACCGAGCGCCGCCGCTCCGGGGCTCCCTGACACCACGGGACTTGCAACGTGGCCGGGAAGAAGACACACCTCTTCGTCTCAAATTACCAGCAGAAGCCTGTGTCTAGTAGCAGAGGTGTTCCTATTAGCACGCGCTTTAAACGAGCAAAGCTACTTATTAACGCTTACAGACCCCAGGGCAACAGCTTCTTGCAAAGGCCTCTCTACCGAGACTGACGGTTCATTCTTTTTTACCTACTTTTAAACTATCGCGGTTACAGCTTTGCAGACTTGCCGAGGCTCAGGTTTTGCGCTGCGCATAGGTAGGGCCCATTTTTTATTATACAAGGAAGGCTGAGAGAAGATGATCTCCTTTGAGCTGTATTCAATTCATGAAATCACCCAGTGCAAACCTTTGAGCTGTCTTCAATTCATGAAATCACCCAGTGCAAACCCACCACACAAGGCTGGAAAGCACAGGATCATAGAAAGCTCCTCAGAAGAAATAGTATCAGTACATTCAAAAACTTCTCAAACAAACTGTTTTTACTGAATAGACTCCACTACTCCACTGAAAAGCAGCTGCCTCTGGAACAAATCTGAATTTTGCACCAGGATGAATTTCCTCCTGGATTTTACCTTGTGCTCAAACAAGCTTAAGTATTCATTTATCACCTTCCAAAGCCACCTCTGCTTTTGTTTCTCCTGGCACCTGGTAGAAGTGGCCAGGCCTCTCTGACTCACACAAAAGTTTTACTAAAGTGCACTCTGAGATGTACCAGCTTTTAGCCAACAGTTCACACAGATGTGAGTGAGGATACAGACCTTGTTGTTAACACTTTCTAGGATGTCTCTCAAGTCAAAACAAAAGGAATTAGGCACAGTCAGCATTAGTAACTAAATCCTGGGGTCCATGATAAACTCAGGGGTTTGTTGTCTGTGGTGACTTGTGCTAAAAATCATCAATCTTTATGTCTTAATTCATAAACTGCTTTACATAGGACCTTGCACATGCATCAAGTCACAGCAAAATGCTAAATGAAACTACCTTTCTCCTTCCTCTCTACACGTCCCCACTTACCCAGGATCATTGTTCCAGCTACACTCCTTAGCAATACCTACTCCACAGCAATCACAGAAAATTACCATGCTCTGTCAGGACAGATACCAAATGGAGACTGCAGCTGTTACCTCTCCCCTTTACCCATGGCTGTCCTTCAGTTCTCCAGCATAGCAGACTACTGAGCAAGCCTGTAGCCCCTCTGAAACAAAACCAGAAATAGTTTGCATAATGAAGCCCTAAAACACAACTGGTAGCTCTTGTGTACTTCTGTAATAGCACAAAAAATAATAGTCTTCTTTCAGTAAATGCATCAGCAGCATGTTTGAGATTACAACAATTCTGAATCTGGCAGATCAAGGACAGTACAGTGAGATCTGAAGTCAAGGTGCCCTCCTTGCTTAGCAGCCAATGTGGAGCTTTAAATGAGGGGGCTCTGATTTAGAGATGCCAACACTCAAGTATAGCACCATGTATCAGGAGAGAGGAGCGCTTAGATTTTATACATATTAAGCTAGCATGGGAACAGGCAGGCAGTATCACTTGGACATGCACAGGCAGGGACACGATAGAGATGTTTGTAAGAAGAAAAACAATGAGAATGCAATAGGTACCTGAATTTCAAGACTTCTGTTCATTAAACTGATGCAGTTGTTCTTGAAAAGTCTACTCAATATAATCCAGAAAAATACTAATAAAATAATCTCCATTACTTGGGGCGGGGTGTAGTCCATCACATTCTAGCAAGGCTGATGATCATGCTTAACTGACTTGCCAGGACCTTCTGCCTTTGTGGGGCAGGCTCCAAGGGGTCTGTTCCTGCTTCACATCACAGTAAAGGAGAGCAGAATCAAACCAGTGAAAAATTGAAAGAGCATTACTTGATGTTTCCACAGAAGAGCCATGAGGACTACAATAAGCACACACTCTACTTTCAAACTGAGCAAGTTTAAATAAGTTAAAACAGTAAAACTGAAGCGTAAAAATGGCAAAGGATGATTCTTTAGGAACCATGAGGCATATGACTCAAGTGTTTACGTGCCACAAAATACTCAGTAATATCATGTACACAAGCAAGTAAATCTCAACCCAGTAAACAAAGCTTATGGAACTTGGAAAAATAAATAGAGTTGACATAAATGAAGATACTGCTAGATGAGTTAACTCATTTGAATCCAAAAACAGGGTAAGCCAAAATAAAATTTATTTATCTGAAAAAGGACAGCATATACCTAAACAATGTTTCAATGGGTCATAAGCGGTGCATAAATTCTACTATGGATCCACTGGTGGGCTTGCAAAGCCCTACTAATGCAAAAAAAATCTCAAAAGCTACTCTGAAAATGCTACAGATATTAAAATTTTGCCCACCATTAGAACATCAGTATTAGAAATTATAATGTTCCTGAATAAAAGCAAAGATTTCATTTGCTGGAACACAAAGAAAGCTGTGAAAGAATCATTGAGGTCAGAAGACAGTTACAGAGAACACAGTGTCATGTGTGTTTCTCTCTTATTAAATTAAAATACCATTGGCCTTCTGAAGCATGGAACAGAAACGAGAATATGTTTAGGATTATGGAATTTAAATTAATACCTTCTACTATAAAGAGGAATGCACTGCGCTCTGATCAGAGAAAAATAAGGTGATTTAGCAGACAAGGCTCTTTGCTAGGTATTAAAATAGCACGATGTGCATGAGTTCATCAGTTACAAAAGCCAAAAAAGAAAGAAAATTCACAAAAGCTCGAAGAAGAGACTAGTCAGGAAAGATAATTCCCCTGTGCTCATACAAAAGCAGGTAATAATCTTTCTAGGTGCTGGGTCCAGTCTGTTTCTGTTTTCAACCATATTGACTACTTGTAGTTCTTTAAATATTGTGGCTGGTACATCAATAAATAGTCTGTGCAGGTGATTGGGTTTGGAATTTTTTTTGCCCTTGTACTAATATTTTCTGGCCAACTGCAGGCGGATATGGTGAGAAGTGGCCCATTAACCTCAGCAGCTTTGTCTAAGCTGGTGCTGATGCAGATCTCGGACATTGTCCCTCTCTGTAAATTCTCAGAACTCCTAGGTGAGCACTTAGTGCTCGTTTCATGACACTCTCTCCATGGAGCCCTTTGTGATCCGTGATGGTATGTTCTTCAGTGATGGCAGAGGACCACTTCTTAGCACCTTTCTTTGCAGGAGCCATTTGAGCAAAATCTACCCTGGAATGGGTAGATTGCCCTTTCCAGTGCAAACAAGTACTTCTCCACTGTCATCACTGTGTTCTCTGAGTATTTCTGCCTCCCCTTTGCCCCTCCTTTATGAAGCAGAGCACTGCTGACAAGAAAGGATGGCAGAGTCTGCTTGAGGGACATAGTAGTAACCAAGTATAGTTTTTAGTGCAAGCAGCTCCGTCAAAGCACAGAGCATTCACACCACAGCCCACGGGAGCCGCAGCACAAAGTTCAGGGGTTTGCTGAAGGTCACACGATAAACTCCAAGTAGGGAATCATCTGTCAGTCCTCGTTCTGGTGATTTAATGAGAGGATTAGCCTCTTACTGATCAGTATAAAACTGCACTCATCACAAGGCAAAGATTCAGCTGGAAACTCTACCAGGGAAAAAGTATACCACACACACACACAAAGAGAAGATGGACAGGAAAAAAAAATGCTTAGTCTGATTTTGTACCTCAGACGAGAAAGACCAATTTCTTCATTGCTTTCCTGTGGTCAAAATAGCGCTAGCATATGAACTGAAGCCACTTACTCTCACTCCTGGTAGAGCAACTGACTTGGTAAAATCTCAGCCTTCTCCTCTCGGCTCACCAAAACAGATTCAGGAGAAAAATAAAAAATGCCCCCTGGCCTCAACCATTTAATAGATTTATCCTCAGGCACATAAGAATTCTTAGTAATAACTACTTAGTAGCTGCATTTCCAGACATTAAGAAATTAAATATTACTTGTAAAGGAGGCTTTGTGTACCAAATGCTCCCAGTCTGAATTAGTAAGAAGTGTTTGTTCTGGGTATTTTCCAGCATAGCAACAATTCCTCAGAAGCTGGAACTTCTAGGACTTCTTCAAACATATTTTGGTAGTAGTACCACCAGCTCAAACCAGACATTCTGAGAAAAGGGACAGCCATACATTGCTCCGCACACACTTCCAGTACTTTGCAGCTTTGTCATTTCCTCATCCACAAGACCTCTTGCAATGTGTTTTAAGAACCCTTGATGGATTTTCCGCAACAAATTTTTATAATTGCCTTTTACAGCCAGTATTACTGTTGGTCTCCTCGCTGTCTTTTCGCAAAAAGTTCTACAGGTTAATCACGTGCTGGGAAAAACCTTTTATTAGCTTAAAACTGCTTCTTGGACATACCATTTAATGCTCACCTTAGTGGTTATATTGTGAAATGGTAATTTTATGTTCTCTATGACAGTCATGGTTTTATATGCCTCCATCATATTTCCCTCCTCAATAGTTTTATACCTGAAGACACCTGAATATGCCTAATCTGTTCCATCACTAGCCGGGCAGCAGCTATTCTGCATGCTTTGCTGACTTTGTTGCCATTCCCTGTGTCTTTCTAGTTCTGTCACATCTTTTTTTGAGGCAGGATAACTAGAGCTGCACACAGTACTCAAGGTGTGAGTGCACCAGGGATTTCTAGCACAGCAGGATGATAGGTCTTATTCACTTTCTGTATCTTTCCCAGTAATTTCTGCATGCCTTTGCTGAGCTAGCACTTTCAGCAAGAACTCCAAGGTCTTTTTCCAGAGAGAAAATGGCCCTACTAGCACCCCTTGCCATAAGGGACCATCAGTACGGTTTTTTTATTTTCATTTTCATCCATGGGTGCATTACCCTGCAATCCTCAGTTTATAGTGCTTCTACGTCACCAGACACTCTGTATCAATAGGTCCTTCTGCAAGTCTTTCCTGTGCACTTCAGTTTTTCTTACTCTAAATGATTTTGCCTCCTCTCCATCCCCTCGCTCTCCAAAATCATTTACGAGCATGGTGGACTGCACAGTCCTGTCCCTCTCTGTTTCCCCCCAGATGAGACACTATCTTATCCTCTTCAAGGGAAACACCCACTGAGGGAAGCATTTTAGAAATCCAAGTGCAAGACTTCTGCACTTTTACGCAGATGCTCAGGCAATGCCAAGAGATTTGGGATGTTTACACACACACACACAAGCCCTCCAGCCCCCTCCCCAGGTGACTAAACCTGGCTGCCAGACCCCCAATGCCAGACCCCCCTATTTGTCCTTTGTCCCCCAGAGTGGCAGAAACACCTTCTAGAAGCACCTCCTTGGCAGGTATGCTTCCCCTGCCAGATCTGCATGCTGTTTCACATCCAGCCAGTCTCTGTGGCCCCTCACAACAGAAAACTGTGCAGTGCAGTAAGGCAGATCTCCCCTCTCTGCCGATCCCTCCAGGCTCAGAGTTCGTGAGAGAGGAAAGCAGATTAAAGGGCCATAATGCAGCCAGCACAGGGAAGATCTGACCCACAGGGCTGTGTTAATTGAGGTTATTAATCCACAGGAGGCAACGACAGCTTTGCCTAAAGTATGACCCGAGTTTAGAGGGTAACAGCTCACAGTTGCAACATGAAGATTTTGAGGTGAGCAGGTGAGCAAGCTTGCTGGCCAGTGGGGCTGCTAGGCTCTGCTCATCAGACAGCACCTTGGCTTCTTTGCTTTCAATAGGCAGCACGTGAGAAAAAGCCAGAACAGGCATGTCTTCCAAATTTGACCAGGATGTGCTCTTGGCTTCCCCCTGATTCACCGTGTGAAATGTGAACAACCAGCTTTCCTCACCTAACAGCGCAATCTATCCCACAGGAAAAAGCTAAGAGGCTTAATAAATTAAATTTTCTGAGGGCAAGTATGATAGACCACTTCTGCAAGAAGCCAACCCCCCCTCCCTTCCACTTCAGCAGACTCACTCCTAATGTTCAGGGGTGCATCTGAGGTCAGGAACAGCATCTGTGGATGTATGAACCTCCCATCTGCCTACTTCCAGTGACACTTACAGAGCCTCTTACTGTCATGCAGATCTGAAGCATATTTATTCTGACATGCTAATGCAACATGTGTGGCACAACCTCTTTGAGATAAGCAAGTACCTGCCTGCCTAACTCCCAAGTCCCTGCCTTGGGAATGACAGTACATGAAATGCTTTCTGCTCCAATTCACAGCTTCTCCAACTGCAGCAAAGCCTCTTCTTTGGGGGCTTAGACCCTCGCTCCTTAACTGGCCACCATGGCTGAAAAGCACATGAAGACACTTTTGAAACGCAGATTGCTCTGGCAAAACTACCATTGTGGAGCATGCAAGCCCCAGCTCCTCCAGCAACAGAGGCTTTACTAGACATACACAGAGGTTTGTCCCTATTGGTTCTGAAAGAAAAACAAAATGACAAAAGCTAGGCATTAATAATACTATTACAGAGTAGTTATAATGTGGCTCTGTATATAAAGGAAAGTTCATATTTCGAAAGAATTCAAGACTGGATTTACAAGACCTTTATAAAAGCCAGCCTTGAAATTCTGGCCTCTTGGGGCAGGATTTCCTACTGGGTACACTTTTTGCAGGTGAACTTAGTTAAGAGGAATTTTTCTTTGGGAAAATTCCTTTTCCAAGATTGTCTTATGCAATGTAGTCCTCACCAGAATGCAAGAGAACAGGGAACACTGTTGCTTTTTGCAGATGCTTTGAAGAAGTAAAAAAATCAACACATTAATTTTCCTTAAAATTACATTTTCAAAAGTATTTCAACTCTGCTGAAATATATTGTCAATATTATGAACATAAAGTTTCAAGGAAAGGTTTTTGACCTTGTCAAAATGAAATATTTCCACAAGCTTCTCAAACAAAATCTGTCAGTCATGGAATACCCTTAAGTGTTTGGCTGACGCTGGTGGGAAGAATTTAACTCCATTTCTGTTAGGCTACAACTTCCACACTGCTGATACAGCCCTGGCCCTGTGCACGGTGACACAGTACCACTGACATGGTGTTTCAAAGCAGCTTCACAGGACAGAGGAGATTTTTATGCTGTTCATTGTTTCAGGATATGGTGAAGGGAGTCAACGTTACCAGGCTTAGAAATCACCAGTTACAAGCTAGACCCATCCCCTCCATCCTCTGCTGTAAGAGTAAAATCAAATCTAAGTTAAGTATTCGGGGTTCCTTCTTGCATTTGACTCGAGGTTTAGGGTTTTCTAAGGTCTTTGTTGTTGGCATATCTCTGCAGCCATTATAAACAGAAAATATCTAAATATGCCAAGCTGTGATTCTTACATAATGGGTTGGGGATTTAAGAAAGGCCCCAAATCCTCTAAGACTTAGCAACACCAGTTTACAATAACCACATCAGTGACAGGTAACGAGGCTGGCTCCCAGAGACAGGAATCATTGCTAACTTGTGATATACTTGGTAATGGCCTTCCTCCACCTCTGCTGAAAAAAGAGCAGCACCAGCCCAGACTGCAGCTCAGACTGCTTATCAGCCCCCAGGAAGTTCTGTTAGAGGGTAAAAATCCTTCTTTCCTCAGCAGCTGAAGATATTTCACCTACTCTGAAAGAAAAATTTCAGCGAGTCCCATCTCAAAGCATACATAATCTGGCAAAATTGGGGAGGAATGAAGAGCATCCAAGAGAAAGGTGATGCATCATTCTGTGAAAATTGCTGCGGAGCACAGCAAGAAAGAGGAAATCACAAAAGATGAATGACCAATGGGCAGAATTTCAAAAGGGAAATAAACACAGGAGGCAAATAATTCTGTATATGAGCAGGTAAATCAGCGAGACATAATTTTATCAGCAGGGAAACATGCACAAGGCATTACCAGCGACCTTGAAGGTCAATCACTACAGTAGCTGTCCACTTCCCACAAGCAAAGTTCAAAGCCTGGACCGTACACAAGGCACATGCGAAGGACCTGGCACAGCACACAATGAAGCACAAGCTAAAGCTGTAACTGCAGCAGCAGAATGGACCAAGGAAGGGCTGGAGGAGAGAGAGGTAGTCGCAGGAGATTTACCGATAGTGTTAGAGAGCTAGGGCAAAAATCAGGCCTGCTATAAACTGATACTGCTCCATAAGGTCTGAATTTAGCCCATAAGTTTCAGGCACTGATTTTTTTCTTTCCAGTACTTCAGAGGTTCAAAACTGAAGTGATAAAGCTGAGGAGCTGCCCCATCAGCATGTGCCAAGCTATTTATGAGTCACTAAAACATGCCTTTTACAAGTCTCACCTTAGCTTGTAAATGGCATGTTGCCAACGCCCCTTCTCCGAATACTCCAGAAATGTCACCACAGCACGTTATCTGCTGAGGCTATTGGCAGAGCCACTGCATCAACTCTGCTGCAGAGCATGTTTGACCTCCAGCCAGTCCTACATTAGCCTTTTGCCTGTTATCATCAGGACAGCCACAGAAATTATCCAAACAAGTGTCACACAATGGCAGTGCTACATTTTAAGAAGGATTAGCCAGTGCTTCGCAACCGTTAGGCAAGAAAGCCCCTGCAAAATCAAAAACTGTGAGCACATACCTGAGTTGTCCCAAGTCCTCAGCGCTACCCAGCCCCAGAAACCATTTCTATCTCTGCACAAACAGTTCTACAAGGTATACTGGGCTAACAAACAAGTGGAACCACAGTCACTGTTCCCCAATCCCAAAGAGCTGCTTCCCTTTCAGCAGCAAAACAGTTAAGTATGATTGGGAGAAATGCCAAGTTAAAGCAAAAATGTTCTGAGCAAACTCTCACATGTCACATAGCCATTCTCAGACCACTGCCAAAATTATTTCCTTCCAGTTGGCATTTGCTTGACTCCCAACACAGAGGCAACCTGAAACTACACGGTACTGGGTTTATATAAAAGCTCCTTAGAGATTATATACCTCCCTGGGAGCACTGGAAAAAGCCCCAAGGCTTCCCTTTCCTCTACCTTGTTATTTGGAGGGCCAGCCTCACATTCAAATCCCGATACTCAAGCTTGGCTAGCCCTCTCTCCACCACTTTGGTTCCTTCACTGTTATGCTGACTCCCATAAGGGATATCCACCCCCTAACTCCCCTTCTTACCCAGCTGCCCTGCACAGATTTAGCAAGATGACTCAGACCTAGGGAATGCCAATTCAACGTTCCCCTTCAGTAGAGCAATCACTGCCTATCTCCATAAGGTCCTCATGAGTCTGGACTGAGGCTGCTGTGCCAGGGATATTTCTCAGCATACCCATAACAGGAATTCCTGCTCAAGCCACAGCTCCTGCTACTTCCCTCTATCACAGTCTCATGTCATCCTTGCTTAAGTCTCACAGGAGCAGCTTGTTGTAAAACACAAGTTTAGCTCCTTGCTTTTCACAATGGCAGAGACACAAGCTCCTGAGAACAGTGCCAGGCACATTACGAGGTAGCAGATGACATTTAAGAGTGTGAGGAACAGAAAGACATGTTTCCAGGGGCCATCTTTCCTTTTCCCTTGATGAGTTACAGCAAGCATCACAGTCACATCATCTATTTTTTAATCCCTTGTGCCCAGTGTCAAGCCATAATGAAACCATAAGGAGTCCAACATCACTCCACAGTGTAGAAATGTTCAGCTCTGCAGAGGTGAACGGCATAGTATGTGGTGGTGCAGGAAGAAGGATCTGGTATCAAGAGTCAGGCTCCTCGTTGTTATTTTCTGCACTCCTTGAACAACAACAGTGGCAAATGAGAGTAAGGCATGACAGAAAAGCCTTAATCTTTACCCCACTCCTCAAGTCATCTTCCTGCTTACAGCGAGAGCTGTCAGACAAGACCACAAATGTCCAAAATGGTAAATGCCAACAACAAACTACATGGAGAAAAGCAGGCAAAACCAGAAGGATTGTTCTCAGGGAACAGGTTGTCCAAGATAACTTCTGAAAGAGCACATAAGTGGGACTCTTGGTTCTTCATCCAGTTGCAGTAATTCATCTGCCTTTTGCCATACCTAAGCCGTCACTAACTTGGGCAGCAGTGGAGAAGGGTGCTTCATGCCAGAGTCCATAGAAGCGTGCTGGATGCTCCATAGCTGTAATTCAGGCTGTCCATGCAGAGGCACAGGCAGCATTCACAAGGAGACTGTGGGATGCCTCCTGGTGCTCAGCCATTCCCATACTCGTTGGCAGAGCACCTCCAGGCTTAGGCAGGAGAACTTGAAAGCTGCCTCTCTGCCCATCTGTGCAGATCAAAAGAAACAGGGATATTTCTCAGCATGCACAGAAAGCATGACAGCCCCTGGTCTCCAGGTAAAACACACGGTTGCCTTTGATGAGAGGCAGAATAGACTCCAGCTTCACTTGCACATCATCAGGGGAAACGCCTGGTA
The DNA here is from genome assembly GCA_033459285.1 of Clamator glandarius. Taxonomy (NCBI): domain Eukaryota; kingdom Metazoa; phylum Chordata; class Aves; order Cuculiformes; family Cuculidae; genus Clamator; species Clamator glandarius. The sequence continues at coordinate 1,652,519 of JAUNZM010000332.1, read as the reverse complement.
ATGGGCCTACATTAAGACTAAGTAAATTAATAATCAGGAACAATCTTTGAGCTGATGCCTGCTCTAGTCTATGGGATAGTCTCTGAACAGCTGAAACTAGAACAAAGCAGTTACTGGGGAACAAGTCATATGGAAAAACCTGTACTGCTGTACTAGGGATGCAGGCAGCAGTGCCTGGACCATCTTATTTTAAAGTTTCTCCCTTCTACTCTTCTCCATCTCCCTTTCCCAATTACGTTCCCACCTTGTAGAAACTGTTGGGTTGTGCCTCTGGTATCTCATGATTTCTTCCTTAGTGCCATTCTCACCAAGGGATGTTTAATGCAGAATGTCTGTCAAGGCCAGTTATCATTTCTCTCAGGGATGTTTACACTGACTAGGTTTGATGGGCACATGGTGGCTCGGCCTGCCTGCAACACAACAGCTGTGTTTGCACTGCACTTCACCCAGATCTTGCTATTCATATTTAATATCCTAACTTCCTTTTATTTGTTATTGCACGTCATATTCCTTCCCAATCTCTTTGTAATTCCACGTCCTGGTTAAAAACTCACCCACAGAATAATCATGCTGAAAAGAGAGAGATTAAATAAGCAGGTGATGGTTCAGCCCAGGGTCAGGGTAGTAACAAAATACAGCACACAGACCAGTATAAAGCTTTTTCCTCAAAAATTCACAAGAAGCTCCAGCAGGTAGAACAGTTGCCATCCACTCTTGCAGTGTCAGTAGCCTTGAATAACCTTTCATGCCACTACTGCTGCCAGGATCTTCCCACCCTACAACTGCTCTTGAAAGACAGGAGAGGGCTCTGGTGGCTGGAACTAGGCAGGAGGAACAAGGATGTTGTTTTTCTGTGTGATGCAGTACAGGATTTTTACCATGTGGGAGGTCAAATTGGTCGGCGTTTCCTCTCCAGTCTTACATGGGAAGTCAAAAGGTTTATCATGAAGGTTTTGGCTGATTCTTATTCTTTACGCAAACACTGTGAACACTGCTTAAGCATTGCAAGCATTTACAGAAGTTCTCCCCCTTTGGTGGTATTTGTTTGAGTGGCAGACTTTCTGCATAGTTAATGGCGATAAAACATACTATTGGTTTATAAAACTAGAGGTAATAATTCCCCATAATTGGTCTTTGACAACTGGCAGCAGTAGGGGTCACTGGAGTGTGTGTTAAGTGAAAGAATTCAACTACAAATAAAAACCTAAGGAAAAAAAAACAAACAGCAAGCTGAAGCATCTTGTGACAACTCACCCCAGAAGACCTGTCAGTTTGCCAGGACTGTACTACCCAGGAGTCAGGAGTGAAGCTAAACTGTCTACTGTCCAATGCTTGAGAGCTCTTTAACCCACTCCAACTTCAGCTGCTTCCCATTGCTGGCTGCTTTTAACCTAGTTTTCAACCTCCAGAACTCTTATTTCTGACTGCAGCTTTCATTAGCAGAGACACATTGCCCATTCAGTTCCTTCCAGAGATGTAGGCTACATCCCAAAAGTACCTTTTTGGGAAAGCTGTCTGATGCACTCCCAGACTAACAGTGTAGTGCCCTGGAAAGCAGAGAGGAACTTAGCTTCAAGAGTGCATTTTTTTCCTCAGCACTGATAAGCCAAACCCCTCTGGTGAAGCTTTTAGATGAGATTGTTCTTTCCTAACCACTGTCAGAATTGTTTCCAAAAGTGATGGAAAATACTGGCTTTTAAGAACACAAAGCCCTCCTTCACCCTTTCCCTTCTTTTGGAGTGGCAGGCAATGAAATGCTTCTTTTTCTGTTTTTTCACATCTCTGTTTTTTATGCCCTCTAATATCAGCAACTGAGGAACAGTTTACTTTGCACAAAAGGGTCTCTGTGCACGACAATACAATAGCTTCCAGGAACTCCCAGTGACGACAGATAGACCTCCATTCCCAGATGGTAAAGTACCTTTCTGCTGATCCTGAAGGAATCTTGATTTACCAAAATCCTCCCGATTTCCTGCAGAAAAACCTCCCGTTACTACACAGACAGGGGGAGTGCAGCAGTCCGGGGTCCCTGCTCGCATCCCTGGCATCTCCTCTACTGCCTTACTTCGGTGCTGTCAGTCTGCATCCTGTCTTCCTCCAGAACTACCTGTGGTCTGACAGGATTGAGATGGAGGTTGAAAGTAAGAAGTTATTTTCAAGTGTCAAACATCTTAGTTGAAGCCTTTGTAGTTTCATACTCCCTGCCATCCCCTTGGTCACTGAACTCAGGAAGAAAGTGCAGGGATTTTAAAAGACTGGTGCATGTGCTCTCTTTTCAGAAGGATCTATGCCTTCTTCTGTTGGCAGGTGAGAAGCTTCCCTGAGCAGGATGAATGTAAACTGTCTCCAGTCCCAAAGCCCTGTAACCTGTAATGTCAGCAAAGCACTACATTTTGCTATTTAGGTCTGCTGGGAGACTGGATTTATCAGCTCAGACACCCAAGCAATTACACACACTGCAGTTTAGAACCGGACTCAGTCCAGCTAGCTCAAAACACAGCTCAAACAAGTTTGCATCTGGCTGCAAAAGATCATGTAAGACATATTCATGACTGCTGGCAACAGCTCAAAACCCTTCTTTGGTTTAGAAGGCATCAGTACGAGAAGATAGGTTGGGGATGCTGAACATCAAGAGCAGAGCTGTTCCCACAGCAGCTGTGTTCATTAACAAATCTTTACAGTGCACCTTGGCAGGAACACTTAGGTTGGCATTTCTGTCCCCTCTTCACAAGCAGGGATATTGCAGCAGGACTGAAATAAGCAGCTCCTGGAGCCTCACACATGCAGCCCACAAGATGATGAAAGGGACCGTATGAAGAGTGGCTTTGCACTCTAGACTGCTAGTCCTACATACTGGGCTCAGACACCTTCTTAAGAGGAGATAAGACTTTGAAACCTAAAAGCATGTCCCACATCTCCCCACTGACTGCCTTTCCATCACCTATGGGATTTTGAGTGGCTTTAAAACCAGCAAGTTCATTCTGACGTAGGTCAAACCACAGGATGAGTTGGGTTGTCTGCTGTCACAGCATATTCTGTTGCTGATGTATCCAAGCCTACTGCACCCTTTTCCCCTGTCTGAACCACAAAAAAAATGGGTTTTTTTTCTCCTTTAAAGTGGCCTTCTAGCTGTTCTTGCTATTCCATCCCACCAGCCTTGCAGTCTTGCTGTCTCACACAGCATTTGTAGGCTAATCCCACCACCAGCACGAAAGGCACTGGCTGCTCTCCACACCAAAACTCTGCCAGGTTGTGAGATGGATGGGGCTAGAATGGAAACATATCATGAATTGGAACACTGTAAGAAGCTAACAATAACCATTCTGCTAAATGTGTTAGCCTATGTTCCAAAAGGCCTGAAGCACAGCTGATTTACAAGAAAATGCACCCAAAACAACAAATGCTCAATATATATTCGTATATATTTTATTTTCATATATGTTTTGTGAAACTCAACCTCTGTAGGACTTTTGCGACTACATCTCACCTGAAAACCTGTAGAAATCCTCCCTTACTAGCTGTATGTTTTACCTATGCGAACCCTAGAAATATCCAGGGCAGACATGCACTAGGGAACAGTGTACACACCCTCCAACAGTGCCAATGTATTGCTTTTCTTGTTCCTTCCATGCAACAAATTCGCTCTGTCACATCACACACCAAGATTTCTCGGTCAGTGACATTAACAAGTTTTCATTTCTTAGAACCAAGATGCTTCTCAGAGCTCCACCTGGTAACTCAATCAAGCCCATGAGTTCCTACACAGAACACAGTTTTGGCAACATATGGCTTCTCAGATTCACAAAGTAACAGGAAAACCCAAGGCTGGAAGCTGAAAACAAAGAAAGTAAAGTGTGGAAGTATTTAACGTTGTCAGTGATAAAGCACTGGAACAATTTAACAAGGTGAATCTTCCATCACTGGAAAATTTTAAACTTAGTGAGGTTGTTTTCTATATTCAGTGCGGCACTTCAAGCAGAAGTCAACTGAGGGCTGACCTGTGACTTGCTCTCTGCAGGCAGCCAGACTCAGAAGATCACAAGATCTTCTCTGACTCCACAACCCAGGAATTAATGCTTGGGAGGAGGTTCTTGTAAAAATCTGTCAAACAGCTACACTTTAAACCCCTACCTACAACTCCTCTGCCATGAAGCCACAATGTAAAATCAATTAAACAGCAGGAAAGACAGAAAATGAAAAGACCAAGAAGTTACTGAATAATGAAGACCAAGGCACAGTGAGAGGATGACAGAGATTTGAGCACTGCGCCTGCATCAGGCTGAATAGGACCTATTCTGGGCTCTTGGAGATCATGGGAGTTTTGCTATTATTGACTTCACTGGTACTCGCTTTGTGTCCTCTGCAGACAAATAGAGGACACAGGTTTGCATTCTGCAGGGTTGCAAATCCTGTGCCATTCCCAAACACTGAACAGTCCTGCTACGCAACTACCCTAGGTGCAAAGTTGTTATTCTTTTATTTCATTCTTTCTCTCAACCAAGCTGCCTTTGTGATTATAACTATGGACCAAGAGACTGGATAGGAACAAAAAGGGGGGAAAAAAAAACCCAAAACCATAAAAAACCCCACACCCCAAACAAATAACAAAAAAAACCACAAACGCCAGCACACCCACACCAAAACCAAAACAAAACCCAAAGCTGCCTTTCCAGTATTTCCATACCATTGCTTTGGAATCAGAAATGAAAATCCTCCATCGGCAGACCTGGGTTTCTCAACCCATCTCAAAAAGTTAGCATGAGAGTGTCCAAGAAATAAAAGCTATATTGCACAAATCCTCAGGAAGCCACCAGAGGGTAGCAAAACATTTTAGAGAGTTGCCAGAGAGAGAAGGCCAGGCGAAGCAGCCAGATCTGTACCTGCATCTCCCTCCCTACTTTCTGGTTGCTGTTTCAGTTCTTCAGAAAAGTCACATTTGTATTGAGCTCTACCCATTTCTTTTTCAAAATGCTACTTTGATTTCTTCGCAGCCAATAACGAAAATTTCTATTACACGTTATTCCTGCTCTGCCTCTTAGGTAGAAGTTTGTTTCTCCCTGATTTTCTTCATAGTGTCTGCATCACTGCCAGGCCAAATCTCCCCTGCAGCATTGGGCAGCGTGCAATGTCATACTGGGATGGCACGACAGCACAATGGCACAGTACCACATGACAGGGAAGCATGCGGAGGGGAACAAGAGGGCTAGGAGGGCAAACAGCTGTTTCCAGTGGTTTGGAGAAACCAGCCACGTCAGCAACTCCCTACATCGGGAGTCCAGATTATCCTGAGAGTCATGCTTATACAAATTCAAGTAACACCCAAGCCCTTTGAGAAGCCAACAAACCAACCGCATCCTGAGCCCTCTCACATACTTTCTGCAGAGTGTTAGGGTAGGAAGGCTTGCAATGACTTCATTATTTTTATTATTTTAAATTTCCTGTATGTTAAATTTTCAAAGCAGGATGCAAGGGGTTTGTTCTATTTCCCTGTTTGAAGAAGCTTGTATGGATCGAGGAGGCCAGGCAGGAGCTCAGGAAAATTTAAAAAAAAAAAAGTCAGTCTGGCTTTTAAATAGCAAGCTTTTTCATGCACAGTCTGCAGGAACCAAAAATAGCTCTTGAATATTTCAGCAAATCATTCCCAATAATTAAAATTGTGATGTGTTTGCTGTCAATCCCAAATGCGGTGAAAACCATCAGATGTATTACTCACTACAAATTATTCATCCAGCTGCACTTGCAGAGTTGAAAATTTCCATTCACTTAGACCTAAGTTCAAAGAAACCCTTAAACCCCTAAAGCAGAAATTCTTTCATAGCTGCCCATTGCTAAAAAATAAGACACACTAACCTTCCCTTGTCCATCCAATTTATTTAATACAGGTATGTCTTATCTAGTAGTTTAATGCTGTAGTGCAGCTGACACTTGGCATTAATTGTCAACTTACATCTATTTAGTGCAGCTGCTTTCAGTGACTATTACAGAGCAATGGAAGCCATGAAATGGTTCTTCTACAAACAATACCCCAAACTGGAGCATCCTACTTGCTCTGCTCAGGTGCTGTGCCACACCTGAGCATAAGTCCTTTGCTACGCTGTCAACAAGCAACAGGAGGTGGAGGAAAGGCTCTTGCAAAGCTCCATTTCTAGGGAAAAGCTTCTGCCCCTGTAGACAATTTGATTCCTATTGGTGGGGCGGGGCTGACAGAGAGACACATTTACTCATCGGCTACCTGAAGCAGATACCAAAGCTAAAGACATCAGAAGCACCACCTTCTTGTAGTGGCATGAAAAATCTCTAGTATTATCTCAATTCAGTCCAGCAGTTCACTCTGTATCATCTGTATGAATTACAAAGGTGAAGCATCACAGACTCAGCACAAGAGCACACTCAGAGCAAGATCCATTTATATACTTTTTTAAAGAAAGTATCCACTATAGAAGGGTGTTTTCATTTTCTTGTATGCTGAGGTCAGGACACCTCAAGGAGACAATGTGTTTTGGAAACACTGAGCATCCCTGATAGGATAGTTAGGGCCTGGACATCTCAATTTGAGATTCCCCCACTGCCCACACAATATGTCTAGATGTTTAATATAAACTAATCTATTTTTACAAATCACACAACCAAGTTCTAACTGATCTTCAGTCTGAGACATTCTGGGACAAGAATTTTTGGGTAGTTACAGCTCTTCATTGACAATCTTTTATATAATGCTTGAAAGCAATTAAGGTAACTACATTCCCTATACTGACATAGAACCACAAGGCTTGAAAAGACCTCTTGAATCATCGAGTCCAACCATTCCTATCTGCCACCGAACCATGTCCCTGAGCACCCCGTCGACCTGTCTTTTAAACACCTCCAGGGATGGTGACTCAACCACCTCCGTGGGAGCTTGTTCCAGTGCCCGATGACCCTTTCTGTGAACAATTTCTTTCTGATATTTATTCTGAACCTCCCTTGGCATAGCTTGAGGCCATTCCTTCTGTCCTCCTCCACTTGGGAGAAGAGGCCAGCACCTCTACAGCCTCCTTTCACTTAGTTGTAGAGAGCGATAAGGTCACCCCTCAACCTCCTCTTCTCAAGGCTAACATAGAATTACAACAGTGATGGAAATCAGCCAGCCAGACATTTAGCTCAGGGAACAAGAAAACTAGTCAGGAGGTCGAGGGCCTTTTTCCAGCCTTGTGTCAAGCCCTGAAGGCAGGGAGAGAGGCCAGAAGGTGCTTGTACATTAGTAAGTCCTTCTTGCCCAGCAGATGCCCTTTCTTGGCAAAACACTCCCTTTCTACAGAGGACCAAGATTGCAGTGTTATGCAACTGACTGGCAATTTTATAGCTCAAGCTTTGACACACTGGCTTTCTAGGGGCCAGAAATGAGATGAAACAACTTCTTGCCTGGGATATTCATAATGTTCTAATAAATATAGTTAGCTATAGCTTCTCACTCAAGTAGCATCCACTCTAGGAGCCTATTTTTTCCTAAACTTCTAGTTCTTGCAGAGTTAATTTGTAAAATTGTAGGCAAATATAGATCAAGGCAGTGGGGGAAAGATGATGAAATCAACAGAAAGAGGGGAGTTAAAATCAAGTTTACAGAGAGAGAAGAGGCACAGAAGTGTGGTAAGAAGACAAAGGATTTTCAGATCTGAATAAGTGAGAACAATATGAGATCTGGACCAAAGGCTAATAAAAGCAAAAGCTTCCTAACAGTGGTTAGGGTTGCACACATTCAAATGGAGCCTGAGTAGTTCAGACTACAAGATTTCAGATAAAGTGGGTTTATAAGAAGCCTTAGTCTAGAAAAAAATACTGTGATAAAACACACAGCACTGCCTAGACAACATATTGTATCTTCCCCATTCAGTCCTTAGACACAATCCTGGAAACTGTGACTCTGACTCACAGAGCCTAAGATGCAGCAGCTCAGCCCACATAGGCTAGCAGGTGTGGACAAGTCCTGGGAGCTAGAGCCTTACTCAGTAAGCTCTTGGGGAAGATACAAGTCCTCCCTGTAAAACTCCTGAGATCCCATCATAATGGAATTTATCCTACCAGAAGAAAAAAAACAAGCACAAAGTAACACCTAGCAAGACAACAATCCATTCACTTCTTTTGGTGTTTGCACTTTTACATCACTGTACTAATAAAGATGATCCAAGTAAAACTCTTATCACTGGCTTAATACCTTGCTCTGGTTCTAGGTTCAGTTTTGACCCATGTAATTATAGACCATGTTCTACAAAGTGATTCAGATTAAGTTACGTTTCAAGAACAAACAAAACAAAACTTTATGGTTTCAAGTAGTTTTCAGTTCATTGGACATCTGGCCCCAGAGAGCTATCCAGGAAAGCTACAGTTTGTTTCTTATCTACCAGTCAGAGTTGTGGTATAATTTATGTATCCAGTGCCACTTGAGGAGTCATAAGGGGTTCTGTTTGACATGCAGGTTGTATGAGCTCTGCCTGCACTGGTGCTACATCTGCCTGCACCGATGCGGGTATCTTGGGCTTCCTGGGAAGACTGAAATGGCATTACATGCTAGTTCTTGGCAACTAGACTTCACCTATAAAGTCTTTCTGGACAAGACTGTTTACACCTTAAGTCAGACAACGTGGAGCTCAAGCCGTTTTGCCAGAACTATCTACAAATGCTTTTGCTCCTGCTAAAAGCCTTGTGTCCAGCAGAATAATAAACTGTTAAATCAGTTCTTAGCTCAGCCTCAAACATCTTTAAAAGCATCATCTCAGAAATGCGTCATCCTTTCTCCGCCCAATCCATTCCAACACCTTCTCTGAAACAAGCAAGAGACATGCCAGATAGGACGTTGCAGAATAGCGACTGCCAGATACAACTTGAGACTCAGCACTTGTCCTAAAACACTGCAGTTCTCTCCCAATTGTTCTGTAAGCACAAGAATAGCAACACTGACATGGATCTTGTAATGCCTGAAATACAGTTTCTCAGAGAGGGATCTATTTTCCATAATCATTAACAGTCCTGCATTTCCAACGCACTCTGGCTGTCCTCCACATAGAGAAGAACACAGCCTGTGTCTTCAGACTGGAGCTCCTGAATGCCTGCCTGTGCTCTGCCATGCTAGCAGGCAAGCGCAGCTTGAATATTCTTTTTCTCTGCAAATTGTTTTGTCATGACATTCTGTACAAAAAATGCCATTGTACCTGATTTTTTCCCCCCACTTTTGAAGTAAAGTAGTTTGGCTGGCTGAGGAAAAAAGTTCACATTTCTCACTAAGAAAAACTGTGTGGGAAAAAAAGCATTTGCAGAGCATGTGGCATAACAGGAAAGGATTGTCAGATTACCTGGAAAACTGATACTCGCCTCCACTAAAGCACTATTTTAGTTCAAAGCCCTACTTGCACATTCTCACAAAGGAGATAATACAGATTTTCTTATGGTATTTCAGATTAATTGTTGAGCAAGAAATGGAGTATCTTTGAAAGGTGATATCTATAAGCTTCTGATTCATCCATATGCCTCTTAGGGGTATTAGGTATGTATTTTTAATGAAGATATAGAACATCATAATAAAAAAAAATACAATTTGCAATTCTATCTATGTACTGAGTCTACTGCTCAATGACTTCAGGTTCTACAATAAAATCATGCTGTGAGGATGCTTTCAACACTAGCCCTCAGTGTATTCACACAATGCAGTGCAGAAGCCACAGGCTGAGAGTGATCACACCCAAAGAGTTCTTCTACTGCATTGAAACCTTTTTTTTGACATAAATTGATCGATATTCCTAGCATATCCCATCTCAGATGTGCTGCAAGTACACAGCCTCTGCTTTTTCTAGCTCATTTTACTCTAACTTTCCAACTGTAAAAACTGCAATGTAAAGCTTTCCAAATAAAATTATCGAAGAGAAAGTGGGGCAGAAAAAGACCTAAATCCAAAATTTGATGATAAAAAACACTGACTACATCCATACAGCTTAACACAGTCTCAAACAGAAGCAAATGGCTCTGCATCACTCAAAACATAAGTTACACTTCAACCTCCGATCACCCAGGAATTCTAAGCTAATCAGGCACAACACGTGGTGGGCACAAAAATGATCCAGAGCACCTACAGAAAAGCACCTCCTGGGTTTGCTGCATTTACAGGGAAGCTGGGCCCTGCCCCTACACCTGTGTGAATAAACTGTGCCCCAAAGTGTCTTCATATCTCTTCTTCCTCTTCCACAGATCCCAGTTCCACTTCCTGATGTCTCCCAGAACATTATCTTTTCTAGTATCTGTTTGTACAAACAACTTTCTTATGTTTTCTTATTCAAAGGTGAACTTAGAAGAACAAAAGCTACTCTTTTGTAATGCATCCTATTAATGAAAAGGCCCAAGGAGGTCTCAAAGAAAAACCACAGGCTTTTACACATTCCCAACTACTTTACCTACAAATTCACAGAGAATAACCACAGAAAAAAAGGAGCTTGCCTCTCTTGACAACTTCCAGAGTACTTCTGGAGATGTAGTGCATTCCGTCACACTCATACACCATCTTCAAAAACTGTCTTCAAAACAGAGTGTAAATTATTTGGCACGTGAGACAATATGGATGGCATCTTCAGAAATCTATCTTCAAAGTAATTAGGAAAGTTGATGGAGCAATGACAACCACAGAGATTTTCTTTCTGCTTCCAGTGGAGACAGAATGAATTGATTTGTCTTAGTATAGTACCGCAGTCTGTCCAAAATACTACATCAGTAATGTTTTTTTATTCTGTATGCTTTGCATATAGAAAGAGAGTGTAGAAATAGCACTATGAAAAAAATTATTAAAAAAATAATTTTTATTAAAATTAAAAATTATTAAAAAAATAATTTTTTTTCCTCCAACAGATGCAAATATGCAAAGTAAGGGCCAAATTTAACCAAGAGCCAAACTTGGCTTCAAACTGGTGCTGATGAAACCATATGGTTAGAAAGATTTTACTTCCTCTCTGCTTGTAAATGACAGTTCTTATGACCATTATCAGCATCAATTATAAAAGGCATCTGCCTTCAATGACAGAGAACTGGAACTGATATGATGGGGTGCAAGGAAGTTGCCAGGCTGCCTGCGCTTCTTACAGTTCCCACTGTTCACTTATGAGAGGGCAGCAGTACATTTTAAAGGAGCTCCAATACTTATGCAACTCTGCTGCTGGCAATGAGGCACGGGGCAGAGAGGTGTGACTGAGCTGCAAGAGAAGGCGAGGAAAGGGAAGTGATGGAGAATTTGGGAGAAGCAGGGAAAATATGGGACTGGGGATGCAGAGATACCCCAGACACTTTCCTAGCCTGTTTCAGCAGCTACCCTGGCAGTCCTACCTGCCCCACACAACCAAGGAGGAGCTCCTTGAAGACAAACCTGTCCAGGTGTCTACAACATAAAGGTAACCATCAATGCAGACCCATATTGCTTAGAGGCTCATCCTCACACAACTGGGATGCTTCCAGATACAAAAGCAACCCCAAAGACGAACAGACACATCTGCATCATAGCAGGCTCTAGCCCTACTGCTCTGTACAGAGCCACATAAGGCACGGTCCCTCTGCAAGCTAGTTAAAGTGATCACAGATAATCCAGATTACGGCAACCTCACTTAAGAAAGAGAAAGTATGTGAAACCATTGCAAATACAAAGTCAAATGAGGCCCACAGACTACTCCTATAGTCTCAAAAAGTCAAGTTTCCTGTCCCAGATACCCACTTGCATAGATTATCAATTCTATAGGCTCATTGTAAGTGCTTAAAAACCATCAGAAGAAAAACCCCAAGTGCATTATTACTCCTATGGGAAGCTGTTCCAGAACGTTACCCTTTGCCTTATCACAAACTTTTCTAACTTCAAGCCTAGATTTATGAATGTAATCCTAACACCGGCACAATACAAGGCCCTATTCCTCCTGTACATAAGCATCAAGACTTGTAAATAATTTACAAGAGACATTAATATGCTGCCACCTGCAAACAAAGCAACTGCTCGCTCTACAGCAAATGTGGACGTGGTGCTGCCTCTGGGGAAGGAAGAGGGTAAGTTGGGGGCACTGTAAGGTCACACTGGGAAGCTGTTGCTATGTGATGGCTCTTTGGTGTCTTAAGTAACATAAACTCGATATATCCGGTTTACTCTACGAAAGCAGTAGGTGCTAATAAGAATCCCTGCTGGCAGGGGCAACAGAGGGGACAAGCATCAGCAAAGAGGCAGATTAAAGAAAAGTCTCATCCCAAGAGATAGCCCTGATGCAGGCTGCACTTCACCTGCTATCGGTCCAGTGTCACAGTGTTGGAACACGGAGCACCAGGAGTGTCAATCCACACTTCTTTGCAGCCAAGACTAGTCTGGGCTGGAGAAAGTTCATTCTCTGTACTTTGGGGTCCACGAAGCATGAAGGTTCATGGAAGTGAGAGAGAAACCATGGTACCAATAACGCCTTCACACATTGCAGAATCTCACGCTTATCTCCACTTGCAAAAATTTAAAATCAAAACTACAGTCTGAGGAGCGTCTGCCTTGATTTCAAACACAGGGTGGAGAATTACCACCAAGCTGAATAAAAAGCAATGTTTTTCTGAGTGGATGCCACAGGCTAAACTAATTGAGCCACAGATTACACAGATGAGTACACAAAGCTAGATCTCCTACTGGCAGATTGCACCATTTGAAAATCTCAGAGTCTGGAGGGTCAGTGAATGGAGGTCTGCAGTAATAGTTCTGTGCAGAGTTCAGCAGGTCAAGGCCGTTAAAGACCTAGACCTTGAAGTTTCAGGCACATTATTCAGCCTCTGACATGTGCAATACAAAGTTACAATCATTCACAAGGTAAACTTTGTAAAGTTTAGGAACATTGCAGAATGACAGAGATCTACCACTGCAGTAACAACTCCTCCTCAATATTTACAGAGCCAAGCCTTCTCATCAATGGGAATTCTAACTGAAATTTTTATTAAGGTACGTCTTGGCCAAGTACTTCTGCCACAAAGCAAAGAGGTACAAATCATGTCTACTTACATATCCTAAATGTGGCAACACCAGCACATATTTAGTTGCACATAACATTTGTAAAGGAAATATTTTTGTCTCATAAATATATTTACAGCATTGGTGGAAAGCTTCCATCTGAAGTTTTTATGCAGGCACTTTTTCTCCATCCTATCCCAATACTTTAACTTATTTTTTAATATTATTTTTAAACTACTTGCTTCTTTGTCTGGGAGCAAGAGTTATAGAATCACATCATCCTCTGGATATATTGCCTCCAAAAGGGTTTCAACGGGGACAAGGAAAATGGTGACTAAAGGCTGCAAGACTACTTTTCTATGGGTACTTCCCAGCTCCTAGCATTTACACCTGTCAGTCCTAGGTACCGTAGGACTACACCGTCAACAGCAGGTAGAAGATTTATGGGAGCACAAGTTTTGAGGTGTACCACAGGAGGCTCAGAAATTGCTTTGCCATTTCACAGTGCTAAGCAGAGCAGGGACAAAGGCATGAAGAGATGATGGACTGAGACAAGCTTTGGTGCAAACTAGGCCAAGACCAGTAACTGTCATCACTAATTGCCATTCCCCAGGTGGGAGCTTGAGCAGTGCTTCAAAACATCACTAGAGGCTTGAACTGCTTTATTGATTACTTTTTCTTCACCCTTGGTAATTTATACAACTAAGAGATTAGAAGGAGGAAGGAAAGGCAGCAAGGGTAATTAGCACTGTCAGGAGTGAGAAGTTCAGAAGGGTCCTAATGACGAGGGGAAAGGCAAGACAAAAGAGAGTGATAGGCACTAAATATTTCAAGCACAGAAAGATTCTTTCAGCTAGGGATGCCGAAGTGAGACTTTCTTATTATTATGACTATGACAAAGCAGAAAAAAAACAGAACACACATTGATTAAAGCAGCAGGCATCTCCCTTGGATGCTGAGACTCAGCAAGGAGCCACAGCTTCCCAAAGAGGTAAGCATTTAGATTTCAGCTATTCCGAGACATGGGCCATATGTTGGGGCCATCTGGAGGCTGCTTTATTTGATGGATGTCAAATACCTCCAAAGGCACCAGGGGAGGGAGCTGAAATATTGGTAAGTGATTGATGCTGAGGGCACTTAACTAAAGATGACCCTGCTCCTTTAAAATTCACACCTGCTCACGGGAGAAGCTCAGAAATTGACTTCCCAGTGGAGATGATCACTTCTATGGCTTTCAGAAACCCATAGCTGCTGATGAAGCAAGCAGTCATCATTTAACTGACACAGCTGGTGAATTCAGTGGGGTGGCCCTAGCTGTGCTCTCAGCCAGTAGTCAACAGCTGACACATGGCAGCAACTGGAGCATCTAGTGTAGCACCAGACCTGAATCATCACCACATCTTCAAAAGATGTGTTGTGTTAAAGGATAACGCCTACAACACAAAGGGCCCTTCAGAGACCTCCCTGCTCTTTCAGCATCTCTTGAGAAGGCTTGCCAGGAAGAGAAGCTTCGCTGGGGCACCATTACAGTGCAATGCAAAGAGGAGGAGAGGACATCAGTGTAGCGACTTCTGGCTGACAGCTCTGCAGCACAGCTATAAGGGACATTTTTCTTTCATCCCCAGAAGAGAGAATACCAGGGCCCTCACATCTGCAGGTCAGATAGCAAAGGACAAGTCATATGTGCCTGTACAAGCCGTTGTAGAACCTTATTTTAAAAAACCACCAAAACAACAACAACAAAAAAACCCAATGAAACCTCCCCCCCAAAAAAACTCTTGAAGACCAGTAGTGTTTCTTTCTGTCTGAATACGCTTCATGTCTAGCAGACCAGAAGTATCTAAAGACCAGCAGGTAGGAACTCATGTGTCCAACCATAACTGGGTCTTTTGCTGAGACCTGTGAAGAGAATCGTGTTTTGTCTTGCACCAGCAGGAAGAAAACAGAGTGCTCTGACTGTCTCTGTGCAAGCAAAATACAAGCAGAAAAGCCCAATAAACACAACTCTAAGAGCAGCTTTCAGAAAGCAGCTTGATAGACCACCTTGCACTTTGTCCCTGCCTGGAAAAACAACAGCAAACATTTTCACTTCCTCAGCATTCAACAACAGGCAGCTTGGGAAACCATCAGAATACAAATGCTCATTACCCTCAGCATACGAAGATCTCCATGACTCACATCCAAGGACAGAGTGTAAAACATGCTGCCACTTTACAGCTCTTCCCAACAGGCTCTCTGCTAGCTTGCTGCACTGTCTTAATAGTCCCTGGAATTATGGAGGATGAAGCACTATTTTACTGAATTATAAACCCCAGGACTTAGTGATTCAACACCACCCTGCTTTGTGCTTGGCTTCTCAGGGAAAAGAGAGACCCTTTCAGAGGAAACCAGCTGTGAGGCTGTCAGTACCCTCACCACCGTGCCCTGAGCCTTGGAGACTGTGTGCAGGCTTCTCACACCACTTTGGCTGGGATACTAGATTTCTGATGCCCAGTTTCCATGGTGTAGCTCCAAGAGACTGTGAGCTTTCTAATAAATCTCTATTTCTCTTGGCTGTTGCTGAACAGTGAGGCACAAGTCCTTTGTTAGGACAAACTGAATCAGGTGACAGAGCTGTGACAATTAAGAGTTACTGGTTAAGAGTTGGTCTCTGCTTTTCAGTGTCATAGGGATATATATCTGGAAATGATCTAGGGGCAGAAGGTCTCTGTTGGGGAATTTTGTCACTTATTGCTTGCCCACAGAGGAAGTCAGCTAGCTGTGCAATGGAAGTCAACCAGGTGTCTTGGAGCTGGAGGGATTTGGCTAAGCACAGATTACATTCCGCTGAATGTCTTCAGTAGTAGCAAAATGTTTCCCCCTTACACATTTGGAGCTCAAAGTAGAACTGAGTAACGGCAAAGCAAGAGAGTCCTTCCAGCTCCCAGGGCCACTCAGTCTGCAGCTTGTCAACTCAGACAAAGGCAGGAATTCAGAAAGTCAAGTGACAAGAAAGTATAGAGGAAGGGTTATAAATATGCATCTGAGTCTCAGGCTGAAGATCAAGGGCAATATTATGAGAAAATAATTTTAGAACCAAAAAAGGAGCAGTGAGGGTGTATGTGAATGTGTAAAGCTTCATAATGGCAAGGAAATGATCCTGTCCTTCCTTCCTGGATAGGAGGAATGGAGAGCATTGTGATCACAACCTGACATAGGAACTTTGCAGACATAAAGCTCCCTTTGTCTTCTCTAAGTTATAAATTTTTTTGCAGAAGGAGGCTGCCTTTAGCATGCAGTTGTTCACCTGGTAAAATCTCAAAGGAACCTATTGCAGTTACTGACAAACTAGAACAGTAACACAGGTTTGGATGTAGTTGCATGTCTCTATCAGGCCACCGTGCTGTACGTGGAAACCAGCGAGTGATTGCTCCAGGGGTCCCCATTGATAGCCTTGAGGAAATGCTAACACGCTGAAATCAGACCAACCTAGATACTTCAAAACAGGGACTTTTAAATCAGGTTCTGAAAAAAACGTGAAGTAAAATGCACAGAAAAGATCTTTGTGGATAATTCACTTGGACAGAGTTTGAGTTGGTCAGCAGATTGAATGGTGATTTATTTCCCCTTAGTTTAGGAAACAACAAATCAGCAAAAAAGGTATAAACTGATAGTAATGCTTAGACCTCATCTGCTAACAGAAAAGCAGAGAAACCAGGAAACGTACCAAATGCACGTTGCAACATGAACTTATTTTTGTGAAGAGCCACCCAGACCACTGCAATGCACAGGAAGAAATGCAGAGCAACAAGTAATGCTGCACTCATTTCTGTGGTGCTGGGACCACCAAATTTTCTAGCTCAGCATTGTGAACTCTTGTGAGTTAGTGTCAGCTTTACTTTGCCAGCAGTTGTTCCATTTCTCTATACCTGAAAAACAACTAGCTTGAAGGAATGTATGGGCTGGTTTTCCTAATGAGGAAAACAAGGCACAAGGCAGACCTCTGGTCAGCCAGAAACTCTCCACACACTATATTGGTTCACCACAACCACACGTTAGCATCAAGGTGTAGTGCTCACATGGTTTAGTGAATCATTGACGGATTTGGGTCTTTGATTTCTTTCAAGTCTCTCCACCAAGCTTCCTGGTGCTCCAGCAGCACCCAGGCCAAGTGAGACCACATATGCACACAGCACAGTGCAGGGAGGGTCAAGGCAGCTGCTGTTCTCAAGATTGAATTGTCATCCCTTACTGTCCACGTTAGCAAACAACTCTCAAACATACGTGGCTATTATCTGTGTCCACATGTTAGAAAAAAAAAATCTGTCACTTCTGTAACATCATTTCATCCAAACACTCTACAAATGGTCATCATCCCATTACAAGGACAGCCATCAGCTTCAGTAGGTACAGGAATAAAGTGCATTAAAGCTTACTGCAGACTAGTATAATTATCTCCATTAGAGGGGAGGTAAACTGAGACACAGAAGGACACATCTTTTCCTCCAAGGTCATACAGTAAATCTACTGCAGAGCAGAAACAGAAATCAGTACTTCTCATTTCCAGCCCAGGCTTTGACCATAATTACAAGTGAGAGATGAAATTTGGCTCCCATCAAGAGGTTGGGGAAGTTCAGGACCCTGTATCTATTCTTGGCTTTTGCTTCCTGTTTCAACGTGTGACTTTGAATAGGTCAAATTTTTATGCCTGTTCATTTAGAGTGACTGGCCATGCTTAGGTTCCCATATATATATATATGCAAGATGTATCCATTAATAACAGGTTAGGCAGTTTGTATGCAAATAAGTATTTTGTGCACATGGGGTCTTGTTTTGATACTGTTGTCTTCTGGTGACAACTAGTTCTGTCTGCTACACCCGACCAGAAAGCAGTAACAGCAATGTCCTTCACTTAGCAGATATCCTGATGGTAGAGTTGAGTTCAGGCAAAGCAAGGAAACCCCAAGTACAAAAATCTTTATTCGCTCACCGTCCACGGGGGAACACACACACCAATGCAAGAAACAGCCTTCCCATCCCTGCCAGGTGACCTTCCCCAAGCCATCTCCATGCCTGTGATGGGCAGCATACCTCAAAGGATCCTCTTTGACCAGGGACCGTTCTACTGTTACAGAGAACTGCTGGGGTAAAAAGCCAGTGTTGGAAAACACCAACTAATTCAAACTAAGCTGTTTCAATTGAATTGATGTTAAAAATGGAGCTTACAGTTTTAACAAGAGAAACAAAAATGGGCGGGGGGGGGGGCGGAGAAGACAAACAAAAATGCCAGAAACCTCAGACCAATGAAAACCAGGGAGAGGTGCTGATACTCAAGCTCTGTCCTGCAGCACTGCCTCGTTAGTGTCCTACACTGCCCAGCTTGGAGCATCACTCGGATGCATTATCCACATAGCCTCTCCTCAGGGTTTTACACATGAGAGTTGGAAAAGTTTCACATACAGACAACACACACCGAATTTTGATGTCTACTCTTTTTTTTTTTTTTTTTGCAAGACAGACCTCATATTTTCTGGCCAGATGGTAGGTCAGCTCAGCCACTCTGCGTCAGGCAGCACAATGAGCATCAGACACCCAGCAGAGCCAGAGGGGGACAGGTTTAACATCACAAACCTTTCTGCAAGACTTGCTCCAAATGCTCATTAGGGTACATATGCATCCTTGGGAGATAACAGTCAATATTAACTCCTCTTTCACAGGAAACTAAACTCATCATCACAGCAAGGATAAGGCAAAATTTGAAGATGTGGTTCTTCTTGTCCCCCAGTTCTGAGGTCGCTTGTTTTTCTGACTGCTGTATTTTTACAGATGCTGAGCAAAGTCCAGTTGAAATGAATAGACATTGATGTATTCAATACTCCAAAAAGTCAGCATAGGAGAAACCTTAGCCCTGGAAAATTCAGTTGTAATTTTACCTTTGAACACCTCTAGAGCTGGGACTTCATTGACAGTACTTAGAATTGCAACATCTCCATTAAACCTGTCCGAAGCCACACAGTGAATGAATAAACAAGGCCACTGATAGTTATCCATGTGGATATTCTATATAACACAAACCAAGACATATCCCTGAATCAATTTCTATGAAAGCTGGAGTGAAAGAGCATTCAATTTTTATTTTAACATTTCAAGTGATTGAGAGCTCCCCATAATCCTCAGTATCAAATATTGATCCCATAGTTAATTAGCTTCACAGTTAATCTTCAATTTATTTCTGGTCAGAATGTGCCCACTTTTCTTTTCCAACCCACTGGATATTGCTGTACGTTACAGAGCTGTTCTCTGTTCAGGTATCAGACAGATCAAATCACACTTTGATTAATCAAATTCCTGCAGCCTCTCATTATAAGTCCTATTTTCTGATCATTCTCATGCTACTCTCCAAGTAAGCTCTGATATATTTCTTCCCCTGATAAATTTTTTTGATTACAGGTATCAAACTGCTGCAGGTATTTTCCAAGACACCAGTGATAATTCCAAAGAAAGCATAGTCACCTCACCACCTCTCCAAATTTCTGTTTACTCTCCCATGGACACCATTTCCCTGCATTCAGTTGCCAGCAAGGAGTTCCCCAGGCTGAATCTTTGCTGCTGGGGAAACAGTCGCACCCTCGTTGTGCCCATAAGCACTAGCATGACGGAGAGGAACATGAAGTACTAAGATTAAATTCGGAGAGCTCTGGTTCAGCTGACTAGTTAGTGAACCTGTACATCTTCAGACTTGCTGCTTCTCATAAAGAGGCCACCTTTTCAATTCTTCTTTTACAAGTAACACTTTACATACCATTTAATTGTGCTAATTCACCATGCAACTTCATGGCTCTCCACAAACCATCTATCCTCATCTTCCTTACCCTTCTTTCAGGTCACTTATCACTGAGCAGCAAACAGCCACAAGCTGACCTCAGACAGACCTCCCCTAAAAAGCCCCAAGAGCTGAACCCAGTGTCCTGAATGGCAGTTTGCTATTCAGCAGCACCATCATGGTCCCACTTGTAATTCTGAAGAACGGACTCATAATTTCATAGATTAAGTTATTACTTTTCAAGACTGCCATAATAATGATACTTAACACATTCCTAGAGCAATTTACATTTTCAGAGCACTGCAAAAATGTTAATTAACAGCATGCTTACACCAGCTTCAGGAACCAGTCGCCTCAAAACTGCTGTTCTGCTGTTTCACTCACATCTACTCTCATCCAACAGAAGTATTAGAAATCATTTAATGCCCGTCTTCCTGGTAATCTTTTATGCTACCAATTAGTAGAGCTTAATTTAAGGTTCAGTAACAATGTGGAACAAAGAATATTAATATATAGTTATTAATAATAATTAATACATTAATACATTCATAAGTTCAGTTAATGTCTACTGTCTATTAGAACATCAGAGAAAAAAATGTACTATAGAAGTCTCAGTCTTCATTGAACGTGTTGCACAGTTTCATGTTTCCATGCAATTCATGAAACCAAGGGACCTGACTTGTAACTGGACCCTAGTATTTCCAAAATTCAGAATATTTTTGCTTGCACAATTCAGCTAGAACAACCTTTGAAAATTACTGTAAAGGTGTTTTGTACTGGAAGAGACTAACACAAATCCACAAAGGATCAAAAAGACAAAACCAATCCACACATACTGGCTGACATATTTTATGAAGACTATACGACCCCTGCTTTAGGGAATAAGCCAAATATTGGAAGTTGGGAAGATGTTTTTCCTACAGAAGCATTGATCTGCTGCTGCTTTGTGAGAGGCTCTTGAGAAACACTGGCCTTTAGACACTGTTAGTGGAATAATAGACAAAACCAACCATAAATCTTAGCTAGCATGATAGTTTCCATTACTTGGCATTTGCCAGGCTCATAGCTAGATCTGAACTTCATAAACCCTTCAAAGTATTTGGAACCAAATGTTTCTACATTCCTCAGCCTCTCTGGAGGTTGGCAGAGCTAAACAGGCACTTTAAGAAGTGCTGGCATAAGAGCTGAAAATGAAATCACCAAAAAGTGTCCCCTGCCATAGATCTGAATACACAACATCCAGAAGAAAGGTTGCCAGTGGCTCTTGAAGCCTAATTTCATCCATTACTGAGAGCAATGCACAACAGAAAGCAGCTTATACAGTGCCCTGCTGAGCATCATCTGTTTACTGTGTTTATTCCTTTTTTTTAAATGTGTGAAAAATGAGAAACTATTTAAGTCCAAATGCTGAATTTGCAGACTCCAGCCTTATGCCAGACAAGATGTTGATCTTTAAGCTTGTCAACCTGTAAGACTTTCATATTTAAAGAAAATGGCTTGCTTGCGTTACAGCGTTCGAATGAGATGAAGTCCATCTGGAACAGGTACAGAGCAGGGTCAGCAGGATCGGCTGACAAACAGAGCTATGCGTGACAAAGACTAAAGCAGCTTGGCCCATTTAAACATAGCAAAATCAAATACAAGAGGGAATATGATCATCCCTAAGGTATTTTTAGGACAGCATTGGAGACCAGTGAAGATAAATATGGCCAAGAATACACGTAACCTAGAAATTGGAAAGGTTTGATCAGCACAGGGAGGCTCTGAAATAGTTTCCCAGCAGAAATATGGCTTTTAAGAGGGCACTTGAAGTTCATGAATGTGGATTTCAGCAATGGGAGTAAGTCAGGCCAGCTGGCCTGGGAGGTCTCTGAGCCTTCTTGTCTACTATAATGGCAGGCTGCTAAAACAAAGGAGGATTTTAATAAGTCACCTCTCTCCAAATATGCTTCTGTTTCACACCTATGGGCCAGTTACCATCAAATTTATCCTCTGTTTTGAAACACAAATACCTTGAAGGGAAAAAAAAAATCACATTGATGTTTTTCTCTCAAGATAATAACAACTGCTGTCCATTAGGGTTTCTTAGGAATTTGATTCGAGGCAAAACCTGCTAGCTTCAAGTAACAGCCAGCAGTGGGGCTTGCTTGCATGCATGTAGGAGTAAACTTTACTTATGTAAAAGCTCAGCTGTCCTCAATCCTATTCAGAGGGAAAAAAAAAGTGCCACTGCATCAGTTAGCAGTATATGTAGGCTCTGCACAAAATACAGGCAGCCAGCAGCAAAGTAGTCATGGTCAAGGAAGGGATGTGCAGCAAGAAGAGCCGCACCAGACTTTTGCTGCGTGAATGAAGCAAAGACTCAACTCTGATATTGTCCTTGCTCATGGAACATTTCACCTCTAACTCAGGTCAGATGCTAAAGCACCACTTGGGTCTAGAAAGAACTCCCCAGGAGAGAGAGGATACCAGCTGCTTGATACTTAACAGGCTTTTGGGCCCACAGGCAGTCCTATTTTCTGTTTAAGTGCTTACAAGATAAGAGATCCTCTGCTTGGAGACAGGCTTTTACACTATGTTTATTCTCTGTGCTTCCTCAGGAAACAATTTCAAACACCTGGATCTCAAAATCCCAAGTAGCTATTGCGATTGATACTACTGCACAACAGTTGCGCTTGTGCAGAATATTTAAACCAGCCAACAGCTCCATCATAAATCTCCCTAAAAGAAGCCAGACTGGGGAAAAACAAGGTTAACACTGGTGACAAAGTGAACTGAGAGAGAAGTTTTTTTGACCACTGACATAGTGTGTAGGACTTGTGCTGAGAAATTTAAGTATTGCCTATTAAGTCCAGAGAAAAAAATATCTGAAAAAATATCAGGGAACATCATCTGACTACTTTCTTTACAACTACCAACTTGCTGATGCTCCTGCCCACCACAGAGTCTGCCCACTTTCCTAAATAAGTCACAGTATATACTGAAAACTGACTTTTTTCTGTCACATTTATGATGACCTAAAGAAAACGTGCTTGAGCTCAGGCAGTCTAGCTTATTTGCAAGGTAGTCTCATATTACGTATCACAGCTATGATTTATTTATAAAGCATACTCGATCTGACATGTTTCCGAAGTATGTTCTACTTAGCTCTGAAACATCTGTTTATTGGAAATCAATACATACAATAATTGCTCTGTATGTACATATATAAGTCCTGTTATTACATTCATTGAGAGCTTTGCAGTTTTGTGTTACCACCTGCACCACAGCTTAAGGAGGGAAAGAGAAGCAACCATAGGCATGACAGGTCTGTTGGTTAAGTACCACCAGCACGCGGTTTCTCCCGCTTGAGGGACACGAAGTTTCTCCACAGTAGGAGGCCTGAGATGACCTCACAACGTGGATGGCTGGGAACAATGGGCTGGTCATGCACTGAAGCACTGCAGATGCACTACTTTCAGCCTGGAGAAGAGGAGGCTGAGGGGAGACCTTATTACTCTCTACAACTACCTGAAGGGAGGTTGTGGAGAGGAGGGAGCTGGCCTCTTCTCCCAAGTGACAGGGGACAGGATGAGAGGGAATGGCCTCAAGCTCCGCCAGGGGAGATTTAGGCTTGAGATTAGGAAGAAATTCTTCACAGAGAGGGTGGTTAGGCATTGGAACAGGCTGCCAAGGGAGGTGGTTGAGTCACCGTCCCTGGAGGTGTTTAAGGTTAGGGTAGATGAGGTGCTTAGGAGCATGATTTAAGGAATGGTGGGAATGGTTGGACTCGATGATCCAGTGGGTCTCTTCCAACCTGGTCATTCTGTGATTCTGTGATACTGAATCACACTAATGTTCAACTGGGCCAAGGGTCTAAAAACTATATGAATTATAATAATAATAATTTACAAAGCAAGTCTTTACACTACTTGCTTCACTGACCCTTTGCTTTTCCTGTGTATACACTGCAGCTCCTGACAGTCCAGGAACAAGTAGGTCAGAGAAGAGAGATATACAATGATTAAAAAAAAAAAAAAAAAAGACCTTGTTTTACATTACCCTTGAGTAAACCCTAGAGTAAACCCTCCATCAAATCAGTGAGATTGCCTAGGACATGGACCATGATGATTCAAGGGTAGTATTTGACCTCGACCAGCCTTTGGGGGCACACTAAGCAAGCCTGTGCCCTTTCCTTCCTCATCCTCAAGCTCACCAGCAGTGCTGGTGCTTTCCTCATTCCGTACTTCCTGACAGAAAAGGATCATCCCATGAGCAGTTCCTAACAGTCAACTGCACAAGCTCTGGTGATTATGGGGTTTTGTGAAACTGATCTTGAGAAACTCTAAAATAGTTCTGTGGGTTGTAAAAGGGGTAACATAGAGGCTATGTGATAACTGCTGATATCAGACAGGTTTAAGCACTCTTGAGATCTTCAGTCTGGAGCCAATCACAACTACAGCAAAGGATATTCAGCCAACCTCAGCTGCTCTCGGAACTCCTCCTAGACGGGCTCATAGTGCTGGCCTGGATGGAGAAGAAAGCCAGGAGGCACAAGGCCCTTTCATCCTCATCTGCCCACACAGCACATCAGGAACAAGTAATTCACATAATTTTGAGCCCTTATGGATTTTCCCATGGTCTAAGCGTTCTCCAGAGTCACCCCAAATCAGGAACTACTACTGAACAAACTGGTCAGAAACTGTCCATCCCAACTGAGTTACGGTGCTCTCCTTGATGGGTGAAACCAAGGAAACCAAACACCACCAAAGTCACTGAATCACCAAGGCTCAGAGCAGCAAATAACTATTAAATGTAAAATATCACAGTGCCTTAGTTTTGCCTTACGTGGGGTCAGCAAGAAACTTTTATCTTGTATTTGTCCCTGTTCCTTTCAAGAAACAAATTATTTAAAATGATTAATTGTCCTTAGCAGTAATTAATTATCCCCAAGTAGTGAACTGAAATGACAGAATGATATTTCTACTTGAATTCTCAGGGGAAAATTGGGTTGTCTTGCTATGCTCTCTAAACCTGACAAAGTTAAAAATAGGAAGTTTAATATGCAGTCTGTGGGACTTTTTCTGCCTGTACGGCACTCACAAGGGATGTCTGAGTTCAACTGCAAGCTCACAAAGTCCCACTGTCTTAGAGAAGGCAGTGACATTTATTTCCTTCTTAGGCAGTCCAAGCTCAATGAAACACTAGCAAGAACTGAAGAGTTTTGTCAATTAATACAGTGGATGATAAGTTACAGTAAAAGCTTTTGAACATGTAAGTCATTAGAGAAGCCTGCTTAGAGCTATAAGTGGCATGAGAGAAACCAGAGATTGTAGCTCACAGTGACTGACTGGGAGCAGCTGCAATACCTACAGGAGAAAGGCAACTGGGTGGGGAAGTACAAAAGCGTATTTGTGTTTCTGATATTTATTGACCTTGGTGGGTTTGGTGCTGTAACTTAGGGAACAAGTCAGTTTTTTCTTAAAGGCAATTTTCTAGCTTAGGTTTCTAGTCTTCAGATAGGTCTATATTTGTTACTTTTTCCACAGTGATCAAAAATCAAGACTATTGAATAAGTAAAAGCTGTTACAAGCTCATCTTACCAGTGTTCTTGTGAAAGAAATTATGAGATCTATATTTTCCTCCATTTTGTTAATAAAGCACTATCTTGGAGGAAGAACGGGAACATTCCCAAAGGATTAGTCTAACTTGTCTCCCTGCTGAACTGACATTGCATTTCCCTAGCACAATCCTAATGAGGAAACAAGCACTGAAAGTGAACCAAGTCCTCACTCAGCATTAAATCCGTGTGCCGCAAAAGCCAGGATGGTTGTCAGGTGTTCTTTAAAGTACTGAGCGTTTGTTTATGGGAGATCTGTTTACAGAAAAGGATAAAAAAATTTTCTAGATTGTACAGCTATGCTAGAGAAACCCAACCACTACCACAGGTAGGCTTCCTAGGCTGCAGATTAACAACACTAGCACCCCTGACAGAGGCCAGTTAGGTCTAGCAGTGTTTGTCACCTCTGTTGTGACTTTTGGACTAAGTTAATAAGCTCAGGATGATCTGACCTCTCTGCCAGACCTCCTGCAGCACTGTGCTTGTTTAATAAGTCCTCCCAGAACATGGAACAACAAGAAACATTTTGCAAAGACACCCAACTGAGGTTTGGAAACAGCAAACCCTCTACTAGCTGCTTTTGGGGTTTTTTTCTGTTATTCACAGTATCTTAAGCTTCCATTACTCTCAACCACAGCCTAGCAGTCGTTTGAAGTAATGATACAAATTGTTTCCATAACTGTGTAAGTTTATACCTGTAGCCACATCAAGTAAAAAATTCACCATTGACTCCTTTATGGGAAAGGGCTCCCCAGCAAGCATTTCTCCCACACAGCTTTTCACAGCTAGCTCACTTCTAGATGTTTAACACTGATCTTCTCTGTGGCATCTACAACAGCCCTACTTTGTCAGGGTGAAGAAATTTTGCCATGCTTTTTGCTCTTGCCAGGGCTTGCATGTGCTTGCTTGAGAAACACATTTGGCTCTCAGCACCATCACACGCGCCCCTGTACAGCCTGGTTAAAAGCATAAATACAACAGCAAAACCAGGCACTAAACAGGCTCAGTTTAAGCTGCAGTATGCAGTTTGCACTGTTTATTTCCCTGCAAGGGTGGGACCCTGGCCCAGCCACAGCACCCGTGTGAGGGCATCCAACTACACGCTGTCCCATATGTCATCTCCGATGGTCATTTTGGGGCTGCTCCAATGCCATAGCAGAGCTGCCCCCCAGCGTCCAGCCCAACATGTGCCTCAGTCATACGGCAAATGCACACAAAATTATGCAATGGCAAAACCAACTGCAATGGAGCCACTGTGTAGCACAACATCCACAACCCATCCACAATGGTGCTGCCCTGTCCTATATCCCCTAATTCTGCTCAGCTTCCAGCCCCACAGCTCTTGGCACCCAGATGTGTTACCCCAGTTGCACTAGCCAGAAGCCTGTAAGGCCAATTGGACTGCAGCCTTTCCTCCCAGCAGAAGGTGACCCCTCCTGCACGCTTGAATCAACCATACTCTCTACCTTGTGCTGCCTAGTCCTCTGTATTAATCCCTTTCTAGAAATATGAGGTTCGAATTTACCTGTACTTTCAGGTTGGGTTTTTTGTTTCGCCCCTCAAGCAGATGCAGCACTAGTAGGCACAGGCCTTCTAGTGAAGCTTACAGGTTGCCTACCGCACGATAAATTAATTGTCTGTGCATTCCCCAACCTCGTTTCATTTCAAACCAGAACTGTGCTTGCTAGCAAACATTGCTGGCTTTCCTTAAGCTGATTAATGAGGTCATGTGTAACAAAACTCTTGCGCCCAACAGCAAGAACAAAAATCTTTCAGTAATCAAAAATTGTAAACCACCTCAAGCTTTTACTACATGTG
Organism: Clamator glandarius; assembly: GCA_033459285.1. Classification (NCBI taxonomy): domain Eukaryota; kingdom Metazoa; phylum Chordata; class Aves; order Cuculiformes; family Cuculidae; genus Clamator; species Clamator glandarius. The sequence goes on along the minus strand of JAUNZM010000332.1, from coordinate 1,625,330 downwards.
CCTTTCCAGTGGCATCATACTGCTACTTCCAAAACCCTGAGTGACAAATAAGTTTTTTTGTTTCAGTCATGCCTTAAGGCAGAAAACATAAGAGCAAAAAGAGAAGAAAATGAACAATCTTGCAAAAGAAAGCATCATTTGTTATGCATAAATAGTTCTGCTTGTGGTATAAACATGAGGCTACTGCAAAAGCTGTGTCTTAGTGCAAATAACACTTTATTCTTCCATCCAAATAATTTAAGCTACACAATACACATACAAACAAATATGCAGGGCACCTTTTGGTAGGTGGTATGCTGTAGCAAAGGCAAAGAGGAGATCTGCGTTCCAGCTATTGAAACTCAGCACCTTGAGCACATTCAGCCTAGAAACTTCAAAGAAACATCAACATTCCAGACCAGGTTTCAAACCCACTGAACCTCCAGAACCCCAGAGTCCTTGCATGTGGTGCTGGAGCTGCCTTGCATTCACAGCCTTTCACAGGAAGGTTTGCAACCCTTATACACAGCTCAGATCATTGGCTACTTTTGAAAACCTGGTTGCAAGACACTCATTGCAGGTCACTGCCCACAGGACTGCTGGAGCTCAGCAAAATTAAATCCTTTAACCAGCCAGAAGCTGCTGTTGTCCCTCATAAGCACAGCAGCAGCACTGCATCATTTACTACACATCTCCTGCAGCTGCTGCCAAATGTGGTACTTTGGGGGCATTTATTTCAAGTGTCATTGTTTTCTGTGCATTAACATATGCTCCAGTCAAACCCTTTATTCATCATTGCCAAATATGATAAGCCTTGTTACAGCCTAAATTAAAGTCTTGAAAGCATCGCCTTAACGTATAATCAGGAGAAAGAAAACAGATATTAATAAATTTAAGGAACTTAAAACCAGTTAAAATCCCTTTTCTAGTAAGCATAGCTGACACAGTTTTCAGCTAAGAAAGACACTCTCTTCTGGGACTGAGACAAGCAGCTGAGATGGGACATGGACAGCCCCGTGCTGCTGCTCTCCCAGGAAGGGACACGAGGTCCCCTTGGATGCACAGGTCATCTTTACCTTTCCTCAGGGAAAACTTTATCAAGCCAGCTTTTCTTGGTGGGAGAGGAGCTTGCTAATCTTTGTATGGTAATAAATCCTCCACAGATTGATAGAATTTAAAATCACCACGACTAGCTTGAAGAGTCAAAACTTCCAGACAACCAGAGTTATTTTACCAGCTGGACTAAAATTAGTAGAGGAAAAACTGAGGCACAGGACTTCCACCCTTTCCCAGAGTAGTCTTTTTTAACATTTAAGTCAAATATCATGTAGTCTTTTTGCAGAAATGAGATTGCAGGATCCAAGGGCCTTGTCTCAGATCATCTGTCAAAGTTCACTGAAGGTCCTGGGAACCATCACCCCAAGTGACAACACCAAATTCAGCATTCAATTACATTTGCACACACACAAAAAGCCCCAGGAACCACCACAGTTAATGTCAAACTCAAAAAAATAAAACCTAGTTAATAGCACATTAAGAAGTTAAATTCCGTTATTAATGAAAATGTTTCCATCAGAGCAATTGTGCAGCACCCTTGGAGGATACAGCCAGGAAACAGAGCTTTAGCAGCAGCAGAGCTGGCAATACATTTATATATAGACAGGCTGAATTGCTGCCATTCTGCATCTACCATAACGTCCCCAGGTAGAAAATATGATTGCAAACATCAATTGTTTGGCTAATTACTGATCTACAGCAGCAGGCTAATAAAAGGCCATATGTGGTTGGGCAGAAAGAGACATTTGGTGCTTACAGAATGAAAATTCTCCACTCTGGAGGGTTGTGGGATAGTCTTCTGCATAAAGTTGGTTTAAGTGCTAAGAAAGAAAAATTCCTCAGGGGATACTGAAAACCAATTTTGGGTTTATTAACATCCATGAGTCAAAGCCTGCTTGACAGTGTGACCCGGGAGAGATGAAGAAGCCTCCCCGAGGTAAGTCAGAGCACTGTGCAGCAGCACTTCCCCCAGCTCTCTGCTACCTGTGGGTTCATACAGTTTGCTAAAAAGCAGCTAGAAGTAACTTAGACATTGAATTCCTGAGTAATTGTTTATTCAATAATAATAAACATTATTCACTATTTATTATTATTTCAATAAGCCTCCATCACCAGTGCTAAAGCCACAAGTTCCCCTTATTGGACTGGAAGAAAGCCATCACTTTCATGTGGGACAACAACACGCAGAGAAATAACTGGCATTAAATATTTGTAGCAAAATCACTCGTATATAGTGAGGTATGGTAAAAGCTGGCCTTGCAGTTGTTTGAGTTTCACACTAATGAACAAGTTAAAGTTCATTTCTATCATCTTCATCATTCATAGTGGCAGACAGCTGAGGAAGCACTTGTGTTTTCCATGCATCAGCTTATAGACATGTGTGCCATTTTTACAGCTAAGCATTATGTCTCCTACTGTTACTTGAGGTCCAGAACAATTTCATGCTTTCCTCCCTCAGTGTGAACAGTCTAGTTCTAAAGAGTTTTTTGTCAAGCAGGTTGTGAACAAAACTGAAATAACCACAGTAAATTAATTGGCAGAGACAGAGAAGCTCCCTGTGGTGCTATAAACTGATGAAAAGACAATAAAACTTCGTAGAGGACAAGAAAGATGTACATACACATACATGACCAGGTATTCTTCAGTCTTGTATCCCATAAAAGTGACTGTGAAAGCTTCAGTCCTGCAGAGGTTTTCAGACTGATCTTAGCCCAAATGCAAAGTAAAAGATAAGGCGTGCATGGAGGAACCTGCCAGTCAGAAGAAGCATCACTACCCCCCTGGCATGGATCATCGTGCAGCAGCTCTTGTAATCACCTAACACTCACTTTGCTCACGCACAAACGCTGGTCTCTGACCCTGCTGTGCTTCCCTACAGTGGCAACAGCAGCAGGAATGGAGGACTGAGGGGGTTCAGGTCTCTGCTTCTTTCAAGATGACCCCTGAAATGCTGAGCTCGTGATGTTATTAGCATCAGTAAGCAAGGAAGCCGGCCAAGAGAAAAACGTGTTTTATCATTCTGTCAGTAATTGGAGTGGGCCAGCATTCAAAAGCACATTGTGCCAATATTTCTTCGAACATCAAACAGGTATGCATCTTTCAAACTTTGGCTGTAAAGTGAACAGGCTGAATGCTGCAGCTTCTAAAGTTCAAACTTCAGACACAGCTTGAGATAGTAACCACTTCTTGGCTCTACGTTACGTGCATAGACAAAAGGATTTCCTATTCTGAACCAATTTTCACCACTGAGCTGGTGAGAACAGGCTACCCAACTGAAATACAAACAGACTGAGTGAAAGCCTGAACCTGCCCTAGTGTGATGGTTTAACCTCAAAGAACAGTGAGCATGTGAGGACAGTCCTAGCTACAGGCAGTGCTCTCAATCCAGAGATACAAAAGCACAACTTCATTGCTGCAGAAAGATAAACTGCTCTTCAGAGCAAGACATGCAAAAAGGAAACAAGCACTTTTCATATAAACAGATGACATCAGGATTTTTGGTTTTATTTCTGACCTACAGACGGGCAGAAATATGGTGCAAAAGGGCTACTGCAGGTATGTGGGTAGACTGGTGAGACCATCATCATCTTTCACAAACAGCTTGATCACAATAGTACTTCTACGGAGCAATTCGGTGCAGATTCCAGCCCCACCTATACTCCTTGCTCAGATTTGCTCCCTAGGAAGCTGTGCAAGGGAGGACATCCTAAGAGTCTGCAACTAGTTTATCTCCCATACTTGTAAAGCCTTCAACTGATCAGCAGCTCGTAAACACTGCTCTCCAAAACTGGCATTACTTCTTCACTCCTCAGAAAAGCTCTTAACATGCTTGCCGGCCTCAAGTAAAGCAGATCCTGAGCAGCACTTCATCATCTGAAACAGAAGATATTCCCACCACAGACACCAAGGACACAGATGTCCTCTGTCTGGCAGCTTGCATCAAGCTAAGCAGAGGGGCAGCATTTTGCATGCACATCAAAGGAGAAACGAGAGCACTTGATAGGTTAAATGCTCCAATAAGCCTGCTGAGGCAGCCTCCAGGCACTGTAATTGTTCTCTGCCCTAACTCTTCTCAAGCAGCTACAGTTATTAATCTGTAAATTTCAACATTCAGCCATGATAAACCTTAAATACACATCAGAAGTGCTGGTGTTTAGAGGCAACAGTCCATATATCACGCACTAAGCAATACCAAGTAGCATTTATCTTAACAGAGCTGTCATCTCATGTCATAAGAGCAAAAAAACCAGGTAACAAGACTTCCTGAGCACCAGCAGTCTGCAATAAAGGTCTATGTTTATGAATCCAAGAACCTGAAAAAAATTATTAAACAGAGTGTGAAAAACAAAGCAAATATAATTTCTGAAAAAAAAACTATAGAAAACGGTTCATTTTGGAAGGTTGTTTTGTTTATAAAGGCTTGGTTTAGCTTTTTTTGGAATTTCCGACTATAGTACCTACTTCTTTAATTAGTTTAGTTCAACCAGTAAAGAGCAGAAGTTGAGCAACAAGGGTCTGCACATAAAAGCATCTAAAATTGCTGGGTGGTTAATATAGTCTAAATAGACACTGCAATCTGCCTGTCAGACTTATTAGAGGGTAGTATTGCGTTCAGTATATTACATTACTATTATTGTATTTTCCAGGAGAATGAATTATCCACTGGTAATCATTTCATATGGGTAAATGAAGCTGCTAGGTTCCCTTCATTATCATCTTTTCTGCAGCCACCAGCATTTAAATTAAGAGATTCTCCTGGACTACATGAAAGAGCAAGTATTTACTCAAGTGTTTTACCAGCTTGCCAACACAAGCACCTCTGCATCCTGCAGTTCCTGCCTCCACTGGGATTTGCAAAAGCTACAGAAACAGGGGGTGTAATGCACATCTGAGCAGCTCCCAACAGAGATCAGATTCAGCTGCCATCTGTAGTGCTACCTCCTGACTGCAAATGATAAGGGATCTCTGACCAGGCTGGTGAAGTTTTTCATGTGTTCATCTCTTCAGTAAGAAACACCCTTTCAAACAGATCAAAATGAATACCAAGTATTTTGGGGGGGGGGGGGCGGGGGCTGCCTTGTGAGCACTTCTGGGACTTCCATACCAAGTAAGGTACCCAAGCTCACCTCAGTGCTCAGAGACCCAGGAAAGGGGCAGGCAGAGCTCCTGCCACTTATGCAGGGGCCATTTCAGATGCGCATGGGGGACAGTGCAGGACTATGGAGAATCCTCCTGTGCTTCCCGGGGAGCACAGCAATGTGATGGACAGGGCTGACATTGCCTTTCACAGAATAACCAGGTTGGAAGAGACCCACCAGATCGTCAAGTCCAACCATTCCCACCAATTTCTAAATCATGCCCCTCAGTACCTCATCCACCCTCACCTTAAACACCTCCAGGGAAGGTGAGTCAATCACCTCCCTGGGCAGACTGTTCCAATGCCTAATGACCCTTTCCATGAAGAATTTTTTCCTAATCTCAAGCCTAAATCTCCCCTGGCGGAGCTTGAGGCCATTCTCTCTCCTCCTGTCCCCTGTCACTTGGGAGAAGAGGCCAGAACTCTCCTCTGCACAACTTCCCCTCAGGTAGTTGTAGAGAGCAATGAGGTCTCCTATCAGCCTCCTCTTCTCCAGGCTAAACACCCCCAGCTCTCTCAGTCGCTCCTCATAAGATTTGTTCTCCAGCCCCTTCAGCAGCTTTGTTGCCCTTCTCTGGACTCACTCCAGAGCCTCAACATCCTTCTTGTGGTGAAGGGCCCAGAACTGAACACAGTACTCGAGGTGCGGTCTCACCAGTGCCGAGTACAGGGGGAGAAGAACCTCCCTGGACCTGCTGGTCACGCCATTTCTGATACAAGCCAGGATGCCACTGGCCTTCTTGGCCACTGCTGGCTCATGGTCAGTCACTGTCAACCAGCACCCCCAGGTCCTTCTCCTCCTGGCAGCTTTCCAGCCAGGCTTCTCCTAGTCTGTACCTCTGCTTAGGGTTGTTGTGCCCCAAGCGCAGGACCCAGCATTTGGCCTTGTTAAACCTCATGCCGTTGGTCTCAGCCCAGCAGTCCAGCCTGTCCAGATCCCTTTGGAGCCTCCCGACCCTCCAGCAGATCCACACTTCCACCCAGCTCGGTGTCATCTGCAAACTTGCTAAGGGAGCACTCGATGCCTTCATCCAGGTCATTGATAAAGACATTAAACAGGACTGGACCCAGGACTGGACCCAGGACTGAGCCCTGGGGAACCCCACTTGTAACTGGCCTCCAGCTGGATTTAAATCCATTTACCACCACCCTCTGGGCCCAGTCATTCAACCAGTTTTTCACCCAGGAGAGTGTGCACCCGTCCAGGGCAGAGGCCGACAGTTTCCGAAGCAGAAATCTATCCTCCTCAACCAGCAGCCTCCCACAACTGATGTACAGTCCCCGTGCCAGCACCCATGCCTCCCTCCAGCAAAGCCTGGTCATTTTCACAGCCTCGAAACCCTGCACAGCCAACAACACAAGGCAAGATGCAAGCAGGACAGGGCTGCATGCTCTGCACAGAAATCAGCTCCACTAAAACAGCACAGGCAAACTCAGAGAAAATAGAGGGGGGGAGAAAAAGTGTTGTCTCCCCCTCTAGTGGCTTGGCTGGCCAAAGCTGAAAAGAGGGGGTGTCCTCCTTTTCAGGCTTTGTCCCCATCTCCAAGACTTCCTTCATATTGAGCCATTCACACTTCTACGAATAAGCAAAACTGAAGTAAATTTTAGGACTGGGTAGAGCCAAGGGTCACATGTTGTGAATGGATATGGTGTGATGCAAAGCCATGTCTGTGTGAGAGCCAACAGATTGATAGCAGGAATAAGAACATGGTCATATGGCAAAATCCAGCTCCTGGAATGACTAATCAAACAAAATCAATTTCAAAGGATATTTTAAATTCACTGCTGTAACTCCCTTCTGCTGTATTTGTAAGGTAGTAATTTGGATATATTTCTTGATTAGAAAATGGAAATCCTTTCATATACAGAGCATGTAAAATAGCGCTACATGTGACAGAGTAAGCCCCATTTATTATGATGTCTTTTTAAAAGGCAATATGTGTTACAGTAAATAACTGGTGTATTCCCACAGAAAGTTCATTCATCATGTCATCAGCTAATTATGGCATCACTGCAGCTATCTGTGGTGTAATGGTAATTGTATCTGGTGTGCACAAAGGAGCGATAGCCATGTAACTGCTTTTCACTAGCACTTCACAGGAAAGCTTTTCAAGGAACACTGCAGTTACTTGCACCCACACCTCCACAGTTTATCAGTCATTTCATAGTTTTGGAAATCCAGGGAGATAAAAAATGAGGCAGGCATGACAGACTCATGAGAACTCCCCTTACTCGGTGATGGCTTCACTTCTGTTTTGATAGAGCACTAAGTCAGTTCTCAGACTCCACTAGCCTTGAAAAAAGAGCTGGGCTGAAAATTGCACAGGCAAATCCCTTGGCCTTTAATTCTAAAAAATGCCATGAGCAGCCAGTGAATCCCTGTATTTAAAGGTCTGAGGTCTAGAAAACTTCAGGGACAGGGGAGGGAGGCTCTGTACAGCAGGTCCATGTATTTGATGAGGCAATAATTAAAAATCTAATTTCCCAATCATGCTTTTTATCTAGTGAGTAGTCCTCTGCGTTAAAAACATCCTCAATCCTACAGCTGCAAAATAAAAACTTCTTAGCAGGGGGAACAGCTCTTCAGTTTCTATCAGCAAAGTTGAGGACAGGTGTCTCTTGTAGATCACCTTCCTGGCTAAAGGATCCACCTTCTCCAATAGAGTTAGATCATCTCCAAGAGCACTTGGCTTCAGCTCTAAACCTAATCTAGAGTTTTCAGAGAATTGCAGCACTGATTAGATTTATGAGATAATTAAGAGCCTTTCCAAATCTATAATTTGGGTAGTTACGCTGTAACAGGCTGTTCCACTACAAAACCCTTGCTGCAAAGCCATTTTCAGGTCTAGTTTCCAAGAACAGCACGTACTCTGGAAACATGCTGCACACTGGAAGGTCTGTCTGCAACAGCACCTTGAAGGAGTCACGCTTACAGTCACAGGCAATCAGCTGTTCTGGGTCTGATGGACTTGACTTTTATAGCTCTTAGACAACCCCAATAACTGCAGTATCTCTGCACTTCCACCTTTAAACGTTATCTACGTAGTACCCAAAGCGTAGTTCAGTCACAGCATGCCAGCACCTGCAACAGCTTCAGCGACATTTATTCGTACAAAATGGACCATCTTGTAGTCCGTGTTCCAAACTTAGCCCAGTGGGGATGAGTTGCCATCTCGATGACGACAAAGCACGCGTCTCTGAGGATGAAGCAGGCTTGGCATCGCTGGTACTGTCACGGCATGCAGTACTGCACAGCCACAGCGAGAACCTGTGCTCATGTGGCACTGAAAGCCCAACAACGATGCCCCACAGAGCAAGACAAGCTAGCTTCAGCACGCCACGCTCGGGGATAGCCAGGACTGAGTCAATCAGCCTGAAAACCTGCATAGCCCTAACCAGACCTCTGCACTGCTGAGGCTGAGCTGCTGCTCTCACCAGAGACAGCTCTGATAAAATGAACTGAGGCCTGACATCACAATGATGCAGTGTAAACATACCCAGCAGAGCTCAGCTATGGCAGATAACAGAAAACCCTCCTTTGGCAGCAAACAACCCTGAAAAAGTAATTAGTTTTCCCCGATTTATTAAGAAAGCGAGTAATCGTGTGTACAGTTATAACAGTGCCATAGACACTGCATTCCAACTGAGGGAAAAGCAAAGCAGAAGAGGGATTTGTTTGCAGTTAGTAATTGTTCTCCTCCCTGACTTTGCTCAAGCAGATACAATTATTAATCTGTAAATTTCAACATCAAAAGCAGAGATAACTAAATAGAGGCAAGGTCAGATAGAGAAAATAATCTAATTTTTTACATTGCATTAATTTTTTCCAGCTGAGATAGCTTTCTTTTTCAGTTGATATTAAGAGCGTACATATTTTAAACAAGTCCCACTGGCCATGTATGCCATCAGCAAAGTGCAGTATAGCAAAAAATAATTAAAGTAATTGTTTTTAAGGATAAAATATATTCACTTCAATTTTGCTAGGATAACAATTTGCACAGCTGAAAAAAATCAGACATTAAACTCCACGCTGAATTTATTTCCCTACTACAAGTAATTCTTTGGATTCTTCTCCAAGAAGACAGAAGCTTCTATTCATAATGGAGGTAAGCCCTAGATATCATTACCTGTGCATGGATGAAAGTAGCACAGGGGAAGAAAGACCTTATTGATACTAAAGTCTTCTCATAGGAAAAATGCTGAAAACCAGACACAGACTCCAGGACCCACGTTCATCTACAGCAACGAGAGCAGGGGAATATTCTTAGCCTGGAGTCAAAAATAAATTAATGTAATTACTCCAAATGACAAAAAAAAACTATTACAAAATTGAAGAGATACTTGCTTCTTTGTCAATTAAAGCAAAACTGTTTAACTTCTCTTACAGTCTAGTTCAAGCAAAAAAAGGAAAGAAAGGGGAACCTATGTGGAAAAAAAAAAAATCACCTTTTCCTCCCAAATCCCAAAACTGTTTCAAAACATAAAAGTATTTTCATGAAGCATAATATTTTGGAGCACTCCACACTGAAATTACATCAGCACATCACTTATATAGTGCAACTGGGCTGGTTCTCACCCCTTTAATTGCTAAGCTATAAAATCTTTTCTATCCACTAAATAAGCAAGTTCAGGCCGTTACAGAAATATCACACCATAAGGACAAATCTGTCTTGTGATTAACTTCATAGCAGCAGAATCCCACCAGGGATGAATTAACCAGCATAATTTTTCCACCTTTTCCAAAATGAGGACTCAGGTATTTTCAAAATCCTTTTTCCAGTTATCTCCACTCACAGCACATGCATCTTGCAAAAAAGTTCCCTTTATCATCTTCTGTAATTAATTTTCACTGAGCTGGACAGCAGAAAACAATACATCCATGAGGAGCTCATGCTCAGTCCACAGAGAACTGCAGCTTCACGTATCTGAGAAGTGGCCTCAGCATATTCAGTGTGTTGCTGCACTGGTTTGTCGTCCTGTCACGGGACCTAACTGGCTGTTTACTATCAATGAGAATAAATACATTTTATCTTTTATGCCAGAAACTGTCTTTCTGAACTAAAAAGGAGAGGCTCAAAGACCTGGGGGGGGGGGGGGGGGGGGGGGGGGGGGCTGGTCGACAGCCAGTTGAACATGAGCCAGCGGTGTGCCCAGTTTGCCAAGAAGGCCAACAGCATCCTGGCTTGGACCAAAAATTCTGTGGCCAGTGGAAGCAGGGAAGTGATTGTGCCCCTACACTCAGCACTAGTGAGGCTGCACCTTGAATACTGCGTTCAGTTTCTGGCCCGTCACTACAAGAAAGACATTGAAGTGCTGGAACGTGTCCAGATGAGGACAACAAAGCTGGTGAAGGATCTGGAGAACAGGTCTTATGAAGAGTAACTGAGTGAACTGGGGTTGTTTAGCCTGGAGAAGAGGAGCCTGAGGAGAGACCTTATTGCTCTCTACAACTACCTGAATGGAAATTGTAGCAAGGTTGATGCTGGTCTCCTCTTCCATGTAACAGGTGATAGAACAAGAGGAAATAGCCCCAAGTTGTGACAACAGAGATTGAGATTGGATATTAGAAAAAAATTTTTTACTGGAAGAGTGGTCAAACGTTGGAATAAGCTCCCTAGGGAAGTAGTGGAGTCTCCTTCCCTGGAAGGGTTCATAAAAATGTGTAGACGCAGCACTTTGGGACATGGTTTAGGCACAGTGGTGTTGGGCTGATGGTTAGACTTGATGATCTTAGAGGTCTTTTCCAGCCTTAGTAATTCTATGATATTAGTACAACTTAGAATAAAAATACAGAACTAGCATCGTGTTATTTGATTTCATGAATACCACAAAAGGAACAGGAAGTTTAACAAAGTGTGAACTGTCACATGCAACACCAGTTTGTTTAGATTTCTTCATTCTCAGCATAAAGATGTGCTCTACAGATGATTATCCTACAGGGAATTTGCAGAGAGGCAGGGAAATGTATCTAGATACACGCTATAAATATTAGTTACTTGTCCCTAATATTCTCATATTCACTGAACATTTTCCACATTTTAGGGTTTCCTGAACCAGTGATTTCTATTTAACAACACTCGGGCAATTCAGTGATCCATAGTGTTTGTTAACTCCATCCACATCTCCCTTCACAATCTCAGCTGCCCCAGGACAGGTGTGTCACCTCACACCACTGAGCCCTCATCTCTCTGTGGAGGAGCCCAGGAGTGCATTTCAATTTTCTTCCTGAGCCACTTACCAGAACAATTTCAGACCAGTATCTCAGCTCCAACATCATCTCATAGTATCAATGATTTAAAATCCCAGTGCAGATGGAAGACACAGGAACAAAGCTTCCTGCCCATAGCTGGGACAGGTCTGCATTGAGAGATCTGTGGTGATGAGACACCTGCGCTTTCCATACAATTACAAGGCTCCATCACCTCCACAGTCAGCTCTGCTGACAGCACACGCGTCCAAGGACCTGGAAACTCTTCCAGCAACAGAGTCCTTCGAACCCACCACTGAGCAGCTTTTGTGACACCAAGCACACAGCAGCTTTGAGAGCAAACCCAGGAGCAAACACTGAAGGCAGGTAGCAGTCTTATGCTGGCTGGGGCTGACAGACACTCCCAGCATGTCCTGTACATAACTCAGACTCCCATCCAGCTCAGAGGGGAGCTCTCAGCCCCAGCAGGAAACGTCCTAAAAATCTAACCTCAAACACGGCATTAAGCATGGCAAAAATACAGCTCTTAAAGGCAATCTTGAGATCATTTGGTGTAAGTAATTCTGAGATGATTTAAATGACATCTAGCCTGCAGTGAATTCACAGCCCACTGCCAAGAGGGTGTCAGAGATAGACTTGCTCATGGGCTCAAAATACTTTCTCCAAAGCAGTCTGTAGCCATCTCTCAGAAATGATCATACAACAGAGGCATCATCTTCAATAAGAATGAGGCCTCTTAAGGAATCTTTAAAGTCTTGGCTTTGCTACATTAAGTTTGCAGTTCTGTCTTCGGTAGAAGAAAAGATTCCAATGGCATACTATCACGCATGCCACTATTCAGGGAAAGAAAAGATCCTGCCACACTGCGTTAATAAAGACTCAGTACCTCCATTCCATGGCTAGGAGACAAAACATTCGTAGCTGCCCTCTCCACCACTACTTTGGAGGTTTAGAGCACATTCAAAGGAAGCACCCTTACAGCACAGAAAAAAAAAAACAACTAAAAACAGGAAAAGGCAAAAGAGAAAAATGCTGGTTTTGACTCCTCTCTGCACTTACTACAGTTTAAAGTATCAGTACCCATAAGCAGTGTTTTCCACAGGACTTGTTCCTTTTTGTATGTGCTTGGTGACACCTGCAGTTACTCTCAAGGGTTCTGACTTGCAAATGCACTTTACTAGGAGCACTGACAAGGACCATATTTCATTCCATATATATTCACTGATTAAAAGCTATAATACAGCATAGTGCAGGTTGAAAGCATACATACCAATAATACAGAACTGACCACCTCAGAGAGACCTGCCGGTTGTCACACACAAGCACTCAAATTTCCATTTGCCAAGACCTTCAGACTCACAGCTAACCCTCTGCAAAACCAAGCAGCTTAAGGCTGATATGCTGAATTCCTGAGCTCAGCTCAGATTCACTCTGACCTATTCAGGTAGGAGGGTCAAAAAAATATGGAAAAAATCCCATGAAACTTTGAACACTTGTTTTGTCTGACAACAGCACTGTTCCATATTAACAGTCTTTGCGTAGTTATCATCTGGTGTAACAAAACATATCTTTATTCCTACCACGTCACAGCATAAGGAGAGAACAAAAGATGTCACATTCACCAGCTACCCATATTGAAATCACATGGCTGCTGCATAAACTTTCAATTACGAAGGGAAGAGGCCGAGGGTGGAGGAGATAATCCTTAAAAGAACTACTTCAAATGCAGAGTGTGGATGAGATTTCAGAAAGGCTAACTTAGAAGATGTGTGATGCATCTGGTTTTTTGATATCAAGGTCATTCATTCAGACTCTGTTTTCTCAAAGGAGGCCTTTTTAAAATATTTTCTCTATTTGTTTCTACAAATCAGCTGATTCTTGTTATAAAAATCCCACTAATTGAGCACCATACAAGCCATCAAAGAATTCCTTCTCTTCTCAAAGAATATGACTGAGACAAATAGGGCACAACAAGGCAGCAAGATAATCAAGGAACCCTGCTTACATCAAGCCGAGGAAACCCTGAGCTCAGGCCTAATGCAAGACAACTTGAATCAGTTCAGCTTTCAGTGAGAGAAGGCTCAGCTTGCCTGAGTTGTTTTGCATTTGCTCCTCTGCCCACAGTGGCTGAGCACTTGATAGATGCTATGGATTTTCTGATTTTTGCACCATGCACCACCCTATCTTATGCATACAGGTGTGATCAAGCTACACATCTTGGGAAGAACACACTATTCTGTCCTTGTGAAAGTGTCAAAAATTCTGGTTTTAGCTATTAACTCTGAATGGTGCTTTCACAATGCATGCATTAGAGAGGTATTTTCAGCCCTTCTAGCCCTCTATACTGTCAGCTTTTGAACCTTGGATGGAAAGTGTTCTTCAGGAAGGCAAGAGAACAACAGGATGGCCTGCTGTCCCCCCAGATCCAAGACAAACTGAAAATCTCTGGGCTTCTGAAGTTGGCTGTCAAATAACCCAAGGAACTAACTGCAGTGCTTCACCATATACAGACACACCTGAACAATTCACTGAACATGAATTTCTTTCTGTTCTTCAAAAGTATCTTTCTCAGCTCGCAAGTGCTCAGACATCAGTTTGGTGCAATAACACTCCAAGAAGTTCCAGAAGTAGGATGTTTCCCTTACCAAAAGAAAGGTCTTTTCTTTCTTCTGGGTTTGGCCAGACAAGTGAGAAACCAACAGCAAAACATTGATACCAGAGATTAAAAAAAAAAAAAACAAACCCAGAAGCAAGTAAACCTCAGGATTTATTTCTTCTCCACATTAGAACTGCAACAGATCAGAGGAGCCAGGACTGCTTATTTCTGAAAACTCCACTAGGTACTGCATCCTGGCAAACAGTTACACAACAAAAATATGAAGAAATCGGTGGTTTTAACCTGTTTGGGAATGGCAAGTAGAGAAGAAATGGAGTGACTCAGTATTTCCTGTCCTTGAGTCAATGACACCTCAGAAAAAGATAGAGTTAAGATTTTACTCTAGTTCTTTTCCCATCAGTTGGAATGGATAAGAATAAAAACTGTGATGTTGCAGTGGATTTCAGCATGGAAAACCAGAAGCCCCACATGGCTCTTACTGAAATGCCCTCCAAATGTTAATACCACCATCCAGATGACAACGTACTTACTCAAAAGTGCTGTGTCCAACACTATGCCACTTAGAAGCACAGGATTAAACACATATCACCCAAGAGAAAGGGAAAGTTTGACAAGGAGCCAAAAGCTAAGAACTGTGAGTTCCTAAAGGCACAGAGGAGAATCTAGGTAGGAAAGTTAAGTAACATATAGATGCATTTTGATGTAATTAAAGCTTACTCCAGTGCTATTTCAAGCATTTCCACGTGGTAAGGGTAAAAACAAAAACAAAAAAAAAGGACTTACAATCAATTTTTAACACTCTTTGACTGGGATAGTAGTTAGGTGGTTTATGTTATATCATCAGTTCTGCACTCCTCATTCTACTACCAAGCAGAACCTTAAACTGCTGCTAATAAAGCAGAACCTAAATTCAGCAGGTTTGGATGACTTGCAAACAGTTTTAAAAGAACATCCTGAAACACTATTATTGATATCAGTTTTAAACACTTTTTGGACGTATGGAAGTTGCAATGGCTGGAACAAAATCTGCTGATGTGCTAAGTATTTTAAAATGTAAATAAAAAAATCCTAACAATGATCTCCAGTAAACTAAGAAAGCAAGATAATTGATCTGTATAAACTGCAGAATAGAGAGTATCTAGTATTATTGACATTCTTAAAGCTATAAAACAAGAATTAAATTTTCACTTAATATGATTTCACCTTTCTGTCATTAAAATTGCATTCATTATTGATTCTACATACAGAATTTAGCTTCACACTACATGATAATATGATTAAGATGAGGAAATAATATGACTTATTAATGGATGAAAATAATCCCATACAGTACTGACTGCATAGTCACAGGTATACAGAATCACAGAATAACCAGGTTGGAAGAGACCCACCGGATCATCGAGTCCAACCATTCCCACCAATCCCTAAATCATGCTCCTAAGCACCTCGTCTACCCTAACCTTAAACACCTCCAGGGACAGTGACTCAACCACCTTCCTTGGCAGACTGTTCCATACATGTATGTTCCTACTGTTGTCTTGGTAGAGGCTGGTCCTTGGCCCTATGATGTTAATGCATAAATTAATGAGTGGAAATTACCCAATATCATTACTTACCAAGCCTGAAGATGACAGTGTGGGACTGCTAAATAATTGAGGACAGATCTGCGCAGCTAAACAAGCTGCACCAAGAATACAGTACAGACTTCAGTACTGACATGCACCCCACAATACTAACGAGGCAGACAGTCCCCTGTGAAGCCATTGATTTTTGGCAGGAACTTCCCGGTCAACATGGAAAAACAGCAGCTGAGCACACTGAGAACCATCCTGTGGTCGAGAGCGCTCAGGCAGGCTTTGGATGGAGGATGCTCAAATGAAAATAAAAACAAGTAAAAATAAAATAAAAATAAAAAACAGTACCTGGCATTTGATATAAATACTGTCAAAATGACAGAAAGTTTTAATGCTTGCTTTTCTAGGAAGACATTGAAAAACTGGATCCAATGAAAAGAACCACCAAGAAGATGATTAAAGGGCCAAAAGCTCAGCTTAGAGTAAGGCTCCAGAAGCACCATCTGTTCTTAACAAAGGTTAATAGGACGAACCGATCAGTTTGCAAGTACCTACGTAAGGAACAGAAAATTCAATCAAAGAGCTGCGTCCTTTGGCAGATACAGTCTAACAAGAGGAAATGGAAAACCAGACAAACTCAGGCCCCAAACAACATGATGGTTAACTCTATCAGTTAATTCTAATATTGATAGTATTACCAGTATTGATACTTGTCAGAAAGGCTGAATGCAGGACAGGAAAAGCTGTCATCACACACTAAAAATGAGATAGGATGAATTTTTTTTTTCCGACCAAGATACAACTTTTTAGCTGAAAAGGGAATTAATTCAGAAAAATCAGAGAATTATTTTCACTGCACAGATTTTGCAATGTGTCCCATAAGGGCCTTATAGCAGGAGCATGGCTCCAAGGTCGGGACTGTGGTGTGCCAGTGGGGACAGGCTCTGTCGCTCTGGCAGCTCTCAAGAGTGAAAGTTTAAGACTGAAGCATCTCTGCTGTACAATGGGCTGGCCAACATGCCCCTAAGCTGGTATTTATCACAATATCTCATCCCTCAGCATCTCCCACAAAGCATGACTACTGGGAGTAGAATGTGAACAGTCAAATGGAGCTCAAACCCCATGGAGCTTCAGCTCAGATCACATCTTGCAGGACCATGGGCCATGCAGCAAGGCAACAGCTTTAATCAAACATAAATTGAAGAATCCAATCCTTATTTAAAGAAATCTCGTTTTAAGATTAAGCAGTCATTGTTTACTGTGTATTTAACTTGGCGGTGGGGGTGTTATTCGTTTGTTTAGGGGTTTGTTTTCTTTGTTTTGGGTTTTTTTTAAAAAAATTGGGAGAAATAGCTTTCCTTAAATGCTCTTTGGTTCTGGAAGCTGCAAGAGCATAGCACTGGCTGCAGTATGCCCACTAGTTCCCAACATGGACCAGTTGTTTCTAGCTCAACAGGTTGTGCTGAGAGCACACCCCAGGGGAACCTCTGGGATAAATGTACCCCAGTCATAGACCTGGGCAGCACACTTAACAGTCACCTTGTTGATAACCCAGAAGAGTTAGGGAATAAGTAACTTAACCCTCTTCATCATGCTTTCTTAAGCTCTTTGACTCCCTTGTGCCATAGGTTTGAGGCAGAACATTTCCACAGGGCCAGGAATAAAAGCACAGAACTAAGTGGATTTTGCTTTTCAGAGTGTGGTATACTTTGAGGGAGCTCAAAGGATGCAGGAGGTGCCTTTGGACTCCTGACCTCAAGTCCCAGTTCTATGTCCACATGACATGAAAGCATCTATGGCACCACTCTTTCGGCACTTTTCCCTAAAGGAAAGATGGGAAGCAGGTCTTTATCAGGGAGTGTACTGATAGGAAAAGGGGAACAGTTTTAATCTGAAAGAAGGTAGATATATATTAGGAAGAAATTTTTTACTGTGAGGGTGGTGAGACACTGGGATAGGTTGCCCAGAGAAGTTGTGGAAGCTCCATCCCTGGAGGTGTTTAAGGCAAGGCTGGATGAGGCTTTGAGCAACCTGATCCAGTAGAAGGTGTCCCTGCCCATGGCAGGGGGGTCGTAACTGGATGATCTTTATGGTCCCTTCTGAGCTAAACCATTCTACAATTCTGTCCACTACAATTTATGCAAATCAATGCTTCTTGCCCCACATCCCGCATATAAGCGCTGTTTCTACACGTTCAACTACAAAGCAGAAG
Source organism: Clamator glandarius (assembly GCA_033459285.1). Classification (NCBI taxonomy): domain Eukaryota; kingdom Metazoa; phylum Chordata; class Aves; order Cuculiformes; family Cuculidae; genus Clamator; species Clamator glandarius. The sequence continues at coordinate 1,607,546 of JAUNZM010000332.1, read as the reverse complement.
CTGATACCTCAAATCAGATGTGCAAGAAGTTGCTGGTGGATTTGTAGATATGTAGACCTGTGGGGGAGGGAGGAGAGAATTTAGCTAGAGGCAGAAGCAGCCTATAGAGAAGCCAGCAGCAGGCTGTCTATGTGTAACCATGTATTAATTCTGTTTATAACAGCCAGACCCTAGGAACAGCAGGGGAGAGTCGAACCCTACACTGTGTGTGGGTACCTCATGCAGCAACCTTCACAGGAAGGCTGCTGAAAAATTCCCATGCCCATCCCTCTGCTGAGCATGCTGCTCCACTCCTGCCATTCCTGCACAGAGCCGCTGATGTTTTGGAGGGGGAGGGAGCCAGATCCTTTCTGGCAACGGCAGGCACCTCATGTAAATTCATTGAATAAGTGCAGTCATTTCTCTTCAGCTGATCCATCCCCACGTGCACATTCTGAAGCTGTGCCAGAACCTCGATGCAGCCAACTCTCCCACAGTTCATCACTCCTGAAGGTGAAACTGTTCGTCACCCTTATCAGCACTTCCCCCTTCCCGTCCACTGCTGGCCCCAAACTGCCTGCCCTGAATTTCCTGGCCCTTCTTCCTCATGGGAGCTTTGCTCTGCACAAGTCAAATGCAACGCAGGCATAGCCTTGAAAGAGACCTTGGAGAGTAAAGGACATTATAAAGTTATTTTAGGCTGAGTAGAACTGCATTTCCCTTAGAGGTTGACTTCAGTCTCAAGAGCCCTTGAATTTTTAGGCTTAAACCTGTCTCCTTGATAAGGCTCCATAGTAGCTGCAATCCACAAAGATGTTTCCAAAGCACCAGTAGACATAAATAACTAGAAACAAAACTGGAGCATCCTCACTGGAGGCTCACGAGCTTCATCTTCTGCAATCAGTCCGTGTAGGCCTGGCTAGTCATCTGAAACAGCATAATCCTTAGCTCTTCACGGAAGATGAAGGCTGTGCTGGATCAGCTGGAACTGATCCCTTTCTCTCTAATTTTTGAGTAATGACCAGCTTCTTGTTCGAACCTGGCACAGAAAAATTACTCCATTTTAACACATGAGGCTCTGAATCAGCAGGGCTGCAGTTCGGAGCCCATTCTACCCCTCTAATAACTCTTAAGATCCCTGCAGGTCTGCAACAACTTACTACACCCTACAGGGCTGGACAGAACTTGAAATATCTTTCCTGCAAAGAAGACTTGTCACCTCTAGGTGTTGGTCTGAGCAGAAACCTCCACACTAAACACAGAAATCCAGGGCTTTCAGGGTCTCCTTCTAGTAGAAGCTCAAATCACATGGACAAAATATACTTCAGAACTTATGGACCCTAAGCTTCTAACCCAGTTGTGGAAGCTCTATGGGATTAGGTTTACACCCTCTTCACTTCTATTTATTTCAGCTGCTGTAGGAGCCTTCTCAAACTGGACAATGGGTTTCTGGTTCTTCAACATTAAGTGTCTTAGCAAATAAAGCAAGAGAGGTACTGATGGCATGCGGTGAGAAATATGTCAAAGGACAAGATGAAAAGTATATTATTTTAAAGAACACACAAGCAACCAGCCAGAAGAAGAACCTTACAAGATACATTTTTCTGGCTTTTTTTGATTTAGAAAAGGAGAGATATAGGGGTTTCTACCAGGCCCTTTTCCAGGTTTGGTTATATAGCTCTAGCTCTGTATGCACTGCTAATGAGATGAAATATTACTTACTTTCCAGAAATGATTGGCAATTGGGGATGCCTTAAATTAAAGCTCTTCATATAGATTTTAATTGCGTTTGAAATAGTGTGCAACCATTTATCATTTTGGTTTTACCTTTCAAAGCATCTTCAACTTCACTTCTAGAAAGAGGCATTACAGCCCCTAATGACTATAAAATTCCTGCCCATACCTTGCCACCTTTTCCCTGTAAATTTTCACACCCAGATTACACAGGGCAGCAATGACAGAAGAAGCCCTGTGAGGAGATGCACGGTAGCTTTAAAAACGGAGTAGTCCAGACTTTTCAGATTTGCTTCTTAAAAAAGCATCTCTACATTTGGAACCAAACCCAAAATTCAAACCTCAGAACAGCCAAAATTTTAGCATTGCAACTCAGTCCCATTTAGTTCCCTCCCCGATTTCCTCTGCCGAGAGATGAAGGTTTCAGTATCTGATCAGCCCGTCTTGTGGCACATGCAACCTAATGCTGCTGCAGGAGCCAGAAGCACTGGTGCATCTCACTCTTGAGAGAGGTGTAGATTCAGATCTAGCTGAGCTCCAAACTCCACACTCTAGGGGAACTGAGAGCCAAGAGCAAAATTAGAGAAGCTCTCACATTTTTCTCCCTGCCTTGCACGTTGTATAAGCCAAGCTGTCTGTTTGCTGGATCACCTGAAATTGAGGCTAGGTTATCATTTGAAGATATAGAACAGGAATCCAGCTAAAGGTCTCCTAGCAAATCAAGGATGCTTCTTTAACATAGCATGTTGACATAGTATGTACCTGCACACACCCTCCTCTAGCAAGAAAGCCTACCACACACCAAAAAACAAGCCATAATAATTTCTTAGCTTTAAAGTCCAAAAGAAGTCACTGTAGCAATGTGGTTCAATATGTACTCTAGATCATAAGCCAATGCTCTCATTTTTTTAGTGCAGCATCTCTGAACCATATATATTTAAGAAAAACTGTGGTTTGATCCAATTATTCTGAACTCAGCACTAACCTTTGCACAAGTAAAGCTACATACCTGCTTAGCTTTCTACAGTCCTCACTCCCTAATGTGGACAATGCCAAGTTTAGATCTTACTGCATGTGGCTCTATCTGCATGCTTTAAGCTCAGATGTGACACAATTGCTTTAGCATCTGTAACTGCACCATAATTTCTTTACATGATTTAAGAAGTCATTCAAAATAGCCAGTAATATTTCACCAGTGAGTTCAGGTTGTCACAGCTCAGTTGTGTGCAGCAGCTTTAAAGACACTGAACAGAGGCAGCACATCTGCGACTGAGTTTAGCCCCATGCAAAGATTTACAAGCCGCTTTGAATGAGCCACAGACACATCTAACTGGCCTCAGGCTACCAGAGTGAAAGGGCTGGAGTTTGTTCTGGAAGCTAAGTGTCCACCTTTGCCCAGTTCCTCATTGTTTTCCATTCTCCTTCCTATAATTCATTAATAAGATCAACCCACTGCCTCCAGATTTCTCTTGGCTTTAGAAAGCTTGCTACTAGACATTGCAGAAACATGTAAACCATTAACAGACTCTCTAAAACATGTTCCCTGAATGGGGGGGATACTTCTCTAGATGGTCACATTCAGTTCTTCTATATATCATAACTGCTACTACATCATTCCCAGCTCAGTCATACTCTGAAGGAATAATCGGAGTTTGGACTGAAAGCATTAAGTATTATACACAGTCACAAAAAGGGATAGTGCATGTCAAGCACTTTCAGTCTCAACAGACAAAAAAAATTCTGACTGCACATCAAAAACATAGTAAAGTGAAAAGACTTGGCTAACATCACAGAGCAAGTAAGTGAGGAGGCAAGATTATTACTAGGGTGTCCTGAAACCAACTCATCAGCTTGTTGTCCTTCCCTGCTCAGTTGCTAGCCTGCTGAACTTGACTCTTCAGTGTAACTTCCTTGCAGACCTATCTTACTGATGCAAAAATATTAACATCAAGCAGAGCCTGCACCACAGTCATCATCAGTTATTCTCCTCACTACCTCCAGCATGATTTGTCACTGCTGCATTCACATTCATTTGGGCTCTTCAGCTCCACAAATGTAGCCCAAACAGAAGTCACTCCTTCACCATTTGATCTATAAATAGACTTGGTTTGGCAAGAAACAGGCCATCAGGAAAATGCAATTCAGCAGACCTTCCGCTAGTTGGAGCAAACCAAAGTCACCCCTGGCGAATGCAAGTCAAGGGATCTACAAGAATTGCCCTCCCAGTTCCTGAGGCTGACTTGTTCATCAAGAATGGTCTTCCACTCATTATCTTAAAGCCATGGTTAAGACCCAACTCAAAGTCACTGTACAAATTTTGACTGAAGTACATTCTTAAAAGATATTTTTCTAGTACAACTTGGAGAAAGTCCAACATTGCATCTACTTGCAGGTGGGGTTATTTCTCTCTCATACACCTCAACATCTATTCTAGATCAACTCAATATTCTTAGAGCTGCAATCTAAATTCTGAAGCATTGATACAGAGATTAGCTTTGAATTTATATGTGTTACATTATAAATGCCAGAGTCAACTTAGAGCAAAAAAAAGGCATTCTTTGCAATATTGCTCTAATTAAGCTAATTTGGTGTCACAGGCAGTTCAGGTAACGTTTGCCATCACTACATCCCATTGGTTGCATGGACCACGTGGTGAAAGACTGCTGTTGTAGCTATGTTGATAAGCATGTGCATAAAGACATACACTTAAAAAAAATGCACAGAATCACAGAATGACCAGGTTGGAAGAGACCCACTGGATCGTCGAGTCCAACCATTCCCACCAATCCCTAAATCACGCTCCTAAGCACCTCATCTACCCTAATCTTAAACACCTCCAGGGACGGTGACTCAACCACCTGCCTTGGCAGACTGTTCCAATGCCTAACCACCCTCTCTGTGAAGAACTTTTTCCTAATCTCAAGCTTAAATCTCCCCTTGCAGAGCTTGAGGCCATTCCCTCTCGTCCTGTCCCCTGTCACCTGGGAGAAGAGCCCAGCTCCCTCCTCTCCACAACCTCCCTTCAGGTAGTTGTAGAGAGTAATAAGGTCTCCCCTCAGCCTCCTCTTCTCCAGGCTGAACAACCCCAGCTCTCTCAGCCGCTCCTCATAAGATTTGTTCTCCAGCCCCTTCACCAGCTTCGTTGCTCTTCTCTGGACTCGCTCCAGAGCCACAACATCCTTCTTGTGGTGAGGGGCCCAGAACTGAACACAGCACTTGAGGTGCGGTCTCACCAGTGCCGAGTACAGGGGGAGAAGAACCTCCCTGGACACACAGTCTTTATATTCTATTCCATAGCCAGTGGAAAAATAGAACTACCATTTGGTACTACCAGAGAAATTGGAAGAGGACAAAATAACTACAAACCTGAAGCAATTCACGGTACCTTCCAACAGTGGCGTCAAGCACTGAAACAGCTCAGAGTACTTCAGGTGCACTTCTGATATCTGACACAGCCAAGAGCTGGAACTGCTGGCTCCCAGGAGCTCCCACAGGGAAAAGGTGCTCCCATCTGGCTCTTGCATTAATAAAAAGGGGGGCTGTTGGTCATAAAATGCCTTTTAATTGGATCTTAATTAGAAGGAGCAATCTTGATTAAATTTCCTTGAGGAAAACGTTCCTCAGGTCCAGGTTGGAAACAGACTAGTACTCTGAACAGACTGGGATCCAGGTATGCTTGTCAAAGATAATTTCAGTCTGTAAACAAGGAGTGGGAAAGCATCTGTAATATCAAAAATAAAAAAATCTGTAGGGAAAAAATATTGATTTCTAACTGCCAATTAAATTACCTACAGTACTTACTGTGTATGTGGATGCATACGGGCAGATCTGGACTTGGATTTTGCAGACAAGAGACAGATTTGTTTCTCTGCTCACCAAACACTCTAGAAGCCAGAAAATTAAAAACTGTTTCTGAGAAGCATATTGTTATTACAAGGCTCCACCTTGTATTGCTGTGCTGGCCAGAAACCCTACTGAGAGGGCGAGTTTAGAGTACTGGCTCCCTGATTTGGGCCAACCTTCTAACACTGCAGCAACTGGCATGAAAACTCTACCAGGCTGCTAAGAAGAAGACAGATTTACGCTTGTCATGCCCATGAAAAAATGTGGACTCAAAACAGACCAGTGGCTCTGTGCTCAGAAACAGAATGTCAACAGCTGTATTAAGCAGAAGTATGAAACAAAGCATTTCTCAAAGTTTTCTATTGTTCCAGCACTAACTCTAGCCCTAGGTTTTACAAGATTTTACCTGCTATTACTTTCCTATTCATCATACCCACGTCAGGTAGTAGCTGTTACGTGGGTATTTTAGGTTTGTTTTAGATTTTACCTGCTACAATTTTTCATTTCTTCATGCCCACAACACCTCCAGGAATTAGCTGTTAGATAAGTACTTTAAGTTTCTTTTAGAAACATTCTGATTTTAACTTCAGAGCATTTCCAAGCACCTCTGTACACTGGAGAGACACCAGTGTTTTCACATACCTGCTACATTAAAGATATTTGTGGACCATTAAAAGTGCCCTCTACAGCAGGTACTATCTAAAATTTCAGAGCATTTCATAAACACTAACTAAGCCTTAAAGCATTCACAGTGAAATATTATCACCTTCATTTCACAGATGGACACACTGAGGTCATGACTTGCTAGCCAACAAAGTTGCTTCAATTTCTGCTTCTGCCTCTAGTTTACAGAGTGCCCTGGCACAGGTTATTGCACCAAACACCTCTGGTGCCTGAAAACACTTCTTCCCCACACATTTCCAAAAGTTTGCACCACAGAATGCAAAGATCAATGTTTAAATTGCAGCCCATAGGAGATTTATCACAGAATAACCAGGTTGGAAGAGACCCACCGGATCGTCAAGTCCAACCATTCCCACCAATCCCTAAATCATGCTCCTAAGTACCTCATCCCCCCTAACCTTAAACACCTCCAGGGACGGCGACTCAACCACCTCCCTTGGCAGACCGTTCCAATGCCTAACAATGTCTATGCAGAAATGCAGCAGAAAGAACCCTCTTAAATTAGTTTTTAAGCCTCTTTTCAAAACACTTCTCCCCACTTTTCCCTGTGTTAACCAGCCTGGCAACACTGCTGGCACCAGGTTAAAGCCATGAGACACATTTATCAACCACCATTCTTCTAATAACTAAGTAAGGGACTGCATGGAGACATGCAGTTACCAAAGAGGGGCACTTACCACATCTCAAAGCTTATTTTATGCTCACCAGCTCATACTCAGATTTCCTTTTCTGCTACAAGCTGTTTGAAGGGCTACTAAATTAAAATGGAAATTGCTTTTTTTTTTTTTTTTAAAGCATTAAAGTCACAAAGAAAGTTCCACATACCCAGCATGTCAAGCCAACACACACAAAGCAAGAGAAACAAAATGCAGCATTTTCTTCAGCTTTGTAATACCTTTCTGCCTCTGGAGAGCTTTCCTTCACTCCCTATTTTCCCCCTTTGCCTACCATATCTTTATAAGTCCCTCAAGCATCACCTCAGCATTGCTGCTTTTTATGGTGGGCCAGTAGTCTACTGGAGGTACTCAAGGGTTTTAGCATCCCAAGCAGTGCACACAACTAATCTATGGCTTGCAGTCTGCTCTTTCCCAGAGAGAAAAATGTTGAGTACAGCTGGAGCTACTAGGGAAGACAAACCAGGTTTCCATGGTTATAGAAACCTGAGCTTCTCATCTTGGAAAAAATGCAACGCACAAACCACTGGTTAGTAAGAAACAGAAATAATGCCAGACCTTGGGCAGCTGTGTACTACAGCTCCTTGATGTTTAACATGCAGGCACCAGAAGGGAGAAAAAAAAAAAGCTTTTCTTGACAGCTTGGAGATCTGTGGACTCAGACAGCAGCAGTGCTTTATACATGTTCTATTGCACTTGTGCTGTGACAGTATTTGCAGTAAGCATACAGATGGGCAGGGATGTGTTTCTAGCCTTTGCTCACCTAGGCGAGCTTCACCGCCCTGTAAAGGGGGTCAGTGCTGCAGGATGAGGCATTTATTATCAGAGAGCGAACTGCCAATTGATCAGAGCTGCCTGTCTCAGAGATGAGATGAAGCAGGTGCAGGCTGCTTTCCTGGGCATGAATAAAGAGCTTATGCACGAAACCCATGTGAAGGCAGAATTTGCAGGTGTGAATTTTCAAATCTGTCCCATTGAGTTTGAAGGTTTGGGTTCAGTGTGCTGCAATAATACACATGCACAAATCCACAGTCCCCTCCTCCAAACAAAGTATAACAGTTTCCTTCATGCTGTCCTGAAAGTAAAGTGGTTTATGATCAGAAGCTCTAGCTGCTTCAAACTGAAACCCTGATGAGGTTGAGGATGCCGATAGAAGTGACAACTGCAGAGTCTCAGCAGATTTCCGAGGCAGTCTCTCTCCAGGGCACAGAACATCACAGCCTCAATCCCACTTAAGGTGCTGGAATAGCATCACAATCACGTTAATTTCCAGGCAAGGAAAATATTCCTTCAGAGCAGAATAAAATAGGCTTATTTGGGGAGTTCCAACTAGGGAATCAGTTGATCACATTTCCTAATCCCCCTCCCAGTACTCCTTTCCACAGCCATGCAGTGACCACTTGTCCTGACAACAGCTGTTTAAATCAGATCTGCACAGACTTACTAACACATATTCCCAGTAATCAAACTCCTCTAAATAACACCTTGGAAAAGTGTGAATCCTGTACTGGCAAAGCCTGTCTGAGCAGCAGCAACTCAAGACTGAAGCCCATCCCCTCTTTCCAGATCAGGAACAGGGACTGCCCACACACCCTTCCCAGCTTATTTCATTCCCCAAAGCCACTGTCTCATTGTTCAGCACAGGGTTACACGCTGATAATGAATGCTGGAACAGACACATTTGTCCAATATGGAAGCAGTTCGAGATAAACCAATCACTTTTCCACAGACAGTGTATGACCCTGATCTGCAATTAACAAATCAATTAAAATATTATTTGCCTTTATTCTGCGAAGAGCCAACCTGTCAACATCAATACTGCTGTGCCCTAGTCCCTGAGACTTCTCAGAAGAGCACAAAACAGGGCTTAGGGGAAGAAGCTCAGAAGCATCCAAGAATGATGAGAATAGATTTTTCCTGTTTCAGGGCATCTTCGCCTGATTTTGACTACCTGGGGATGACTTCACTTTCCAAAGTCATCTGTGGGACACTCATCGATTTGGCAAATGATAAACTGTGGGGTGCATAAGCATAAACACACATACACTGCCAAGACGTCGTTTAGACTCACATTAAAACTGCAAACTGCTTAGTTGAAAAATAGGCCTTCAAAGATCCATATTCTGTAGGACAAACAATGATCTGGTAATTTCGTTAATTGCACCCTACTGCATATTGCAGCAGACCTAAGCAGTCTTATATACACACAAAAGAACTAATGGAGCTCAGCACCAGCCCATCAGGGTGTGTTAGGCAGGTTGCTTGCCAAGGCAGACACTTGATCCACAATTTAAAATGTATTTGCCTTAGCAAGGTTTATTCCTAAAGAATTAGCCTCACTCTCCTCAAGGCTGTATGTTATTCATTTAGCTCCACTAAGGCACCTCAGAAGGATTTGAGATGTGTGCAAACAAGACTTAGGGAATACACACTCAGCATAGGGATTTGACCCTCTTCTTTCTCTAGTTACCTCAAGAATGGCCAGAAATTCATTACTAAAACTCCACTGGCCAAATACATCCTAATCATCCATGCACTGCTTTGATCTGCATAGCATCAAACAAATGGGTTTTAATTTGTCCAGTCTACCATTAACTGCAGTGACTTTTGTGCCATTAAATCGGATATACTCGAACTTCTCACCCTCAGATCATTGCAGTAAAGAAAAATAGAAATACCATAATTCCTGCCCCTTGCAACTGAACCTTGACAGCCTCTCCCCTCCTCTGTGTTTTCAAGCCCAAGTACATTTTGACAACAGCTCACTGGAAACTTCTTAGCACACTCAGATGTATCTGCACATGCGTGGAGACCACATGAGCACTGCCGCTGCGTAAGACATTGCAGGTTCTTGCAGGCACTGGAAGTAAAAGCCCTTTTCCTCCTGCTGGTTACAACCCTCAACTTAGCTTGGGTTTTGCCAGTAATTTCCAGTTCCCTCTGGAACATCCAAAGGGCTCAGACTCTTCCAAAACAAACCAAGCTGTTACCACACTTTGATAAAGCTCAAGTTGGGAAGAAACCTTCCTGGACTGGACAGATAGAGACATTTGGTAACCCTGTGTCCCCACCTGACTGGATGCCCCTGTTAATTGCCCGTCACACTAGCCAGCAGGATGGCCTAGAGGTGAGTGAAGGTTGGGGTTGTCATGCTTGTTCCTCAAAAGACTATGCAAGACTGAAAGGAGGGAACCTCTAGATCTATCTGATGCTTCAAAATACAATGCCATCCTTCTATGTAATATGCTAATACACTGTGGTTCAAAATAAATCAATAAACCCAAGTAACCAGAGGAAGGGATTTCTTGATGACAGAAACATCCATTAAAATCTTGTTGGTTGAGCTTCAGAAAAGGTCATGCAAATCTATAAATGACTATACATAGTGTTTCATATTCAAGAATTAGCCCAAGAATGAACGGCAAAAGCAAGCTAAGCTGTAACGCCAGTTCCCCAGTGGTTTGGAGTACTGGCACCCTCTTTTCTGTCATTCACATGGGGTAAGAGATTAAGTCAGTCCCTACATGGTTAAATAGCTTCCCAAAAGTGCTGCTGGACACAGCACAAGACAGAAATGGGAGCAGGACCCCACTGTACCACAACGCATATCACAGAGCAGATACTTTTGAAATCTCTCTCTTCCCACTCTGCATAAAAGCCTCAGGTTGTCTCACCAGGACTGCAGCTCTAGGGGGAGGCAAGCCCTCCACAGCACAGCCCTGGATCCAGCTTCCTCACCCAACCAAGAGCTAGATGACTCCAAAACCAGCCAGCATCCCAGACTCCATATGCACACTCCAGCCCTCACTGGAGAGGCTCCCAACCAGGTACTCCCATGAGTGATACACCTCCACAGCAGCTAAGTACTGACCACTGTTTCACAAAGCGCTGGGCTAGGAAAAGGCAGGCATGAGACTGGAAAAAAAAAAAAAAAAAAAGAGATTGCACCAGCTTTGTGACTGTCATATGTACGAATTGTTCTGCAGCAGCACTAGCACACTGGAGCTCTGCACTGACTCCAGTAGCTCAGCTTGCAGCCCAGGATAAACCTGCTTGTTTTTCATCAGTCTCTATGGAGCAAGGACCACCACTCACTCTCAGAGTGGAGCACTAACCTTTGGTTTTAAGATACCACCACAAAAAAGGCATCCAGGGCTTAAACTAATACTCCATGGTTCTTCTAACCTACCAAGCAACAGTTTCTGCAGACAATATACTACAATAACATTCTCATGCTCACCCTGAACTTCTGACTAGTTCCCAGGTGGAATTTAACACTCAACCAGGCTTTTGGACTTGCACTAGGAATAGCCTGTCACCAGGGTGCAAAGACTGAAGATAATCAGCGAGCAGAACAGATTTACACAAACTTAAACATTTCTTTCTGGCATACATTGCTTTTTGAAGTACATACTATAAAACAGTCCTTATCTTGAGTCTTTTTCTTACAGTATAAAGAAATGTCTTCACATTTGTTGCTTTTCAGTACTATCTGAGCAGAGATTAGACAGCAGCTGATATTGTGAACATTAGGCGTAGAAATTTGGGAAATATCCATCTCCAATATAGAGCAACCAAACACGAGACAGTGAACCCTTCAGAGTGAACAGTTTGAATTTAGAGTAAAAGTAAAAACCAAAACTTCCCAGATACATCTGTTATTTCCTGAATGGAGAAAGTCTAGGCTTTCTAATAAATTATTAAATTGCCACATTTATAAAAACTAGGGACCAGGTAAGCTATATCATCTTTTTACGAAGTATATCCTTATACATGTAGGCTACAGAAATAAACACTATATATTTTGATATAAATACTATATATTTTGATATATCCTTTTCTATAACAGACAGCAGAGCCACCTACATGTGGATACTTCTTCACGCCTCCATTTCTGTTAATTTCTTGGGACCTCAGTACAGACTTTATAGTGTGTACTTCAAAAAGATGCATCCTAAAGAACGTGCACTCACCTCTAAATTGCTGAGCACCACACATCCATCTCTGGGGAAAGTACACCTTTGAGTCTGCACTATGTAATTGTTCCCCTGGACTCCCTGATTTTCCAGCAGATAACTTGTTTTTGAAGCTGCAGTTCAAAGGCTGACTTTGAAGGCTGGGTTATGTCTCCAGGAGTACAAACCCCACACTCACCACCACACTCCCAAAGACATCACTCTTGCTCTCAACACACTCCTCTTCTGTGTCAGTGTTACTTCTTTGGGGGAGTTGGTGCTTGGATGCAGTCAAAAGCTTTGCAGGTAGGGCACTGAACTCTCGTTTATAAGGGCCACAGTACTCCCGCAAGGACAGTCGGGATGCTGGGCTGAACAAGAAAGCAAACACCTTGGAGACCCAGCTTTCCCTTAACTCCACAAGAAAATCTTCATTTAAGACTAAGGCCTGCACCCTCTAATTTCTCTCTGTATACACAGAGAGATTTACATACCTGTGTCAATAGCAGGAAACATCCGATTTCCTCAAAGCCCCTAAACCCTAGGAATCGTATGAATCCACTTACTGCTGTTCTAAGTTGATCTTCCTACTATTTCTTTAGGCCAAAGGTGGGAAACTATCATCCTCCCTCCAAGAGAAATCATCTGCATATGAACAAGGTCCACAGATACTTCCTCAACAAGACCCCAGGCTTTCTCCATTACAACTATTGAGAAATGTCTTTTGGACTCCCCAGCCCCATTATGAAAGAAAAAAAACCCTGTATTTTCAACTCTGAGACAGTCTCATCAGGGTAACTGCAGTGAAGTACTATACAAGGCCAAAAAGTTCTGCCTACAACGAACCTAAAATAGTTGAATATTTTTAATAAATTCCACTGCCTTTTCCTGCTAACACATGACTTCAAAGTTGTGGTCCATAGCTGCACTCTCTTATATAGGGAAATTCCTTAGAGAAATTCCCAGATTCTACATTGCAATAAGAAGCCTCCCTGTTTTTCATTAATGGCATGAGTTTTCTGATGTTCTTATTCAGAGTATCACGTGAAAGGTGTTTATTGCTAACTGTGCTAAAATGACAGTTATCCTAGAACTTTAGACATTGACTTTGAGCAAGTTGCCTCTACTTTGTGCCTCATTTTCCTTTGTAACATGGAAATGAATGCAAAGAGCTATGCGACAACTTAGTATTGTAAATTACACAGGCTGGCGTTTCACCAGGTAGAATGGTTTGAAGGGAGGAAAGAGTGGAGTAAAGCTGCCAGATTACAGCTACAGAAACCATGTCTCATTAGGAGAAAATATTTAAATCAATGAGAATGAAGCTTTGAGGCTCTTCTGGCAAAACATTAAATGCCATATGAACATGTCACATGAACATCTTTAAGATGTCGGGCTAGCTTGGAACAGCAACATCAAAACAAGGCATTTGATTATTGCTGAACTGACTTCTACATCCCACAGATTTCTCATTCTATTTTTAATTAGTCTGGGCAAAAGCTAGTATTGAAACACCTGAACTTTCCAGGAGATGGATCTTGCAAAAGTTATTCAAGTTTACGCCAGGCTTGAAAGGCTTCGCCTTTGCCAATATTTCTAATTGACTGCTGGGACCATTACTGAATATACAGGGTGAGCTGCATCATCCCCAATACACACACTCTTAATGCCACAAGGAGCTGACACTATTTATTCCTGGCTGGGCTTTGCAAAAGAACAAAATGGAATATTCTCAGAAAGGGACATTGATGGCTCTATCCTGTATTGGGGAAATGGCTAGTTTATTCAAATAGACAATATCAGGTATAGAGCATTACAGCATCTTGGCTTGAGCACCAGCAGCATAAATTCAAATGCATAAGAGCCTAAAATGTTGACTTGAGATGTGCTAGCTCTACTGACTGGCACAGGTAGGTGTTTCTGGACAGGTATCACAGCAGAAGTCAAAGGGAACATGACAAAGGGAATACAGGAAAAGCACCCAGTGATATAGACGCTTAGTGACTTGAATTCCTTGTTCCTCAATGACTGACATTTTTAAGCAAGTATCTAACTACCAGCGTCCCCTTAGCCAGGTGTGGCGAGATGCACTCACTGATCTCTGGAACAGTCCCAAATACTTCTGCCACCCACAAGACCAACCCACCTGAGAGACCTCAAGCATGACAGAAGCACAACTATCCGAAACTCTGTTGTTCAAAATTCCTAATCCCCTCCACTCATAAAAAGAGGATTAAAATTAGCCACTTACTAGAGGCACATGCATTCACATGCAGCCCTAGCTATTTTCCTCCAGTGAAGATCCATGAAGAAAAGAAAGGAAACAATTACACAAAGAATAATGTTCTTTGACATCATTACTCCATGTTGCCTTTTCTATTACTGCAAATATTTGTCTTTGAAGATCTTTCTCTGCATGAAAAAGATTTAGTGTACAGACTATTATTCCAAACCAACTACACTATTTTAAACTTAATAAAGTAAGGTTAGTATAATAACTTAATTAAAATCTGTAGATTTAAAACTTAAAAATCAGATTCTATGTGAGATTAATGGCATTTGCATAGCTCTATAAAGATTCTCTGATATTTAAAAGTATGAAATGTTTTATGTAAGTGAGATGTCAAAGGATTTAGATTCCACTAGAAAGTACATATCAATCAGGCCTTATCAGTAGGAAAAATATTAGGATTATCTTTTAGACAGAAGCCAAGTGTATCCTGCAAAATGGTGCAAACAAATGAACAAGTCCTTCAGTCACATCTAATAGAAACGTTACACATGCAGTATAAAATATGAAGAATGCAGTGATGCACACAGGCATTCGATCACATGCACTTGTAAATTCATTTACCATCCAAGGCAATTTCCATCCGCTGGGTCTCACAGCAAACCAACTATAAAGCAGAAACAGGATCAGTCTTCTGCCATCCCAATGAGTGCGAGATTGTAAAGCAAGTACTGGAGTTGACAGCGCAGGAGGAGAAAAAGATGTTATGAAATGCCAGATGATTAACAATTATAACAAATAAGTTACAATTACATGAACTGCTACTTCAGTATCTTCATCTTTGTTTCTATAGGGACATCCCTCTGGGATACAGCACAGAGGTCAGTTTACAAGATGCAGCACGCTTATGGAAACAGTTCTTGGACCTCTATTTTTTCCAGTGCTTTCTGCTTCTTCATCTTTACTAGAGACAAGATTAGGCCCTTTGGCACAGGAGAGACATGGCCCGTACCACACCCACATCAAACTACTGCCTAAACATACAGGCTTGACAACAGCCTAGAGGGAAAAATACAGAGAGAGACATGTTACAACAGCAATCGCTTGGAAGAGAAAAAAACAAAACAAAACAAAAAAAAAAAACAAAAAAAAAACCCACCAAAACCAAACACAGAACAGAGGTCTCCTCACATCCTTATCTATCCTGCCAAACAGTTCAGATGTGCTTTCCTCCTTCTACAATCTTTGACCACCATTTAGGATGCTGCAGCACTATCATATGCCTCCAGACCTGACACTATACTATCACCTTCTGTTATTAAACACTGCTGCTCTATTTGTTGTTGAAGTGCTGAAAAACTATTAGGATCCATCATCCATAAAGAATAAGTGGTAAACTTTGCTAGTCATGATGGCAGCTGGGGTGATGGCAGCTTGAGCTATGAACTTAAGAAAAAGGAAGAGAAGGAAGCTAACAGCATTCCCCGAGGCTAGAGTTAAGCAGATGCTTTAGCAGAAAAATGGCTCAAAATCTTTTGGATTTACAGAAGAAAACAAAACAACAGTGCCCTAGTTTCAGAGTTGTGTTACCTTACCAATCTTCATACCATTCAGCAGCACAGAGAGGGTTTGAAAGCAATTTCAACACATGAAAATTCAGAGACAGGATTTAACACAGGGGTCCTGCTGCTCTGTACCATCTACTTCCTTATCATCAACACGACCTCCTCCCAAAGCCTCTTAAGCTCTCCACGCAGCAACACAACATCAATATCTGGATCCAACCACTCCCAGAATGTAAATGCTACTCAAGCAAGTACCCAAATTAGCAAAGTAAGACACTAAACCACATTAAGGTTCTAATACAATTCCTCCATAAGGTAATGAAGATGTACCTCAACACTAGAGTGTGCACACGAACAACCCAGGCATCAGCCAATCAGCCATTTAACATAAAGCATAGAGCCATATAGACATAAACTCCCCAAGCACAGTAAACTCCATTAACCAGAGGTTTCTGTAGCCATTCTCCTAGCGTAAAGCGCAAACATAACGGGCTGAACCCAGATGATTTACAAGCCGGTGTCTTGGAATTGGCACAGCCGTGTGAAAACCTGGCTCTCCATCCCCGTACTTTTTTGCCAGCAGGGGCTGAGCTGAGAGCCAAGGGGTTTCTTTTCCAGAGGACAAGCTGATTTATTGCCTCATGCAGCTGTAACTAGCCCCTCCAGGAACAGAACTGACAGTTCAATAGGTCTTTCAGTGAAAAGGAAGGATCCATACCAGACCCATCCAATTATAGTCTTATAATCACGGGAGTTTAGTATCCATGCTTTGTTATTTCTGGATTGCTCTATCACCATCTGGGGTCATAATGGGAGACAATACGACAGCATTTTCCCTTAAAGCATATACATTAGTTTTTCAATTCATTAGAATCAGGGCATTCAGCAGCCATTGGCCAATAGCCACCTTGGTCACTATTTCTGGTACCTTGTAGCACCACTATGAATGTACATAGTTCATAGCTAACGGTGCCAACTGGGGCTATTTTGGGACATGCGGTAGAAATCATAGTTCGGAAACCAAGACAAGGCAATCTGGTTCGAGTGATGCTTTTTTTGGTAAAGCTACAAGATAATCAATCCAGATGAGGCCAGATCAGTCATCCTCAAGGAACTAAATTTCCCATGGCCTTGGCAAGGCAGTGGAGTCGCTAACCACTGGCAAAGTGTGGGCAGAACATTTGTAGCTGGCAGCGTCTGTACAGAAATACTTGATATAGTCAATTATAACACTTGCAACTTCATGACTAGTTCTGTTGAACTGTCATGGGAAAATCCATGGATAAATATAAATTCTAGAGTTTTACATGAAGTATTACTGTTTGTTGTGTTTAAAATTGGTTTTGTTCTTTAATTATTTTTAAAGGAAATAATTTCAAAATGAATTCAAAATAAAAATGTTACTTAAAATTTAAATACAGTATATTTTAAAAGAAAAATACACATTCTTCTCTGACTACATGGGTCTCCTTTCCTGGCCAACAGTACTGTTGCTCTTTTACAAAGGAAGTTAAAATAGAAAGCTGGAAACAGCCATTTCCAACATCAATCTAACCTCCATACTTCAACAAATAGAAGAGCAATGAGTTTGATTAGGAAAATAATAAAAAAGTTTAAAACAATGATAAAGCTTTACAGTCCATATGCACATCCACCTGGAAAGACCTTAAAACCTTCACATGAAATCCATGGTGACTCAGAGATCAGTAAGAGTATTATGACACCTCCTTACAAAAACAGCACACAGAGAAACTGTTCAGCTGAAAATCGCAAGTCGCTAATCTCAGTTGTGTTGTTCATAGCACCTCCAGTTTTTGTCAGTGGATCCAAGACAAGATCCATCTAGACAATGCCCTTAATCATTTTTGGTCAGTCTTGAAGTAGTCAGGCAGTTAGAGTAGATTTTAATGGTAGGTCCCTTCCAAGTGAAGAGAGCAAAGAATTCAGGAAGCCCAAATAGTAAAAAAAGTAAAATAATATTGGGTTCAATCCAATCCAGCACAAAAACTGGGGAACAGCACAAAAGCCTGATGTTTAGGCAGCTCCTTTGCAAACAGGAGGAAAAAGAGGCATATGTTTACACCAGTGTTCTTGACAGGCAGTGGAAAGCCCAGAAATGTCATATATTAGCCTTTGCTAGACCATTGACTGCTACCCCTGAGGCTGAACAGAAGTCCTTACGCTAAGAACTGCTTACAAGCATGTATTCTGCAAGAGACAAAGCCTTCACACATTTGAAGAGCGAGGAAGAAAAGCAAAGCACTTAACATCTCCTGAGTGTTCCAGCCAGACTTTCGGTCCCATTCCATCTTACAGAAGATACAAAGGTATAAGGAAGAGGACAGAAGCAGATACATTAATGTACATAGTCCTTCCCAATATCCACCAAGCCAGCAGCCCATCCACAGAGATTGTAAAGAAAAGATGGAAAACTTCTTTCAGGACATGCTCCGTTTGGTTTGGATGATCACACTGTGCAGCTTCTGGGTAATAAGGATGACTTCAGGAAGACAGGAGCAGTAAAGGACCTGAGCACCAGCCTTGCCTTTGAGAGTACTGAATATAAACTCATGCTGCACATGAGTATAAACTCACTCCAGTGGTAGTGATGTCAGTTTTAATGGTGCTGAGATTCAGCAAGACTTTACTGGACTAACTGTTCCTGGAAACCTTTAAATAAAAAAGGAACTGCCTATGTTTTCACATGCATAGCAGTATGTGTATAACAGGCCATCAATCCAAAAATTCCTACAATTTGACTGACTTGCACAGCACAGAGCATTGCACTAGAAGGCCCCTGTGCATGCAAAGCTCCAGATCAGCTCAAATACTTTGCTCTCGATTTCACAGGCAGCAGAACATGAGGCTGAACTCTGCACTCACTTCTGCTATCATCACCCTTAGGGTGCTACCATAGAAGGGACAGTTTAATCAAAACCAGTATTTTCTTACTATAAATAATAAAGATTTTAAACACATTCTGTTCTTTGTCTCTGTATACTGCCCACGGCTGCATGTTTGCATTGCTTCGGTATGTCAGGCTTGTCCTCACTGTTTCTGTGAACCTTCTAATCAAAGGAGGCAGAAAATTCAAGTCTAGCCTTTAAAAAAAAACAAAACAAAACAAAACCCCACATACCAAAGGCTTGCTATTGCTGGATGTTATGTTTTTGAGGAGGGTAATGAACTATAAATAAAGTTCAGGTTGGGAAGCCTGAAATGAATGTTACTGAGAGATTAACCATGCAAATGAAATTTACAGGTACTTCTAGATATCTGGCACTATGTTCAGTAGTAATGGCAGAGACATGACCCCTCACTTTTTATAAGCGTACTTAAGAGTAATCTTTAAGATAGGGTGGATATTATGACTTCCAAAGATACTATATAGCAATTTTAATAGCAGTTGCTACACAAAAGCCTCAAAGCTATATAATGTGTACCAATAAAATAAACTGCCTTCAAAGTGGCAGGGAGAAAGTTAAAGGTAAACAAGCTACAACTGTTTGTTATTCTAACATTCCCTCAAACCAATATAAAATGACTCCTTCAAAGCTTTTCAACTTCCTAAGTAGTTAATAATTAAGGTCTAAAGGCATTCAAGTAGGTCTTATGCCATATAATCAGTACTATTTGCATTGTATTTTCAGTAAGGTAAGGCATTAAAGACCTGGTCTTTGTCTACTGATCAAACGATGCATTTATCTACACAAGTGCAAATACAGAGAAGCTCCATGGGCATTATTTAAAATCTTGACTGGAAGAGAAGACTCAGGACAGTAATTTTTAAACTTCTCTGCTGATTTCTCCCTCACTTCTCATATGGCAACAAAATGGCTCCAATTTTTAGTATATAATTCCTCCACCGGGACACACAGACAGGAATAAAGAGTTTAAAAATTAACAGCTGACTTCGTCACTGCGATTATCTGATGATGTATGGCACAGGTTGACAGGCAATTTCAGAATACCAGGAGCACTGGTCAATACTAAAAGGGTATATGAATTTAAGGCAAGAAAAAAATATCTCAAAAGCTTACATTCAGCCTTCAAAGAGATCAAATGTGCTGGAAATATAACAGAAAGCAGGTCCTGCTGAGGAAGCTTATTCTTCTGTCAACCCAGTTATGCTGCAATGGCTTGTTAGTGTCAAATTAGGAAATCCAAGTCTTCCTTTATGCACAAGCAATGTTTTTTCTCCATATCCTAGAAGGTGCTGGATTCTATGTTTTTTCCTCATTTCATTGGCATTACTGCTGTTTCCCTTTCATGCACGGTAAGTTGGAGCCACTAGAATTTAAGACTGAATTTGGGGTTATTCTAAAGCAGCAGTGAAATTGATGCTTTTGCATCGTAGCAAAGCACAGCTTCTCCAGTAAAGAATGAATTCATGTCCTTGTCCTAGCCAAAGTTGAACTACACCAAGACAAATATAAATCTGGAATATTTTGGTGTTTCATGTTTGTTTCCTACCATTCTAAAGCTATTACTTTAAATAAGAAGGTATTCTTACCTGAAGGTCAGACAAGTTTTATACTCACTAAAGCTCTCCCCCAGAATCCACATTCAGGACTGCACACTAAGAAGGATGAAGCTCCAAGGGTTATCCTTCAAGGCAGAAGTTTATTACACTGCTGAATTTCATACAGGTTTGATCCTTCAAACTGCACAGCCACCTGTAATTTCCCAGCTGCTCTGTCCAATAAATCACAGCCTAAATCCAACCACATCTGGACCAAATTATTCAGTGGCCCAACTAATGAAAAACACTTAGATACAATAAGTGGGTACAGACCAGTATGTGAATGGAACAAGGAAGAGGAAGGATGCAGAATTCAGAACCAGATTTAGAGTTCAGGCTTCTTGGTAGGGTGATGTTGGACCAAAATCAGCTGGAAGAAGCTATGACAAGGGACTAAGACAAGATTAGATCATACCCACCCTACTAATAATCCTTGGCTGGCTTGACTTGGAAAGAAAAATAAAAATGAAAATAAAAATCAGTGATAGCTCTTTATGTTGAAATCAACACAGCATAAGAAATACAGCGGCCAGACATGCTTCAGTCTTTCTGGAGAGAATTCTTGCTTTTCAGCCTCTTTTGGAGATAGCATTAAACTCAAGGAAACTGGTTGTTGCATTAAAAATACATTTGCAGCAACTGAGAGGCAAGGCAACTTTCCCTCATTATGCCAATAAAGCATTCAGCACTTCTGGCTTTTCTTCCCCAATCCTCCGAGTAGCTACCTTCAGTAAATCAACCTTACTTATTGAAGTCTGGTGGTTGATAAAGCCAGTCTAAACCAGCTTCCAACAGAAGGATGAAACACAAGAGGAAGCAGCACAGCTCAAGAAAAAACACATTTCCAAATTAGAAATGCTATTCCATACTTGCCCGATTTCTTGCTTTGCACATGCTATTAAAAATAGCAAGTAAAACGCCTTACTTCTGAAAGTGCACATGCATCCTGATGCATACGCAGCCCTCCCTCGACTGCGTGGCTCAAGGCGTGCCGCAGTATTGCTCCAGCACTCTATTGAGCGGCCATCATCTCAAGCCACAAGATCTCTACTGAAACATGATGACATCATGAATGGTTTAATTCAATCTGAAGGAAAAAAAAAAAAGTCATCGTTTTCAATGGGTATCCCACATAAGTATCAAATCATAAGGTTCATCCAAACTTAGGACCCGGGAGAAGAAATTCAATGAATTAGCGTGATGACTGGTACTCCTATTGAGTATAAAGAACACTTTGAAAAAGCAGATATATAGGAGCTATTAAAAAAAAAAACAACTTCTTTGTATCACTGGCAGGAAAATAGTAAACTCTTTCTTGAATAATTTTAATATAACATCACTATTAAAATCCTTATACCTTGAGTGAAAACATTAATTATTATGCCCATCAGGAATATTTTTCATTGTCAAATTGCCTTTTACCATGCTAATAAACACCAAGCTTTGTATGTAAAAATTAATCATGCTATCTCATTTACAGGTCAAAAGACACAGACTAAAATAGTTTCTGCAATTCTTCCTAAATAACTAGCTTTTGCATATCAAGTTTTATGTCACATTAGAAATGAATGCAATTCAGACAAGATTTGAATAGCTGAGTAGATAGAGAAGGAGAGATAAGAGCAGATAAGAAAAATCTTGCAGTAAGCTAAGCTTTTGAAAATAAAATATTTTTAAAAAAACAACAATATTTTTTTAAAATTTCCAGACTCTAACTGAACTGAGGATGAAACAGCTGTATGCAGGTCATTACTCAAAGTACCCACAGATTACACTTCCAGCCACTATACGTATAAATAGTGCAGCAGAACAACTTAATGCATTAAAAAACAAACAAACAACACCCCCTCCCAAAAAAAAAAACAACCACAAATTTTAAATCACTCCCGCATTTCATTTAGGCTAAATGCAACTTCCACAGCTCCTGCATGACTTGTGAAAGTGGGGTGGAGGAATTTATCTGCTTCTTGGGTATTTTAATAATAGCCAGATGACTAAATTCTCCTCCCATTTTTACAGCATATAAGCCCATTACTCACAAAAGTGTCCATGTTCATATTCTTTAATATCTACAAACCCTCTTTCCTTTTGTTTTCATAACATGGCAGGTTTGTGGATATTAAGGAGTATGAACAAGGACACTTTTCCCTCCTCATTACAAGGCCCATTAGATGCTTTCTGGGGTACCACATCTACTTCCCCCAGCACCATCCTCTCATCCAGAAGTTGCAGTAAACTGCCCACAGTATTTCAGCAGCTATCAGCTGATGGTTAATAAAGGTATTAGACTTTTCTGCTCTTCATGGTTGCAGCACAGAGCCAAGGTTTGCTTTTTTGCTAGTCCCACACAGCAACCTGAGCTTACCATCTTTGAGCCCTACCAAGACAGAGTCATATTTGTGTTGTGCTTAATGTGAGTTCTAACGTAAGAGGAACAGGTTTTTCACTTGCTTTCTGAAACACATTAACAAAAGGCACGTATGCGGTGCCAGCTTAGTGCCTTACACTCCTTTCCCATTTATTTAAGTGGAGATCAAGTCTGAGGCACAGGAATAAAGCAATACTCACAGCACCCCGCTCCAGCCTTTAGGGATAGGGTGTTAAGGTCAGGCAACCATAGTGCTCCCCTGCTATACTGAAAGCTGGGACCCATAGGGGAACATACAGCCTTGGACACAGGGGAGACACTAAAAAAAAAAAAAAAAGACATTTATTTATGTCTCCAAACATGCTTCCCTGTGTCAAAACTTCAAGAAGCCAGTCTGTGAACTGTTGGTTTCAGTCCTGGATCGTGCACAGCACATCATGGTGTGCTGCAGCTACCTCCTCCACAGAAAAAAAGGTGCTAAGAGAAGCTGCTGACCATCTTGACAGAGATGCAAGTCTTCCTCTCAAACAGGGAACAGTTTCATAGCAAAAATAACTGCGTCACTACTTGGTTTCCATTACAAAGAAGTAACCAAGATGATTCGTGTGACCTAGTCTTCACCAATGCAATATGCATTACTTCAACACAGATGTTCAACAGTGTGTGCTTGCAGACTCACCTCTAGCAAACACACATCAGGTTGGAAGAACGCACAGTGAGGTAGGTTTTGACTAATAGTGTACCAAACAGCTCCGGGACATGAACTACAGCTGGGTTCACCAAGATCTTTTCTTTGATCGCTTAAGAAAGCCATGAAGATGGGAACATTGCTCAGCAAGCTCCAGAACTGCATGTTCTCACTTGCCACCCTCTCTCACCTTGTTCACAAAGCCCATCTGCAATCCTAACATTCATCAGCTCTTCTTGGGTTTTGATCACAAGTTCTTCAAGGTGAAGATTCCGTCCTTTACAGGCACAGCACACAGACAGTGGTGCAGAGAAAGACAGCCCACAATGCTGGGTCTGGTCAAGGAGGCTTCAGAGCCACGCCGGTGGGGAGAGACCGACCAAACCATCCTGCTCATTCACACATCCACAACACAGAAAGAGGCAAAGAGCTCAGACCTGTTTACTGGCCTCAAGAAAGGCAGCTCTGTGCCCTCAACTAAACTGGATCTTACTGCAATTTTATAGGAACTCATCTAAAGGCCTGAACATTGCATACCTATGAACAACAGCATTGTGGCTTTTCTTGAAAGCAAGAAGCCTGCTCAGCCTTTGTGACTGGAAAGAGAACATGACTCAGATAGCACTACTGTGGCAGCAGCTGCCTGGGACAGTCACTCTGCAGAGATGTCCTCTGCAGACATGTCCTCAAAGCCCTGCTGCTTTGGGACTCTCCAGAAGAGAGCTGTAAGGCCAAATCATCTGGCTCCTACCACACAGCTTTCTGAGCACAAGGATGGTGTTCCCGAGGGAAGATCCGCTGCATGGAAGATGCCTCTCCAACCTGACCCTGCTATTCTACAGGGCAGAACCATGGCTTAGAGGACTGTCAAGAGCACCTTCAGATCTCAGTGGGGTTATCAACAATGTGCTGTCCCAGAGGAATGGCTGACAAGAACAAGTCCTGCTGTATTTCCTAACTAACAGCAATGCATCCTGTTCTATCAGCAGCCTGCCCCATACTCGGGTGGTAAAACCTCATCAGGGCCACCAGCACCCAGCACTGACCTCCAAGAAGAACACAGAGCACCAAGAACTGCCTGGTCCCCTGCAGAAGGGCCCAGCAGGCAGCATGCCCCTGCCTCCCATGCAACGTTAATATATCAATTGTCCAGTCCCCTCCTCAGACAAGATAAAAGTAGTAGTAAGTCTTTTCTCCCTCACTGACAGAAAGGGATTTCCCCATGTCTTCAGGACCACAGAAAATGGTGTGGCACCTTTGGAGGAAGGGAGCCCTCCCTGCAGCAAGGCCAGCTTGCTATCCCTCTCTGCTCCATCCAGAAGCTCAAGAATAGATTCCATAGTGTGCATCTTGACTCTTCCGCGGCTGATTTCTTTCCTAGCCTCTAGGTCTGAACATCACTGTGTGACATTCCTTCCCCTGCTAAGAATCTTTCTGACTGTGACTGAAGAATCTGGCAAATGATCAAGTATTCTTTAACCTCCACATTAACTATTGTTAGCTTTGGCAAAGTCCGGCTCCTGGGATGCCTGGAGTGATATCGCTTACTGCTGCAGCCTACAGGAACTGCTGTAGTGGCGAGATTCAGAGAATGGGGATCAGGTAGCAGATGCAAAACAGAGTCCTCCTCCACAATGCCCTCCCTTCTCCCATTGCCTTAATGAGCTTTGGGAACAGCTACAACTTTTTTAAGCTTCTCACTGCTGGAAAAGGTTTGGAGACAGTGAATGTGCAGAAAGGACTAAGTCGAAGAAGCTGAAAGTTAGCTGAGGCCAAATGTTACTTTTAGACCACCAAGATGTGTTGGTAACATTGCAGATTCCTGGAGCTCTACAATAACTTATGCTTTAGGAGTCAGAAGGAGATAGACACGTTGACTATGGGAAGGAAGCACAAGCTGCACCACCACCACCACCACCTCCTCCCTCAGCCCACACCAGGACCCTCTTACCTGCTCTCTTACTGCAGCAATCCTAACAACAGTCAAGCCCACAGTTCTGCACTCCGCTACACAAAAATAGAATATATCCTTCTCCCCTCATTCTCATGAATGAGTCCAACCAGTGCAATTAGTTATGGTTGCTCAGAGCAGCACCAGAGATGAGCCTCTGGCCTCTTTTGGTGAAGGGGATGCATCAGCACCAGCCACATTCAGAGAACCACGTTGTCCTGGGATGGAAAATCATAGGCAGAAACGTCCACAGCAGTCACTAGGGACAGTTGAATTCAGGGACTGGAAGGTAAGTTTTCTTAAATGGATTTTGTGTTTCTTAATATAGCACACACTCTTCCCTAGTATCTGCATAACACTGAGTTTGAAATGTTCTAAGATTTGCACCAAGAAAGAATGGAGGGGTTGGAGAAGGGACTCAAGAAGCATTTAAAAACCAAGGGATGACTTCAGAGCAACACCACATACAAGCAGCAACCTCTTAACAGAGGACTTGCAATGCAGAAGCTTGGTTAGTGATGAAAATAAAACATAAACAAGACCCTGGCAAGACAATGCAGCTGCAAGTCCATAGGATTAAGTCACAAAAGTGACTTAAAAAAAGATTAAGTTACAAGTGGGGTTCCCCAGGGCTCAGTCCTGGGTCCAGTCCTGTTTAATGTCTTTATCAACGACCTGGATGAAGGCATTGAGTCCTCCCTTAGCAAGTTTGCAGATGACACCAACCTGGGAGGAAGTGTGGATCTGCTGGAGGGTCGGGAGGATCTGCAAAGGGACCTGAACAGGCTGGACTGCTGGGCTGAGACCAATGGCATGAGGTTTAACAAGGCCAAATGCCGGGTCCTGCACTTGGGGCACAACAACCCTAAGCAGAGGTACAGACTAGGAGAAGCCTGGCTGGAAAGCTGCCAGGAGGAGAAGGACCTGGGAGTGTTGGTTGACAACCGACTGAACATGAGCCAGCAGTGGCCCAGGTGGCCAAAAAGGCCAATGGCATCCTGGCTTGTATCAGGAACGGCGTGACCAGCAGGTCCAGGGAGGTTATTCTCCCCCTGTACTCGGCACTGGTGAGACCGCACCTCGAGTCCTGTGTTCAGTTCTGGGCCCCTCACCACAAGAAGGATGTTGAGGCTCTGGAGCGAGTCCAGAGAAGAGCAACAAAGCTGGTGAAGGGGCTGGAGAACAAATCTTACGAGGAGTGGCTAAGAGAGCTGGGGTTGTTTAGCCTGGAGAAGAGGAGGCTGAGGGGAGACCTTATTACTCTCTACAACTACCTGAAGGGAGGTTGTGGAGAGGAGGGAGCTCGCCTCTTCTCCCAAGTGACAGGGGACAGGACGAGAGGGAATGGCCTCAAGCTCTGCCAGGGGAGATTTAGGCTTGAGATTAGGAAGAAATTCTTCACAGAGAGGGTGGTTAGGGATTGGAACAGTCTGCCCAGGGAGGTGGTTGAGTCACCGTCCCTGGAGGTGTTTAAGGTTAGGGTAGATGAGGTGCTTAGGAGCATGATTTAGGGATTGGTGGGAATGGTTGGACTCGACGATCCAGTGGGTCTCTTCCAACCTGGTCATTCTGTGATTCTGTAAAAGCTGAAGATGTGAAGGGTTTAGCCTGGTTCGTACCTTCCCTCTGCACATCCTGCATTGTGTACATGCACACAAAATTAGTCTGTTAAATCTGTGCACCAGAGGCCTTCTTATGCTACTCCAGCATTAAGCGAGCTTCAAGAATTACTTCAGTGCCAACGTAACTGGATCCTTGCCGTGAGCAGACTTCATCTGCCTTCTCATTTTCCCACTGAGATGCCAAAATTGCTTGTGCATTCCCTTCAAGGCCATCTTAACTTTGGACCTGTCCTATTCTAGTGCCTTGATTTCTGCTGGTTCGCTCTGAACAGCCCTTTCTTCTGTATAGACAGAGGAAACAGAGAGAGTATTTGTTCCCCACTTCTACCAGATCAAGGAAAACCTCTAGTAAGAACAAACTGCAGAGAATTGTTTGAAAAAGGTAATGAAGCAGTGATTCTTGAGGTTGTCTCGCCTCCTGATAGCCCCTTCACCAAAGCCAAGAGCCCAGGAACACGGGCTCTTGCTGTGGATCCTGTCCTGTAACTATAACAAAAGTACAAGAGGCCCAAAAGGCTGCGTTCAGCTGCTCGTTGCCAACTCAGGCAGCGACTGCATTGTAGCAGTTGCTATTTGTTTGCACAAGACAGGACTCAGGTGACCCTCTCTCAGGTTGTGCTTCCACCACCAGCTAGCTGGACCCTTTTCCTTTTATTTTATTGCAGATGTTAACTTTCTGCTCCCTGCACAACCTCTCAAGCTATGTAAGCTCCATCAGAAGTTCCACAGAGAGCCTTTTGCTGGCTTCTGTAGTGCATGACAAGGCACATAATGTGTTATACTAAAGTCATAATCTATTTGTTTCGCATCAAGACGTGTACCAGCAGGACACTCAAAAAGGTAAAGGTGTGCCATCTCAGGTTAACTGTGAAAATACTGTGGATAGCAAGAAAAAAAAAACCCTGTATCAAGGCTAACATGACTGCTGTAAGCATTTAATCTAAGTCAAGTCTTTGCAGATATACTTTTTTTTTTTTTTTTTAAAAAAGGTACTTACCTGTCCTCAAGCCCTGGTAATTCTATTTATCACTGCCCACAAGACACTGTACTTTATAGGACATACTGCCTCCATATGATTGAAATAGCTTCCTCCCTTAATCAGCATATAATCAGATATTCCCACACAGGAGAACTATAGCCCTGATTGACAAGATAGTTACAAAAATAAACCTGAGGTTTAAATATAGCTTGCTCAGCTCCCTGGAAGGTATGTAGTATTGTGTTATACAAGTCTACCATCATTTTGCTTGAATTAATATAGCCCATATCATCCCACTGCCTCGATCTCTATCAATCAAACAGCTCCCAGATTCACGTTACAGAAGAAAGCTGGCAGCTACAGCTAAGTGGGAACGGCCACTAGCCTTTCCTCTGCATGGACTCACTTACCGTCAATATTTCATTGGCAATTAACATGCACAGATTCTGAGTTCATGTACCAGTTGAATGTGTGATGTCTGATGCAGTGGTAGAGACAGACAGGTAAATAAACGTGCAGGACTACACAGCTATGTACAGAAACAAAATATATGCGCCCAACACAGACGGGTATCTTCAGATGAGATATATGTCTCTTTCTATGCAAACACACAAACCAGCCGGGCAATATTTCATGGTTTGCTCTTTCGAGGGTGGATAGTTCAATAGCACAATAGTCATCGCTTTTCTGCAAATCTATCAGGACGTTCCGATGTGTTAAATATGCAACGTAATGAGGGCAGAGCTCTACAGCCCTGAGCTTCTCGTTTCAGGAGAGAAAAGATTAAAAAAAAAAAAAAAGTGTTGGGTTTTTTTTAAAAAAAAAAAATCATTGAATTATGAAATGCTTCTCATCTCTTCCAAACCTGCCCATTGCTGACTGACTCAAAAACACGGGACAGGCCTCGTATTTATTATGCAAATCCTCAGCATTAAGAAAACAAATCACCAACTAACATCTGTCTCGCCCTAAAGGAAAATAAATAAATTAATAATTAAAAAAAAAAAAAAAAAAGAAGCCACTCTCCACGCCGCATCCGAGCGAGTCGCCGCGCCGGAGGGAAGCGCCTCCCGAGCCGCTTCTCGGCGCCGGTGCTGCAATGTCCCCTCCAGCCCCGAGCCACTGCGGTGCCCCCCCCCCTCCCCGGACCCACCTTTCCCTTCCATCGCGGAGCCTTGCGAGCGCCGAGAAGTTGCCGGTAAAGTTGTCGAAAGCGCCGTGGGCAGAGGCGGCCGCCGCTGCCTGCTCCGCGGTGCGGGGGGACGGCGCCGTCACAGCCTCGGAGCTGCAAGCAAAGCGAGTGATTGCGGAGGGGGGGAAAGGGGAGAGGCGGCGTGAGCGCCGAGCCCCAATCCCAACACACGCACACACCCCCCGCTCCCATCCCACCCCGGGGCGGGGAGCGCGTTACCTGGGCGCCGGCGGGAGCTGTCCGCGGTGCTGCGGGGGCGAGTGGCTCCGCCGCCCGCCGCGCTGCCTGGCGCCGCCCGCATGCGCGCTCCGCCCCGCCCCGCCCACCCGGCTCCGCCGCACCGCCGAGGGGCCCCGCCGTCCCGCGCCCGGAGCCCGCGGCCCTTCCCGCCCCAGGGCCCCGAGTTCGAGGCGAACCCCACACTCCCCGGCACCCCAGGCCGAGCTCCGAGAGACCGCAGCGCCCGGCCTCGCCTCCCTCCGTCTGCACCTGCGGGCGTGGAGAGGATCGCCCCGCAGCTGCCCGGTCTCGGGTTCAGGCCTCGGCTGGATGCGCCCTTTCAAGATGAATAGCGCCGGTTCAAAAAAACACCCACCTCGCAGCCCTCGCCTGGCCCCTTCGCCCTGTGCATCCAGCCGCTGGGTGTTGTTCTCCCTGTTGACTGCTGGGAATCATAGAATCACCTGGTTGGAAAAGACCCACCGGATCATAAAGTCCAAGCATTCCTATCAAATACTAAACCATACTTAATTAAGCAGCCCCTTGCTAATGAGAAGCTGATGAAACATTCATAAGAGGATCAAGTCACTTCTTTGGAGAAGGTAGACGGAGATCCTAAAGTTCATCCTTGTAAGGAAGTTTCTCAACAATGGAATTATTCCTGTAATTGAGCAACGAAGCTGGTGAAGGGGCTGGAGAACAGGCCTGATGAGGAGCGGCTGAGAGAGCTGGGGGTGTTTAGCCTGGAGAAGAGGAGGCTGAGGGGAGACCTCATTGCTCTCTACAACTACCTGAAAGGAGGTTGTGGAGAGGAGGGTGCTGGGCTCTTCTCCCAAGTGACAGGGGACAGGACAAGAGGGAATGGCCTCAAGCTCCGCCAGAGGAGGTTTAGGCTGGATATTAGGAAAAAAATTTTCACAGAAAGGGTGATTGGGCACTGGAACAGGCTGCCCAGGGAGGTAGTTGAGTCACCTTCCCTGGAGGTGTTTAAGGGACAGGTGGACGAGGTGCTGAGGGACATGGTTTAGTGTTTGATGGGAATGGTTGGACTCGATCTGGTGGGTCTTTTCCAATCTGGTGATTCTATGATTCTTAAATTTTTCCATATTTTTAAACTTTAATACAACAGGGATGGTAAAACCCAGTTCTGTCTTTATTTTTATTATTTCCATTATTGGAAAAGCAGCTCAAGGCATCCACTGTGCTGGGAGCTGTGCAAATAGATGGCTCTGGCGCTGCGCAGGTTTCTAGCTACAGGAGTGGTAATTCCTCTCTTCTATGGTTTCTTTATCCATCCTGGTGTTTACAGTCACCTACAGCCCAGTACTGCCAGTGCTAACAGACGCTCTCTTGTGCTCCTCATCCTAAGCCGCTGTAACCTGTCCCACAGACATAACCTACAGGCTTCGCTATCCCAAAGCAGAACTCTAAATTTGGTTATGGAGGCGAATGTGATCCCAGCTTAATACACAGTATAAACAGTTCCAAACAACACTTGCTCCAGTCTCAGCTACCACTCCACAAGGGGGCACAGCACTTTAATTGGAGACAGTGCACTAATGCAAGAACATGCCCCTGAGTATCATCTAGAAGCAGGCCCAGCTGAACAAAGACGCCCCGTGTAAATTCCACATATTAATTATATTTCTATTGTTTCTTTAGTTTCTTTCATCAGCTGGTGGGATCCTATTTCCCCATTGTTGTGTCTTTACCCGTCATCAATGGCAAACTGACCGAACTACAATTCCAGAGCCAACCTGCATGCGTTTTCTGAAAAGCAATGAAACAATAACTCTTTCAAGATCTACTAGTCCTTGCTGATGTTATGAAATACCATCAGAATGTACACCAGTGTGCTCAGTAGCTCCTCAGCCAGTTCTTTTAAAACTCTTGGACTCAAGTTATCAACTCCCACAGATTAAAACCAGGCAAACTCTCAGAGGACATTAAGGTTCCTGGCATCCAAGTTCAAGAACAAGTTTCAACAGGAAGAAGTAAAGGCAAAGAAACACTCTGAGTTTAAAGGTACTGCCAGGCTAGTTACCAAGAACATGATCTGAAACACCATTTGTAATATCAGGCACTGGACCAAGAAACCAAGAGACTCCTTCAAAGCTGTGTACTCCCTGGAAATTTGACAGCCATCAATAATCCAGCTTCACAGAAAAAGCTGGGAAACAGTTCCTATCTGCAGGGATCAAGCTGAGCCCCACTGCCATGGGAGTACGTGAGGACTAATCTTCCCAAACACAGCAAATATATGTTCCCAATGTCCTGATTAGGACAGCCATAACAGCTCCCTATTATCAAAGGTAGGTTTCTTTCTTCTAGGAAAGGTCCTTTCAGTGGAGAAGGACACGAATTAGGAGTTCAGAGGGTTCACGCTTGAGGAACAAAGCAGAAGAAACATTTCTGTTATTTTTTGTTTTGCTTTTGAGCTCTAAAGTATTTCATCCTTTAGGGTAACAGACAGAAGGAACATAGTTCAGGCAAAACACCCAAACCCACCAATCCATACATTGCCACTCAGTTTCAGATCTCTTCCATTGTCACATCTGGGACATCGTAATTCCTTTCTAGATCATGAAACCATCGCAAGGCCTTAAGATACATGTTCTTAAAATAAAGAGCCATCTTGAAGAGAGAAGTCCATCCCTATGCAGAAGTCAGATTAAGCCCCTTCAAGGTTTCTTTCCTCAATACAAAGAAGCAAATTTAAAGGAACAAATCCAGTGGGTATTTTCCCTCCTTTTCCGTTTACAGATCATCTTTCAAACTACTTATCAGTAGAAAGGAACATAATATTGCCTGTTCTTTACTCTACATTTCAATTGTGCATCCAGTATCAAGCAGCCAGGACCAGCTTGATTTAAATCATTGTTTATCCTGTAACCCCCCAGGAAAATCAGATCTGTCTATTGTGGCTTTGCAAGTAACAGCATCAAATGAAAACACATATTAATGGCATGTCAGTAATGTGCCTAGTTGTTCTCCAAAACACAGTAAGACAAAGCATTGCAGCACTTGGGAGATGCAGATATGCTTAGCTGGGACTCCTCCCCTTCTGCATCTTTTCAGCCAAAGTGGAAGGAGAGCTTCTCAAGCATCACTCTCCTGTACCAAGTCCACAGAGCTGCCAGAGGTGCTTCCCTCACTTGCCAGCTGTTTTCCTCACGTGTTCAGGCTTTGAGAGAAAGCTGGAATTGCAGCACAAGTAAGAAGGTGGCTCAGTCCAAGCACAGACCACCCTGTATAGAACTTCTTAGCTTCTGTCCTTAGCTTCTGTCATGGCAAGATGATGAATATTTTAGAAAGGCAGAGTTATTCACCCTTGATATTAGCCCTGGGTGATTCCTGTGGGGCTTCTAACACAGAACTTGCTCAGGGCTACTTGCGCTGTTGTTTGATCAACAAGGCTTTTGCCCAGCATGCACTACTGGAGACCTGCCCACCCCACCAGACCAACTTGCTTTGTGGACAGCAGTCCCTAGAGCTTCCTCTCCTTCTTCCCAGTGCTAACAGGACAGCGTGTGTGGTGGTAAAGCTTCTGCTTGGCAGAGAAGAGCTCAGTCTGTACAGATGAAAGGGAAGAGCAAGGGCTCAGCTTAGCTGCTCTTATATGGTGTTCCAGACAGTGATGGAAATACTACCTGAGCCTTCAGCCCCTAAGGAACCTGCTGCTTCCCCCATTGATGGTGGATGCTGGGCAGAGCCCTCTTCCTGCAGCAATCAGTGCTGCTCGCTCCTTTCCTGCACCCCACCTCGGGAAGCTGCTGGCTCAGGAGCAACCCTACGCGCAGACGTGATAAAGCCAAGTGGCCACTTTGGCATTGCTGCAGACTGTAAGTCCACGTGATGATCATACATGGTCTCCTGGCTGCTGCTGCTCCTGCCCATCTGTTACCCTGGCACTGTGCCTCCTTCTCTAGAGGGAACCTCCATTCACAAGGGCAGAGGCACCAGCCAGCATGCAGGGATGCGCATGTAGCACTTCTGCATGAGGCTGGAAGTGCCAGGAGGGAGCAGATCACCAGTGGTGGTATTTCACCTGCTCAGTGCCAGTTTATGGTAATAACTATCCAAAATGGTAGCAAACACAGGCACAGAGGCATGATCTCAAGGTCTAGGAACCCAGCCTCCGCACAAAACTATCCACAAGGCAGTGCAGTTCTTCACTTTGATTTCAGGGGAGTGTGTATCTAGGTGTCAATGTCTCAGCCTGTTCCCAAAACGGCCAGAAGCCAACTTCAGCACTTGAATCTGACTTCCCACCTAGACATAGAGCTGCTCTGCAGGTGACAGAAAGGCAGTTGTCCTGCCCAGAGCTTAAACACAATGTTCCCTAAAGACAACAAGTAGCATAATAGAAAAGGAGCTGCACTGAATTCTGACCAAGGGGGGAGGAATAACTACTAATGTTGATGTTTAGTGTGTGTCTAACCTTGAAACAAGTGCACCCCCTTGACAGCACACTCCAGCATATGCTTCTTGAAGTCCTTTGTTGAACTCTAAAGCATCTATTCCCCCAAAACCAATTGACTTCATTAGCTAGTTGCTATCATTAGCCAACAGAACAGATTCCTTTAGGACAGGAAACAAGACAACTCTGTACTGCACCACACTCAGATGTTCATGTGCCATGAGCTGTGCTCAGATAAGCGTAAGTCAAAGCAGCAGGTTCCAAGAAACTAGGCCATGACACAGCAGCAGCAGGAAGAACCTCTAATGCTACTGAAAAAGTAAAGAACACAGTGGGGGGGGGGGGGGGGAAGGGAGTAAACAGACACTAGAAGTTTTTAATAATGGAAGTAGGGTAAGATGCAAAGAACACTCTACAAGCTGTAATTCATCACCTTAAGGAGGAGGTAAATAACTTCCTATTATGTACAAGAAACCTACTAAGTCAGTAGCTGATGTCATCTGTTTACATCATTCAAGTAGCTGCTGGAAGCACAACATCAGTGCATTAGGAGCCAATGGGTGGAGTAGACACCAAAGCAAGCCACAACATTTGAGCAAAAATTACTGGTCAAATTTTGAGATTAACAGGCAGTGTTCTATTAATAAAGGAAAATTTACTAACAGTCACAGAAATACTAAAACAGGAGAAGTTTTGAAATTACTTGCTACTAAATAAAAACTTACTGTGAAGGAAAACCATGGATGGAGGTAGCCGTGCTTGTACTGATGCAGAGGAAGGTCCTTCTGAGCACCAGCAGTGGGTGAGTAGACTACCACCAGCTTTCTGCTGCTGCTGTTCTCATAAACAGCCACATGAACTAATTTACATTAACAAGAGGTTTGATGTTGATTTCAGTCGTAGTTGGATCTGACTCAAACAGTTTTGGTTTTCTGTGAGGTACTGAGCACCCTGAGCTCCTCAATGTCTGGGAAAGCTGGAGGTTGTTCTCAGCCCTTGCTGCAAAGTGCTTTGTTCTCAGAGTTAGTCCTCAGATCTTCTGAGCCCCACTACAGCCTCCTGGTTATCCAGTTTACTAGATATTTTTGTCACCTCCCTCCTCTGCAAGGGGAGGACAGAGAGGAAGTATTTGAAGGCAGGTGGTTATACCATTATAAGCTTAAGACTTTTTTTGTAAAAAGAGAAAAATATGAAAATAAGCTGCTGAATTGGCCTACTGAAGCACTAACCCCCTTTTTACTTGATTAATAAAAGGTAATTGCATGCATTTGGGATGCTTTACGCAAGGAAATATTCAGGGCAGATGCAGGGAGGAGCTTCCTGCTGGCAGTTCAGCCCTCGTAAGAGCCAGGTGCTCAAAGGCTTGCAGAGAATGGACTATTTATCTTAAAATCCTATTTTCCTATGCCTGCTTCCTACACTAAAAAAATTACTAGCTCATCACTACTCTACATCTGTCAGGGCTGAGTAACATTCATATTCTTTATCTGCTGTTACAAGAAATCATAGCAGACTGACTTCTGCTGTGGTCCAAATCCCAAGAGGCTGTTTCTTTGCCTTATTCCCAATATGCAAGAGCCATTTCTAGAGCACTGAAGTCTGCCCTCAGACCCCACAGCCCTGTGAGATGCCCACTAAGAAGGCTCTTCAATGCCAACTGACAACTGTTAGAATCCTGCACATGTGCCAGTCTGCTCCAGTGTTCCTGAAGTAGGGAATAAGCAGAGCCCCAGGCAAAGAGTCATCTCCACTCCAGCTCCAACAGTTTTTACACGTACTTATGTTTACCCTGTTCATTTTAATGCTGTTTTCCAGAACATTAGAAAATAACAAATGCTATAAAACTAGCAGAGGCAAGACCATTAGCATCAGTGTATTTGTAGTACAGCTTTCCCATGCCTCAGGGAACTGGATCTTTCTGTGATAATTCAAGCTGAAACTCAGGGGTTTTTTACAAATACAAGAGGCAGATAAGCGCTGCTTGGTACCGGCACCATTCACAGACATTTGACTGGACCAGTTCAGAGCCTGAGCTCCTCTTGGCAGATACCATTAAAAATATGACGAACAAAAGTGAAATTCAAATAGAAGTAGGATATGTAACAGAAAACAAGGGAAGGAGGGAAAATTACAAAAGCAGAAGGCAATCCTCACTAAACCACCTCACTCACAGCTGTAACGATGGGGAAGACCAACCCTTAGTTGTGAAGTAATTTGCCTTCACACTAGATTGTTACATTATACAGTGAATAATCTTAAGTGAATGCTTAATCTGAACTACAAATTCATGCATTTTGCTGGGCAGAAACTGATAAAAAAGCTGGCTCAGTTCTCCCAAAAAAAAATCAAATCCAGAGGAACAGACAGCATCCACAGAGCTGACATGAAAGTCTGCAAGCTAAGCAGTAGACAGCTCTTCAGGCCTATAGGAGAAAACCAGTCCCTGAAGTGAATATTTTAAGTTCTACCTTGCCTGGGTGAAGCTTGACCCCTAAAGCCATTTTAATCCACATCAGCTTCCAGCAGTTCTGTAGCACAAAATGTTGCTGCTTTCTGCTCCAGTGTCCATCCAATGGGTTATAAACTGTGTGGTGAGACTACTAACCCTTGTGGCAACCTAGATTTAGCTGTAAGCCTGACACTTCCCATGGGGGTCTGGCACCAGCAGGAAAACTCCAGTCAGTCCCAGAACATGCATGATGGCTCTAATTTAAAGCTCAAGGAACCCTGGTTTCCAACCAGTGCGGTGTCCAGAAGTGGACTTCACCTGCCACCCCTCCCCAAATCTGTTGGGCACTAAGCACAGGCAAGTCTTCAGTGGCTTATTTAATAAGCCTGCCAAGACACTGCCTACCTCTGGTCTTCTCCACTGAGATTTCACTTATAGAAAAGCTCGTCTGGTTTGTTTGCTTTGCTTATATAAGTAAACAGCAATTTCTTTAAGCCTTGCTTTTCTTGATTGATGGGATCTTATTGAATCAATCCCAGAAGTACGGTCTGCAATCGACCCAAACAGTATGAAAATCAGCATGCCTGACCCTGAAAGGATGAACACTGTTTGGAGGCTTTTGCTCCCCTCCACCTTTGGCAGCTGTGTCCACACTACGGTCAAGAGGTATAGGAGAGTTCAGCTGCATTGCTCATCTGCACAACCAAACCATACACCTTTAATCCAAAACTTGCAGTGTGTGACAGGTTAGAAAGAGCTCACCTCTACCTGGCATATAAAACCCTCCTTCTTGCCATAGGTTGAATAGACATAGCAGCCTGTAGTATTTTCTAAACGTTGCAATGACATCTTCCAAGTTACACTTATATATAAGCATGGAAAATAGTGGAGATTCAAGGAAGAATCTCTGATTACACTCAGTATAGCCAGCAAGTCACTTAGAATCCTCTTCACCCTACAGCAGTTCTCCATCTCTGATCTTGTGGCAAACATTTCAGCAAAAGATGAAGAACAACTGAGATCACGGGCAGCGTTTGTAACCTGCTGCTAGGCAGATGTTCACATGAACTGCAGCAAGCATATTACTGAGTTGGAAGAACCATAAGCTTTTGTGCAAATTCTTCCTTTATTCTAGAGAGTCCAACACATGTTAGGTATAAACGGTTGATTCTTCCATCATTGAGAGCTGTCCAGGCTGAGTTTGTGGCCTTTTCATGAACCAAGTCCAGAAAGCACTCAACTTACCACCTAGACAGGATTAGGAAGACATTCCAGTGTTGCCCTTGAAGATCCTGCTTTGTGCCTGAAGCCCTGGAACAGCAGAGCTTTTTCATTCTGTCAGCGCTGCACACATCTGCCGTGTAAACCAGAGCTGGCCAGGGCAGCCAGATGAGAGGATAAGTCAAGGAGTACAATCCTGGCACTACCCATACCCCAGGCATGCCCAGAGCTGTTTTCTCTGTGCTTCAGGACTGTCAGAATGGCATCACCATTGCCCTTTCCCACAATCTCATTTTCTACCACAAACAAAATTAGTCTTTCCTTCCCTGCATTTCTAGGACCTTTTTTTTTAGCTGACTGATGAGGTTAAAGGGTATTTCTGTTTCTTAGTCAAAGCGATTATCTTTCAAAACTAGAATACCAGAACCAAGAAGCAGCTTTTGGAAACAGTGCTAAGAGGACATTCCTCTCTTGTCAGAGGAGCAGCTGTGCAGAGAATGAATAGTGGGAAGAAGAAAATAGCTCCTTGGTCATTTCTTACAGTATTTTCTGCATTAGTGGTTGGCTCTGCAGAAACACCAACTCCGAGAGATATTTTCCTGAGCTAGGGAAAGGACCACCTTGGAAGCAGCGTTCAGCATAGGCAGAAGGAGCCTGGGATCACTCCCACCAGAGGGGGGGAAAAAAAACTGTGTTGGTAATGGAAAAGATGCCAGGGAGGGTTTGTGTGTTGTGGGAAAGGGAACCTTACACAGCAGTATACATTGAAATAGCTGCGACCTGAGAATCCAGTGATATAACAAAGGCAAGTGACATGCAGGTTAAGGGCTTGGTGGCAACGCCCATTATCACTGGAAAAGCAGGAAGCAGGAATGGACTGAGTTGAGGGGAAAACTGAAGAGTTCTGCTTTAGACAGATTTAATCAGATAACCTGGATCTACAGGACAGACCTGTCTCCTCCTGTTCTCAGGCTGAGAAGAGGTGACAAGGCATCCACAAAGGCAATTTACTACTTGGATAAGGTCAGTAAAATAAAACATAAAGGGAGAAGAGAGTGAGCTCAAGGATAGAGTGATACAGGACTCCTCCACAAGTTTAGATTGGAAAAGACCAAAGGGAAGAACAGCATCATCTAACAGACTTTATGGAAAAGAGTCTATGGAGGGGAGGAAAGATCAGAGGAGGAACACTCCAGGTAATAAGAGTAAGGACACAAGAGGAAAGAAAGACTGACTGATGAAGATATTTTGCAAGTCAAGGTGCAGATATGGGCTGTATTTAGAGAAACAGATGGGGGCTTGAATAGAAGGTTTACTTTGTAAGAAAGAGCTGCCAGAAGAGAGGGTGGACTGAAGAGGAAGAATAACAGCATAGATAGGAATAGAGTCTTGGAGATGGGAGAAGGTGCTTGTGCTCACATCCAAGAGACAAGGACAAGAAAGGAGAGCACATAGTCTTGCATTTCTTTTTAAACTTAGAAGGAGAGAGATTTCGGTTGGAAAAAAAGAAATTAACGCAGAGGAGGAAGGTTTGGACTGACTCAAGGTGGCAAGAAGCCAATTGTGACTGAATCCCATGCCAGCAAGAAAGCCAGGGAAGGAAAACTATTTAGTCAGTAAGGTGGCAAAACTGGAGAAGTTTAGCACAATCAGCATTGCAGTAGGGTTTGAGACACCCTCCAAGTAAGAGGAGCAGAGGAAGCCAAGGATGGAATGAACCAGGACTGGGAATCAACAAATTCCACATTGCAGTTGGATGATGAGGCAAGAGGATAATGAGGGATCAGCTGTAGCAATCAAAAGTACAGACAGCAAGGAAACAAGAAGATGCAATGTCAAAGGTGAGGTGGGCAGCAGCAGAGAGGGAGGAGAAGAGAGGAAAAAAAAAAGCCAGGAGCAACAGGTGAGAAAAGCAATGGCGTTTTCCAGTGGGAAGATGCAAACAGCTCCAAAATAAAAGCATTTGCTGGAAATACTTACTAGTTGATCATGAAGATTCCCCATGTCATTAATATCTAAGTAACAAAATTACATCCTCAGTGCAGTTGCTCAGGGTGCCACCTCTAAGGCGACAACATGATGTAGGAGTCACGTTGAACTGGAATGTCCTGGGCCAGTGTGTGTAGATTCCTTCCCAAGGCAGCCCTCCAGTCTGTGAGCTCCACATAAGGCATCTCCTCTGTTCCCCGGCTGCAGCCCTCTCTCACACATGTAGCATTGCAGTTCTGGCATCTGCATGCAGGCACGAGCCACTTTTGCCACATGGAGGAAAGTTTGTTTCTCCCCACCCAACACCCAGTCTTGCCATCGGCACCTGCCATTCCTCCCTTCCCTGTGGCACCCATTCTCTCCCTTAGTTTTTCACTGCTCCTCAAATCCTGTGTTCAGTTCTGGGCCCCTCACCACAAGAAGGATGTTGAGGCTCTGGAGCGAGTCCAGAGAAGAGCAACAAAGCTGGTGAAGGGGCTGGAGAACAGGCCTTATGAGGAGCAGCTGAGAGAGCTGGGGGTGTTTAGCCTGGAGAAGAGGAGGCTGAGGGGAGACCTCATTGCTCTCTACAACTACCTGAAAGGAGGTTGTGGAGAGGAGGGAGCTGGCCTCTTCTCCCAAGTGACAGGGGACAGGACAAGAGGGAATGGCCTCAAGCTCCACCAGGGGAGGTTTAGGCTGGATATTAGGAAAAGATTTTTCACAGAAAGGGTCATTGGGCACTGGAACAAGCTGCCCAGGGAGGGAGTTGACTCACCTTCCCTGGAGGTGTTTAAGGGACGGGTGGACAAGGTGCTGAGGGACATGGTTTAGTGTTTGATAGGAATGGTTGTACTCGATGATCCAGTGAGCCTCTTCAAACCTGGTGATTCTATGATTCATTCCTTCTTCCCCTGCCCTGCCATCTTCTCATCCCTGCCCTAGAATGAATATCCATCCCCAGACACAGCTGAACGTTGCTCCATCTCACAGCTGCCCCACGCTTCCCCCAGTGTCAAGATCTAGGAGAGGAACCCCCATCTCAGCTATAAGTGCTGATCCCCTTGGCAGGGACCAGCAAATGCCATCCTTACCAGCCTCCTCCCGAGGCCACCCGTGGTTGTGCATGAACCTCTGCCCTCTCCTGGCTGCAACAAGAAACGTCGAGCTGTGGTTTGTTTTATTTTTCTCCCCATCCCCTGCGCTGTACACACACTACGAGCACTTACTGAAAGCTAATATTTACACCCTAGGCTTATTTTAACAGTCCTTGCTAAGCTGCAGGTTTGCACAGGGTAGGTTTTTTTTATACCTCTAAGCGTATTAGCATTTCTCAAATGCCTTTCCAATTGATGCACTGTGGTAAAAGCCCAACGTAAATTGTGACGCTCAGCTACGCATGAAGCTGCTCCAAATGCAGTCGCCATCCTCTAGCCTGTATCTTGCAGCATGCATCCCATGTCCCAGGGCACTGCCAATCATCCTTGAATGAGACTCTGCTTAGCTGTTAGTGTCTGGTTCATAGCATACATGGAGAAATCTGCCTTTTTATATTCCCTTTAGCAGTTCTTATTCCTATGCACACATGTTTAGGTGGGTCTCCCAATAAGGTCTTCATTTCAGGTTTAGGGAAACTGGATATATTGGGGAGCAGTTTTTCCATAGGACCTGGTGCTCTAGGTGTCAGGCAGTCTAAATCACTGCCTTTTAGACCAAATTATACAACATGAGTGCAGCCCCACATTAGGCACTTCTCCAAACACGTACAAGCAGCTTAATTCCTGACTCATGTTGGGGGACACCTTGCCAGACATGGTATCAGGGCATGGATCAGTTCACCCAGCTCTCCCATAGCACAGGGCTCTTCTCTGACAGGCAGGTTAACATCCCCTGTTCTTACTAGATTGGATCATTCTCTTCGCCATTCCAATTTGTTTAAATTGGCATCACGTGTTAGTTCACTCACACACTTTGAAAATTCAGAGAAAGTAAATATAGGAATCTGTGTTACCTCAAGTCACTCAGACTTCTCAGCTACAAACACTAAGAAACTACAGGAGACTCCAGTTGCAATGCCAGCAGCAGAGCACTACCATACATGTATATTTATTTAAATGCATTATAGATATTGTCACAAACAAGCAGTTCCGAGTACAACGGATGCACAAGGGGGCAATCACCCATTATTTCTGCCTGATCCTGGCCTTGCAATCCCCATCCTGATTAAATTACTGAGGGCAGGATTATCAGCAAGGTAATCAGATGCAGTGTCTAATCTGGATAACGCAGCATTACTGGGCCTCATAACACAGGATTTCACTAACCACCCATCTGGGGCATTTCAGAGCATTACATCTCATTTCCATCACTTAAAAGATTCAAACATCCAAGACATGTATACAGAAGGCAAGGCTAAGGAACATACTCACAATTTCAGTCAAATGCAGTAGTTTAAGTGTTGTGGTTCTGAGAACCTTCAGATCCAACACACCCAGGATTCCAGAGCAATCACTTATCTGAACACCTCATTGCATGTTTAGGAGTGCCATAATCTACACTTTTTTTTAATAAAGCCTCAATACCTCAGCCCATCTGTCAGAAGCAGATAGATGCAGCTTCATCTGTCTCAAAGCAGTCCAAATAGCTCTTTTTGGTCTGGATGTCTCCCCTGACCCTCCTTCCAAGCTCTCCACTTTCTTGGCCTTAGCAATGTATGTGCTTGTGAGTGGCCATGAGGCCTTCTAAGAGGAAGATCCCAAAGACAGTGACAAGATCTGGAAGTAAGGAATGTCTTGCATTTGCTTGGAGGACTTCAATATCTCAATAAAAGATTTGTCAAAATTTCTTGCCTATTGTCTGCATGGAATTGCTCACCCTCATTCTTGCTTCCCTTCAGCTGAGGCTTTCCACCCTATGTTTCTACAAGATTGTCCATCTGGAATGGGAGGTAGGACCTCAGAGATCTTCCAAAAAGAAGGTCTAACATTGGGAATCTGAACCTTGGCTAGCTGCTGCATTGCACAGCAAGTAGGGTTTTGTTCAGCAACAAAATAGCCTGGGTAGGGCACAAAGACAGAAAACGCACTTGATCTTTCACTGTGCCCTCCATTGTTCCCAGACAGCATGAGAGGGTATTTTAAAATCTCTTGTGCAGACCTACAGAGCCTAAACTCCTGTTCTGAACCACTTAGAGCCTTTCGTCACCTTATCAAATGCCCTAGTTTGCCCCTGCCTGCCCTTCCATGAAGGGTTTGATCTCCTTTTAGGAAGAGGATAAAGCTGTCCTTGAGAAAAACTGCTTTTCAGTGAAGTATTGTGCTGTTTCTGTGAGAACATCGGACACCTCCAGGTGTTCCTCAAACATGTATCCATCAATAGTTGCAGCTCAGATTTTTTCCAAACAGCTCACAGAAAATAGACTGTAGACATCTGACTTCTGTTTGAAGGGCACATTAGAAACGCAATTCAGAGAAGAGATGTCTAGATTACATTTCTGATGCTGCATAACTATGTGGGTTCAGCTTATCTCCAATTACAGGGAAAAAGAGGACTATGAAGGAAGAAGTCGAGCTGAGATGAAAATATTGCTGGCTCCCTTCAGTTCATACTCACTATAAAAAGCAAGGTCATGTAATGCTGTCTTTATGCATTCTAAAAAATCTCAAAGGTAAGAGGGCACTTTCATTTCAGGAACATACACGGCTGTGCAAAGCAATCTTATCTTCCACCAGAGATGATTACTTGTTACCTAGGATAACAAAATCCCTCAGCAATTATGAAAATCCACAAGATCTGGAGCATCACTGCTGATTTAGCCCATCTCCATATGGCAATCAACAGCCCTCATTCACTA
Source organism: Clamator glandarius (assembly GCA_033459285.1). Classification (NCBI taxonomy): domain Eukaryota; kingdom Metazoa; phylum Chordata; class Aves; order Cuculiformes; family Cuculidae; genus Clamator; species Clamator glandarius. Next base: position 1,564,430 of record JAUNZM010000332.1, on the reverse strand, counting down.
AGCATAAGGGATGGGAAACAGGAATAGCAGCTGGCTGGAGTCAGACACTGAGAAGTGAGCACATCTATAGCAAGACTGTTCACCATGCATTTATACACATCAGGTAAAAACAAGAGCATATAAAAAAACATGCTTCCTATCCAGAGGTTGGAATCCAGAAAAGATACTCCTGTTCTACCACTTGTTATGGGAACCAGTAAGCAAGAGAAATACCCATAAGGAAGATCAAAAGGAAGGAGGGCGCAGGAGAAAGGTGGTGGCTTTTCTTTCCATACTCTATCATTAAAACTCTGCAGTTGAGAAGTCCAACTTCCTTCCACTTCCACTGATGTGATAATCAGGCTCTGCACAGAGTCCTGACGTGCATCTACCAGCTGCGGCATAGAGACCTGCCTGAAATTCTACTTCAGGACCAACAGAACCCTTCTCCAGCATTTGATGGGTTACTGCTCTGGAGTTTTGTTTGCATTTTTAAAAAGTTACAAATCCATAGGGAAGCTCTCCCTTGGGTTCACATCCTCAAGACAGCTCACACAAAGACTTCATTAAGAAAGTGGGGAGCAAGAGCTCTCATCTCCTTCTCTAAAGTCAGTGGAGATGGATAGTATATATGCTCATAGGTGAGCAGAGCTGTAACAGTGGGGTAGATACTGTGGTCCAAACTCTACTCACTCCTTCTTGAGAGCAGGACATTTCTTTTTCAGGCTGCTTTTTTTGCATTAGAAAAAAAATACAGAAATGAGGTGGTATAGAATAGTGAGAAATTATGACCTTTAATACACCATAAGCCAGAATAAGGCTGCACTAGGTAAGCACTCACTGGTGGTGATGTATTGGAGATTATATTGTTGCACAGTTTCTGTTTTTAACAAGCCAGAAACTTCTGAAGGCAATAAGAACTTTGAGAACACAGCCTTGGACACTGATGCATTAGCATTAAATGTGCACCTGTGCTCTGCTGATGACTCTCATACTGCTTGGGTCAGTGAAGTCACTACTGCAAGCATTTCAGGCAGGGATAATCCAAAGTCAACACGGAGACAACACACTCTTCAGGTAAGGATCTAAGCAAGCTACTGAATTTTCTTGATCAAGAGATTTCAGCTATCTCCCCAGCTGGAGCAACCTCCTGGTTTCACAGCAGGTACCCCTGCAAAGCCAAGAGCACTGCAGCCCATCATACCAAATGACAGCAGAAACAGGGCTCTTCACGCACACCTGCACCCAAACTCTGTTCAGGTGAGCAGCCTGAAGGACTGATACAAAGCCTTAGCAGGTTTATGCTCCTTCAACTCACAGTGTGAAAGAATGCACCCTTCCTAGCAGTTTACACCTGCTAGGGTCCAGCATATTAGTCACATTAGTAAACAAAGTAGACTCTGTGCCAGGATGCATCCTTTCTTTACATTCTGACCACATACTTCCCTGCAGATGAATATATGCAGGTGCCGCTGACTGAGGCAATGTTATTACCCAGGGAACCAACACCTTCAGACAACTTGAACTCAAGCAGCATTTTCAAGGCTCCTTACCTTCAAGATTACGCAGATCTCTCCTGCTCAGCTCTTCCCAAACCAAACTTCTCAAGACAGCACATCTGGAAGATAGTCATACTAGGACCTTCTTGTTGTTCTGTTACCTTGATCCTTTCCTAGGGAAAGAGCACACAGTAGGACACCTGCTGCTTCAAATGCCCACAACATTGCCTAAAGTTCTCTAGGCATACCAGTTTCTGGCACACACAAGAAACCCTGGCCTTTCATCTTACTCATCTCGTAGTTTTGCTGTTATTTCTAGATTATCGTAGAATTATCATAGAATCACCAGGTTGGAAGAGACCCACTGGATCACCGAGTGTAACCATTCCCACCAATCTCTAAACCATGCCCCTCAGTACCTCATCCTCCAGGGAAGGTGAGTCAACCACCTGCCTGGGCAGCCTGTTCCATTGCCTAATGACCCTTTCAGTGAAGAATTTTTTCCTTATGTCGAGCCTGAATCTCCCCTGGAGGACCTTGAGGCCATTCCCTCTCATCCTGTCCCCTGTCACTTGGGAGAAGAGGCCAGCGCCCTCCTCTCCACAACCTCCCTTCAGGTAGTTGTAGAGAGTAATAAGGTCTCCCCTCAGCCTCCTCTTCTCCAGGCTGAACATCCCCAGCTCTCTCAGCCGCTCCTCACAAGGCCTGTTCTCCAGCCCCTTCACCAGCTTCGTTGCTCTTCTCTGGACTCGCTCCAGAGCCTCAACATCCTTCTTGTGGTGAAGGGCCCAGAACTGAACACAGGATTCGAGCAGCGGTCTCACCAGTGCCGAGTACAGAAGGAGAAGAACCTCCCTGGACCTGCTGGTCACGCTGTTTCTGATACAGGCCAAGATGCCATTGGATGATAAGAAGAAATGGAGAAGTGAGAAAGATGAGGGCATGCATCCCTCTGAGTAAAGGGCCACCTTTTTCACCATCTCACAGTTCAGGATCCAGCCACCTCCCAGCCACAGAGTATGCCCAAAGCTCTTCATGGGGCCAGACTCATGACAAAAAGATGCTTCTTCCTTTATGCACAGACTTGTACTAGCTCTGCCTAAAGATTCACTTACTTCTCAGTCCATTGCTGACATTCCTTTGACTGCAATCCACACACAGCCACCTCTCATAACACGAAGAATCATCAGCATGATTTCCCTCTTTGCCCCCATTCCTCCTAAATAACCTTGCTCTGCCAACTGGCTGCTAACACGCATCCCCCTCACCTGGGCTGCCGCCGTACCCAGCCTTGCTGAGCAGTCAATTAGCTGTGCTGGGGCCAGCTGGTAATTGTAAACCTTCTCAGACACGGCAATCACCAGGTGTGCCATTAAGGTCAGGGTTACTGTGCAGAACAAAATAAGAAAACAAAGTGGTTTTTTCTCCTCCTATTCCACTTTCCTGTGGAGAGAAAGATGTCAGTACTGCTATGAAGCTCAGTTACCACTACAATTACTCCAGCTTGCAAATGGAATAAGAAGGTGATTCCAGACCCTTAGGGCCTGCCTGTCAAAACAGTGGTCTCCCTCCTTGTATCAGCCGTGTGTATCAGTGTAAATTAGTTGTCTTTTAGCATGAGCGAATTCCAGGTCCAGCTGCTGGGAACCCTGAGGACGTGCAGCTGTGGTGCGAGCAGCAGGTGCTCGGCTGCTTGGGCAAACAGGTCCAGCTGCAGGCTGGAGGCTGGTTAGTGGATAACAATGTTGGAGAGGGTGTGGGGGTCCTTTAGTCTGTATCAGGATAGGAACTGGTAGTCACTAAGCAGACAGGGGCAGAACCTATCTAGCTGTGTCCTGATGTGCTTAGGGATGGTCCAGAATAGCCCATGTGCCTTTGAGTATGTGGGCAATGCACATTTATCTCAAAAACAGTGGAGCTCTTCTCTTAATTTTGCCTGGTACTACCCTCTGCAGTTTCAGCAACTGTTTCTTCCTTAAGAAATGCAACCCACAAAAAAAGAACAAAGAAACATTGGAAGTCATTTAGCAAACAGGACACTCGATCTTATTTCTTTGCTCGTTTGAGCAGGTATGCTCTCTGGTCAGTGTTAATGTTTGCATAAGGAACATTAGAGCTGTACTTAGCAGTTTCAGCCACTGCATTTCCCACTATTGATTGCTGCCGTTCAAACTCAGCTCTAATGCGTGTCAGCAGACATAAGGTAGGAGGTAGCTATGTCCCCACTGGGAGCAATGATATATTATCACTATCTTCAAACGAACCTGGAGAAATACTATACATATATTTAACAGAAATTCCTGGTTCTAAGTGACTGCAAAGGAATTTCAGTGACTACAGAAATGCAAATCAGCATAATCTTTCTGTGACTAGACTGAAAATCAGGTATTAGAAGAGAGCTGTGCATACAAGACATTTTACAAACACATTCATGACTTTGTTGCTATTCCACGCCATAGCCCCTCCCTTCATCTTTTTATTTCAGGCTGGCCAACATGGACATTTGCTGAAGTGTGTAAAACTGAGAACAGCAGATACCTTCTCCATTGTCACACTAACCCTCAAAATAACGTTTTATCTTGCCAGAGGTATGGAAGGACAGGGCCTCAGGCAGGCAACACCAGAAAGTTATTTCCAGTAACAACCGCGAGGCTCAAATACTGTTGTGAGACATTTATCTTATTTAGCTTTGTAAGCAGAGTGCATATTTCCAAACTGGTGAGAATGTTGTGCAGTTGAGAAACGCCTGAGCTGGTTCTGAAAAAAAGGTCTTCCCAGAAACAGGAGCTGCATGTGGTCTAATTAGTGTCACTGAAGGAAAGAGAAAAACAGCTTGCACGCAGAGCTGCCTTGCCTGCAAAGGCACTTAAGCTCCGCTTGCTATATGTCACCATTAGAGACCTGGGTCTTACTTGCAAGCCAGGCACAGGGTGCTGGGAAGGGGGGACAGAGATGCCTCCTGTCTCCTCCCAGCTCCCAGTGGCCCTCGGCTGTATTACAGCCAGTCACAGCTCTTTGGGTTTGCAGGGTGCCTTGCTGATGCAGTTGTTGAGAGAATTGTTCAGTGAGAGAGTGGTAAGTACTGGCATTTGGATCCAAAGGACCTTTTTGCAGTCAGGTCAGAGGAATACATGTGGTTATGCGCTGACCCAGCCTGCAGCTGGGGTGAGTTATGTGATGATGGCATCATGCCACTAAACAAGCATTTGAGGGACTAGGTCTGTGCCAGCAAGCACCTGTGATGCATGAGGGGCATGACTCAGACATCTAAATACCTTACTGGTGCCTTAGACCTCGGATCTTTGTGCACAAATAGTCAAATTAACTCAGTTCTTTGCAATAAATAAATTGCATCTGCAGTTATAAACTGCAGCAATTCGTAACAAAAAGGCCAATGGCATCTTGGCTTGTATCAGGAATGGTGTGACCAGCAGGTCCAGGGAAGTTCTTCTCCCCCTGTACTCGGCACTGGTGAGACCGCACCTCGAGTCCTGTGTTCAGTTCTGGGCCCCTCACCACAAGAAGGATGTTGAGGCTCTGGAGCGAGTCCAGAGAAGAGCAACAAAGCTGGTGAAGGGGCTAGAGAACAGGCCTTATGAGGAGCAGCTGAGAGAGCTGGGGGTGTTTAGCCTGGAGAAGAGGAGGCTGAGGGGAGACGTTATTACTCTCTACAACTACCTGAAGGGAGGTTGTGGAGAGGAGGGTGCTGGCCTCTTCTCCCAAGTGACAGGGGACAAGACAAGAGGGAATGGCCTCAAGCTCCATCAGGGGAGGTTTAGGCTTGAGATTAGGAAAAAGTTCTTCACGGAGAGGGTGGTTAGGCATTGGAATGGTCTGCCCAGGGAGGTGGTTGAGTCACCGTCCCTGGAGGTGTTTAAGGTTAGGGTAGATGAGGTGCTTAGGAGCATGATTTAGGGATTGGTGGGAATGGTTGGACTCGACGATCCAGTGGGTCTCTTCCAACCTGGTTATTCTGTGATATGTCTTTGACAGCAGCCCAGCCTGGAAGAACTTCCATGTCTATTATGTTCCAATATTTAGTGTAATTCATTAATCAGCTCCCATCAGCATTAGTTGGTCTGCTCCTGTTCCCAGTGATGTCACGGAAAGAAGAAGATTACTTTCTAGCAGAAAGCATGGCAAGCTATGAAAAGGTAAAGAAGGCTACTGGCTTCTTTGGATTACATCTCTTTTCTCCAGAAATCACCATAAATATTCCTTTTTTTTTTTTTTTCATGGCAGTTTATTTCTTGAGCTGTTATTCAGAGATGGCTTTCAAACTCAAGCACTGACTATATTCAGCCAGTTGCACAGCAGCGGACAGGAGCGCAACCGTGTGCAGGTACAGCAGGGCCAGATGAAGAGCCCACCAGCTTGAGCATAATTACACTGCTCTCACACCCTGCAAACTCTCTCCAGCCCTCCACACAGCCACAGTGCTGAGTTTCCACCTGCTCAATGAGCTGGAAAGTTAACAGGCTGGAGGATTTGCTCAGTTTTTTCCATAGCTTGCTTTTACTTGGGAGAGCATGATTTCTGTGCGTGCTGGACCAGTATGCCCTCACAGCCCTGGGCAGCACTGTGTATCAGAACAACAAGCCAGTGCCTCTGAATTATTTACTCCAACTCACATGAACTTGAATTCATCTTCCTTTTTTGCACAGTCACCAAGATGACTGCCGCTCCACGAGTTACCCGGAGAGACAGATGACACAGGCAATGAGGTTGCTCTAGGCGATTATAACAAAATATGACAAGGAATTTATCCAGCTTCTCTCAGGAGCATTTTATTTCATTTTAATTCATTGCTGTATAGCAGAACACCCATACATAGAACACCTCTAAAGAAATTATTTAAAGAAACTTTGGAAAAGGGCATGGGGCAGGCTGGGTGTGACCAAGAAACAGAGCGGAGTAAACAGTTGAGCAGCACTTCTTTTCATGCCTCCTGGGGGGCTGGGTTTCGCATTCTGCCTTCAGTGGTTTTGGTGCTGAATAGAGCCAGGCCTTGAGGGAAAAAAAAGTGAGGAAATAGCTTTGTACTACTGACCTGGTCACACACACCTTGGTAAACTTACCAGTCCTTCAGTCACAATAGGCTAGGTGGATTCAGGACATTTGGGTTCAGTTTCTAGTTTCGTCTAACAGATGGGATCATTATTTTTCTGGAGTCTTTCTGTAATGACTTCCCATCATTGCTCTGTCTATCTTCATTAGTAGCAGGGATGATGTTAGTGCAACAAGTTCAAGTATTCAGCAAGATAACTTTTATATGTACCTATAGCAGCACAGAGGTTAAAGACAACACTCGCCAATCCAAGTTTTGCCATCAGTGGTTAAGAAAATAATGTAACGAGTATAGCACAGTGTAGATCAACCAAGACCTGCCAGAACCTTTCATAAGTAGAGGGAACATCTAAGGGAAGCTAAATAACAGTTGTGGGTTTGAAGTTTTTCTTGCTGCAGCCCTTTTGCCTGTTACAAGGCATTAAGAAGTGTGGGGCTGGGAGTGGACTAGACGCTCTCTGGAGCCTAAACATCAAAAACACCAACATGCGCATTTTTTACTGTAGTGGTGTCTGAACTCCATGACTGAAATGACTCCTCTGAACCCTGTATCACTAATTAACAGTTGAGGAAGATTTGGAGGCTCTTTTCAGGACAAGTAAAGGTGAATGTGCAGGTACTGGACATCATGGGAGTTAGAGGGGAAACCTACCCTTCACTGGGCCTTGTTCCTCACTGCCCCTACTCTTCTGCATTAGTTTACATGGCTGCAAACTAGGTGTAGGGCACAACATAGAGCCTCACATGCTCTGAGCACTCCCGTAAGTGAGTAGGGAGGCACAGAGATTCTGGGGCTGGCTGCAGGAATTCCCTTGAGACCCGTCCTTGCCAGGTAAGATTCAACCTCTCTTTCTGAAAGCTCCACAAATGGTACCTTGTCATAGAAGGGGCAACCGCATCCTGCAGCTATGGTGCTGTTGCAGTGCTAGAATGTGTCCTCAGCCACTCCAGCTCCCCCTGTGCCATTCTTGCTAGGAGAGTGCTAAAAAGCCGTCCCTGGACCTGCTGTCATCTGTGGATTCAGACCCAGCCTATATCATGAAAAACCAGCAAGCCAAAGTCTGCTCCAAGAGTCCTGACTTCATTTAGAAGTGGATTTATCCTGCAAGCGATGCCCAAGGCCAGGAACAGGAGCTGGCTGGTTTGCACAGTAGCACCTTGGCTCTTATTATCTCATCAGCTGATGCTCTCAAAATTAGTATTAGAATACTGTGAGAAAGCTAGAACAGTGGGGTCAGAGGAGTGGAGAATTGGGGAGAAAAGAGCTGCTCGGGCTTAATTTTCACTTTGCATTAGAACTTGCTTGACTTCAGAATCACGTATCATGTCTTCTCTGCAACTAGCAAGACCTCAGTCATGTCTTCCATGCTGATATTCCTAACGAACAAAAAAACTGAGAGGGAGAGACAGGGCCAAGTCATTTTAAAGAGAAACTGATGCCCCCAATATGCATCCACATCACTCTGCTCAGCAAATCAAGCTGTCTGGAGACTGAATGAGAGCATGTTCCTCTACCACAGAAGGTCAGTAAGATAAAAATAACCCCCCAAAACCTACATTCAGCTTGGAAGCACAGTGCTGAGCCAGGGACAATGATACTAGAACAACACAATAGTTCCTCAGATCAGCTCTAAAATAATAGATTATAAATGGGCAAAGGGGGAGGAGAGATGGAAGGCCATTTTATCACTATTCTAAAAGCATTCAGAGCAAATAAATTTTGATTCATTTGACAGAACAATTCTCAAAAGCTAAAATGTGCCAAATATAATGCTGAATTTCCTTAGATACAAAACATGCCAGCAAAGGTCCCTTGGCCAGCAACCCTTATAATATCTGTGCTTTTTTTGCTTCCCTCCCCTTTTTTAGCCTTTGCCCCATGATGGTTATTTGCCTTCCTGGAGAGCTTAATCAGGAGCTATTAGAGACAGTCACTCTCTAAGCTGTATAATAATGTTAAAAGTCCATTAGCTCACCCCAAGCAAGGCTGGCAGGAGGGAGATGATGTACTTGCTGAAGTTGAACAGGCTATTTGCAAGCTGAATATTTCTGATCACTGAGCAATGCCAGGAGAATCTGAACATTATTGCACTGTGCTGCCCAGTGACCATTCAAACGTATTTGCTTTACTAAAAAACACAGTGGCAGAAAGTATCTAGCACTGAACCTGCCTGTTTTTAAGTGAGTTTAGGAACCAACTATGCACACCTTTAAAAAAACAAAACCAGAGAGATATAATCACTAGCAAAGTTTACCCCTTTTCCTCTGCTACACTCACTTGCATTACACATGGTTGCCTGCATTATGCATTAGTTAATAAAATATGACAGGCTGCTTACTTTTGGCCTGATCACAATCAGCTTGATCCAGCAACGAGCATACACTTAGTTTCAAGCTTATTTTCAAGTCCCAATAGACTTCAACGGGATTTGGGCCCTGACCCCAAAAACCCAGCCAACACCTCCTGGACACTTTGGCCTGGTTACCCAGCTGCCATCTGCATTTATCATCCCACTGAAAGCAGACTAGTGAGACACCTAAATGAACCCTCTTCACGGAAATGTTTTCAGAGGCTGCAGCTGAGTGGAGTTGGGTCTAAACACCAGTCACAGCCTCTGGAGAGCAGAGCAATGTGACCTTCAGGAAGCCTTCTGAGGCTTTCAAAAAGGCATTTTTCCCCTGTTTCCCTGGATTTACCAGGAAATTTAACCAACTGACTGAAGACAACTAGCTACTGGCAGATGCTTGGCACCAGGACAGCATCTTGTGTGAAGCTACCCACCTTGTACGTGTTTTAGAGCACGGTGCCCACAAAGTTTGGAGATCATTTCATACGCCCCACAACACTGGCCAAGGGAAGCTGAGCTAAGGGCACATCACATCAAGAGTGACGTCTGCCTTTCAATGCCTGTTTTAGTCACTGTCCTGCCAATTTGTCACAGACACAAGCCTGTCTCACCATGTACTCTCATCCTCCATAAGGATGGCAAGAAGTGGAAGGGCACAGAGCTCAGCTATCCCTGTCGACCCCGGAACCACCACAGCTGAAAAAGCAAAGTCACTCTCCCTTGGAACAAGGCAACTGGGGAAAGTCCAAGAATTTAGACCAAAATTAGAGCTGTATCTCACAATGATAGCAGGATAACAGAAAAGATAAATTGTTACTAAACAGCTCTTTCAATAGCTTTCAAAGACTGGCTTCTGTTCTGGGCAGCAGGTGGTTAAACTGCCAATATTTTGCTGAATCTCCTGGAATGTGATGTTTGGTTGTAGTTTTCTGGTTACAGCACCAACATTTCTCCAGGCTAGTGCACTGAAATACGTGGAGAAACTGATCTATCACAGCCAGCTAGAAGTGATTGAGGCTTCACATAATATGCTTGAAGGAGCAGACTGCAGGCTTTCACAGAAAGTTCTTGGGCTGTTGCTGTCTTCTGCTGTAATTTGAGTATTCCTCCCAACACAGCAGAGAAAGTCCCCTCTCACTGGTTGGTGTTTCTGTCAGTTCTGCAGCAGCTCATCTATCCCCTTGAAGAAGGGACAGGTTCCCCCAGAACTGACAACCACTGCAGCCAGTCAAATGAGCTGTTCCTACCACTGTGCTACTGGCCAGAAGTCCTAAAGAGTAAAAGCAAAGAGTAAAAGCAAAAGCTTGTCCAAAGAGGACGACGATAACCAGTACATCCAAAAAGACTCACACTGAGAAGGACAGTTTTTATTCCTCCTGACTTTTCTGATGCCTCCTGGCCAGGCTCTCTTGGCTGGGGCTCTACTCTGCTCCCTTTTAGCAACACAGGAGACAGTAATTTGCAGACACATAAATGACACCTATATTCTTACACACACACAAGCACCTGAGTAACTGTCCCCATCCTTTTGCAATGCCACCTGCCAACAGGGAGAAGCCAGCAGGAAGGCAGCTATTAGGCAAAAGCAAAAAAAGGATCTTATCCCCCATGGCAGTGGGTGCAGAACTGAACCTGCCACCAAGATATGGGCTCACAGCACTGACTTGTCTCCTCTTGATGTAGTAGGAAAGATGACTACTTTGCTATTTTAAAGCAAATTGCCTTTTACTCCAGTGTTTCTCAGACTGGCCAAGTGTTTAATCTCATGGGTTTGGGACCTCTCAAATGCTTGTCTGAAGAACTCCCAAGAGCTCACCAACAGGAAAAGCACTGTGGTACCCTTCAAACTTGTAGGAAGTAGTGAAGCATAACAGATGATAGGTATCTACATCTAATTGCTGCTTTGGAATCCCATATAGAGACCTATGGAATTTTCAAGTCTGTCCTAGCATACACTCAAAAGCAAGAGGGTACAGTAGGAAAAGGAAAAAAAATGGAGCTTTTGATGATCTCTGATATACAAAGCACACATAACCTCTCTGGGTTGGCAACCTACTTCTTTAAGTTAAGCTACAGTATGTGGAAAAGAGTAAACACTAGACTGAGACTCAAACTTCCCAGAGATTAGGATTTGTCTCCCTGGAAGACAGACAATACAGTCAGAGAATGTAACATTCTTTCAGACCTACCTGGTAAACTGCTTTCCAGTCTAAAGGCAAGCCTCCTCTTCCACCCAAACACACACACACATTTTCCTCATAATGCAGGAAGGACAAGATGGGTACTTTTCAAAATGCTTTTTAATTAAAACCAAAAAAAGGAGCACACACCAGAGCTTGACGTGGATGAGCCAAACTGCTGGTCATTGGGATGTTGGACTGGCATGCGGAAGGCTGAGAGCTATGTTTCTGCATAACTCAGGAGCACCAACAGATACTGAGGCTCCCAGGGATGTACTCTGCCTGCCAAGGCTACCGCTGTTTTGTGCTGAGCAGATCTCTCACATGGTGATGGGAAACTTCATCCTGGAGCCCAGACTCTCTTCCAACAGACTGAAGTCCTGAAGACTGGGGAAAAGGCCATTTCAACAAATCTGCATTTTTCAAGCACTTCTGGAAAGGATTCCCAGTTGGTTTTCCTGTCTCCCCACCAGGTTACACAGGTTTAAATAGAAATTTATCTTTGGCAAAATCCACACCGGTAGGACCTAGTCCAGCTTCTGTTGAAGTCACCACACATCCTTCCTTGGACCGTAACTGCAGCTGCACCAGGCTCATGATCGCTAGCCAATTGTGCCTTAAAGTTTAAGCCTCATCCACTCCACCTAGCCAGCAACTTCTGTGAGCTTCTTCAGGCTCATATATGTGTGTACCAGTAAATTCAGGTAAATGTGAACATCTTGTCTGCAGCAATGCCCAAGAGATGGAGAAGCCAAAGTTTCATTTTAAAACGTGACCTGGGCACTAGATCAGGTATCAAAAATCTCCCTGCCATCCAATAAAGTAATGTGGTTTCAAAAACCGATGGTGTGTTGCTCCACCAGCCTGGTTTCTTTACAGAAAGGCTGGGCTAAAAAAGTGACACATATTTCATACACAATTTTTATCTTTTAGAATTTACTAGATACGTGCTTCGTTTGTCTGTCAAATATTTTAAAAATACTTCAACCTGCTCTAATAATCACATTTTAAAACATGCATCGAGTTTGGATCAGAACAGCTTCTCTGGGATAATCAGTAAGCCCAAATTGCTGATTTAAGGCCTAAATATCAGTCACTGGCCAGCCAGACACAAAAAGCCACTCTAACCTTGAACTCTTGGGAATTATTTTTGGCTCAGACTAACCCTTGTTACTATACATCTTACCCTACACACCAAAGGAGAAGTGTATGTGTCTTTCAAGGCTACTGTTGCACTAAGTTTTACAAATAAACACAATTTCTGCAAACATGAGACCAAAGTAAGTTCTCTTTTGTCCCAGAGCAAGTCATAAAGTCCTCCAGAGTCAAGGGAATAGTAACTGCCATAAAGGATCAGGCCTGAAACATGCATTACAGAAGCAAGGTAGCTCCTCTGCTTGAGGTCTGGCTGATTCACTTTGCACACACCACTGTTCTAGTATTACATCCTCACCTAACAGTAAAACTGTTCCAACAACGTGCAATACATATTAATGCAATATGCACTGCTTCACAAAATACGCATCCAAATAAATCTGACTTCTCACACATAGCAGGGCTAACAAGGAAGAGCCTTTTACAACAATCAAGAAATCACCTGAAACCATGAGACCCAAGGGGGCCTCAAGCAATCTGCAATACTGAAACCTAATAACAGATACTAATTCATGAAAGAAACACGAACAGTGGGGCTGAGGTAATGGCAGAGATTTCATTAGTGCAATTAACATTTATAATGGTATGTTCTTTAATAGAATTTAAATAAGGCTTTGAATAATTACACACACTAAAACTAACATTCCATAACCTTATTCCGCATGGAAAAGCAGCAGAAACAACCCTCTGAACTGTACAAGGTCCAATTACAATTACATTCAAAAAGTAGATAAAAACAGAAACAACTCTATCCCCCAAAAGCTGCACCATCATCTTTGAAGTCAACATTCTCCTCTAGTGTGAGAAGTGTGAAGAACAGATGAACTGGACTTCAGCCCAGTAAATTTGGCCTCATCAAATTAGTAGTAGTGCTTTCCAACTCAGAGTCTCTCCTCATTTCTTTAGGGTGATGGAAGCTCACAGAAAAAGAAGTGAATTTCCAAAGCAATAGAAGATGAGTTGTCCCTTCCCTGGGCCCAAAAATGTACATAAATTATGGAAGCTTAAAATAAAAAAATCTACATTACACTGTGGCATGTATGTTTACAGTGCATGTTCTCCTTTAGAAGCTACTCACAGACAATGGGGCTGGGTGGGTGAAAAAAAAATCAAAGCAGCATATGAAATAGTAATATACTGTTTCAAAATCTGCACTGTCCTGCAGAACCAGGAATTACAATTTATTCAGATTGCTCTCAACAGATCCAATCTACGCTGGATATGTAAAAAACAAGAGACTAAGTCATCAAGGAAAACCAAACAAAAAAAATCTGCACACTGCAAGATTTTTTAAAATCGAAACAAAATGAAAAAAAATCCCAAGAAACATTGATGTATGCTCAGAAAAATTTATCATCAATTCTGAAGTGGGGCCTTGTGACATCATCTGGGTTAATGAAGACAGAGATGGACTTCCCAGGGTTTTCAGTCACTAGCTGTTGCAACTTTTTGGCTAATCTGTCATCAGGCTGGTTGGTGTCCCCTCCATCTGACTGAGGGGAGGGGATGCTGGTGGTGCTGCCCCGCCGCTGGAGCTCTAGCGTTAGCCGGTTGGCTGCTTTGACGTGTTCGATGGCAGTTCGAAGGTGTTCGGCGGGGTCTGAGCGGACTGAGGACAGCTTCCGCGCATGCAGCATGACGGTTTCTTCGGATAGGTGCTCCAGCATGTTGCACTGGGGGATGAAATAGTTAGGGCACATCTTGTTGACCAAGCAGTGCTGGAGATCATCAATGAGACCCAGGAGGAAATGGGCTGCGTAATCCTCCTGGGCCAAGTAGTTGGCTGGGAGCCTGTCACAAGCCCACAACATCATGCTCCTCAAATGATAGGGACTAATGGCTTTGGGGCGGGACAGCAATTTGATGATGATAGCTTTGCAGGCCTGATAGGCTTGCATGAGGCTACTGGAGATGCACTTTTTCAGCTGCACTTCACTTCTGGCAAATGAAAGCCTCCATTCATTGTCCTTCTTCCCCTTGTATGAACATGCAGGCACTAAGTAAAACCCACTTATGACTTCCTCCTCTGTGATCTTCCCATCCCAGAAGTGGTTCTCCATCAGCCAGCTCTGGGCCACAGCTGGCCAACCTTTGAAGGACACCACAGGGACAATATCGTACAGCATGCGGCTGCTGCCCACTCCCAAAATGATGGATATGATAGTTCCATTCTTTTCTACCTTCTCCACCTTTGGCATTCCTCGCTGGGGCTTTTTCTGAATCTCAGAGAGGACAATGCTAATGGAGTCATAGAACCAGTCTGCGACTTTTGTTGGAGAGAAGAAATAATTGGTAGCTCCATTGATATGGTCCACGATCGTGCAGCAGTCCTTCCACTTGCTGATAGTTCCTTCATCAAACAGACGCAGGCTCAGCCAAGAGTGGCACAAAGCTGAGTGGCGCATGTCCAGTGTGACTGGTTGGTTGCGGTCATGCAGCTTCAGTGCAGGCACAAGCAGGGTGAAGTCCATGTCGTAGTCTGTGCCTCGTGCATAAACATTCAGCTCATCAAGATCGATGTCCACCACACCTTCCCGCACACCACCTGAAAGCAGCAGGTACTCATTGGCTACAGGCAGCTTCTGGTCAAGTTTCTGAACCATGCCTGCAAAAAAAAAAAAAAAAAAAAAAAAAGTCCTTTCAAGTGAAGGCAAACATGTCTAGGATACAGGATTTAACCAGGATTAAAACCCATCCCATGCCCAGCCAGAAAAAAAGCAAGCAGAAGTATCCATCACTGTTTGTGCAACAGAAATGTACATCAGGTCTTGCACTTAGTCAACCTCTAGTCCCACCTGACTCAGGGCAGAGCCTTCCCTGCACTTCTGGGAACGGGTGAAGTCCATCCTAAACATCATACTGGAATCAATGGAAAAAAGCAGAAGCCTCTACTAAAACACAGCAAAGCTACTTCCAGAACTGAATTTAACTTCTTAAACACCTTCTAAACCAGGTTTTCACCATATTGCCATTCACTTCCATGGTATCCAAATTGGTATCCAAATACTTCTCCAACACTTAAAAAAGAAAAGGGAGTATTAATTGACTCACCACTATTATTTTCTCTCTGGGGGATTGGTCTGTGCTTGAGTGAAAGGTCTGAATTTACAATTTTACTTTTACTGACAAACAAAGCAACGTAAACGAAGGCAATACACGGGGAATGGAGACGGGTTAAACCATTAAGCACTTAAAGAAGCCATCTCTGAAATTGTTTCTTCAAGCTGTAAATGACACTATCATGCCATAATATATCTGATCAGCTCCCCAGAGCACAGACATGAAGGTAGATTTCTATTTTCATCGCCAAAACCATACACTTCCCTTCACCCTACACTGCCTGTGCCAGCTGCACAAAGCCAGTTTTTTACTGTGTATTCTATATATACACCACTGTACTCTGTTCACAGAACATGAACAGCAGACTGAGAATTCTGATACTCCACACAGCAGCTGAGATATTAGCACCTCATTCAGTATTCAAATTAGACTTAAAATTGAGCTCTGCACTTCAACTACTCTGTAGTCTGCTTCTGCTGTCTGGGCTGTTTCACTCCTCGTGTTCATCTTGTGGTTAAATGCTCTTGATTCCTTCCCAGCCTTAGTTCAGACACTCAGGGCATGAAGGAACTAAGGCCAGTAAATGAATGGAGATGCCGAATCCCTTATAAGTACTGCAAAAGAGATACATCATTACTTCCTACAAGCACAAATGTACTGGGTTTTGTTTGCATGCTTTACTTATTCTGCTTTCCAAAAGGCACTATAGGTTTTTTATATCAAGAGTGGTTGTTGAATGGAGGGAGGTCTTCCATAAGGAAGCCAGTCTTAGAGAGACATCAGTGGGAATAACTAGTCAGAGGCACGACGAGGTGAGCCAGAGAGCTACTGTCAGACCAGGATCTCTTGAGAGATACATGAGGAGTGCTTCTTTATGGAATAGCTAACAAAAATGATGAGCACAAGAGTCCAAGCACCTAGCCTGGCATAGCCCCAGGTACTGCAGAGCCTTTCCTGAGTTAATGCATCCCCATGGGATCACAGACACTGCCTGAACCAAGCAGGTCTTCCTAGCGGAGTGCAGCAGCACCCCAAGGCCTGAATGGCACTGCAGCACTTTCAGAGAGACTCACCTGTCCTTTCCAGCATGCTGGGATGGGGGCAAGGAAACACTATCCACACGCACACAGGCAAGCTCCACACACAGGAGCAAAATCTAAAGCTATGCTGACATTGATTCCTTGGAAGAGCCAAGCAGTAGGAAGAGGCTTGTATGTGAAGGGGAATGCATCCTGGGGAAATATTCAGGGTAACAGTGAAATCCCCCACATGAAATTCCTTGCTAAATGCACTTTACCAGTTTTATTTCTCCCAAGAGCACTAGATCCAGTCCATTTTGCTGCACTAAGCTGGGGTGATACTCCTGCCAGGCAGGCAAGGACATAACCCTTTCCATTTCATGCAGCTCCAAAGGCTGCAAGAGAAGGAAACGGCTCTGAAGGAGTACTAAGAAACTCTTACTGCTAAGTCCTGAGCTAATCCCATCCTGCGATCTTACCACATGCTGCTTCTGTCAACTTCAAAGGTGTACTCTGAGGCTTAGATGCACAGTGAACCACCTTACCCTCATCTATGGAGTAGTAAAGCCTTGCACAGGTTTCTCTGTCCCTAAGGCCCAGTGAGTGGCAATCACTCCTTTGTTATAGGCAGAAGAAGGGGATTTCCAACAGTCACCTAAATTGACATGACTTCTGGAGACAGTACTGACACGCTGCTTCCAAATCCTGCCCTTGAACCAGCACAAATAGTCTTGGTGCACTACACCCCAGCTGTAAGTTGAGTCCAAGAGCTATGGAGTCAATCACATCATATGGACAGGGAGCAGTTGTTTTTTTTCTGAGCATAAAAGTCAGTACTGACCCTTACTGTGCGTCAGCACAGCTATTCAGGACACGTAGGGTACTTATGGCCCATTCTGCCTTTACAGTGACCCAAAATTTTCCGCTCAGTGCTGTGATCTGCAGCATGTGCAGATGTTCCTGCAAGAGGCAGACAGAATGTAACTATCCCAGAGATTAAACTGTTCAAACCTATAGACTTCAACAAAGGATCTACTTTTCTGAATATTTTTAAACTTGAAGGATGAAAAATGTTTTGTCAAGTTCTGCAGTGTGCCCTTTGCACCAAAACTGCTATTGTATGGTACGGACAGAGCCTTTGACTAAAAAAAAAAAAAAAAAATGAATTTTCTAAAAGGTAGAGATTCTCCACTACAGAATCTACCGTGGGATGAGTTACTCTCCTTGGCTGGAAGAGATCCTCTCCTTTATGTGGGAGCAAAAGAGCTGACCCCATTCAATCAACAGCAAGTGAGAGTCAAGCCCTGCTTTCTAAATGCAGCATGTTCATCTGCCCGGACAATAACACTGAATATGCACGATCAACCTCCAAAGCCAGGTATGAGCAGGACCCCCTCCTGCAATACTGGTTCTACATGATTTTATAGCACTTCCATCTTCATTAGCACAAAGCAAAGCTTGTGCTGGACAAAGGCTGCACAGTCTGCTCTACTGCCAGAGGCGTTACAACATGCCAGTTAGCAAAGAGGAGGCTTCTGCACAGAAAACATTTTAGGAAGAACCATCCTCTAAAGACAGAGGCACAGCTCTTCCAGCACTATCAGGTAGGTACTCCCACTGAAGAGACACTTTCTCTTCCCTATAGCAGAGAAAGGAAGAGAATACCAATTTTAAGCATCCTTGCAATAGGAAATGCTTTTTGTTCACAGAACACTGTTTATAGTTCCTCTCGGAAGAAAATGTTTTGTGTGCTCACCATTAAGTCTAGTTTGCAAGGCTGGAGACTCCTGAAAAGGAAAGGTGCCATATACTGCATGTAAGTCACTTGGTTTTCCCCTTCCAGAACTCTAGACCCACCAGCAAAGGGGGAATATAAAACAATAATCAGTCCAAGGCTACAGGAAATGATCCAATATATCATCAGTATCTCTCTACCTGGCTGGCTGCAGAGTTTAAATTCAACCCCCTGAGCTCTGACTGGCACAGTATTTCCCCTTCGAGACCTGGACCAACATCATCTGCAGCTCTGCAACAGAGCTAAAGAAAGAAGTTTTGCTAACACATCACAGCAGTATCGCTGATCCAATTTAAGCTGTGGAGCAGGAGGTTGAGATGAGGTCCCCTTGAGGAAAATATATTTAGAATAAGCATAGAGTGTTCTATAAATAGTTGAGATGGCCAAATTCAGGATTCACTAAGGCTCTAGGGGTTTGCAATACATTCAAACTGCCCCCCTTATTCATAAATCTATTTGAAATGTGAAAGGATTTCAAAGAATCCCAATTAATCAAGATTGTATGGCATATATTACCCTGGCATAAAGCTTCCATCCCATGTTTGGACAGCCCAAACATAAGCTAAGAGAACCCCATGTATATACAACAGAAGCAGGTACTGCAACTCAGCGGGCATCTAAGTGCAAACACAAAGAAGAAAAACATCAAGATTGGTACTTGAACCAAGTACTTAAGATAACATCATGCATCAGGCATTTGAGCTCTCTTCTGTTCATCTGAGTATCAGGACCATTTGGAAGGATGAGGGAATTGGTATTACATATAACCTTGTGAAATTTGTACTTGTCTATAAAGACTGAAACCAGAACTTTTAGGGTCAAATACAAAAAAAAATTTACTCAGCTGAAGGACCAGCTCTCATGGCATCAAAGTACGTTCACTGATATTGAAGAGGTCTCTTGCAGCTATCAGGCAAAACACAGAATTTGCAGTCATATCTTGTATGACATGTTCTTCCAGAAAGGTTGTTTAGCAAAGCTGGTATTTTCCTAAGTAAGAGACTGGTGCTCAGTTACACTTCTATCTAAAGGACCTTAAAGTTCTGTTTTCCTAACTGTGTAACTACTTTATGACCTTCTTAAGCTATAAAGCTTGACATCATAAAAGATAAGTATGCTTACAAGCATGAGAAAACCAGGGAATGTTAAGAATTAGGAGCAGCACTTGTAGACCAAGCTTATTAAACAGTCAGTTCAGGGTAATACAGGTGAGCAAATGAGTTCTACAGACAGAATTTAATTTCATTGTTGTTCCTTTGGTGTTAGGAAAACAGGATATATTTCTACTCCAAGCACTGTGATACAAGGAGAATAAAGACAGAGAAAAGATATTTTACTTTTACATAACATATACATGTGGGATACATCCTTGAATAAACTAGGACTCTGATGCACACGACCATGAAAATAAAGGCAATGCAAAGATGCTCTCCATCCGTTGCAGAATTTCAGATGAACGGTTTCCATGACCATTGCAGTGCATGCTGGGATCTGCTGCTATTTTATCACCAGGTTTGTGTAAATAAGAAGGAACCTACAGATTTGTCTCTGCAGAAAACTGACCACAAGAAAAAAATTGCACAAAATCTTATTTTTAACATATGCATTTCTTAATTTGATGCTCATTCTTGAAGGCTTCCTTCCTGATGCCTCAGATGTGCAATCATGGCCACCAAAAGAAAACGTGAGCAAAGAAAGATGCCATTCTTCTAGTCTAAATTGCTCTCATCAGACTGAATGGGGTGATGTTTCAAGGCATTCACTGAACTAGGGACATTTCTGCTGCATGGGAACTAGGTAAAAAGAGCAGTGGGGTGCTCAGAAGAAAGGCTACACAAAGGAGGATCTGTGAACTTTGCATGCAGGGGTGTATCATGGGATTCTTCTAGGAGTCAAGCTGGGAGCCAAGCCAGACCCAGGCACTGCACTGCTCCTGTTCTCCAACTCAGGCTCCAGCATCCGCAGTAGCCAATGCCTTGCTTACATTTCACACCAGCCTGGGAAGGAGACAGTCACACAGTGCACAGCCTTGATTATCTTCCTTGACCCCTGCATCATCCATTCCTCCTACTCAATCTGCAATGCTCCCTGTAAGCTGCTGGGACCATGAGTTACTATAACATCCTTGCCCTTGCAGATTTTCTGCGCCAGGAAGAAGTTTTGCAAGCTGGCTTAGAAAGCTAATGTGGTCCCCTACAGATCACATTCAGCTTCTCAAGATCACAAATGTATTCTATACATCACCAGCATGGGAGGCAAGCAAGAAGCTAGTAAACCTTAAAAATACCATGGCCAGGCAGCTGAAGAACTACAGGGACATGATCTCCAGACATGTGTAAACAACAAACACAAGCTTATCTGTGGGCTATACAGTCAGGAGCTTGCCTTTTCTCTCAAGAAGGAAAATACCTCAGATTAGTAGTAAGGGGCTGCCTGCAGACAGCTGTGCAGGGCAATTCAGCAAGTAGAAGTGATGCTAGTTGCTGCTCCTCATTACTGAGCTTCTATGCTCACCTCTTGACTTTGCCATCTAATCTGATTTGAGAAGCAGCAGAAGTAACACCAGCTGTTAAAAATAGCTGCAGCACAGAATAAACATGCCTGGCACCTGCCCCTCAGTCCCACAGAAGATGACAGAGTACCCTCTCCAACCTTGCTCAAAGACACAAAGCACTGTGGGTTCAACCTAGAGTGCTGTCTGCGAATGATCAGAAGAACTGAGATACTTAGATGCTTTACACACTATAATACATGCACATGGGCAGAAGGGAAGGAAAGGAGAACTAGACAAAATTGGTAGTGTCTTTCTCTCCTCTCTCTTTCACACGCTATAGGAGAAAGCCTACAGAAGTAAAATTGGGATTTTCTTTAGAGAAATCCAACACCTGAGCTGGCATTCTCATTGGTACCTTCTTCCTCTTGTTCCTTCTTACTTTGCAGGTAAGAATCTCCACAAAACAATAGGTGTGGATGCTCATTTCCTCAATCAAGAGCAATGATACAGTGTTCTGGCGCTGATCATCAGCTGATCTTGCCTTTGAAGTGTGCCCTCTCCAAACCATTACCTTGTGCTCTAGCAGAAGTCTCCTGTTACTTGAAGCCAGTCATGCACAGACCTGACTATTCCATTAGGCAACATTTTTTTTAGTAACCATATTGAAAGAAAGTGAGCATCATGCTGTCACTATTGCATGCCCAGCACCTGGAAGAAACATACATACACACCCCTCATAAAAAACATCTGAAAGTCCCCCTGATAGGGCTTTTATGTTTAAATTCCTCCATAAATGCATCCCAGGCCACGGGGGAAGTGAACTCCTGCACAGGGAAGCTCTCCAGAGCAGTTCCAGGAAGCAATTACATCCCTGATGAGACTAAAAATGCTGGGAATTGCTTTTGACTCAACAAATCTGATTTGCTGTTATTGATGCAGCACTTCCAGCAAGAAGTAGCAAAGAGCCCATTCAGGGGAGCATGCCCCATGGCACTGCATGCCTCAGCGCCAGCGCTCATGTTCTCTGACATATAGAGAAATGTGTCACCAGGAAACTAACCACATTTTTTACAGAGTCCATCCAAGTTTGGAAGGAGCTGACACACCTGCTGTCAAAGCGTCAAAGCGCCCATTCATCTCACCAGAGTACCCAAAACCCAGTGTACAGGGTATATGCCTCCCTCATGTCCCCTCACAGCCTAGGGAGAAGATACATAGAAGGGTTTTTCCTTGCATAGGTGATCTCTTCTACAGGGAAGGCTAGGAATCACCCACAAATACCACTGCCCCCCTCCTTTCTACTGCTTAATACTTTCACCAGATCCAGCATAGTCAGGGCTCTTGAGTTCCTCCCAGTGTCACCCAGTTTGATGCATAACCTTGAGCATGCCTTTTTTTCATCTGTATAAAATCATTACCCTCCTGTACGGCCCAAATGCTAAGGTTTGACCTCCTGAATATTCAGAAGGTGACTGCTCAGACAGCACTAAACATACACCAGATGTTACTAGCAGAAAACCGGTTTGTAAGTTCCTGATAAATCTCAGGGTCATCTGCTTGGGCCAGGAAATTCTTATGCTTGACTGCTAAAAGAAATACATGAAACCTCATGTTTGTCAAAAAGCTTTTGTCATTTTTCATAGACACTCAACAGGCACTCTCCTTTTCTGGACGATTCTGCAAACAACAGGTCCTACAGAAGTAGAAGGTTGTTCAAAGGAAAGATTGCTGAGGAGGTCTTCTGGCTATGCCCAAGTGACGTGTGTTGAATTTCAGGAGCTTCTTTAAGACAGCATGGGAAGCTGGTTCTGATGCAGCTGGGCTGCACTGATTCTTCTGTTCTCCTTGGTAATTGCAAATCTATTTATGAGCAGCACAAGTTTTTGTTACGCAGAGGAACTGAAAGAGTCAGCTCTTTTAAGAAAATCTTTAGTTACAAAGCACATTTTGAGAAAACTGTTGGCGAAGCAGGCAGGGGGTGGAAGGGGAGTGGGGAGACTAAACCATGTGATACCACTTTAATTAAATACAGGAGGCCAGTGAAGGAAGCTGCTCTTCACAGACTGATACACCAATGTCCTACTGATTCTGTTCCTTTTAGAAATCTTGTGATATGGTGATAGAACAAACTGTAGGGATGTGGCACCTCCTTGTAAAAGAAATCAGCTTCTTTCCCTAAACTCTTCTTTTAAAACAATCATAAAAGTGGTGTCCCAGCTTTCCCATGTGCCTTGGTGGAAGCTACCTAGCTAACTGAAATCCTGAATGCCAATGGAGAAGGGTATTTCATGGTGCAAGAGGGAATAGTAATAATAATACAGAAAGAAAAAGCCCAGATTCAAAGGCTGTGCCTGTACAGCAAAGGGCAGTGCTGTGGCAAACACCCAAACCCACCCTGGCCCCAAAATCAGCAGCGGTGTTATTGTAGTGACCTGCTTGACTAAAATATTCAGGTCTCAGAGGGCAGGGCTAGACTGCTTCCAGAGCTGGACCCAGCATTTTCAGAAGGAGCCTCTGCATCACTGGGCATCTCTGCTTTTGGCAGCGAGAAGTTTAAGCAGTCGTCCTCCAAACTGACGTTAAGTTTCCAGCCTACCACTCTGCTTATCCAATGGACTTAGTCCAGAGTTATACTAGCCGAACTAAGATAAGAGTGTCTGAAAGCTGAAAGCGTACAAAGAATACGAAATGCAAGTCAAAGAGGCGCTTCATGGTCTGAAGAATATCGGTGATGAGGTCTGAATGCAGCTGAAAAGCAGGACAGGAGGGGACAGAAAGGGTACTTGGAAGAACAGCTTGTTGCTACACCCTGCTTAATGCCGTACAGTGTCCATAACACACAGAATTCCCTTTGGAAATGACATGAGATACCATTTATCAATGAACTGCAATCCTAGAGATAAAATCTGCCAGGGCACGGATTGCTTTATCAGTTCCATCCTCTGGGACTGAGAACACACTTCACAAGGGTTACACAGGGTCTAGATAGGCCATTTCTGCTCACAGCCTTATGGAGAGCTGCTAAGTATTCAACAAAAGGGAGACTCACCAGGGCGCCTCTCTTGGATCTGCTTATAAGATAACAACAGTGGGCATAAAACAGGTCAAGCTTCTTGAGTACAAACATGCAGCTCCTTGCAGGAGAAGCTGTTCTGCCCTAGTTTTCCTCTGCTGCTACTGTGCTCTTTACAAGAGTGTAACAACCTCAGTGAGGTATACAACACATCTATCTATACTAGCCTCCCGTTGTAGGCAATTGCTGCTGACTGCTTCCAGGGGAAGAGCATAAGAACAAGGTAAGTACAGCATAATCACTTTCCCACTGCAACCTCCAAGCAGTCTCTGGCTTTCGGATTTCTCAAACAGAAGGCAGTATTTACAGCTTCAACAGCACTGATTGACCTATCTACTGGGAATGTCTCTCACTGCTTTCTAAATAATTTATATTTTTCATATAATCAGTGTCTTTCAGCACTGTGTTTCACAAATCACATGTTACATCAAAAAGTATTTCCTTTTTCTGGCTTGCTAGGAAACCAAGAAATTCATCACACTATGGCACCTTCCACAGACCACTCAATATTTTACATGGCTTAGTCAGTCATCTTTCTTCTACACTGAAAAGAAAAACTTATTTAAACTCTGTATACCTGATTGTCCTTCTAAGTATTTGTGTGGGACCTAGTGTTGCTACACTAGGTGGTCCACACTACATGTTGCATGAAAAGATGACTGCTGTGTGGTTGTCTTCAGCACCCTAGCTTGCTAAATTAGCCCCACTCCACTGCCTGTTTGTTCTGTGTAATGGAGGCTTCCCCCCCCCGAATTTAGTTTCACCTTCATTCTCCCTGAAGAAACCAACACCTGTCCCAATGTCCCAACGCTTTACCAAGGGCGTTGTTAATGCTGGAAAAGAACAGTAGAAATAGGAGAGGGGAAGGTTTTAGAGGCTGCACAGTCCCCAGCCTCCCCCAAACTCTCATCCGAATTTGACTAGTCAACACCAGGCACCTCTTGCAGAAGACACGTGGCAGCTCGCCAGCAATGAGCAAAGCCGTTCTCTTCCAGACCTGAGAACACATTCGAGCAAAGCCGTTCTCTTCCAGACTTGAGAACACATTCTTCTTTCACTCCAAGTCAGCCAGAAGGGCATGTGTGTACGTCGGGAAGAACTTGGCTCCAAGGTTGCAAAACCTTGGCTCCTCTGGGGTGGTTTTCCATTCATAGTTACTACCGAGTACCTGTCTGCCTGTCCTGAAAGGTCTAAATTGCTACAACATTTTATGTTCAGGTGCCATCCAGAGGGCTATGCCTAGAGGAATGCCACCACACCCTCACATCTTGTAAATGCACTTTGCATGGTTCTGCAAGCCTCTTGCTTACAGTTATCCATCACGCTGAAAATTCTCTCCCCAGATGCTAAACCACCAGCTTGTTTTTTGTATCTGTATTTGTTTTCTACAAAAACAAGTCACAACCAGAGCAAATCACAGCACTATTCCTTATGAAGTGGGCCTGAACCAACACTGCCCATATCCTCAGTGCCTGCCTATTCTGTAATAACAGCTCTGCAGAGCAGCAGGATATTTGTCCTTGACTCAAATATTCTCCACTAAATCATCCAGCAAAGCTAAAACTTACATGTGGAGCCAATACATGGCAACAAACAGCCATCCAATGGTTGATAGATAACCACAGCTGTAATTCAATCTAACATTCCTGATTTTCCCTTAAAATCTACCAAAACTGGTTGCTGAGGTAAACAAGATGACTGAAACGGCATCTCCTTCAATCCTTTTCACTCTGTTCATCTACCAATAACTAAAACATGCATATACCATGGGACAGGTCAGAAAAAGGGGGAATGAGGGATGATTTGCAGGAAACCCGCCAAGCTCCAGAAGAGTGCTGGGCACTGGGAAACCCATTCTCTGAGTGCAGAAGTAAAGCAGATGTCTTCTAAGGCCCAAGGCATCTGGTGGAGAAGACAACATGAAGCAAACTCTTTGTCCAGCCCCAGTTCACTGGACTCCCACCCATACAGCCCTTGCCTGGCACCTTTGACAGATCCTATATCCAGACGCTGGGGAAGCCAAGACAGACTAAATACAGCTGAGAAATCCAATGCCAGAACCACAGTACTGTTTCACAGAATCACAGAATAACCAGGTTGGAAGAGATCCACTGGATCGTCGAGTCCAACCATTAACAGTGAGTTTTTGTCTGTCCTTGCAGATAAGCATGGATTGGACTAGCAAGGTGAGGCAGGGAATGCAGATTCGTGGTCAGAAAGTGATGAAATAAAAAAGGCCTTAACAATCCAACTGTGTCTGAGACCATGAAGCTAAAAGCAAGCTTCCCTACAGTACTATTTTCTCACCTACCACCAAGAACGCAGCCAAAGCCACGTGGAGCCAGATCAAGTCACCTATACGAAAAATATTTTTTTAGTTTCTATGCATAGCATTAGCTGTATGAAAAGTGCTAGTTGGCTTTGACATTCATGCAGAACACATTCCTTCATCCACATCGCCAGGGGAAGAACTCACAGGCCAGATTTTATGCTAGCAGAAAACGGAGTAGCTCCCCAGAAGTGAGTGGGAACACTTGACAGAAGTTTCAAGGGCATTTCTCCTCCCCTTCCATCCGTGGAAGACAGAGAGAAAATCCTAAGCCCTCCAAACCTGGCCTGTGTCCCACTCCTTCTGCCCTCCTGCTCCAGCTTCATCTTGCAGAGGTCATATTTGACAGTGCAGAAAGTTCTAATAGGGACTGTCAGTCCCTAAATTATCAGATTTTATGGTCATTTATGTGTAGCTGAGCGCTGTCATCTGTTAAAGAGCATAGCAGGAAGCACTGCCTGCATCTGATCTCCATCAAGCACCAAGATCATGGCCCCAGCAGCTGTCAAGGATCTCTTATCCCTGCAGCACAGGCAGAGCCAGGAAGCACAGGAGCTTGAACAATCAGAAAAAAAAAAAAAAAATAGAAAGGGAAAAGCAATCAGTGCTACAGCAAAGTAGAACCTGGGCTACGTTGTGTGAAAGCACGCAGTAAAA
Organism: Clamator glandarius; assembly: GCA_033459285.1. Classification (NCBI taxonomy): domain Eukaryota; kingdom Metazoa; phylum Chordata; class Aves; order Cuculiformes; family Cuculidae; genus Clamator; species Clamator glandarius. The sequence goes on along the minus strand of JAUNZM010000332.1, from coordinate 1,537,775 downwards.
TGCCACTGTCACTCTGGCCCAGAACTCCAAAGGTGAAATGCATGGTGATCTTAAGAAAGCAACAGTAAGAAGTTACATAGCCAGGTGGCCCTGAAACATCCAGGTGTTCCAACTGCCCTCCTTCCTGCGTAGGGCATGAGTTGGCTGGTGGGAAGGAGGAGCTGGAAGAGATCTGAGGCAGGGGCTGGCAGTGCTCACAGGTAGCTGATGCCCTGTAAGCATTCACAGCGAGATGAAGACTGTATTTGGAGCAGTCCTCTGCTACCAGGAAGAGGGTTTGAAATGCTGCTAACAAAACAGTCATGGACAGGGCTCTCATCCCATTTTGACTGCCCTGCTCACTCAGGAGAAATGTAAGGAGACCAGACCCATATCTGGCATTATAGAGCCTCGCACACACATTTGTTCAGAGCAGGCCTGGTGATCTCTCATCTTCTCATCAGGATGAGTTGCTTTGTGAGGTGAAGGAGAGAAAAGAAAGCAAAATTGTTGCTGATCAAATATAAAATTCACAAAATATGTTCCAGGAAGCTATTCTCTCCAAAGCCTTGCCCCAAAATCCTTTCCCATCCTTTCCCATCTAAAAACATTATCAAGTTTTGGGTCCAGAGAACTGTCAGAAAGTTATGCAAAATTCCTCAATGGAATCGGATCTGAAATTCCTCTTGCAATGGAACACTGATGACAACCAAAGCTCATTTTTCAAATCTCACCTCCTATCAAGGCTGATTCACCCTGGTGATTCTGAAGTTAGATTTGGAAGAGGCAGGTAAATGGAGAATACAGAACTTTCGCATGAATTGAGTAATTAGAAATCTCACTTATATTTTATAGATGTTGCTGTGAAAACACTTGATAAAAATTCCCTGTGGAAGCAAGCCCTGCAGAAGCTGAGCAATCCCTTGGATGAAACCACTTCCCAGCACAACAGGAATGAATATCGTCTGAATGCAGTCCTGCTACCTGGAAAGCCACGATTAACACTATCCTCACTAATTTCCCACTGACAGCTACCCCTTCAACCTCCTCTGATTAATCAACAAACAAAGAAGATCAGAGACCTCCTAAATTTGCTAACATAGTCTACAGAATTAATTGCACATGGTAGAAACATGAATATGAGGGTATGACTATTCCTGAATGAAAAGGTATGTCTATTCCTGAAGCCAAAGCTGATGTGCAGCTCATGTCCAGAAGATACCTGAGCGTAAATTTACAATCCTGCTTATTTGTTCCTGACTGCACTTAGGAAAGGGGCTGGGAGAGACAGACAAATATGGATTTGTAGCAATAAGCAACAAAACACAAGTTGTATACTGAACTGCACTGCTTTCCTGTGGATTGTTCTGCTTGTGTGACTGGCCAGGCACAGACCTGAGGCCCCAGGGAGCTGCTCTACCCAAACACGTGATGCTTTACTCACAAAAACAACCTTTCACAAGGAATGCAGCCATCACGCAAAAAGATCTCTCAGGTTTGCTGACCCACCAGGAATGGAAGCTTTTTTATTGAATGGGGTTTGGTTCATTTCCAAGCTAAGCTAAGACATCAGCCAGCCTTGATCCACAGGCGTAGCCCAAAGGAGAGCAAAAGGATGCCAATCCCCAAAGAGTATTTGCTTGTGCCAAGACATATCACTGGCATTCTCTGCCTACAGAGAGGGGCACCACTAGGAGGACCCTCTAAAGTAGAATCAGTTGGTGAACCACAACTCCCTGCTCTCAATTATATTCTGAATACTCAAAGTAAGCTAGAAATATTCCACAGAACTTTAAGGAAGAAGCACCATTCTACCCTTTCCCAGAAAGGTGGCTTATGAAATCATGATGATACCAAAACATCTCTTTGCTATCCTCAGCTTCACTGCAGATTCAGTAGATAATAGTGAGTTTCAAATCTTATTTCAAACTTTACTACCAGTAACCTAGACACCTTTACAAGAAGAAAGTAAATATTCTGCCTTGTTATGGACATGTTCATTGCCTTTCTGTGTACGAGATCCCCATAGTATTTGTGAAAAAAACTCCAGCATAACTAGTACATGCAATTATCTCGTCTGTCAGCAGATGGCACGAATGTATCAGTGTTCGAGAGCTACAGAGCTCAGCAGCACTATGGGATTTGTAAGCAGAGAGAAAAAGTAGCATTAAAACAAAAGGCAATAGAGTTTTCACACTGCAGTATGGGCAAAGGAAGAAGTCACATGCAGGCACACAAGCATCTTTCCCTGCGACCAGTTAAGGCTTACGGTGAAGAGGAAGCCAGCTCTGACACAATTATTGCTATGAGAGGATGGAGACCTCCAGTACCAGGCTATCTTCTATCAAACCAAATTTGGTACGTAATTTTCATCTAGTGTAGGACTTCTCAGAAGTCCTCTGATAGTATTCAACATATGAGGTGGGAAAGAGATGCAAGTTAAAGAGGGAATAAACCAATAGACAGAGACACTAAACTTGTCTATAAATCCTATTTAATGCCAGATTTCCAGCTTGGGATGACTGAAGGGAAAGGCCAACATTTTGTCCAAGCCATCTGTACAGGGCTCATTTCGTGTCATTTCTCTTTGAGTATTTATGCCACTTTACACAGCAGCAGAACTGAGCAGCCGTTCATCATGGCTTCAAAGCAAGACAATTGCTGTTTATAGAACCACTGCTAAGAATTCATCGCTAATGCATTTTAATGTTATGAAAAGAGCAGTGCTCTGAATGAGTCATTTCAGGTAAATTTAGTTTGAAATTTAGATTTCCCATTTCTTCATGGAAAACCAAGCACACTCACAGCAAGCACCCACGTGCACACAGGCAGAGGAGCGGTTTCTATGTTCAACAAAAGCAGGTACTTCAGTTTGAGCACAGAGACCTCCAGTGATTCAGACTAAAGGTGAAATAAATGCCTAACTAATCAGTTTCCCTTATTTATTTTTATCCTCAGAACAGACTGAACACAACAAAAGTAATCTGGGAGCTTTCAAAATCAAATGCAAAGGGGGTCATCTAGGAATGCACATACATCCATACTGCATATACTCTCCAATAAATGGAGAGCCTACCTGGAGATGAGGGAGGGGAATAAATCATTAAGGAGAAAAAAAAAAAAAAAACTGTTCTTGTAAAGTGGTACTTGCGCATTTTAATCCAATGTATAAAACTGGTGAACTAAATAAATTCAAAATTAACCTATCAGAAGCCAAAACTAGCTTCTTACTCAAAAAAATTTTATTTTTATTTTGGCACTGTGACTCTTCAGAGATTCCAGATACAGACTCTTTGCTGTGAACAACATGCCATTGAATGGGCAAGGAGGTCACAGCACAACTCCACCAGCAGTACTAAGGTCCATCAAACTGTGTGTCAGCTGAACTATGAGCAAGTGAAGGAGCAGGTCCAGAGTGGCTAGTGGGTATGCTTAATGCACCCTTAGATGTGCATGGTCTAAAAGAGACAGTTGTGAACGCCTGGCAATGCATAACGTATCTGTGATAAGGGGGCATCAAAGGAACAAAACCAAGTATCCTTTGAGTTTACAGAAACAGCAAACTAGCTACCACAAGCAATATGTTAGTAACACTGCTGCCACATGCACTATAGCACTGTGCCAAACGATAGCAACCAGCTCTCAAGGGATGCTGGTATCTCCTACAAACACTTCTGAAGCTGCATCTTACCTGAGGTGTAAGCCAGCAGAAACTTTAGCGGATGACACAAGCACATATTTCTCATTAGCAGATGTACCCCAGGACACTTCCCACTCTGGCAACACTGCTCAAAGGCTCTCATGGGAGATAATTCTGGGATACTTCTCTTGATGGCTGAAGACAAACACATCCAGAAGTAACCCACGAGCAAGCCCATTTGAAGCTTCAGAACCATTTTCCACGTATTGAAACATAACCCCTGGACAACACTCTGTATGACACAGGTTCAATGATGCTCCAGAATGCAGCATGTCCTGTCACATTCTTGTTCCTCCCTGTCCAACTCATCCTTAGTCAGGAGTCTAGAAATCAGGCAGGTGGATTGATAACCATACCTATTTTCCCATTCCACCCCAACTAAAAGGAAAGAAGTGGTGTACAGGGAATCGCTGCCCAGCCCCAGCAGCCAGACAGCATGAAGAGCAGTCCACTTGTTGCAAGGGGGCTGGGTGGAGGACAGGTCTACAGATCACAGGAGGAAACTAGAAATCATCTCTTCTGGGGAAGTCAGGGTAGCAGGGACAATAAACCAGAAATCATCTCTTCTGGGGAAGTCAGGGTAGCAGGGACAATAAACGTCCTGAGGACAGGCACACGTCCGCAAAATAGCAGGGGAACCAGAAGTGAATGTGGCAAACAGAGCCCTCTCATTGCCACAAGGCCTGTAGATTCTCTGAGGAACAATAGCTGAATTCAATGGAGCGTGGTTTGGGTTTAAAGCAAAATTATGGCAGTTTAGAAGATAGACATTAATTCTAAGCATTGAAGAGCAATGTTCACTAACTCTCCAGCTTTGTTGTTTATTCTACCTAAGGTCCACACCAGAGAGAAGTCAGCGACTCTGAAATTCAGAGTCATCCTTTTAAAAGTACAGACAATTTCAGCTCAGAGGCCCCAGACCAGAGTTTGTGTTACAGAAGAAACAAATGTCGAAACTAGTGAAGCAAAAACAGCTTAAGGCAGAAAGGAAATGCAGGAATTGGGCTTTGGGGGAGCCTGTGTTGCCTAAGAGCAATCACTTGATTGCATGAGGGATGAATGCTGGGAGATGGCTGGCCCTCTCACCTACTTGAGATGCTCACCACGTAAAAAATAGCCTTCGTTTAGTAAGCCCCTGCATTCCCCACACCAATGGCCTAAGTGGCAGCAGCCTCACTCCCTTACTTTCCCCTCAGCTGACCTGAACACATGGCCATCATACAAGCCCAGCATCCCTTACAAGTCAAAGCACTCTTCCTGCCTTTCCCAACACACCAGCTAGATCAGAGGCTGCTCTGGCAACCCTTATGTTCAAAACATGTAACAGGAGCTCATGTATGGATTTCACCCACAGAAACATGGGTTTGTTGCTGCCTTTGCATCCCATCTACAAGCTGACACACTGCCTTTATAGACTTATTTCCCCTACTCAGAAACAAAGCTAGGATTCTCACAGCATCATCTACTTGCATCAGAAGCTGGAGCTTTAATGAGAGCATAAAATTTAACATCACTCTTGATTAAAAACAGAGACAAAAAAATGCAGTTATGAGCTGACATCATTGCAAGGCACTCAACTGGCATTTTGCCCCCTGCACTGGATAATGGCAGGGCGTGCCACAACCACTAGAGACCTGTAACAGCTCAGGTGTGAACCAACGTGGCTCCAGATTGCTCAGGGCAGAATTGGTGTGTAATGGTGGAAAACCAGCCCCTCTGCTGCCATGACAGCAGCATGGCATGCCAGGAGCCTCCACGGTAACAAGGGAAGAGGTTTTTTTTTTAACTTTTCTCTGTTGCTTCAAATTTCTGTCTCCATACACCATCCCCCCTGACTGCCCCTACAGTCACTCACGCAGTCTGCAAGGTCACACACGCACCATCCGGGGGAGTGCTGGGACAGACACTGGAAGCTGCACACATGCTTTTCCCCTGTTTTACTGCCTTTTAAAAGCTGTTAAGTTGAAGGGGGAGAAACAGAATCAATAGATAGAGGAGTTGCAATCTCTTGTGAGTATCTTAAGAGCCTGACTTTCAGCTATTTTCAGCAAATTAGCATGGGGCTCTTACTTCTGCTCTCTGTGAGGTGAAAGCATGACCACTGCTAGCTCCATGACTCACACAAACACAGGAAAGCAAGCATAAAACAAGCTGCCCGCTTGCTCTTTCCCAGGGCTTATTCACACCCTTCGTAACGATTTGATTTGCCTGCTCCAGAGCATCCCAAGTTGCAGAATGAGAACAAGCAGGTCTATGGCTGGTCTTAGACAGCTCTTACTTGCAGAGTTTAAGCCAGATCTCAAACTTCCCAGTGAATAAACAGAGAAAAACAGAGACATGTGTGCACCTTAGAGACAATCGCTATCAAGAGCCCTTGCCAGCTGGGCAGCAATGACTTACGTTTTGTTACAAACAATTTTTGGCTACGACACAGAAAAAGATCCATTCTCATCCACCAACTCAACATACCAACCTAATAGACACCTAAAGACCTGCGCCTCCCAAACTCTCTGAATCCTGAGCCACAGACAAGTGCTTGTATGGTGTTCAGGTCCTGGCACTAAGCAAAGATGTGTTGGAGGTGTTCGTTAGGTTTCTTTATACTCAGCATTTGGCTGTATTGTAATTTTTGCTTGTCTTCTGCACCTGTATTTTTGCTGAATATCCCAATTTCTGGAGTCCTATGATGGGCTAAAGTCTCAGCTTAAATTTACAAAAAAAAAAAAGAGCAATTCCTATCCATCACAGCTGCAAATAACTAAAAATACCCTGAAGATGACGAGGCTCAGAAAGACTTCAAAATCTGAAGAAAACAGAACAGAAATAAAAATACACTAAGAATTTTTATTGTAGAGTCCAACTCACAGCTTCTGAGTGCCTCAGGTTTAGCAAACCAGCTCACTGCTCTTTCCTTGGAGGTTCCCCTTGGATAGCTAGCATTAGGTGTCTCCACAAGTTTAACAGGTAAAATAAAGGCAAAGTAAAACCCCCTGGGTCTCATATGGGGAGGTGGAGCACTGCTAGAAAAGGGACAGAAAGATCCCACGTGTTGTTCCCTGGGACAGTGATGTCCTAGGAAAACACTTCCAAAAGGGATCTGTCTACAGCACTAGGGAAGGCAAAAGCAGGGCAGATTCTTCCCAGAGCAGAAAGCTCCTTCCTCTGGAAGGCAGTGATGCAGCGTATCTTTTCCCAGCACCTAGTGAATAGCCCTTGCTTCACTGTGATCTTCTAGACGCCCTCATTCACACCAGGAACTCTGCTGGATTTCCTAATATCCCTTCACACATCTTTCACACAGCCAAACCCTCTGCAATTTAAAAGCAAAACAGCAGCAATGTACACTTGTACTGGAGGAGTTAGAAATCTCAGAGCGAGCAGAAGCAAAAGGCTCTCTTATAGGGACCATTGCCTGACAAGTTCTGCAGTGCAGCACGACTTGGGTATCTCTGCCAGGGACAGTAGCAAGTGGGTTCCAGGGGCCTTGGGAGCCCTCATTTGCTGGGATCCTTGCTTGTTTCCCTGCTCAGCGCGAGTCAATCATTCCCATCACTCGCCCCACTGAGGCATCTGGGAAGAATAATTCAGTCAGGGCAGAATTCTGTCTGTGACATGATGCAAAAGGAGACAAAACAACAAGTTCAGCTTAGCAGTTATTCTAAGGCAACACATCCCAGACCTTCCAAATACCATCTCTAGCAGCACGCTTGTCTTCCTTTCCAGCTACTGTCACAGGTCTTATAACCCCACTGCACACCACACAAGGCTCTGTCCAGGGATGTGCACAGCTCCACACTCCTTCACCTTTAACTGAACGTCCCACAGCATCCCCTGGAACATGGACCAAAGGAAGAGGACAAGCCCATTATCACCCCATGCCACCCAGCTCTCAGGGCTGGCAGATCTCTGCTAAAACCCACTGCACAGCAGCAGCAAACTTCTGCAATGCCATGCTCTAAGACCAGCAGCTGCAGCCCTCAACACCGCTTGAGGATTATCCTCCTCTGACCCCTTTCCATCTCCAGTCTGTGATTTGCCCAGCGCTCCCCACAGGCTGGCACACAGCCAGGCTCCCCCACCTCCAATCTCCATCTGTCCAAGTCTTGGCCTTTTTCAGCACTCAGCTGACGCATCAGGCAGCTCAGCCCCAGAGCTCGGAGTCTTCCACCCATCAGACTATCTCACAAAAGGCCCCCCCATGGGCTCAGAGCCTGTGATAGGACAAAGCTTTGAACACAGCGCTCCTTCAGACCGCTCCTTTTTCCTCCCCCTCCATCTATGTGTATGCAGGGAGCCAAGAACTTCACTGCCTTGCTATTTCTGGATGTGGGCAGACCTTCCTCTGCCTTTACCATTGAAGATGTCTGACAAAGGAGACAGGCCAGCTCCTGGCATTTGGCTAGCTTCAGAACCCTGCCATAAACTTAGTTGTCAAGGAGACCTCTTTCAAACAACAGTTTGGTAGAAAAAACGTCATTATCTAGGATAGCACATCTCCAAGGTGGAACACTCAGGTTAACTGCCTGCTAGCTCTGCTTCAGTTAAAATACAGACTCAGAGACAGAGGAGAAAGCCAAAAATGGAGTTAGCAGCACAACCAAGTCCCAGAGTTCATAATTTCACACACATACAGCATGCTTTGGAGGCAATGCAGAGGTTAAAGAGGGCTGGCTCCTCCTAGTGCCATGGCTCAGCCACCCCCTCACTCTCCCACACTGATTTCATAATCCAAATTCAACCTTAAATGCAAAGAAACAGATCTCTAGCCTTTCACTAACATTGACTGTGTCTCCTCTGGGAACTGAATATTTCAGGAGGCAATATTTAACCTAGAAACAGATGAAAAGAAAAGCACCTATATGAAGAAAGCACAAGACCAGGCAGGTGGGTTGGGATCGGTGCTCAGCAGAGGGCTGCCAGGCGCTTCCTAATGAAAGATGTAGCCAAAGGGCATGCAAAGAGTTTCACTCTATTGATGCAATATTCTAGCTCTTGCTGCATGTTCCCTCCCAGTCCTAGTAGAGGACAGATCTCTATGGCAATAAATGCTTTTTTATTTGCCTCTGCCTTTAGCAATAACAAGTTCTATTTTCTGTTTCCTTCTTCAAAGACTGGGTTAACGAGCAGGGAGAAATTTGCCACTTCCATGCCTCTTACACTACAAATAAAGCTTAACAGAGATGTTGCTAGCCACCAAAAACTTCACCCGCAGTGAAAGAGCAGCCAGAAACAGAGTGCATATGAGTAATCAAGGAAGAGCTACCCTGCATGTAATCTTCAAAACCAGCCAGAAATGAAGCAGTTGCAGGAAAGCAAGATACTTGCAAAACTACCAGGCATCAGCTGATCTAATTGCCTGGAATGGCAGCTCCTGACAACATGAAACTGATCTTTCATCTCGAGAGGAATTTCAAAGGTAGGAGACACTTCCTGGCATGGGAAAAAGCCGAGCAGAGTAGGGAATACAGGTTACAAGGCACACAACAGAGTAGGAGCCATTTTAAAATCCGCAAGCACTCACTACAACACATAGCTTTATTTGGTGCAGCCTCTTCCATACAAAAACATCTAAAATAGCAACTAGTGAGATGTGAAAATTAAAGATAGCAAGCCTGTGCCAGAGACATTTAAAGGGAATGATGATCTGATGTTACAGCTTCAAGCAATGATTTAAGACTACATAATTACTTGCTCTACACTAGCCATGAATGAGGGGGGAAGTACCAAGATTTATAGATCCATCCTCAAGATAAAGCAAGCCTGAAAATTCACTGGATGTAAAGGAGCAAAATTCAGCAATGTGAAGTTGAGAGTTAAATTCTCATACCAACTTTCTGCTCAATGTCCTACCATCACAAAGACCGAGACAGTTAAGCTTCTCACACAGTTTATCTTGTACATGAAATTCAGCATCTGTTTATCACATGGCAAGGTCTTCTCTGAAGATCTTCCACTAAAGGAGAAGTATTAGCAGGTAAATTGGTAAATCCTTTTTACTACATACATTTATTGAAATCTAAGGGCTGAATTCAGCCTACAGGTTCAAGTCAATGAGTATAACAGAATTTTAAACCAACAATTTAGTTTTCTTTTAGGAAAGACCGGTTACTACATCTTCACACTTTCCTCACAGTAAAAGTGCATTTAGGATCTCTGCCAAACTGTATAAACTCTGCAAGATACCACACTGAGAGCCACTTTATGCCCTCAGCACCACAATGAATGTATATTGACTCCCAAAACCCAAGTGACGTATTCTTATTCTAGGAAAACAGGTTCACAGCCCAGCACCAAAAGACCATTTGCTCCATTAGTGGGACACTGGAGGCCCTAAAACTGGTGCTGAGTAGAGGGAGAAAATAACCTAAAGTGGAGAAAGCAATTCCAGAAACATGACTGTGAACTAGGGGGTCTTAGAAAAAAAATGGTAACAAAAGGTAACATTTTATTTTCCTCTGTGCTCAGTTCTGTGTTTAATGAATATCAAGCAAATCCACAGACAGTACAGAAAAGACATCTGTTATGACTAGGATTTAAATATTCTGAAATTTGACTTCCTTTTTAGTTGAAAATAAAGGCCATAAAATCTCTGAAATTATTCACAAGAGGAAGAGTCAAAATATTTCAGAAAGTTTGGTACAGAAATAGAAAAGAGAAAATACACAAAACATTTTTAAAACCTCAGGTGCTCTGTTCCAGAAATGAAATGCCAAATCTTGTTATTTTTCCTTTACAATAGAAAATCGAGGCAAAGCATTTTTTTCTTATTCCCTTCAGGTGTAAAATGATCAAAGGCTTTTGCAACAGCTCTGCTTATCAGGTGTTTAAAACAGCTCCATTTACGGCCTTTGCCTTCCAGAACAAGATGCCCTCTTGACTGAAAGGCCAAACTCTTGGCCATGAGGAGTAGAGGCAAGCTTTTGCCTCTTGTAAACCAATGAAGAACGCGTGCATAGTTTCCTCTTCCCTCTTTTTTATACAATGAGGAGGTCATGTCCATGCAGATGGACAGGAGTGGGAACCCATCCAGCAATACCGGAAACCCACAGCCAGGCTTGGCTGCCCCAACACGCACGGGACAAAGGCAAACAAGCTGGAACCCTGCCTGGAGCGCTCTGCCAAAGCTGTTTGCCAGGGGGAAATCCCAAAAGACTATGGCCTGGAGCCAAGGATGTGGGGAGAGAGAGAATTAAAGAAGTCCATCTGAAGTTGACTGGATTTCCTTCTCATTCAATTGCCATACAGTGTCCTCAGGACTGATGGGATGCCTGTGGGTGAAAATCAGAGGAGCCCATGGGCAGGAAGGGATTGTGATGGGAGTCTGCTATAGACCACCCAGCCAGGAAGAAGCAGCTGATGAGCTCTTCTACAAACAACTGAGTGTAGTCTCAAAATCGCTACCTCTAGTCCTTGTGGGAGACTTCAATTTCCCAGATATAGGCTGGGAGTATAATACAGCAGAAAGGAAGCAGTCCCGGAGGTTCCTGGAGTGTGTGGAAGACATGTCCTCACACAGCTGGTGAGCGAACCGACAAGGGACGGTGCCCTCCTGGACCTGCTGTTTGTGAACAGAGAAGGACTGGTGGGAGATGTGAAGGTTGGAGGACGCTTGGGGCAAAGCGATCATGAGATGATAGAGTTCTCAGTGCGGGGTAAAATGAAGAAGGAGGTTAGCAGAACAGTCGCCCTCAACTTTCAGAGAGCAGACTTTGGGCTGTTCAGAAGGCTGGTCGGAAAAGTCCCATGGGAGGCGCTCCTTGAAGGCAAAGGTGTCCATGAGGGCTGGGCGCTCTTCAAGAAGGAACTCCTAGCAGCTCAGGAGAAAGCCGTCCCCAAGTTCTGGAAAAGTAGCCGGTGGGGTAAGAAACCAGCGTGGTTGAGTAGGGAGGTCCTAAGAGACATCACTAGGAAGAGGAGGGTCTACGACCTTTGGAGGAAGGGGCAGGCATCCTGGGTGGACTATAGGGAGGAAGTGAGAACGTGCAGGGAAAAAGTCAGGAGGGCTGTGTGAAATAGCTACAGGTCTTTCTCTGAATCATGTTTGAGGACAAGGAGGGCACTTCCTTCATAAAACCCCAGAAGAATGGGGCAGAAATATCTGTGAGAGTGTCTTACCCTCAACACAAGCCACTTCTTGCTTTCATGCTGGAATGACCACAACAACCACTCCTTCAATATGAACGAACATGTCAGTGTCTTGTATACCTAGGAGACATAATATGAGCAGGCAGCACCACATAACCACTTATGCAACATCTGGGGCTGAGACATACACCAGATGGCTTGTTCAGGACCACAAAACAGGACTGAATTTTCCACAGAGCAGGAAAGGACCCAGGCAATCTGAGTAATTTCTAATCCTGGGAAGTGCAACAAAGAGTCACACTCTCAGTGCAAACAGAGTTTGGTATCCATAGCTCACATCAGGGCTTGGCGTGCTCTGCTCAAAAAAAAGCCCTAGAGATACTCAAACAGAAAGAAATGATTCATGGAGACCAACCAACACTAATTAGCAGACTCCAGCCAGAAGGCAAAACTATCCTAGCCATTACAGGCATGCTGAATGTCAGCTGCAGATGAAGGCTGCAAACTTTGACAGCAGAGGAATGTCAGCTTCAGGGCTTCCAACAGGCCAATCCCAAACCACATAGTTTGTTTTATTTAGCAAACAAAATACAGTACAACTAGCCTTTTCTCGTATCAGTCTTAACTGGGGATTTTCAGGGTTGGATTTTTTTTTTTTAACTATTTGTGGTTTCCTAGAAAATTTCAGGGGAGGCACTGACATTCTTAGTGAATTTATAGCCTCCAGTAAGCCTGTTTCTCTTAGCCACCTTTCACAAGCCTTGGAGGAGCCGAGTATTAGTCCTGTTTTAAGCTAATTGAGTTAAGCTGAAAGAGCAAAATGACAATCAGCAAAGCATCAGCACGTTCTGAGGGCTCAAAGATCCAGAGGGATGCAGGCAGAAATGAAGAGCTGAAAAGGACATGGCATATGCATGGCCACCACCCAACAGACCACTTCTATGAGATACCTCTGGTCCTTCTTTACGTGGTCAGTTATCCATGCTTATGTATGTGTGCAGGCAGATACCAATCCCCTTCCTCAGGATGTGCAGCAAGTAGTAATCCCAACACAGCCCTACTAACATCCAAGAGATTTCTCTAAGGTTAAGGTACAACTTAGTCAGAGCAAGGACACCAAACATAGCCTATAGCAAGCCTACAGCTCTCCTTTCCTGGATCGATTTATTAATTTCTTCTGTGCTGGTGATTACAAAAAGGGGGAAGGAGATGTGCAGACAGAGACAGGGCCCTTGTGTGCAATGAAATTAAATGCACAGCAGCAGACATCATTAATGATGCATTATGGAGTAACAAAGGGAGGTTGGTTGATTGACAGTCCCTAACAAGTTGTGTATAATAAACACTTCTCTCTAGACAGTAGGTTACTGATTATGGAATATGTTCCCCCTCATGTTACTGACGGATTCATTGTGATAGACACACCCCACTTCAAAGGGGAGAGACACCCAAAACAAAAGGAAGATTGACTGGGAGATGCTTGACTTAAGGAGCCACGGGGCCACCTTGCTGAGGTCTGTTCAGAGCAAAACGCACAAGACTGAGAAGTCATTCATAAAAATACATCACTGAAAACCAAGTATGAAGATCAGGGGCAAATATCATGTGGCAATACCAAAATAAACCCTTCAAATGCCATTCTAGATGTTCTGTATTTAGCCTCCTCAGAACAGGAGCTGAACCATATTTTTATGATCTTCTCTAAATGATGGAGTATTAGTGCAGATACTTCATTCCTCACATCCCGCGTCAGGTCCTGTATGTAGCACAGAAGCTTCCTAGAGTAGCCTGCTCAGGAATACAAGCACCCTTACATATCCACATGCTAAGAGGAGGACTCCAACAGACGAGACAAGCTCCTTTCCTTCTCTCTCAGCACCAGTCTGGCTCAGGAGCTGGCAGACCAGATCTAGAGCCTCAGCACTTAATCAGAGCTGTCCACTCCAAACAGCTTATAAATCCAACCAGCTTATGCTGACATTCCTGGCCCTCAGGATCAGCAGCCTGAGTCCCTCTCCCCTGACAAATTTTAGTCCAATCACTGTCATCTTCTTCCCACATCCCTCTAGCAGTACTCACTTTCTATTTCAGCCCAATGATTGAAGGCTGCATAGAGCTCCAGAGGGTCCATGGGTGACAGATGTCCTACAAGCCATTACTGGCTGGGTTCAAGCCACAGCCCCTGAAGCTGCACAGGTAGAGTCCACAGGTGCAGTCCTAGCAGAGGGCTGTAGAGTCCTTGGCAGGATTAGGACACATCACAGACCACTCAACCTATGCAGAACTGCTCCAGTTCAGACTCCTGAACCCTGTCCCACCAGTAGAGAGGCTATCTGCAACAGAAGCAGGCTAATCTAGCAGTTTCTACATCAATTTCTCAGTTACTAGTGTTCAGGCTATAGCTCAGCTTAGCTGGAGAAACTCCATTTCCTAGAGAGGATAGAATTCCCTTAAGGAAAGGGGTAACATCACTGTGGGTTTTAAATGCCTCCTGCTTCTCAGGACTGAATCCAAAATGCAATGGGATGGAAGGACCCAAGCTCAAAAGAAGCAGAGGAACCATTCCTAACCCAGAAGTGTTCACATTCAGAAAGGCACCTGAGCAAGCATCCCAATCCAGCCTATTTCCAGGCAGTGCTATGTGCCAGGTCAGGCCTGTAGTATGTGATGAGAAAGTTTTCTGGCAGACACTAAAAGGAGGGTGTAAACTCTGAGTTTCCCAGAGAGTGATTAAAAGAAAAAGGCAGGAAATTTGCAGCTCTGTAGTTAACGCCAGTGAGAAGTCAGAACAGAGGGTGACATCACCACAGCTAGTTACAACTAGGGGGGGTGGGTAGGACTAATCGTTATCCTGACCCTGTGATCCATATCTGACTTGCTCCATTTGTGCTCCTGGCCAGACTTCCCAGGAAGAGTGTGTTTCCCATGCTCAGAGGCATGTTTCTGGCTCTGTTTGTGATAAGTGTTTGTGAGGCCAGATCCCCTCCTATTTCACATGGATGTTAAAGAAGGCGAATAGATAGAAATGAGTCTGGGGACAGATCACAGGGCTGTCTATTGGTCTTGCAGTAAAACAGCCAGCCCTTTAAGGCTTCTGCTGTAAGAAGATCCTGTAAGGTGCTGAAGAGCAGCCAGACTGGACTTCTCTTCCCCATCCTGCTTTTAACTGCCCAAATCCCTTTTTCCACACCCACCCCAAAGCTGGCATTATTCCAGTAGCCAGAAATAAGCAGACATCTGGCACGGAGTGAGTGAAGCACTCTTGCAGTCCTTGTGCCAAGACAATTCTCCCCAGGCTGTCACCATCAGTAGCCTGGGAGCTGCTGTTTCCACATCCACAAACAGGCTGGATGGCAGGGCTCTACAGTTCATTGCCATTGCTAGGTAGATGTGTTTCTCACACCAAAAAGAGAAATTGCTTAAGGAAGGTCTACTGTCATCTACTAGCAATTCCTGAGAAGACACTATTGACACCTCTTGCTGTCCTGATGCTATCAGCATATTGGGATAAGCCCCTGAAAGGTCATCTATCTCACCACAGGAAAATGTCACAGGTAAATGCACTTCTGAAAATCAACTATTGTAGGGCTGCACAAGGTCACTAAGACTTCAAGGCACCAAATTTTCAGCCAAGAGCTTCAGCTGCCCCATTAGCCATTGCAGCTGATCCTCACAATCTGTTTAACTCTGACTCATTTTGTTCTCCCACTGCCACACAAAAGGATACACGAAGCTGTCTGCAGAGATGCAACACCACAGGAAAAAAAAAATTCCTCTAAAAGAGGAACCAAAACAAGGCGGCCAGCATACCATAGCTTATGCTCTCCACTGCCCTGAAGGGACACCATCCACACTGCCATGTGAAAGAAGTGATTTACAAAGTTGTTTCAGAGAAATGGCCCATCAGTAGTGGGAGCTGTCAGTTCCAAGGAAAAGAAAACAAAGTTGAAATTTAACCTGCTTTTACAGACAGAAAAAGAAAAGCAATACCCAGAGGAAAGGGAAGGGGAAGTTGCATGGCCTTGGCTTTATTAGGAAGAATGTTCTTTACAGAAAATGTGATGTTAGTATCTACAGCCACTACTTCAGTGCTGCATGAAAGCAACAGGGTCAATGCAGAAACAGAGAAAGTAGTTGGTTTCTGGTGCAGGATTATCCAGTGCTGCAAGTTAAGCATGACAGCATAAAGCAAGAAAACGCATCATACAGTATTCTACTTTGTGTCTTGATATAGGAGGTGTTAGTAACACAAAAAATATTTTAAAATCCCTTTCTAAAACTCTGTGTATATGCAGCACTCCATAAACCCTGCCAAAAATATTTAAATATTATATTGAAACATTGTCAGACATTCCACATACCTGTAAGTCAGTGAAAGCTTCTTGGTAGCATTTAGATATGCTTCAATAATGCTACAAAGATTAAAAACATGATGCAAATCTACAGAATGGCTTCAAAGTAAGACATCAGTCAGCATATACAGAAAACCACCCTAACAGACCTGTAACACCTCATTGTTCATCTGCAAATGTTCATTGAAAATTCCTTCTAAAGTCTTTCTCACATCCTTCTCCTCTTTCCCCATTCTAGTTTTCAAGAGTCTGTAGGAATCTTGTGGATTAAGGGGGAACTCACCATCCAGTAGCATGCAATATTCAATCAGTCCTAAGGCTATTACAGCACAGTGCTCCCAAGCAGAGATAATCAATGGTTTAGAAAAATATCTGAGCAGTTCCAAATACCAAGATGATTTCACACTCAGATAGAAAATATGCAGGCTAATATTGCAGGAGTCATTATGGCATTCAGCACAAAGTCACGCTAAAATCCACAGAAGAATACAGCTACATTCCTTCACAGAATTATAAAACTTATCCAGATACCACTGAAACCAATAAGATTTTTTCCATTAAGTGGGAACTGGATTGGATCCTATGAAACATTAACTCTGTGTGCTTTCATGACACATGAAGGTGCAGAACAGCTACACAGTCAAATGCTGCAATACACAAGCATGCTAGCAATTTGTAACACAAACAGCAGCATGTACTTATTTTCTTTCCTACTAGATGGGCAGAAATGATTACAGAACAGAGTCAACAATGAGGTTACATAGCTGGGCATTGCAAATAATAAATAAATATGAATAAATAAATGAACTTGTAACTGCCTAGGGAATAAAGTTAAAGTAAAACCAATGGCACCTCTTTCGCATATGCGCACTATGCATGCAGTTTTTGAGAACAGAGTTATATTTTAATGGGATATTTCAAGAAGAGAGTTTAGATGAAACATATAAGTAGCCCTAAAGGAATGCAATAGTTCTTAATGAAAGAGCCTTAAATTGCTAGTTTCTGCAGCACACAGACTAGCATTGTATTATGTCCAAGTACACAGGTTCCCTAAAGCCACAGAAACACAGTAAGGTAACCTAATACATATGTATGGCCATAAAAATCAACCCAGCCATCTGTCTCTGCCTCATCTACTGTTGGAGGTGAATAGACTGACCTAGCGTACATTTGAAAGTCTCAGATAAAGCCCTGCAGTGGGTCCTAAGGTAATAAGAGCAGAGCAAGGGCTGGGGAAACGAGAGGTGCATGTATCAGAAAGAAAACTAGAACAGAAATGCAGCAATGTAAATGTACTATGTGAAGTGTTTGGCAGGAGGAAAAAAAGTCAGCATTGAACATTGCCAGGATGCCTTCACCTGGCAGTCTAGGCCAAAACATGCTAGACAGCAGCAGATTACAGGTAACTGACCGGTATTTCCAATGTGGGAAGTCTTTCTCCCCTCTGAAGTTTTGCAAGATGGACACTGAAGCCTGAAATCCCACTAGGAAGAAATAATTTCAACAGAGACTCAAAGCATCTAAAGAAAAGTTGACGATATTCTGGTCTACTAAGATGTATCTGATAAACTGGATGAAAAGCAACTAGCAAAGCAGATAGTGGCTGAAGAAGGGGAAAGTACAAAACCACACAACCTATCAGGCCCACAAACTAAGTGCTGTTCATGTTTGGTCATAGCATTTGTTGTAGCAAGACAAATTTTGTGAATTACATAGTTTGGATTAAAACCCGTAAGAAAGCCTGTGTCCCACAGTCAGCTACAGACTACATCCCTGGCTAGTCCCAGAGAGAAGGAAACATCATGTGTAAGGCAAATATCCAGACGCTAGTCAAACGCTAAACAGCATCTCCTTCCCAGTAGCAAAACTCTGAGTTTCATATCCAGGTCCCTTGAAAAATCTTATATTCCATTGCTGTGAGCAAGAGTAGAATAAGAAGACAGAAAACTGATGGATCTAACATTAATCCCTTTCAACATACTTCGAGATCCTTGTAGTCAAGTGCCAGAGACAAGGGCTCAGAAAATGAAGGAGGACTGAGATGGTATCAAGGTGCAAAACACAAAGAAGCTCACAGGTGAAAAAAACAAAACAGCTGATCTGTCTGCACAACTAAACTGCTGTGCCATTTATTTTTAAACACCCTCATTGCCCATGATGCTTGCGTCTCCCTTTCCTCTCTCACCCACACTGGAGCAGCTGCCGTATTTGTGTGTTCAGAGGGAACCTTCTGAGCTTCAGCACTCATTAGGACCGAGCCTCATGCACGCAGACTTTGACTGGGACGCCTGCGTGACAAGGCACTGTGCAAAGGGCAAGAATGACAGAGGTGGGTGAGAGATCGTGACATAGTAACAGTCAGTGTTCAACAACAGGAGAAAAGTAATGCTGGATCTGTTCATCTACCACAAACAGTATGACAGTGACAAGGAGCAGCGACTTCAGCGAGAAGGGTGAAAAGGCAGAGTAGCCTACAGCAATACCTCCTCTGATACACCTTCCACAGCTTTCAGGGTGTGGCTCAGAAGTTTCTGCACACAGTCTTGTAAATGCTAAAGAGCCACTGACAGACAAATTCCCTATGAGTTTCCACAAGTCCTTTTAAAATCATCTGTACTTTGGCCTCACATGTCATGGGGCAGCAAGCTCTATGCTGTAACAATGGGTCATGGGAAATGCTTGCATTTCAATGGCCACCTGGGAAGTTTATGGACGCTTTTAATTCTTCTGCAGCACGGAAGATGACCAGGATTCATATCATAGTCACCCCTTCCACACTACTCACTGCCATTCCCATCGAGGGATATGGAGATTAGAACAAACAGGCAGCTCCTCTCGAAATGCAGTAGCAAATGTCACAGATCAGGAGTTTATTAGTTTAAGCTGCTTCTTTCCTAGTGCATTATCTCAACAGTTTAGTCCACTCTGTGGCTGCTTTAGAAAGAAGAGAGAGATCATATTATGGTCCAGGCCTGATGATAAAAAAAAAAAAAATATTTCTTTTCCAGCCAATGATAGGTCTGGGCAGAATGCTTCTTTACGTGATATCAGTATTATCAGTCCAGACAAATTCCATTGCATTACGGAGAACGGGGCAAAGAGAGAAAGGCACCAGAGCGCACACATCCCTTCTGGCACTGCTGGTTAATAAATCCTGCTATAGGGGAAAGAACTGACAAACTCAGTCTGCCTGGTTTGTGCGCTGCTGAATTAAAGCTGATCTACAGGAGAATAGTAAGAAGAGCTGTAACAGAAGAATGCTGTCCGGATGAAAGGGAAGATATGAGGATTTGTTAGCAAAATACCACTTTCTCTGTCCATCCCACCCTGCAGATAGCTATGCATCATTCGGACTAGACCTACAACTGTCTCAGAGCAAAAGCAACTACCTACTGAGTGCAACACACTGCCTGTAAAACCAGCTGCCTAGTTGTTAAAGGAGAGGATGCAAGACCATGAGGTTTCTTCTAACTGTATTAACCTAAGACACTGGAAAAGGACCATTCTTTGTGGCCTGTGGGTGGCACACACCAGAGCCTGGCCCGACAGCTCTGTGGTTCCCTGCACAGCAGCTGGGACCTTGTGCTTTGCAGAGGACAGCAGCTACTCACATTCCAAAGGAACTATCTGATGAGTCTCATTGGGAATCTGGGTGTAACCTCCCACGGGTGGGCTCTGCTCCCAACTAAAGAAAAATCTGTGGACAATAATCTGCACCCTAACAGGGTAGTCATAGCACAATTTTCATTTCCTTGTTGAGGCAGAATCACAGATTTAAGGCCCACTTCTAGGAGTCCTTTTAGAATCACAGAATCATCAGGTTGAAAAAGACCCACTGGATCATCGAGTCCAACCATTCCTATCAAACACTAAACCATGTCCTTCAGCGCCTCGTCCACCCATCCTTTAAACCCCTCCAGGGAAGATGACTCCACCATCTCCCTGGGAAGCCTGTTCCAGTGCCCAATGACCCCTTCTGTGAAAGGACCCAGCAGTCCAGCCTGTTTAGATCTCTTTGCAGAGCCTCTCAACCCTCCATCAGATCCACACTTCCACCCAGCTTGGTATCATTCATAAACTTGCTAAGGGTACACTCGATGCCTTCATCCAGGTCATTGATAAAGACATTGAACAGGGCTGGACCCAGCACTGAGCCCTGGGGAACCCCACTTGTCACTGGCCTCCAGCTGGAGTTAACTCCATTTCCCACCACTCTCCGGGCCCTCAATTCAACCAGTTTTCCACCCAGGAGAGTGTGCGCCTGTCCAGGCCAGAGGCTGACAGTTTCCGTAGCAGAATGCTGTGAGAAACTGTGTCAAAGGCTTTACTGAAGTCCAGGAAGACACATCCACAGCCTTTCCCTCATCCAGTAGTCGAGTCACTTTATCATAGAAGGCGATCAGGTTTGTTTGGCAAGACCTGCCTTTTGTAAACCCGTGCTGACTGGGCCTGATCACCTGGTTCTCTTGCATGTGCTTCATGATAGCACTCAAGATCACCTGTTCCACGACTTTCCCGGGCACTGGGTTCAGACTGACAGGCCTGTAGTTCCCTGGATCCTCCCTGTGACACTTCTTGTAGATGGGCACAACATCAGCCAGCCTCCAGATGGAGTCAATCTACACAGCAGTGCTTTTCTTGAACAGCTCAAGCCAAACAAAGGGAAGCAATTCCAGAAACAACTCTAAATCCAGTGCAACTCTCAAATTAGAAACCCTCTGCACAGAGCTAGCCAAATATCAAGCAGGGTGCTGTGACATCCCTCTGCCCATCACACTGGCTAGTGTCAACAGCAAAACTCACATTTGACAGCACACTGAGCCTCAACGAAGGGTTTCAGAACCCTGCCTTCAGCCTGCTGGACAATTGCAGGGCCAGGCAGTGGACCCCAGGAAACTATTACAACCCTTTGTTTGTTCTTTGCAGCACTACCAGGGTCTGCACCAAACTCTGTCTTTAAAAGCAAAGTGAAGAGAGAGCAGAGCTGCCGAGAGATTTCATTTCCACAGAGCCAACAGCATTGTCAGTTATGGGAAGCAATTTCACCATCCAGGACATTTCAGGCCCAAGGCAAATGATTCAAGAAAAGGACAAAGAAGAACAATACGTCATAGGTTCTGTTTTTCAACCTTCCTTTCAAGTGTCCTCTAAGTCCCAGAACACAGTAGAGTCCATACTTACTAGTGTTGCATACAAATCTTAACTACCGACTCAGTACTGACAAGGGAAAAGAAAGTGCAAGCCTAGCTTGTTCCAAGACAAACTCTCAGCGCAGGTTGCATTCCTAGTGTTCCTGTCAACTTAGAAGACCAACAAATGATCTGCTAACCAAACCCATGGTGGCTTTTCCTCTGTTGCTAGGACAGAATTCAGTATGCTACACATTTATGTTGCACAATGTTTGTGTTGCCAGAAAAGCTGCTTTAGTTAAAGAAATTAAATAATGCATTCAAACTAGTCCACAGAGTAAAAACTTCTTTTCCATAAAGTTGATTGGGCAGTACTACAACCTCTGCTAGGTAGTGTTGTAACCTCCTCTAAATACAGTTGCATGGTTTGCTCCCACCTAGTGCCCTCACAGGTAAGTAAAGCTGGCTACGCTTTGCATTTTCATGTTCACATTCAACCCAGTTAAGCAATATATTGCAATGACAAAGAGAGCCCCTGATAGTAGCATGAATGACCAAACATTTCCCCTATCTCACTAAAGTCTATCAGCCTGAATTCCTACTCATTGGGTAGACAGAATATCCCTTTTTATAAAACCTTGCTCGGCCCTGCTTTCTTCTCTCTGTTAAAACTAAAAACTAACCCAGCCTATGAAGTGTGCTGCAACCTTCTGCTGAGAGATCTGCCACTACCTGTTAACCACCTTAATGCATTTACTTTAAAGGAACTTACTTTCACATCCATTTCCTTCCTGCTTGCCTCTGCTTACAGCTTTGCACTGAAACTAAGCAAACATACTCCTAGAGTAGCCATCTGCATAATCAGATCAGCTTGTGGTACTATCACGTATTTAATGACAGAGCAGCTCCATCCCCTGCCTCACAAGGTTTCCTTGCAGCATCATTCTCCCTGCATCACTCAGCTGCTCACTCCACCCACAGACCAGTACACACATATAATTTTTGAGGGCTGCCTCCCATCAATTAGATCCTTGGTTTTGTGTTCCTCTCCCTCGATGAGATCTTGCACATATCACACCCTTTTGTGCAGGCATCAAGCAGTCTTCTGTTGTTTAGAGGCACTTGTTGCTCCTCCATGTGAGTGTTGGGTTTTCCCTCTAATTCCTCCTGCTAAAGATGAATCTGTCTCCAACGGCTCTTCCCAGCACCTCAAGATGCTCCATGCCATAAGAGAGAGAAGAGGTATAGAAACATTGGGTGGAGAAACACAGGGCTCTTCCTGGTGATTTTTTTTTTCAATCCTATGCTCAAAGGAACCCTGAGGTGTGGGACAAATGTGCCTACTACAGACAGCAAGTTTAACACCTTAGCAGTCTCCATTACTTAATACTTCAAGTGGTTAATTCTGGAACAAACTCCTATTTAGCTCATAAGTTTAATTTAGTACCAGCTTCTCCTCTTTCCTATTGCTTTGCCAGCATCACTTGCCTCTCTTCTGTCAGCTTTTGGCTCTTGCGTTGTTTTTCCAGGCCACTGCAGCAGCTTAGCCCTGCTAGCTTACTCAGCTTCATAAACATACATTATATGTACTGTTACCCTGTGGTGCTGTCTCTTCCCTTGACATTATCACCCATTACAGTTCAGGGAACTGTTAGGGAGCTCCTGCACTCCTTTCTCACCTCTATAGCAAAATTTGTCTTGTATCTATGGCTTACAGCCCCAAATTAGAGAATCCCCTCACTTTAAATCACATCATCACGCTCCAGTGCCACCTACAACAACAGACTCCCCACATTTCTCCTCCAGTGTGTGAGTTCATCCAACTTGTGCCTTGGGAGAGAAACTGAAAGGCCAGAGAGATTTCTTACTGTTTCTACAAGGCTGTATGAGATTTTTTTTCCAGGGACTGTGTACCTGTAGCTCTCAGCTGTGCCGACAGCAATAATCACTAGGCATACATTCATAAACAAGACATCAGCTGTTTCACTCAGTACCCTGGAATTTATCTCTCAACTTGAATGCCTCTGCTCAGCTCGGCCTTGGCTTCCATCCCATTCACTAATACTGAGATACCTCTGTGTCCATCACACTCCTAAGAGATGTCTTCTGTCCAACTCAGTCAGTGCTGCAAATATCAGCAGGCTTCCTGGCTCACAGTTTTCACATCACTGCACAAAGCCATCTTTCTTCCCTCTAGAAGCTACCTGCTTGTTAGCTTTGGCTAAGGCAGAACCATTCTCACTCTCAACAAACATGCCAGGTTTATACACTTTATACTGTCTCCTAGATGACCATTTCTCTCACAGCTCCTCACTAGCTAAGGGAGAAAGTCATGGAAGGATACACAGGAAACTTGAAATTCACAACTTAAGAATGCCCCCAACAACCTTACTGGTGCCAGTGGGCACCACAACCAGTGGTTTATGACTTATGACACTTCTAAGGGCCTGGAAAAACTTTGAAGGGACCATCTGACCTTGTGTTCTGTGGCTGAGCTCATAAAAGGGTTGTCGGCCACATTTTGTTACTTTGAGATTAATGTATCACCCCCTTGGCATTTTTTAACTTGCTAGTTACCAGGCAGCTTTTGTTTCCAGATCCCATATTCAGAGTGAAAACTAATATTCATGCATACACCTGCTGATACAACAGGAGGACGCTGAAGCGGTAGATGTGTGCAACCTGATCTTTTAGTTATATCAAGCATCTCAGTCTGAACATAAAGCAAACCACACCCAGCCAGGAACAGGACCACTTAAATCCATTAGAGTGGTCTTCACTGTGACTAAGCAGCACAATGAGATTAGGCAGGAGGAGCTAGGGGGATGGGAAGGACCCCGCAGCCCTTCACTTACAGCCACAAGATTTTAATCACTCCATGTAACATCAGCAACATGCAGATGGGAGACAGGGCAAGCTCTGAGTCCAGGAGACAATTTTGCTTCTTCTGCAGGACTTGTGTTTATTTTGCTGCAGCCCAGATTATGGTCCTATACCAGCAGGGAAGGGCTCATCCAGGAGAGGAGAGGGTAGCATATGTGTCTGTACAGCAGAGGCACTGACCCTGTAGCAGAGGCAAAAGCGTTCCTACCATGGAGATTTGCCTCCGCTTTGAAAGGGGCACAAAGGGATTCTAAGTCTCCTGGATTTAAATCCTGGCAGAGGTCAGTGCCAGCTTCTTTTCAATGTCCCCTAAGAAGGTCAACATGACAAAAGTTCACCCCCTCAGTACTCAACAAGCGGGGATTAGCAACAACTCGAGCAGCAGCAATAGGTTCTCATCTTTTCCTCCAGTTTTATTACCCAGCAAGTCTGTGAGTGGGTTCAAAGGAACAGATGTCTTCATTGTCCCGTCCTCCGCCCTTTTGCTCATAGGAAGAGGTGGAGCAGAGAGAAATTAATTTCCTCTAAATTATGGGGTTTGCTTACTGTATCCTCTCACTATTCAATGGTCACAGACTTAGAGAAGGAACTTCTGCAGCAAGTTATTCATGGTGCAAGTGACTAAAAATCCATGGTTCCATTTAAAATCTTTGTGGCAAAAGTAAATAAAAGCTTGGTAAATACATTTTACTTCATCTTTGCACCCACTCGGGCTTACATTTGTGTTTAATGAGTGGGTTTTAACCTACCAAGACACATCTGCAATATACAGCATTTTACTGTTTGGCACCAAAGCATGCATGCAGTTGCCAGTGAAATTCAAGGGATCACAAAGTACTCTGTCATTAAAAAGAATTCAGCAGCAGCACCAAGTATTAACCCAGTTTCTACTGCAGTATCTTCTATCAGCATTGCCAAAAAGTACAAGAGATGCAATTCATGATGAGCAAATTGCTGCCATTGAAACCCTGCAGTACAAGCCCAGTCTATTTGCTACTTGGTGACGTCTTTTGCTCTGACACAGGCAAAGATAGGAAAGAGCCTTCCTAGCAAAAACTAAAAGCATCTTGGCAAGATTTTGCTGACAGAGCCTGCCCTTACTAACCTGAAAGGGCATCAAGGCTCCTGCTTTGAAAGCACCAGACCCTGCACTGAGCTGCACAAAAATCTTCAGTGTCTGGGTAAAGAGCAGATGATACAACATCAAACACTGAAGAAATCAGAGAGGCACAGCTGGGACACCAATTGCCTTATTTAATAATTATAGTCAGACTGCACAAACACTGCTCCCTCCCCAGGCAGCCGAACTCAACAGGCATAGAGCATGGGGAGCACCACCCGCTGTTTAAGGGGCCTCCATCTCTCATGGAACACCAAGGTTGCATCTAATAGTCTGCAGTAACCCAAGTGTGCCACGCTTGACCTCTCCCAGATTACCAGGTGTACCAGGGACACTGAATAGAGACTGTTTTTATGGCTGCTCTGCTCAGGCACAGGATATCTGGTTTACAGACTGCAATACAGAAACAAGCAGCGATAGGGAGGTATCCTGATTTCTAATGGAAGGCAGGTAGGCCTGCTGAACCATAGAGAATGCTCCCAGATGACAGATACTGAGAGGAACCACAGTGCCAAACAGCAAACAGCTTCCCCATGGGAACAGAATGACAACTCTGCATTTCTCACCCCTGCCCACTCCTGACTCAGCAGTCGCAGAAACAAACCACAGCTCTTCCTATAGTCAGTTCTCTTTATTAAGGCAGAATGTAGTCTAGATTTTAGCAGAAGACTCTGACAGAGCTTAAGTTTTTCTAGAAACAGGGAGTGGAGATAAACCCCACTACCATTACCTGCAGACATTTCTTCCCTTTGATACATCCATGAGTGAGGCTACTAGCACCCTTTGTTCTGGATGCTGGATGCAGCTGGTACCCTGCAATCATGCTGCATAAATGTGATTTCAGACAGTCACTGACACAGCACTGTAGACTCCACATTTTCCAGTGCCAAGATTTGCTACTCTGTATTCACTATAAATGCCCTCAATGCAGTAAAAAGCAGGTCTGGTTCAGCTGTTCATCAGTCACAATTAATATTTCCTTATTATGGATTACAAAACAGGCAGTTTCTGTTCTCTGGGCTGGATTCCCCAGGCACCACCAGCAGCACACTTCACTTGGACTTCACCCATCTATAAAAGTTTAACCTGATATAGGGTTAAAGTGCTCTGCTTTACATCATCAGTGGCAAAGTCCAAAGAGCCACACCGTTATACTGACTGAATCTGATCAAGTACTTCTGCTCATTCTCTGCACTTCTCAGTCTACATTTAAGCAAGTTTTAAACAAACAAATGTGGGTTTACATCAGTGCTAAGACTTTTAGGCAGATACCCAGTTCCATCTCTGGTGTAAGTCTGTGTATAAAATCCAGCCTCAAAAAAGTTATTCCAGTAGCTTTCTGGGAGACTGCCAAATATGACTGCAAAGGGAAAAACAGGTGAGATAATCACATTCCTATTTATGAAACCAGAATTTCCTCCATCTCAGCAGAAGGTGGAAGGAAATGTATTCGGCCAAGAAGACCCCAGTGATCTCTAAGCTGATGGTATTTGACAAAAAAGGAACAACAGAGTGGGAGAAGCGGTATGTAATTTGGGCACAGGCCATGTGTAAGCACCTCCACGTATTAACCAAACTTATTACAATTGCATTTCTGTCCTTCTTTCATACTCCTGGGCTGGCAGCACCCAGATCTGGGCACACATCTCCAGTGCCTCCCTGGCTTCATGGCATCAGCCCTCATCCCACCCCTCTGTTAGACCTCCACTAAGTCAAACGGAACTGTACCTGACACAGCTGCAGTTACAGACACAGACAGAACCAGCCCAGCATCTCTATCAAAATACTCCTTTTCTCAACCCAACAGCCAGCTGAGAGTTCTGGAAGATGTTTTGGCACCAGTTTTAGCTGAATCATCTAGTAATATAAGCCACATCTGTTCCAAACACATGATCTGGAAAGCATCTTTTCTTTAGCAATTTCACAGTAAGAGAAGGTAAAACTGATGGCAGCTTGGCTTATGGCCTTGAGTGTGCAGCAGACCAAGGGAATCAGTCGTTCTCATCCAGACTGCAAAAGGGAAATCAATCCTGTTCATTCTCCATAACTCACTAAACTACCTCAATTATTGCTGGAGACAGTGAGCAAACTTCTGCCAAGCTACTCAACAGGGGAACTTCCAGAAACAAATACAACAAACCCAGACAGATTATCTGCAGGGTCTTTGCTGAGATGTGAAGAGAAGCAACCAAAAACCAAGCAACTGCAAACAGTCCAGTCAATGGTTAGAACAACCCAATGAAAGTGAAAGTTAACAAAACAGCAGAAAGCACAGGACTAACACTTCTGCTACTTATATCCTAAAGACATCTTCAAAGCAAAGATTACAGTTTTCCATTAAGCTTTGCACAGACTTGAGTACTATAGGGCTCTATCCCCAACGAAGAACTCCTAGAGGTACTAGCAATATAAGCCAGAAACCCCTATTTCAGCATGAAATGCTACTTTAATTATTACTGCCAACCATTTACCTTACACTTGTGGGATGGCTTTGCTGGATCTGTATCAAATGAAGCAGTAATGATGGTTCATTCCCTGCCAAGACCCCACCAGATAGTGTGGGTGCCGCGCTGGTCACAGCACCAGGAGCTACATGATGTCTGCCAGCAGAAGATTCTTCTGGGGCAGAAATCTTGCGTGGCACAACCAGCTACCAAGTTACCTCTTTTTTGAAGCCTGATATTTGGAAATCTGGCATATACTACCTCACCTGCAGTAATCGTAAGGTATACGCACCTCCTGACACCAAGAAGAAAAGACTAAGAGATGAGGAACCCGAGTTCCTTAAAGAGAGCTCTGTACTACCACTAGCATTACAGATCAGTGAATGAGCTCTCAGCTCTTCAAAAGGCAGCTTAAAACTCCTTGCTGCAGTGGGACAGAAAGAAAAAACAAAGAAAAAAACCAGAAAGAAATCATAGCTTTGCTCACCTAACTTCTCCTTAAATAAAAGCCGCAAAGAGTTAAGTGGAGACTGACCACAGCTTAAATTTTGTCCTCATCAACCTTGGCTGCATGCTTTCAATACCAATGAAGACAAGAGTTGGAAGAAAAATGAAGTAAGAACAGGCAGATAAGGGGATTTTGCAATGATCCAAGCCAAGCCCTGCTGTCCTACGCTGTCCTTGAAAAGTGAAGGGTAACATATTTCCACAGAGAGCACTAGAAGTACAAAAGTGATATGTCTAGGAGCATTTTAGGTTGCAAAGGCCACATTATGTCCTGAATAACAAAAAATTCCTCCTTGCTTTTCTCTTGTGCACTAAAAACAACTAAGCAAGCTTGCAAAAAGAGTTAAATCATCCATTTGGTTTCCTTCTCCCTCCTCAACCACCATTTCAGATTTTTTTAGTTCAAGTCTTCCCTTGTAGCAAGCTAGCACAAAGTAGAGGGGTTTTTTACCTACATAGCGCTCAGGTATATAGAAAACTGAGTCAGTTTGGACAGGAAACAAAATGTGCTGTAAACTGCTGTGGACAGTGATCAAAATTACTTCAAGAATGGTCTTAAAAGCAAAATTGGCAAGAGGGAAGAGTAATCACCTTGCTAGGCAATTAACAGGACATACCACAATCAGTTTCAGAGTTAAAGCTCTAAGGGAGAATCTACAGTACCATTTTCCAGCTCGGTTCAAGGCAGCAAAGTTTCACATTAAGATGACTGTGGTGACTGAGTCAGGCCCTCTGTTGTGTGCATCCATCTTCTCTACTCTTCACTGTCACCTGCAGAGACATCAGCTTGCCTCACTACTTGGGAAAGTGCAGTTTACAATCCTACAAATTCATCAAGAAATGCAAGAACCACTGCTCCATTTACTACAGATCTTCCCTAGGAAAAACCCTATATAAATCAAGATGCTGGGAACAGGAAAAGCTGAATCAAATACTGAAGAAATAGGAAAAAAGTCCAATCCAATCATCACAGACTACAATGGAAAGGACTGCATCGTAACATTTGTGAAAGGAGATAAATGCTTTACTGTCACAAATTGGAAGCTAAACCTAAAGCACTGGAAAACCCTGAAATCTCTTTCTATTTCCAAATAAATCTCTTTTGAACATCTACAGTCTTCAGTTCAACGTTCATTATGTAATGGGGAGGGGCTAGAAACTAATTTTATTTTTACTTAAGAAAGTAAAAATAAAATCCCTCCCTCAAAGCCTCCAAGCTTACACTCTCTCCAGGAATTAAGAATTTATATAAAGCATCCTTGACCTGACAAAATCACAATTTAGAAGAATGCTACACAGCAGCAAAGAAAAGGTAGACAAAAAAGTCTATATGCACATTAAATGTCTTATGATACAGCACCATGTACATTCCATGAATCACAGTCAGCCAAATGTTTTCATAACTGGGCTCATATATTCATATCTAACCAGTGCAAATCAATTAGCAGCTCTTTTCAAACAGCTAAATACAATATTTAGTTATGGCTAGAGACATCTTGTTTCAAAATAGCCTAATGCAAAATTTCCAACACTGAAGTAAAACAAAAGTTTAGTCTGCAAGTAATTCTGCTGGCCTAGGAGATCAGGATTTCTGAATCATTACCATTTTATTACTGGAAAGAAATGAGCTTTGCTTTTACAGAAAACAACCATCATGCAGTTTAGACAAAGAGTGATCACACCTTCAGATGGAGAAAAAGAGGGCAGGAGGATGGGAGAGAGAGTGAAGCTTGAGTGTAAATGCAACCCTGCCTATGACATGGAAACAACTGCTGCATTTTCACTGTAGGCTGAGGCTGGACAAGTAAATAGACATCTCCTTGGTCTGTGCAGACAGATGCCACTAGGGAAGATGAAGCTCTCCCTGTGTGGCAGGACATGTGTGCAGCACGTCACTCTGGTGGCTCTGTCAGGTATAAACGCATTTCAGGTGTTAATAGCACTTCACTACTAAAGCAGATCATGGTCTGGGCTAGCACTGTGTGGGTACCTCACTCAAGAGTGCTTCTGGCAATTTACAAGTAAGGAAAACATAGGTGCTGGGAAAAACAGGTCATAAAAGCCAAGACTATTAAAATTCAAAATAAAACACAGCAAAGCTCACTTTGTAGCCAAAGTAAGTCTCTTAGGAACCATGAGACACTTCCCGACAGATCACTGGTAAGTACAGACTATTTCTCCCTCCCTTACATAGCTAACAGGATCCAGCCCTTCCCACCATTTAAAATTCAATAGTGTAAGAGACTGCCGGCTCCTCTGTACATCGGAAGCAATGGGGGAAGCAAACAAAGCTGCTTTACTTCCCTCTAATCTTTCTCCCTTGTGTGCCTGCACCAGATGGTGCTGTGCTGCAGGGTGGAGGGAGATAATACACCCAAGAGGAAAAAAAAATGGTAATATTAGGTTATAAAACAACTGACCTTCAAATATGACATCAGCTCCTGTTTAATTGATGGGACAGGTCCAGACAGACAGACGCATGCACACTGGGTTGCCCACATTCAGCACCTTCCTTTCTAATATGGGAAGGAGTCATGCGGCAGCACCATTAAAACAGTCTGTTCAAACTTCACAGGTATGAGAACAAGTAGAGAAAAATGCAATGTCTCAGTTTATCTTGAGACAGTCAGACCCACTCTGGGAAAGCATTCTTGCTGAAAGTGGTTTTGATTAAACCCCCAGTCCAGTATCACCAGTGTCTACTGATGACAGCCTGCTTAACTCAGTGTAAGCAAAGTGAAATAACTCCAGAATTAGAAAACACAGATCTTACAGAAGAGGAAAATTACCAAATACAAGATGATTTTAAGCTTCAGGCTACTGTGGTCCAGATGTTTATTTCCAGCTGCCATCACTGTGAACACTGCTATGAACAGTGGTTTTAATCAATGTGTTGAGGACGAGGGATATCCTGCTTTGGTTAAGCACAAGCTCTGGAAAACTCTGCCACAGCACACTGTAAAATTTTGCAGCCTTTTTTGATATGCCAACCTCAGACATGTCCCACCAGCTTAGCGCTGGATGACCATTTC
Source organism: Clamator glandarius (assembly GCA_033459285.1). Lineage (NCBI taxonomy): Eukaryota > Metazoa > Chordata > Aves > Cuculiformes > Cuculidae > Clamator > Clamator glandarius. The sequence continues at coordinate 1,506,544 of JAUNZM010000332.1, read as the reverse complement.
ATATACGTCCAACTTCTAGATAAAGAAAGTAAAACACACTAAAGAGGACTCCTGTTGATAGAAAGGAAAGCCCTGTGCTAGGTTACTGTAAGGAAGATGGGATGCAGAGCCCTGAGAGTGGGAAGCCCTGTGTGGGTGGCTGCTTCTCCTGAAAACACATGCAACACAGAAGAAGGCATCTCCCTCTCTTTGGCAAGGAGGTCATCTCCTGCCCACCTGTCACAGCTGCTTTTGCAAGTAGCTGAAAAGGGCTTTAAGACTATTAAGTAGTTTGAGAAACATTAGGTTCTCTTTTAGTGCTTTGAGTGCTCTCCAAGCAAAGGTGACAGCAGCCTCTGCTAGAGGAGTGTGCATGTCACGTCGTACTCAAGGAAGCAGCCTGCACTGTACACTGACTCACAGGACTCCACGGCTACGTTTTGCCAGTCTCAAGGGAAATTTATACAGAGGCTCTCAGCAGCAAGGGACAAAGCCACATTAAGGGACAACACTGAATAGTATTTATTAGACATGTACAAAAATAAAATAGCTTGCTGTAAGCAGATCAGTGCTGAAACACTGAAGTTCAGTTTTCTTGCTGCTTCAAAGATGCTTCACTTAAGGAAGGAACTAAGCCAATAGCAGAGCCACTCAGTCACTGCGTCCCAGTGGAGTGTCTGCACCCAGTCACCAATACAAACACCCTCCTTTCACATCACAGCAGTACCAGGTCTGCCTGGCTCTGCTCTCTAGAGCCAAACAGACACCTGGACACTGGCCAGCACACAGGTCCCTCAGACTACTGGTTGCTTGTCCTGTGAACAGCCTTTTAACCTCTTCTTGGTGAAGTGCCTTCCTAAGAACTCAGAAATTTTGCGCAGAGCTTGGAACTGGATAGTAGTCATTTAACATCTTGCATTAAAAGCAGTTTAAAATTTAATGACCAGAGCATATTAAATCCCATCCAGACACTTTGAGCTTGCAAGTCAGGCCATCAGCTGGGCAGAAATAGATTTGTTGTAAGGGAACCAGGGATTATTTTAAGTGTATTTTGTAGAAAGCACAATCCCTGGTTTGCCTCAAATCACAACTCTGTCCAACACCCATGTGAGAGGACAGTGGGTCAAGAAAAGAGACTCTCAAGCAACAGTATTTGTCAGTTAAAATAGATGGGACCAAGAAACAAGGAACAAGGCAGAGCAAAGCTGAAGAGTAGTGCAAAACTGGAGCATTATCTTCCTCAGTGCAGAACAGAATAGCAACAACCCTAAAAATAACCTTGCATTATCCTCCAGAATCACACTGGGTTCTCATTGGGGTCCAGGTTGCTTCTTACGCTGCACTTAGCATCTCAAATAACTTGAATCACTGCCTACTCATCAAGTGTGGCACTCAACACCTGCATGTGTAGGAAACCTGTGCTAACAGAGTTTGGATGGGACTCTAAGATGCACTGTTGGGATCTTTCAGATATGCTGGTCACACTGTTGTTCTGTCACACTGAGGACAAATTTTGTTGCCTTCCTTTGTCAGCAGGCTGTCAAAGCCAGCAGGAAGACCTTTTACTACCCACTAGAAGCGGAGACAGGGACTAAGGAGTGCATTCCTTCACCCCCTTGTTACCACATCTGCTAGAAAACAAACCCACAGCGTCAGGCTCCTTGCTGTGTGAGACACACACAGAGCAAAGACACTCGGGATACGGAGCTGTGGACAAAGTCAAGCAGGTACTGGGGCCCGCGTGACCAACTGCCTTTCTATCTCCCTCCCGTATGGGTCAACAGCAGACCTCCCGCATCCTCCAACAGAAACAATTTGAGTAGCTGGAGGCTAAAGATGGGGTTACTTTGGCACAGAGGGGACACCAAAAGAGAGAGGTTTGCATCAGTGATACCAGTTCCATCCTTCCACAGACTTTCTCCTTTTACCGCCTTAGATCAATTGCTCCTGTAACTTGGGGCAATACGCCACTAGCTACAACCTCTTCAATATCCCAGTCAGTAAAGTTTTAATGCCTTAAAAGCAAAGGGATTAGGAGACAGGATGGTAAAAAGAGAGGGGAGGGTGAAAGGAGAGGACTGAAGCTGTAATGGGTTAGGGAAGGAATGAGGCCTCTCTCCAGCTCTTTGATGTTGACTCCTGCTGTTCTAATGGAACCTTACCCGGGAAAAGAAATCTCTAAAGAATGCTGCAAACAACAACAATGAGGCTTTATCATGGCAATACCAACCCCACTGTGGCTTCTAAAGCTCCTGCTTGAACAGAGGGTGAGCAGCAGCAATCCCACACCGTGCTGAAGTCCACATTCCTAAAATTCCCCAGTGCATGCAGCCACGCTCAGAGAAGGCAGCTTAGTGGCTCAGGGGTTATTAGCTGTGAGTTCAGGTTCAGATGTGCCATGGGACAGAGGCCAGGGCATAGATGCAGCTCCTTGTCTTTGACTTGAAAATTTCCAAGCGCTGTCAGCGTAGCACCCTCAGTGTCCTCTCTCCACCCACTGACTGCACAAAGCAATTTTTGCTTGCATTCCTCCAGCCGTTAGAGCCTGAATCAGTACCGTAAGGTTTCTGGACCTGGAGATCTACACTGCAGCAGCCTCCTGGGAGGTCTCATGAAAACAGCAGAAAGCAGCTTCCATCCTACCCCCCCCCCCCCTCACTCCCCACCCCGATAACCACTACATCATAGTGATGGAGGAGGATAGTGTTAATGCAGCAAGAATCAACAAGCCTGCTTGTTTCTTATTCCAAAGTGAAGACAAAGATGGGGTTTGTTCAGCTAGGCAGTATAACCAAGCCTTGCAAGAAAGGCAGGGAAAAATGTGGGTATTTTTGACTTTGGTTTGGACTGAGTCTCTTGAAACAGGATAGGCATAGGATTATTTCATAAAGAAAAGTAAAAAAACTGGAAAAGTAGAATAAAATACTTCTAAGTGTTGTACACTTGTTCAGTAATGTTGACTCTCTGGAGACAAAGAGGACTGGAAGAAGGGGACAAAACAGTGAGGAAAATCCAATGTTTCAAGCTTATTTTGTCTTAACTTCAGAACAGGAAGAAGTCATTAAACTTTTCTGAGTTTTAGAACAAAAAAGAAATGGAAACAAACATCTGATTTCAGGATATATTTTAGAAAAAAATTAGGGCACACTAAAGAATTAAAGTTAACATGTAGCAGGGAAGGCTAGATATAAAATAAAAAAATAGAAGTGAAAGAAGGTCCCTAAATTCCCTACACTTTCAGCACAGGAAGACACAGCATTTTGAGAAAAACAACTACGAATGTAAAGAATTAATTTCTATTATTTGGTAGAAGTTCTCTGACAAATCTGTTTGTTAGTCAAGTCACACAACTCTTTTCTTAAATTATTCATTTGCAGTGTTTAATAGGAACATTTTCAGCATTAGTCTGAGCTGTATTTGGCAGCTACAGTGCTAATAAGAAATTGTTAACATACCTTGGTCCTTCAGCTCCCTTAAAATATCTTGTGGCAGAAGCAGATGTGCTGTTTGACCAGGAAATTAGTTGTCTTGGAGACATCTTCACATACAACAGCAGCTCAGTCAGTCACTTTGAGTGACACCAGCTAGTAATCTGCACATCAACTTCAAACAGAAAATGAGGATATCAAAGCCACTGAAAGAGAAATCATCACCTGCAAGAAACATGCTGTTCCTCTCCCATACCCTGCTAGCTAGAGTGAAAGATGAGAGCTGTGATCTCAAGGTGCACTGCTACCTCCCTGCATAATTAGGTCACCAAGAGGCTAACAGTGTTCCTGTTCATACAACCATTTATATGAAAAATATAACCTGTGCTGTTCTTTCACAATCAGTTTCAGGTCAAACCTGCAGGCATAACTTCTAAAAAAGAAAGTTACCATAAGTTTACACAAAGAGGCAAGCCAGAAGTACCACCAACCAGTTATAACTAAACCTCACGATTACATCTACAACCCAACCAGGCAGTTCTACAGCATCAGATCCAGGCAGTTCTACAGCATCAGATTACGAAGACTACCAAATAATTATTTTCAAGGCTAACCACTACCCCAGGTTATTATGTGACCTGATAAAAACCCCAATGCTTATCTTCTAGTCACTGTAATGGAATGCTAAAAGGAGATGTTACTGTCACAAATAAAAGTAGAACCCATCCTGCCCAGCTCATAGATACAGACAGAGGTGCATCAAACTCCACCTCAGTAGCACTACACATACACACAAAAATACCAAGCACAAAGCGAGTCAAAAGCCAGCCAAATTAAATTCACGCCTGTGCACGTATTACTCCATGTTTGGGATTCAGAAGCGTGAAAAACAGTACATCTTTGATCATCCTCAAAACACACCTCTTAGCCCAACAGAAAGACCATTGCCAGGTTTCTCCTGCCCCAAACAACAGACTGCTACTTTATCAGGTGCTGGAACTAGTGAAACGTGGACCAAAGCCACTCCCCAAGCATCCTCAATTCTCTTCAGCACATGGGCTGATGATCCAGCACAGTCAGACCTGACAGATATTCATTCTCCTCCAGAGTATTGAGTTCCAATGGAGATGGTGTTCCCCCAAGGACTTACACAAGAACAGAAAGATGCGCTTAATGATTCAACGTCTTTATTAACTTAATAGATTCTGAAACCACAAATCTGCTAACTGTGGGTCTTCATATTTGCAGCACAGAATGTACAGGCAAATCTCTCCTGCATCATTTTGTTTTAATAGTACCACATATGACTTGGGAGTAGCCCAATTCATGTGCCAACAGGGGTACATGCCAAGGCTTAAAAATCTCAGAAAAAAGACACTGTCCCTGTATAGAAGATATCTGTCAACAGCTCCAGTTTAGGGGGAAAAGAAAAGCCTTGTCCCAGCTGTAATGAAAGATTCCCCTGGGCACCAAAAAGAGTAGTTTTGCTCACAGAATATTTGCATCTCAGCTGAATTAGTGAATGTGCATTGAAAGCTTTGAAAATTGTGAAGTGGTATATAAACAGTAAGGATTGTTGTTTGTTATTGTCTTGGTGCACAGCAGCGGAAACTAGTGCCATTTACAGACACGAATAAAGAACAACGGGAGGTCTATCGACATGCTGTGGGTCTGGGGATTTTGATAATTTGTCTCCCATATTCCCGTTTCCCGTAGACAGAAATCTCTTCGATAGGACTCCTACAATCCTCATCAGGCTGCCCTTGGCTCAGTGTAGCCTGTCACAGTGGAACAACTGTGCTGAGAGGGGATGCGACCTCCATATGCAAACCTAGGTTGTATCACCTCTCAACAGCACTCTCCTACACGCCAAAGCACTGTCATCACTGCCCTTGAACAGCAAATATTTTCCACCTAAATTATGTGTTTGGAGCACTGACAGACAGAAAATAGAATAAAATAAAGGCGCGTACTTGTTCCCAAGGCAAGGAGTTAGCTGAAAAAAGTTCAGAACTCAGTGACATACACAAGGAGTGATTCATAGACACAGGCTATGTCTTACAAGTCTGATCGCAACATAAGAGCAGATTTTCAGATAGAGATTTCTTTACCTGGATTGTTAAGCAGCAGCTTAGATAAAAAGATGAATCTAAACCTCCTGTTGTGCAGCTTGGGTGAAGGAGTGAAAGGGATTGTCTAGTTTTTAAAGTAACTCAGGAGTGCTCTATGTTTCCAGAACCAGAATTTAAATTTAAGAAGATTAAAATAATTTTTTAACTTTGATTTTCCAGATTAACTTGTAACTTAACTCTGCAGCTCTGACAATGTGCAGACAGTCCTGCTGAGTGCTTACACAGAACATATGAATCCCCCCAAGATAATTAAAATAACTGCACACAGTTATTCTTTGATATTGCAAGCCTATGCCAAAGTGGTTATTTGCAGTACAACACTGCTGCATCAACTGTATGCTTTGCATATTCGCAAAATACATAGGACAGTGGGAAAAATTTCGAGCATAGGGTCAAGTTCTAACAAATGACTTAGCACATAAAACAAGCCTCTCTGACAGATGCTCAATCAAATTGTAATAGCTCTTTTTGTCTCAATACTGCACTTAGATGTGTGTTGCACACTGAATAAACCTCCAAACATTTAATTGAGAAAATGCAACTTGTTCACAGACATGCTGCAGAGAGACTTGCATCCCTCTTATTTTCCTCAGGTTATTGGTTGCTTAGCACATGGTCTATGAAATACAGATATTTCAGCAACTCAGGCTTTGAGGGCCTAATATCAAGGGGCTAATATCAATACCTGGGCTGCCATTCAGCACACTGTATGCAGCTTTCAAAAGGCAAATTTCAGAGACAGAAGGCAACAGAGCCCCTGAAGTGTTGTTACAGTGACATTCCCCCCTCTGTTCGCAGAGCTGCGAATTCTTTTATGAACAGCAATTCAACCAAAAGTTTAAAATAAACATAAATTCACTGCCTATGCTGGAACAGAAGCAAGCTCTGCTGGCTGTATCACAAGGATTCACCATTGGAGAGCAGCTGCACAGCTCTGAGTACAGATCTGCATCCATACCCAGGCTTCAGAATCATATATCACAACAAGCAATGGGTTTAGGCACCTCTCAATCCATATATCCAAACAGCTCTGAATGTGGCAAAGGAAGAAGTGTATTTAGAAGGAGATTAGCTTATTTCCCCCTTTTCCCGGGACAAGACTTATTTAACTTGAGTGCAGTCAGTTAGTTCCTGTTTGCACTCAACTCCAGATTCCTCAGTGCACCAGGGAATTATTACAGTCACATTCAAAAGTGGCAATTTAAGAAAAAAAGTTTACATGAATTGTTCACAAAACTGGCAAGAGCTTGCAAGTTCCTGCAAAATGCCCTCTAGAACAGGTTCCCGTCACACTGAGCTAGGGACAGAGATTAGAGTTATCAGCTTTGACACTCAGCAGGAATGTGTCACAAAGGATTAAATCATTATATCATGAAGTGTCAGCATACGCAGCTTTCCTGCTGTTCTACCACTAAGTTATACATTAATTAGTGAGGTACAAAACAAACATGAAATATCTCCAAGCATCTGCCTGTGGATCAGGCCCAGGCAGAGCTATTAGCACAGGATTCCTTTCCAGGAAGAGTCACTCAAAGCATCATCAAGAGATCCATTAAAATGAGAAGAAGTGATGAAGGGAAAAGCACAGAAGCTAACTGCAGTGTTTGTCTTAGCATTTTTTGAGAGCTGTTTAACACAACTCCTTCTTCATAACCTCAGCATCTAATTTGCTAAGCACAGTCATATACACACTACTGAATAAAAACAGCCTTCCTTGCAAGAGGTGCGGAGTAGTGCCAAAAAGATCCTACAACATGAACAGGAGACTTCAGATATAACATTTTAAAACAGAAAAGGCACGAGGCCTAACAGATTAAGCAGTAAATCAAGAATTGGCTTTGTTCTTACAAGATTTAACTGCCACTGTTCCCTAGCTGCTCAGCAGTTCTGGACCAAATCTTTTATGAACTCTCACTCCATAAATGGGTGGAAGAAATTCTGCATGGTCTGACTACAAGCCACAGTAGAGAAAATCTAAGCAGATCAACAACATGCCACAGGCAAATCTCTACTTTTCATCTAAAACATGACCTTAGAAAGGTGTCATTGGGCAAAATAAATAAAAAATAACAGAAAGAAATTCTGTGCCAATTCCTTACAGCTATCCCAGCAGGATTTCTAGCTTTGGCCATGTCTTGCATTTGTCCCTTGCTTTCTGTCTCAAACTGCTGCCTCCTACGTCTTGGCATTTCCTGACTGCCAATTACATCAGACTGTGGCCAGGATGCATTCTTTAAAGTAATTTGTCCCAGTTTTGCTTTGGGATCCCTTCGGTATAAAATAAGATTACTTGCTAGAACTGCCTAATTGGGTCAACTTGTAAACTCTCTCTCAGTTGCTGAATTGTAGTTGATCTTTACACCACTAGATGAACACCCAACGACAGAATGACTATTTGCCTTCACTATTTAAATACTTTCTGAGGCTGGACTCTCAAAACCAGACTCTTTTTTCCAGCTTCCGTCTCAGAGGGCTGCATGGTTAAACCACTCAATCATGAAGAACAGCAACACCACAGTGTTCCAACACTCTGGTACCACCTTACCCTTTCAAAGATTGCTGAAGCACAGGAGACAAGTGCTGTTAGTCCTAAGGTCCCACTATGTATCAATAAATTCAGAAATCTGCATAGCTCTGTGTAAATCTGGGGGCAGCTCAGAATCAAACATGTCTAGGGTGTCCTGACTCAGTGCTTTACATATAGAGTGATTTTCTTAGGGTGAAAGGGGTACTACCCACCTCTTGCTCCACCAGCTGAAGCCACCCAGAGCTGTGTAAATTTCTGCCCACAGCCCTAAATATGAGTGGGTAGACGTAGCTACCACTGCGGTTTCAAAGACATGGATATTATGAACCTTGTAGTAATTAATCACCCCCACTTAGTGGTATGCAAATTGTACTTTTGACACTAGCATGCACATAAAAAATGCATTAACAACCTTCTAATTAAATGCTTTAAATTAGATTAAAATCATACAGTCTGACAGATGAAATATAATGCATTAACAGGATTGTTGTAGCTTCCTTAGGGTCAAGTGTTTATTAAAAGCTCAAAAGTCAAATATGTTGAGGAGAAGGAAATCTATCTTTCTCCAACTGAAAGCTACAGCACATATTGATTCCATTACAACCAGAAAGGTACTGAAGTGGTGCTTTGAAAGAACTGCAGAAAGTTTACCTAATACACTAGTACATGATTCAGGGACCTGTCAGGTTAGCTGAAGTACTAAGATGCAGATTAATCCACCCAGTCCAAGGACAATTGCTATTTGCATTTAAAGGGAATGCAACAGAGTGGTAGAAATAAAAGCAAACGGTGGAGGTCTCTTTATTAAAGAGAGCAGAATCCATAGCATCATCTGTCAATGGGAATATCAGCTGTTCCCGAAAGATTTATTTTTAATGTCTCATAAGCTGCCTTCCAGTTGCATTAGCAAAAAAAGAAGGCAACCTTCACATTTTTGTTAGCCAGACAGTAAGCCAGCTCTGTACTAACAGAAGTCATAAACCTTCACTGGATATAAAAGCCATAGTTAGGATGGGCAATCTAGGAAATATGCTTGCAAGTTCCAATAAGGCTACAGTTCAGCTCATTTCCCTCTACTACTGATCAAAACAGGACTTGGGCAAATAACTTCAGACATCCACTTGAAGACCATTTTTCAGCTCACTCACCCTTACTTCTATGCATTCACACCTCTCTTCTTAATAAGGGAATGCTCTGTGACTACAACATCAAAAGCTGCATTCTGCTTTAGGCCCCATGACAGGCCCTCTGTTTTCTGAAGAAAAAAAGCAGGGCAGACGATACCCTTCCTTGGTTCTCCAGAACTCCATCTACTCTACTACTTGCTTCATACCTCAAAGACAGGCAAACTGAAGAAAGTCTAAATGTAACATAGTACGTTGTGCTGATAAACAGTTATGCTCAGGCAACTTTATCTCCTTGTTCTGAGGACAGCAGGGAAAGCCACCAATGAGCAGAATTAATGGCTTTATTTTAGGATATGGAACTTAACCCATCCCAGCCATAAGTTGCTAAAGGAAAACCTGGCCTAGGATGTATGTCACCCTAAAAAATGCACAGCAAACTAGCTACTGCTCTTGCTTCTCAATTTAGTTTCATACACTATCATCACTCAGCCATAGGTAATAGACTCAACAGTGGGGCACTTACACTCAAATAACTTCTATCTATGCCAAAGCTCCAACCTGTAGTTGCCACCACAGGGTTTCACAGATATGCCTGGAGGTACAATTGCCATCTCAATCACTGTTCACAGCGTCATGCTGAAGCAGCCCCGGTAACTGAAGTCCCTTTGACTGGGCGCAGAGCTAACCTCTTAGCTATAACCAGAGTTATTCCTGGCACTCTCTCACCTAACCTGGAGTACAAACAGCCAGGGTCTGACGAGGACAGAGAAGGGAACACAGGGAAGGGTTTCAGACATGTTCCCTGGAAAATAATTTTTGCAGCAAAAGGACTGTGACACGCACAGGGGCCAGAGTGTACATGTCAAGGCACAAGAAAAGATGAAAAACTTCTAGCTGTACAAGAGATGGTTAAAGCCAGCAGAAACCTGGCTTTTGTCAAATAAAAGTGAAGACAGAGAATCTCAACTATCCAAATAACTTGCACATCTCAGAGACTCCCTTTGAGAAGTCCAGGCAGGACTAATACATCCTGAATCTCCGCTAGACTGGACTCTGCCTGTGGGCTGCTCTGGGTCTCTGAGTACACATCCATCTTACAAATTACCAACTTAACAATAAAACATGTTCTCCAGTCTTCCTGAACAAGATTGTATTTGCCTTTAATTTAGCTTCACCTATAAAAATAGCTGCTTGAAAGAAAGTTGAACAACTGGTTTCTGACTAGAATCACTCCAAATGTTTTAGCATTCATGCAAAGCAATGTGGAAGAAAAAAGAAAGTATAAATCCAACAACTCACGTATCCTGGTTACCATCCTCCACTATAATTATAAAATTGCCCTTAAAATATAATTGCATAATTGGACTTGGCAAATATTCACCTAACTCTTTCACAAACAGCTCCACAGACTGAAGGAACAGGCAGGCAGTGGGCAGTCTGACAAGCCTGCCATAAGAATTTGTGCCCTTAGGGCATGTTCCTAGCTATTACACTAAATACTTTGCATCACAGCCTAATGTTTCAAAACAGTAGTTGAGTAAGTGAAGTACCAGCATCTTAAAGCCAATTGAGAGAAAGATTTTCAAGCTATTTTCACTGCACACTTGGAGCAGCACTGGTTTATTCCAATCCTTTTTAACTAGTTAAACAGAAAGAATCCCTAGTTAAATGAAATTGGTTGACTTCTGGGAGCTACAACCAAACAGAAGCAACCAATATGCCTTGCTGGGGTTACTTCATCAGCACAGCAATCTGTCCTTTAACTAAAAAAAAAATACCCTTCTGCAACCTCAAATGCAAATACAGCAATGTGGCCTGCAGAGAGAGGAGACCTAACAGAAGCCAGAAATGCAATCTGCAATACAGTAAGGTTGTTTTTAACAGCTGTGCATTATGTATTCAGCAGTGCAGGGAATGTCAGCAGGGAGCCTCTATTAACATAGGCCTCAGAATACAGTGTGCTCCTATCATGATTGGCCTCTCTTGAGAAAAGGCGAACACACACACACAAAAGACTTAACCCTAGAGAGATCATTCCAATCCTGTTGCTATTTCATCAGCTCAACACCACAACAGAAACCAGAGAATTTCCACAATCTATCATAGACAAACAGGTAATACTTCCAACAATGCCTGAAATCTAATCTACAACAGAAGGTTTCATCAGCAAGTTATGCCAGGTAGGGAAAGGGAGGAAAAATGCCACACAAACCCACACAACAGTCAATGTTCTGCCACACAGACCTTGGGTACAGGGGAGGACTGCAAAATGCTTCTCCTGTAAAAGATGCTAATAAAAGCAAGCTGTTATCAGGACCGCTGTGTTCTCAGCACAGCAATCTGCACATCCACTGCACAAATTCTGGGGGCCTCGTAAGTCCAAGAAACAGCTGGAAGCCTTGCTACAGATGCAGGGGCCAGCAGAGTAACTCACTCCATTTGGGAAGTGGATATTGGCAGCAGAAACCTCTCACTGATGCCAGCTCTACCTCCACTACGAGACTTGCCTCTATCACAAACACTTGTTAGCACACCCAGCTCAGCAATGGGCCAACAGCAGAGAAAAGGGAAATGCTCTCAGAACAGGCTCATCACCTCTCCTGTATCAGGTGCTGATACAAGCTCTCTAGAGGTCTTGTCAACAACTCTAAGCTGTAGCAGACTGCAAATTCTCAGTGTGGCCTGTCCTGGCTGGCAGCTCCAGCTCTCTCCCACAGAAGTGAAAAACAAAAAAGTACTTAAGGACAAATTTAAACCAGTCCTTCCCTTGATTTGGTGAGGAAAGGGCAATGACAGGAAAGAGAAGAGCATGAAGAGTCCTGAGCATCCCTCTTCTGACTCTAAAGAGAAGAAAAAGTCTCATGATAGAAAAGGGAAACAAACACCAACCTGAAGAGTCTGAAAATTGCTCTAGATGACTGAATGCCAGCGTGTGTCAGGAGGGCAGGAAACAGCTTTGTATCCCCTGTATTTACTTATGTCTCCTTGCTATTTTATTTTCTTCTCCTCTTGTTAAAACACAAGAGCCAGTATCCCTAATAACAAGACCTGCTTTGAGGCAGTAACAGCACCAGAAATTTCAAGGGACTGTTGAATATGCAACGTTCTAGTTCCCAAGAGCAAAATACATGGCTTTTTTTTAGCCTACCATATTTGTGCATCACAACGCTTTTTATTTAGGTGCTGAACAGAAAGAGACAGGTAGTGTTTATTAAAGAAGCTTCCTTGAAATACTTGTACTGCAGGAATAATACTCTTCAGGCCAGGTGACCCTATAAGATTTTGTAACATGAGTTCTATGCAGCTCCCATCACAATAGCAGCAAGCACTTTAAAAATAAAAGTATCATTGACTGTAGCATCATCACTCAATAAAAATACTCCTTTATCGCTCTTTAAGCACCTAAAAACTCCACAAATCGAGTCACAGAGAGAGTAAGTAATTGGCTCCTTTCATGACTGGGAGGCAGAGACTTGGTCTCCCAGCAAGCCCACTGCCCAGAACATAAGACTGCCTTGTCTCCACTCTTCTTCTTGATTAATCCATCCTTCCCCTCCTTTGAGGCTCAGTTATACCTATGTCAGTCAAGTACTTATCACGCACAGCTCAGCGTGAGTAGAAGTCGTCACCCAGCAAAGGCACCGAAAGACACCTGTTGTTCAGCGTGGGGTGTTAGCAAGACCATATGGTCTTGTTGACTATGAATGAGATGCCCAGGAATTGCCCACACTCAGGAAATACTCACTTCCCCTACCGATAGGTAGTTCATTTTCAGTCCTGGTCTAATGCTTGGGACACCAGATTTTAAGGCAAAGGCATGACAAGCAGTACCTCTTCCTAGTTTTATCATAGCCCAATACTTTAAGAACTCCAAGTTCAGTCCTTAATAGCCAGGGCAACACAACACAGACAAAAAAAGAATTAATATAAAGAGAAAGCAAAGATCTGACCTAGAGGGCAAGCCATGCAGAGTACAAACATCTGAGAATCCGCATAAAGTCTCCTCGCCTATCATTCATCCACCAATTATACACCAAGATAATTAAATCAGGAAAGATACTTTTAATTTTCCTGTCATCACCCGATGAGATAAGAGCAGTACGTATGGGAGGGATCAGGCACAAGGGAAAGAGCTATTTATTAATAAGTTAAATCTTTTTAGATTTAAGAGCCTCTGGCTAAGAAGGGTCTGATCAACAAACACAACTTCTAGCTCTAACAGACAAATCAGACAACTCATCTTGATTTCTGGGCTTGGTCCTTAAGACTCTTCTATTCAGAAACAAGTCTCACTGAAAATTGCCAGGAATAACAAACAAAAATACAGCTTTTGTTACAACCTCATTTTTAGTCTATATACTTAAAATTAAAGAACATTCATCTCCCAGCCATTATATTAAGAAAGACAGCCACATTAATTTACATTATTTCTAAAGAGCCTAACACTCCCTGTTTTCATGAACAAGGCATCAGGCTGCATTCGCAGAAATACAAGGCATGTTTCAGCCTGTTTTTCTTCTTTCTTCTATTGCTTTCTCCCACACGATGCAGGAAGCAAAGCCATGGTCTCTGTCCCCTGCAAAGTAAAGCTTAAAAAGGACCATGTAAAGCTTTCTCTACTTGCTAGCCACACATCCAGAACCACTGTTCTGGCTGTTCTCTCTCCACTCTTCTTTACCTCACTTCAACCAGCTCTGCTTCCTCAGCCAGTTTATTTAAAGCCCTGATAGAAAAATATATCAGATCGTAATAGTGGGCGGCTGCCACGGGGTCAGGTTTTCAATAACGAAAATCCCACAGGCTTTGATGCAACCATGGCTACACCACATCATTTTGTTTAAACAGGAAAGGAAAAATATTTATAACAGCAACTATAAATATATACGCAACTGACTTTTCAACTTGTTGTCCTTGTTCTCAAGCTAAATTTAGTCTGCTTGTATCCTGTCCAGCCCTTGGTAAAAAAGGAACACACATAAAATCGTGCAAACCTCACAGCAGGCAATTATGCTTTTTCAGCTACTTTACAAGATAATCATAGAATCACAAAATCACCAGGTTGGAAGAGACCCACTGGATCATCGAGTCCAACCATAACGAGATGGACAGGTGGATTCTCATTTAGTGAGTGTTCATGGCTCCTGAGGATGTGATCTACAACAGCGATTACCTCGAGACAGAAAATAATTATTATTGCTATAGGGCAGCTCTGTACTTCCGAATGAGAGAAGTGATGTGGGTTATTCCCACACACTCGGTTTGCACTCAATCTGCTTTGAGGGTGTATGGGCACCGCTGAGCCACAAAGAACCATTCCCTAGGCACACCTGCTGTTTATCAGTGCCCTTATTTTACACGCAGCAATGTTTGAGGAACCCCAGGTGACTCATTTCGAGGTCCAACCCGCGTGTTAAGAGCATCCTTTAGTATTGCCAAGGCTCTCGTTCGCCTGAGCTGTATCTTAGTCAAAACACGGTAAATATTTATCAGGAACTGACTACCTAGAGGATCAGGGTGAAGATTATCGGCGGAATGACTCAGAAGCCTTAGTCATGCCAGAACCCAAGTGATTCCTGCAAGGGCCAACGCGTTTCCCTCTGGATTGAGGCTCCCAGCCCGGGATCCCAAGTTCCACGCAGGTGGAACCACCGGACTCGCTCCTCTCGCACCAAGTTTTGCAACCGAAGCGAGAGAAGCAGCTCGGGGGATGCTCCCGCACAACCTCACCCGCTCCAAACCACCGAGAGGAGCCGTCCAGAAACAAAATATCCGCGTTTCCTACAGCCCCGGTAGCTGGAAGAGAATGGAGGGAGGGGACATGGATAATATAGAGTCGCCGGTGCGGGAAAACGCTCGAGGGGTCCCTGTCCTGGAAGGGGGGGGGGGGGGGGGGGGGAGGTGTCTCTGCCCTACCCAGCATTGAGAAGATGAAATCCTTCGCCGTGTGGATCTCCAGGGCTCGCTGGTCGTCGTACTCCCTCTGGTCGTGCTTGGTGAATTCCTGGATGAGTTTATTCAGTTCCTCCACCCTAGCTCCCGATCGGAAATCCAGCTCCGGGAAGGGAGGTTTGTTGGTGGGGCCGGCGGACCCTGCCTTGCTGGCGAGCGGCGCCGCCATCTTCATGCAAAAAAAAAAAAAAAAAAAAAAAAAAAAAAAGGGAAAGAAAAATAAAAAAGAGAGGGAAGAAAGAAGAAGAATTAAAAAAAAAAAAAAGGAGGGGTTTGCGAGGAAGGGAAGAATGCGAGCGGCGCCGCGGCGAGCCCGGGCAGAGCGGGGCCGGCAGGCGCGGGGCGGCGCCGCGATCAACAAGCGCCCGCCGAGCCCCCGCCCGCCCAGCTCCGCAAGCACCGCCCGCAGCGCCCCCGCCCGCCCAGCTCCGCCCGCGGAGCCCCTCCCCGCGGAGCCCCCCCCACCCCCAAGGAGCTCCGCCCGTGCTGCCCCCCCCCCCCCCCCCCAAATCCGAGTCCCTCCGAGCCCCCGCCAGCGGAGCTCCGCCTGTGCAGACCCCCCCCCAATCTGAGTCCCTCCGAGCCCCCGCCCGCGGAGCTCCGCCTGTGCAGACCCCCCCCAATCTGAGTCCCTCCGAGCCCCCGCCAGCGGAGCTCCGCCTGTGCAGACCCCCCCAAATCCGAGTCCCTCCGAGCCCCCACGCGCGGAGCTCCGCTTGTGCAGACCCCCCCCCATCTGAGTCCCTCCGAGCCCCCACCCGCGGAGCTCCGCTTGTGCAGACCCCCCCCAATCTGAGTCTCTCCGAGCCCCCACCCGCGGAGCTCCGCCTGTGCAGACCCCCCCAATCTGAGTCCCTCCGAGCCCCCACCCGCGGAGCTCCGCTTGTGCAGACCCCCCCAATCTGAGTCTCTCCGAGCCCCCACCCGCGGAGCTCCGCCTGTGCAGACCCCCCCAATCAGAGTCTCTCCGAGCCCCCACCCGCGGAGCTCCGCTTGTGCAGACCCCCCCAATCTGAGTCTCTCCGAGCCCCCACCCGCGGAGCTCCGCCTGTGCAGACCCCCCCAATCAGAGTCTCTCCGAGCCCCCACCCGCGGAGCTCCGCCTGTGCAGACCCCCCCAATCTGAGTCTCTCCGAGCCCCCACCCGCGGAGCTCCGCCTGTGCAGACCCCCCCAATCAGAGTCTCTCCGAGCCCCCACCCGCGGAGCTCCGCTTGTGCAGGCCCCCCCCAATCTGAGTCCCTCCGAGCCCCCACCCGCGGAGCTCCGCCTGTGCAGACCCCCCCCAATCCGAGTCCCTCCGAGCCCCCACTCGTGGAGCTCCGCCAATGCAGACCCCCCCAATTTGAGTCCCTCCGAGCCCCCACCCACGGAGCTCCGCCTGTGCAGACCCCCCCAGTCTGAGTCCCTCCGAGCCCCCACCTGCGGAGCTCCGCCTGTGCAGACCCCCCCAATCTGAGTCCCTCCGAGCCCCCACTCGTGGAGCTCCCGCTCGCACTAGGGGGTCTGGGTCCTGTGAGGGCGGGGGCTGAGGCTGCAGGCAGACCACTGGGTCAGGATAAAATTCCTTTTTTTTCCTAACCCACACACACACACACACATTTCTTCTAATTTTAATTTAATTTTAAACTCCAGCAAGAGCCTTGTCCTGCGAGTGGATTAATTACCGGCTGGGAACTCCGCTCCTCGCACATGTTCCCGAAGCATTCTGTGTTTATCCCTTTTCTTGCTCCATGAAGCATCCCAAAGACTGGAAGTGTTTTTATATATGCATATACGAAGTAATTTTATCCTACGTCTCAGAAGCAACAACCAAGATAAAGCATCTTCACTGCTGCACTTGAGCCCGAGCCTGCCTAGAAGCTCCTGGGAGCTGCACAGACAAAGGGTGAGAGGAAAAATGGGATGGAATCATATCATGGAATCATATAGTTTGGGTTGGAAGGGACCTTAAAGATCATCTAGTTCCAACCCCCCTGCCATGGGCAGGGACAACCCTTCAGACTAGGCTGTCCAAGTCGGAGCCCAGACCTCTGATCTCCATCCATTCCCCCATTGTCAAGAATACACTCTTTTCTTCTGTATGTATTTTTAACGCTCTTCTAACTTTTCAACCTGGAGTGGTTTTCTCCCTTTAGCCTGATCTGAAAGTCCTGTTATTGAGCGTGCGAAGCATAATCCGTTATTTACCTCAGTGCATCCATTGGAAGATCTGTTCGTCTTCCTGCCCAGGGAGCGTACAAATAATACTGTGTTAGCCTTCTACAGGGCATTTTGGATGCTACGGCACTGATGCAAACTGCTTGGATATGTATTATCCTCTCAAGATTCTTGGCAGGAAACAAAGATTTCAGCTCAGTCCCAGATCAGGGTAAAATGCGTCTACTGAAATTACACAGGAGGCATTCAGAGGGAAAAACAGGAAGGTGAAACTGAGCTCAGTGTGAAGAGGTGACAGGCTGTTGTCCCTGGTGTACAGCAAACACAGATGCCAGCGTTTAGACCCGAGCTTGGGGACGTGGCTTGGTTCCTCCAGACGGCTAATCTTGATCAGAAGTGGGAGTTCAGCACCTTGCAGTGGGATCTTAGCTGGAATGGAATGAAAATCAAGGGTAGGCCCACCCAAAGGAGAATGGGTGATGACCCCAAGTGACAGGGGACAGGACGAGAGGGAATGGCCTCAAGCTCCACCAGGGGAGGTTTAAGCTGGACATTAGGAAAATATTTTTCACAGAAAGGGTTACTGGAACAGGCTGCCCAGAAAGGGGGTTGAGTCACCTTCCCTGGAGGTGTTTAAGGGACACGTGGAGAGGCACTAGGGCCGTGGTTTAGTGATTGATGGGAATGGGTGACTCGATGATCAGATGGGTCTTTTCCAACCTGGTGATTCTATGATTCGCTGCCTCTGGCTTTGTCCTGTATCTGCTTGCACAGCCTCCGAGGGCACTGATAATGCTCATTATCTAAGAAATGATGTCCCAAAGGCAAAGGTAGGAGCGTGTGTGTGCATGCACCTGCCCTCAGCCGCGTGCGTGGCCCTCATGTGGTTCAGGTACCGCTCTCAGATCGACTTCACCCTCCGCCTGAGCCGTCACCAGCTGCCCTGGCAGATGAACCTCTGACCGGCGCCATCTTTTACTTTGAACAAGCGCCTTCCCTTCATCTCCCTCCCCAGCAAAGCCTACAAATAAACCCAATTAACTGCGAGTCTTCACAGAACGCAGGATCTGACCTGCAGAAGAGCTCTCAGCAGTGCCCGGTGCTGGTGGCTGCCCTGCGGGGTTGTTCTCTCCCGTGCTGTGGTCACTGCCTGCCTGAGCGCTCAGGACCCCTCACCTCCTGCCCTCTCGGAGGTCTCAGTGCCCAAATGCTCTTTCTCGGAGGTCTCAGTGCCCAAATGCTCTTTCTCGGAGGTCTCAGTGCCCAAATGCTCTTTCTCGGAGGTCTCAGTGCCCTGCTGCTCTTTCTCAGAGGTCTCAGTGCCCAAATGCTCTTTCTCGGAGGTCTCAGTGCCCAAATGCTCTTTCTCGGAGGTCTCAGTGCCCAAATGCTCTTTCTCGGAGGTCTCAGTGCCCAAATGCTCTTTCTCAGAGGTCTCAGTGCCCTGCTGCTCTTTCTCAGAGGTCTCAGTGCCCAAATGCTCTTTCTCGGAGGTCTCAGTGCCCAAATGCTCTTTCTCGGAGGTCTCAGTGCCCAAATGCTCTTTCTCGGAGGTCTCAGTGCCCAAATGCTCTTTCTCGGAGGTCTCAGTGCCCTGCTGCTCTTTCTCAGAGGTCTCAGTGCCCAAATGCTCTTTCTCGGAGGTCTCAGTGCCCAAATGCTCTTTCTCGGAGGGAATTGTCCCTGGGGTGACAATCTCGTACAGGCGCATAGCTCCCTCTTGTGATAACAACGCCGCTCCCACGGAAATCACGGTAGATGCTGAACCCCAAACCACTCTGAGACCTTCTGGTTTTAGGTGCGTGGGCATCTTTGCTTCAATTTTGCGTAGTGCAAACCGCCAGCATCACGGGCGCATCGTGTGGTGAAGAAGCTGGACCTGCTGATACCAGCTGCACTTTTCATCTCCAACCCTCTCGCCTCATCCTTTTCAAGGTGATGTTCTCCACAGGCTCCACAGACTGGGTAGCCTTTTTTTCTAGTCACATCTTATTTGTTGCATCGTATTTCAATACTGGGACTATCAGGACAGCTTTTTTTGGTGAGCATTTTGTCTTAGATTTTGTCTTTTAGTCGGTCTCCAAATGCACATGCTGACTCTCCACCCACGTCAATCAAAGACTTAAAAGACCATTTTATCCTGTCTTCATTTAAAATTTTTAAATCCCATTCAGTAACAGCTTCATAGCTAGCTTTGATTGCCTGAGTTAAATAAACACCTTTAGGAAGTATAGAATACTTCAGAAACAGCTCATGTCAAAAACAATGGAGATTTCAGTTTGATTGGCTTTTTTTTAACAGCACCTCTGCTTGAGGTCCCCTTCAGATTTGCAGAAAGTTTCTGTTAGATCAGTGTGTTAATTGCTCCATGCTTCTTGCTCATCTGGACTTCTTTTTACTCCTTGTACCATGAATTATTCAGAAATTGCTCAGAGCCAAAAAAATGTGCTTCATGTAGCGTCTAAGCTCAAACCAACACTGTTCACCAAAAGCAGAATCGAGTAAGCAGTTCTAATTTTCTTCAAGAGTCTCTGACAGGTATCGTACTCCTCTGCCCCACCTCAGCCTTAATTGGAATTCTCCTTCATGAAAAGCAGTTGTACTTGTGAAAGAAGGAGCCTTTTACCATCTTCTCTGAAAATCTTTGAACGGGCTTGGGTCCCTCAGTGCAAGCGGGATCTGCCGCACTGTCATATGGCATTTAATACCCTTGAAACTGCATCAGCTTGCGATTTTACCTCATCACATCAGTGCAATTTAAGATCTTTGAATAAATATACAGTTAATTCAAGTCTTACATAAATCAAGCACTGAGGATTACTTGGGCAAATAAATGAGAATGAGATTGCAAGTATGGCTGGCCAGGAGTTTTGCTACTGAATATTTTTTTCTTTTGGAAAAGGAACTCTCTGTGGAAACATTGCAGCATCTTCCAAGCTCTTCCCATGAGCATTATTTGGGGCCTAGGAGGAATCTATGTCCTCTGTCATATTGGGCTCAAAGCTTCCAGTGAGGACATTTACCTTACTGGGAATAAGGATTGAACAACCTGACTGCTAAACTGTTTCTCACTCGCACAGAAAGCTGTGCCCTCCCTCTCACATGCACTCTTCCTTTCTCCCATGTGTTTTCTCTTTCTTGCAAAAGAGACTTCTTTTTCTCCTGCAGAACAGATATCCTCTTTTCTGCTGAGCACCACTTCCAGCATTTAGAAACAGAACAGGCTACAGAGAAATTAAGTGAAAAGGAAGAAATAACTGTTATCACTTCTGTAGCGTGACCCAAGACCTCAAAATGCTTTTCACACTTGAATAGGCTGTCTCAAAAAAACCTGCTGGATAGCAGGTGAGTGTTAATAACACCAACCTGAGACTGGTAAAACAGTTATGCAGGAGCTATGAAGAGCAAATTTGCCCAAAATACCGAGGGAGGAAGAACAGGCAACCTGGGGCCTGATGCTCAAAGCATCTCATTTAGGTGCTGCAAACTGGTTGGAGAAATTAGTTGGAACAAGATCCAGAAATAAGCCTCCAATACATCATCTTAGGATATTTCACTGCAGCTGGTAATTACAGTATGACATAGAATGAGCTAAATTTATCCCTCATTTCACAGAAATTGTACCCAGATTTTCTGAGGCTAAAAGTACACTCAGGAAACATCTCCCCTTTCTGTACTTAGCACTGAAGCAGCTATAGCTCAAAGTTTCATGTGGCAAGGGCCTTCACCAGGAACAGAATTACTGACTGGAAGTGCTCTGTTTTTCCAATCTAATGACTGCAATTTCTGCTTCATGTTATTTTGGTACTTTCTGAGCTGCTCAAGGATCCTTTGTGCCTTGTGTTGCAGAAACCTGCTCCTAGCCTATAGAACAGGCTGTCTGTGCAGATAAGAAGAGTGACACAGAGCAGGGAAATGAGCTGTGCACGGGCAGGGAGTCACCTAGCAGCAGACCAAGGATAACAATGTGCCATTCTCCTCCCTCTCCTTCACTGGCTCTGCACCCAGCTCTGCTGTTCCAGCTGATAGCTGAACCCAGGACAAGATTTCCTTCCTTTCCCTTTTCTCCCCTGCACACTGTTCCTTTGTGGCCTTCGTTCCAAGATCTGCAATAGTCCCAGGAGGAAGAAGCCCACAGTAGCACCACACCTATTTTCACATTTATCAGGAGTTCACTTTCATTAGGCTGTCCTGGTGATACCCTTAGGAACTTCAGTTGCTTTGCTGCTCTTCAGGTGTGTCCCTCCTAACAGTCCCTAGCATTCACTTTCTGGCCCAAGAACATCATTAATTTTACCACCTGGAGCTGTCTCCACATGGCGACATGTGTGGTACCAGCTGCAAAATTTGCCAGCAAAAGCAGCATGGGTTATACTCAGCTCGCTCCTTCTCCAAACATCCAAACGCCTGCTATGTCCTAGATATTTCCCGGAGACCATGAGAAGCTCTGCCTGCCCTTATTCCCCTTCCAGTCACGGGAGATTTTGTCTTATTTAGTGTCTGTAAACAAAAATGTGGGTGATTTACAGGCACAATTTCCTTATGCAAAGGATTATGACACATCAATAGCACCAAGCACAGACCTGACAGTTTTTAAAAGGGGTGCGTTGCCTCTTTGACAGGCTTAAACTTTTCCTCCAGATGAAAAAAAAGTCTCCCCTGTGAAGAATTGTGATCTCCTACATCCTGTCAGCAGAATAGATTCATCCACACGGCAGTGGAGCTGTGCTCATTAAAATCCTTTGAAACAATGGCAATGCATCTGTCATAACCAGCCTCAAAGTACCTGTACTCAGGATGCTTAAAACGTTTTCTGAAAGAATAGCAGATGCTTACTGCATATCCCAAGCTAGAAATATAGCTAGCTCAAATACCCACAAAGGCTTTTGAAGTAAGGTTCTAAGAAGCAGACTCCCGATTCGCAAACAGCTTCAGACACTGGCTATTGAAAGACCCCAGCCAGATCTTTCAATATTCTTGCCTCAGTGCCTTTTTCTTTTTTTTTCTTTTATGAAAATATACAGGTCATCTGTTTATCTCATTGTTAAGTGTAATCAAGTTGTACACAGATATATTTGAAGTTGATCTGATAAACTTTGTAGTCTGTAAGTAGGTTGGCTCAGGGCCTCTGTAAGCAATATTTGGAAATATTTCCGCTGCCCATTTCCTGGGCTTTTGTCAATGTTCTTGATTAGTTTTATTTTGAATTTGAGTTTATCTCAAGTAGTAAAGTTTGGATTCAGATCTGAGCAGTGCTGAGTATCATAATGCTTCACTGGAGCTAATGCTCTGGTACAGGGATATGGTCACAACGTGAAATCCTAGATCTATATGCAAATCTGCTCCACGTGGAGAATATACAGCTTTGGTGTTTGGATTTGGTTCCATATATGAAAAATGCATTCCAGTGGGACAGATCAGAGAATATAAGCAGCAAGACATGCTCCCTTATACATCTACATGTATGGCTTGACTACATTCATGGCTGTTGTTCATTTTCTTCTAAGTACTTGTATTACAGTACTATCAAAAGCAAAAAATGAGAATCAGGGCTCTATTGTACTGGAAACCAGATATGAACATAATGAAAAACTGTTCATTAGCACTTCTGTTTCATTTCACTATGTGCTCAGAGACCTCACTCTGCAGCTCTCTTCCTACTCAGGAGCTTAGAAAAGTTACCAGTGGGTCTGTGCCTGCAGTGGTGTATAGATCTAAGGTGAGAAGAACAAATTACATCATTTCTCCTGTGAAGACTCTCTGCTCGCAAGGCGGCTCTCAGCTTAGCAGTTTAACCCCGACACATGAATTCTGCAGGTCTTGAGATTCACTGCTTTCAAACGTCGAAACAATCTTTTACACTACAGCCACGACTCATGTCTGAAATAGCAATTGATCCATTGTGATTTAGATATACCTGCTCCTTCTTTGCAGCCTCCTGATGAACCAGTACACATTGAGTTCATAAGAGACTCATTTCTCCAGACCACTGAGTAGTGGATGTAGCTGTAAAAGATTTGTTTCCGAGTTTGAAAGCAGTGAAATCTCCAGCCCCCGGACTTTTTCCTGTGTCACTGGAGAATACACTTCTTACAAGATGTGATAAAGCAGTGGGGGAGAAGGAGGTTTACAGGAAATGCTACAATCCCCTGTGGCAGCATCCACACAAAGAGAAAACAAAGTCACTTATTCATGTGTTGAAACCCAGCAGGCCCTTTCCTCAGCCTTCCCTCATCTAATCTGTAACTGATTGCCAAACCATTGACTTTTAGATCAACTACCTTTCATTAGCATGAAAATCTAAGAGCTTCTGAGTGTCTTTCTATAAGAACACATTAACATGAAACAAAATCCTGTAGGCCTGAGCTCTCTACTGTACTGTATTTAACTGCCCCGCTTCACTAAAAAACTTTCCGCATTTGATGGCAAAAGGGATCTCCCTTGCCTATAGCAGACAGATTTTCAAGAGCTTTTTCTTCATGTGAAGCATCATTCAGCAGAGCTCTGGCTAGTAGATAGGTTCATATCTGAGGAAAGGAAGACCTAAGATGGATAAACAAGAAGCAGCAACAGTGTATAACGAAAAAAATCTCCACTAGGGCTTGTGACAGACTGCAAATGTGTCAGATAAAACATTTTAGTGGTCTGTAGTAAGGAGCAGGAGTTTGTGTGCTGAACAAAGAACTTGTCTGTCTGCCAAGACTGAAAATTGCACATGAAAAATAATGAAAAAATGGGAGGGAGGGAGGGAGGGAGGGAGGGAGGAAGGAAAGTTATGGAAAATCAAGGGAATTGTGCTTTTCACAAAAGAAAGATATTAGTGAGCCAGGACTTGGCCAGAACTGCAACATACATGAATGTGTTTTTCTAGTTTTAGTTCTACTTTAAATCTGATAGCTGAAAAAAATTATTTTCTGCTTCCAGTGTTGGGCATGCTGTTTTCTGTAGTGATCTGTATTTACTGTTGCTGAGTGTTTTGTGCTAGCAGCTGACACACAAATACCTGAAACGGAAATGGTTTCCTGCAACATGAAAAACATCCTTTAGTCTGACATTATCAAATATGTTTTTTCATGTGAATTTTCAGTGCATGGGTGTGAAACATTGGGTAACCTGCCACGGAAGGACCTTTGTAGCATTTTCCTAATTTAACTTTTCTCAAAGAAAAAAAAAAAAAAAGCGTTTGGTGTGAGAATCCCTCTGTGATTCCTGTTGTGAAAGTGTGTCATGTTGTCACCTGGGAAGAAAGTCACTGCATTTCCTCTTCCCTCCTTAGCTCTTTTGCAGACACTGGCAAATCCTGACATTGCTGCTGTCATCTTTCTTCCATTTTCCCTGCTGTGAACTTGCAAGAGGTGAATGAGAATAGATGCCTAGACATTTGCTATGACTTCTGTTGTTCTCAGCTCTGCAAACACTTGCATCTGGCAGCCTTAGCTGTACTGCTTAAACTCAGGGGAACTTTGGCAGAGAGCGCTGGTGTCAGGCACTGTTCAGCATGTCCCCCGTCAGGTGGTTGAATAACAAATCTGTTGAAAAGCATACAGCTACACTGAGCAAGGTCTTCTCCTTCCAGGTTTTATAGTAACAGAGCGAAAGCAATTAGCATGAGCAGAAAAAGGAACAGAAATGCCCATCAGAAATGATAAGTCCCAAAGCAGATATTGGGTAGCCATTGCTTAAAGCCTGTTGACCAGGGAGTTTGGAAAAGGAGCTTAGCATCATCCCTGAATAAATGAAGTGCATGACAGCACCCCCCCACTCTGTGCTCTGAATGTAAGAATTTCTCAGAAGCTTATGCAAGGCAGATGCCACTGGAGGTAGCTTTGCACCAGAGCTCAGTTCTTGTTACAGCACTGTCACTTCTTTGCTGAAGAAATGACATTGCAAATCATCTCCACATCAGAAGCCCCATCCCCTGCAGCACCAGCGTCATTAAGGAAACTGCAACTGTAGGATGTGACCTGGAGGCATGAGTGCTGTCAGCATCCTCAACAAGCAGGAGAAGTGATAGCTATAGAGAAGACTCTCCAGAGTCAGGAGGCAATAGAAGGATTAACATGAGGAGCTGGATGGTCATAAGTCCATGCCAGTTGTCATCATTACAGATAATTTTGGTATTAACTGTGAGACTTGAATCTGTAGCAAGCAGCTGCATAACTGATATCCAGTTCTTCTTGTAGTTACATGACAGTACTGATGTCTGTGAGGTGGCAGTGAGAATGCAGAGCAGGGTTTAGAGAGAGGGAGTCCTATTCTGTTAATTCGACCAGTACTATGGGAACAAAAAACAGGCTGTATACAGCACAGTCTGCTCGGGGGAGGTTATAATTGCTGTTGAAAGACCAGACTGCTTAGCCAAAGAAAGCAAACAAGGAATTGATCAGTTATTGCTGCATTACACATGCAGTGATGGTTTCTTGCATGCAAGCTTCCAGGGTATGATCAAACTACAGTGTCAATTTACAGTGTTAGTCTATGAAGCTGTAATCCAAAGTAAAGCTCTTTGTGCCTCCCTAGAGCTGCAGGGTTTAGGTGGGAACAAGGACCTGCCAGTAGGAACTCCATGCAGGATCAAAACCTTAGCTTTTCTGTGCCTTTCTTAGCTATGTGATGCATTTTCATGGGGTTATGAGGATGGTCTCCTGTGATTTCACACTATCCTTTTTCCCAGAAATGAGAATACTGGTCTCTACTGTCTATTTTTGCTTTTCTTACTCTAATGAATGTGCATTATAAACAGAGGTGTACAGCATAACAGACCGCCCTGGAAGTATTTGTAAATAAAAGGCTTTTAGAAACCTTTTATAGGGAAGCTCTATAGACATTAATAGATAGTGAACACTTTTCTATAGGCATTGTTTTTCCACTAGTCTATACAATCCAATAGCGAATTATATTCCTGCTAGCAAATCCCAAAGGGTGATTCAGAAAAGCATTGTAAAGGATCTAATTCTCTGTAATTTTCTGCAGTAATTAAGATAAAAGCTTTTCAGTGTCTCCTCTATTACAGTTCATGGGATTTTTTTCCACAGGAAAATAAATGATCAGTTCAAATTCTTGGTTACTTAAGCAAAGTGAAGCCAGTAAATTCTGAAGGTTTATTCAGGTAAAATATCCTTTCATTTCTGTGTGAAATTTACTTAATTTCAGGAGGCAGTGGAGGCCAAGATTAGGTTCCCTGTTTGTGATTTTTATATATATTTGGACATCAAACTCCACTTTCTATTAGAGCCAAACAACTTCAGTGATTTTGCTGCTTCTTCCCCCTGGGCTGGCAAGGAATGTGTGCTTTGTGGAGTCGTTGCACACAGCAGCAGGTCCCACTCCATTAACACATGGAGGCTCAGCGTCGTCGTGAACTCAGAACTCTGAGGACTGTGGCATGTCTAGAGAGCTGCAGAGTACTAATTGAAATGCCGCTAGTGTTTTTCCCATCATGTGCTTGGAAAGCCATCTGAGGACCAACCCAGCTCTGTGCCTACCTATATCTTGTGCAGGAAGCAGAGACAACGTTTCTAGAATTATGTGCTGAGTTCCCACATAACCCAAATATTTCTTTACTCCTTGCCTTCATGTTTGCTCCAGCAGGAGAGGCACTAATGACCTCTGCAGGGAATTCACAACAGAGCCTTGGGAAGAAGTCACACATATGAGGGAAGAAGGAATCATAAAAGCCATGGTGACATATCAAAGAGGCAAAAATCACCCCCATACCATGCTTTGTTGGAGCTCCTTTTGCGAGGCTGTGACCTATACTTTGGACTATAAAGAGCTGCAGGTCAAGCCTCTGTGAAATCCTTACTCTGCTGACAACAATAAGAGCTTTTTCATTGAATTCTCCCGGTTTCTGGTATGAGAGATTCATCCATAGCCCTGTCTTAATCCCACTCCAGGTACTGCCCTCTCTCCCTGTCTTGCTGGATTTTCCTCCAGCCTCTTCCATTCCACCTTTCTCCACTACTCTTTGAGGCTGACAGAGAACTGGCCACAGTTAAATGACAACAATAATAGCTTCTTCTGTGTGACATTTCTCATTCCTAGGTCTCTTCAAAGGCATGTGTTTTAATATTACTGGCCTTCTACACACAGTTTATAGCTCTTCTTTGGAGAAGCCAGAGCTAAATCTAGGTACAGACCACAGCACTTTGGATTGAGTGGTCTTCATTGGTTCTTTTTTTCTTGTGCCTTTTCCTGTCTCGTTATCTGCCTCCCAGTGTCAAAGGAAGCTATTCCTGTTTCCAGGAGCTCTAGATGGCAGGCCAGAGCTGATGGTACAAGAAGGTCATTAGGGGCTAAGTGGGCCCTGGAAGCCTGCAGGAAATTGTTCATCAAAGATGTTTGTCACCTCTGCTTCTCAGGGGTCTTTCAGAGGTGTTGAGTACACTCATCAGTAACAAGACTTCCTGTTGGAATTACTGCATCAATTAGCCACATGAAAAACATCTTGCTGCTCTCTCCACTTCAAATAGATCCTTCCTCTCAGTATGTGATGCCCTCTTCATCTATTCCAGAGTGATTTTGCTCGCTTGATGGCACATTGCAAAATTTCCTGGCCTAGCATTGATACCAATGACCTATTTTGCCCCCATGTACCAAAGTGTGACTTTGATTACATCCCTGTCCTAGCCACTCTAAATCCCAGGCACTTAGCAGCGAACTTAAAGTAGGTCGCAATGATTTCAGAAACAAACAGCTTACAAAACTAAATCTTCACTCCAACGTGTCAATGCCAGTAGTGTACAAGCAAGTAAACAATAAATCCTCACAGCAGCATTCAAAATGTCATTGTAATACTCCAGGGACCAAAGAAGAACAGAGCACTGTCTGAATTAGCTGTTTCTGCCTTTTTCAGTTTTAATGGATTTTGGTTTGATGCTTTGTGAAATTACCATAACTCATGAATGGTGCTGCTTCTTTGACACTGAGAGGACTGGGGAAAGGACATGGCTCTAGTATTTTTCATTTTACTCCAGACTAAACTGTACTGTGAATTTAGGCCTGTTTTCCTGCTTGCCAAGCAGAAACATTATCTGCTATACAGGTGAGTTGAATGGTGCTGATGGTAATTCATCAAGTCCCTTATCCATCCATGAGCCTTGATGTGGCTGTTGACCACAGTGGATTTTATGATGCTCTGAGTTCCCCTGCTAAACTGGAGGATTCAAAGCATCAGAAAGTTTGCTATGGCCAACAATCACCACTAGTAATTTCTTCTCTATGTTCATTTTTATTAGGATTTTGCACACGACTACAAAGTCCTCATTTCACAATAAATTTTTTTTTTGTGTTCAGAGTGACAAGAGTCAGACTGCACCAATGCATTTTTTTCTAGAGTTTCCAGGGGGCTTTTTTCATTAGCTGAACAAATACCCATTCTGCTGCTGCCCAGCTGTCATAAATCATTTCCTGCTATTTTTATGGACAGGTATTTTGTTCCTATATGACAGTGAGTCCCTACATTTTCAAAAACCTTCTGCCCAAAGGTGATATTTGTTTTAGTGCACAGTGTCATTATCAAGAGTTCTCACAGTACTTTTTGGTGAGATTTTTGCTGCATGCAAGACTTTCAGCAGCCCCTTTACATGAATGAATTTCATACACGCAAAAATTAGTTATGAGATTCTGAGCTGAAAAGCACTGTGTAAGTGCCTAGGGTTATTTTCAATTAACAATATCTAATTCCAAGCACACCATGAACCACATTTTTCTTCTCTCTTTAGAGCCAACGTATTAATCCTTTGAAACAAAAATGACTACATTTTAATGAGAGTTTAAAAGGGTGAAAGTTCTGCTCTAGTACACCAAGCATAATAAATTATTTTTGTGATGTATATCTTCTATCCACTCACTTTAATTTTCAGAATAATAGAGGGAGAACAGCCTGTTTTATCTCTGGTCTCTCCTTGTTCACTCCACTCCACTTTCAATGTGTGTATCACAGTTCATTTGGAGCTGATAGTTGTTATTCGTTATGGGCAATATGCTACAATAACACCAAAAGATTACAGTGTTGTCCTCTCCAGATTGGCTTTTGTGACATATGAAGAGAATACTCAGAGAAGTATTCATTATAATTGTGTTTTTCCACATTATTTCCTGGCACTAGAACATAAAAAATCCCTTGTTAGATGAAGTCCTCAGGTGATGGCATGGGACATTAGCACAGAAAAGCCTTCCATTGCCTGGCACAGACCCCAGGTAGGTCTGAAGTGGGTGGGCTCATGGCTGTCTTTCTTCAGTGGTGGCTCAAGTCATACAATGCAATTTGGAGAGGAAGGGATAACCTTGTCCAGCAGTGAAATGCAGTAAAGCTGCAGGCAATGCTAGCAGTAACGGTAGGAAAGAAGTTGCAAACTAAGAAGGAAAATTCCTGTCTTATTCATGCACGGCACAAGGCCTGTTACCTTGAACACGTGCCTTGCCTGCATACAGCTGTACACACCACCTCTACAGTGTGATTTTCTCTCTCTTGTAGCCTAGATCTCTGTTGCTTCAGCCAGTATTCAGGCCAGGAGTGTGGGGAAGAAGGCAGGTGTCTAATAATACCTCTCTGTGCCTTTTTCCCCCATTGTGCTCTGCTCTAGATCTGGAAAGCCCTGGTGGGATTTATATTGCAGATGGGGAGATGTGGAGGTGCCTGTGGAGGAGGTATTTCCAAAGACTTTTTCGGTATACGTGTTCAGAGTAAGAGAGAGCCATGAGAAACAGGTCCCCTGTGCTGTTAGTGTCCTGCACACAGACTAGATGACAGAAAATAAACATGAATAAATAGATAGAGAGCATCACAAAACTCTCTGATAGAGGAGAATGCATACTGGAAACTGGAAGCTGTTGCCTGAGAAATAGCAAATAATTTATTCTGTCAGTCATAGCAACTAGCTCATAGAGATGTAGCTAAGTGCCAAGATTTCACTCCTGATCCAGGTCAGCCCAGGTGTATTATAAGCAAAAGTTATTGAGTCATTGACCTTCACCACATTGTGTGTAACAGGCAAGCAGAGATGGGCAGATCCACAATGCAGAGGTGTTATGGAGATGGATAGATGGCTGACTGACCAGCATTTTGGCTGTATTGTCTGATATGTGTATCCCTTTCTATATATGTTCTCCACATGTAATTTACTCCTGACACCCTGAGCTTTCTTCCTTTCTCAGTTCTGCTCAGTTATTATTAATGGACTGTGACTCTTAGTTTGCTGTGGTTTAAGGATATTTACTCAATTTCCAGCAGGACAGCTATAATAGAAACAGTGCCTTGTAGCATGTTGGGGAATTGACACTGATGACTTCCTACTTAAAGCCTAAAGGGTGATCAGCTAGTCGGTTGTCTGTCCATCTCCATAACATGAGCACAATTTACTGTAAAACTTGGGTAGCTGTCATCCGTTTCACCCCATATAGCCCCTTACAATGAAGATGTCAGAGGTCAGTTAAATCTCATCTTCTTGCTGGAAGGTTTTTCTAACTACATCATCTTGCCTTTTCTAACCAGCCTACACTGTGTCGGGATATTGCACTGCAATGTGACTCCCTCGAGCAGATCTGTGTGACTCTGCCAGAGTAAACAAGATTCAGAGTTGTTTATTTGTCTTCTCAAGGGTCCCCAGAAGAGAACATAGTCAGCAAATATGCA
Source organism: Clamator glandarius (assembly GCA_033459285.1). Classification (NCBI taxonomy): domain Eukaryota; kingdom Metazoa; phylum Chordata; class Aves; order Cuculiformes; family Cuculidae; genus Clamator; species Clamator glandarius. The sequence continues at coordinate 1,475,607 of JAUNZM010000332.1, read as the reverse complement.
CTCTCCAGTGTAAGCGGAGGATGAAAAGAAGCCTCAAAATTTAAAATACAGTTTTATGCGTTACCAAAACTAAGGATGGGATGGAACGGTAGTGATAATGATGAGGCAGATAATGACTATACAGAGCACCTGCCAATTTTATTCATACTCAGGAGCCATTAGATGTTCTTTAGTTATATGTGAGGTAAGAGCATGAGGTAAGTGGACGTATTTTCCATCAACAGTCTGCTGAAATTTTTAGTTCACTTTGGATTATAGATGAATTTACAGTCTCTTACATTACAAGTGATGCCATAAAAACACATCCTTTCTTCCATTAAATTTGCAAACATGCACGGTCCTCTCCTGGACTGATTCATGGCAGTGCCTTCCTGCTTGTCTGCCGGGTCAGGTCCTTCTGCAATTTCCTTTTTCTGCCACAATCACTTACCTTGGTTGCAATCACTCTGGAAGTGATGTCACTTGTGTCCATATCAACTAGGACAGGAGAGAAGAAGTAGACAGGAAAGGACAATGCTCCCAGTGTTAGTAGGCTTATTTGTAATGATGGTTGGATACTCATGGCTCATTTAGACAGAAGCAAATATGAATTACTTTGCTATTGGTGATTAACCCTATAGGCATAACAGAGAACTTGCAAGACCTGCTCATGTTATCTCCCCGAGGGATTTAAAATGCAGTTTTCACTGAATTCAGCAGAATTTCCCTGGATTTAGCAAGGAAGATCAGCCCTTCTTTTCAGCACGCTGTTTAACATGAGAATTGCCCTCTCCGTTGTGGCAGAACAAAAGCCATTCTCACAGCTCTAGCTGGAGAGGCTTTGGGGCAAAATGCATCTCAGCATGTTACCTCCAGTGACTGATTTCTCTGCTGTACAGGCGAGAAAACTAGGGAGTCATCAACTTCAGTTTGTCACACAAATCAGAGCATCTGTCCCCTTGCTCTCTGCACTCTGCATGAGATGAAAGGGAAAGCAAGTAGATCAGTGCTCATGAAGCAGAGCAGCGATGTGTAGCACTGAAACGGACTTGCAACGCCCCTGGCCTGGCCTGGCCTGACCTGACTGGTCCCTGTTGACCCAGATTTGCACCTCTGCCAATTCAGGTAATAAATATCATTTCAGTTCTCCTAGTACCTCCTAACCAGCATCTCCCCTATGAGCAGACAGCTGGCTCTTACTGAGTGGGTAGGAGGTTTTATTACTTTAATGGAGTGAAAGAGAAACTGGAAGGAAGACAAGATTTCAAAGCATTCTAACTGTTTCAACACACTTCAGAGCCAATCTAACACCCACTGAAGACCTCAAAGTACGCCCATTCATTGACTTTGCCCTACCACAGATGGGTTCTCATGAGGCAGAACCCAGAATGGAGTAAGAGAAGATTGTTATGATCGAGGAAGTATAACAAGGGCATACAAAGGGCTCCTGGCAAAGCACTGCAGGCAGGAGGTAGATAAGACTGGAGCTGCTTGGGACTGGAGCTGCTTGGAACTGGTAACCAGACTCTAATGCACAGCCTTGGGCAATGTAGAATCACAGGATCGTTTAGGCTGGAAAAGACCTTTAAGATCAAGTCCAACTGTAAACCTAGCACTGACAAGTTCACCATTAAACCATGTCCCTAAACAGCACATCTGCACATCTTTTAATACCTCCAGGGATAGTGACCCAACCACTTCCCTGGGCAGCCTGTTCTTGTGCTTGACAACCACTTTGGTGAAGAAATTTTTCCTAGTATCTGGTCTAAACCTACCCTGGTGCAACTTGAGACCATTTCCTCTCTTCTTATTGCTTGCAACTTGGGAGAATCACAGAATCACAGAATGACCAGGTTGGAAGAGACCCACTGGATCATCGAGTCCAACCATTCCCACCAATCCCTAAATCATGCTCCTAAGCACCTCGTCTACCCTAACCTTAAATACCTCCAGGGACGGTGACTCAACCACCTCCCTTGGCAGACTGTTCCAGACTGTTCCAACACTCACCTTGGTAGCAGAAATTTCCTGTGGTCTCACAGCCAAGCAGTTCCATGGGACTCTTTCCCTGCTCTGCATCTTTGCTCTCGTTCTGGTGATGATGTAGTGTATGACCTCAGGAAGTGCTAGTCAGTGACATTTTTTAAGGCATCCTGCAGAACAGTAAGTTGCAGAGTCAAAGTGGAAAAGCCATTCTTGATTCACTCCAGGTGGAAATGCTGGTAACCCAAAACCATCTCCCAGTGTCCCTCTGGTCAACACTGAACCATTTAATGAAGCCAAATTGAAGGAAGTTCATACTGGAATGCCTACTTAAATCACCTTAATTTCAAGAGATGCTTCTCCCATGGATGGCCACAGAGTAACGGATTTAAGAAGGTAAAAGTCAGTACATCTTAGGTGAGCAGAAATACATAGGCTCAGAGACAGGCTATGGTTAAGTATGAATTCAGCACAGAAGCATTGGTATTTCAGTCCCACAACCATCAAGCAGGCTCCTGCTTCTCTTTCCAACTGATAGGCAATAAGGTGAAATAATAGGTTCAAGGGTAGCTGTTATTCACAGCTGTATCCTGTGCATCTTTGCATTCAGAAGCAATTTTATTCATCTGTCAAGAGAAACAGATCCAGATGAATTTTAAATCTGTGTGGGAAGATGCAGCCATGAAACACACAGCAACAAGACCCTCAGCGCAGCAGCCTGGGTGCTGGCCTAAGATGTCAAATGGGGAGTTGAGTACTAGGGGCTGGCTGGACAAGACCCCCACTTTGTTCCCTGCACCAGGACTCCTATGAAGTGTGTGGCAGCATTGGCTGTAGCGATTTAATTTTGGGAATTTCCCCCACGAGTCTGACCTAATGAGTTATAGCAATGTCTGTGTGCTGCTTCTGCAGCTGCCTCATTAACAGAGGTGCTCATTTCCCAGATGGGCATGTGATTTACCATTTCCCTGGATTAGAAAAACAATGTAATTACATACTGAATTCAAACCTGCCCTGTTTTAGGGAGAGGCAGAGTCTGATATCCATAATTTGTAAATGAATATCACATTGGCACTGCATAGGCAGTGCTATCAATTTCTCCTTCAAGACTCAATTCCATTTTTTGAAGCTTAAAGCCCAGAAAGAATCAGTGTTATCACTTTGAAAAAAAATACCCAGTAGAAATGGAGACACAAGTGATCATCTAGCTCACTGTTCTATCCAAGGAAACTGACTAGTTGCACTGATGACCACAGGAGCATAAATGTAATCTGTCGAGAGATTTTCACTTTCCTGCAATTATTTTTTTTCATTTAATTTTCATTTTCTTTCCACTTTTTCATTTACTTTGCTTTTACTTGACTGTGATTTTGCACAGTGGATATCTCATATATTTAAAACATAACTATGTGATTTTACTGTAAAACCATGCAGAAAGCTTCCTAAGGCTCACTCATTAAAATTTCACAGATGGGAAATTCAAGCACGATACTCATGCAGGCCTGAGCTAGAAACAAAATCTCTGGATTGGAAAGGCCCTGATTTTCACAGACACTTTACTCAGAAAGGCTTTAGGCTTAGAGTCCATAGCTGAGAAATGGAAATTAGGTGGTAAGTTGCTGGTTGGAGATTTGCCAGCTCTGTTCTACTTTGCTTCCATTTTGCTGCACTGAGGATCATCGACCCAGGGTGGCCTTGAATTTGGATCAAGAGCTCGATTCAGCACTTCACTGCAACCTGCTGGTGTTTTAGGGATGCATAGTAGCCTAAAGCTTAGACAAAGATTGATGAGTGCCTCCTTTTGGGGGACCAGGTGCCATTCGAGATGGCAGAGTGAGCTCCATGACTTGCACTCCTCTCTCCTCTTTCCTTCCATGCTCCCTCAGGGCAGCCCTCACTGCTTCTTCTGCCTCCAGAAAGCAGAATGTTTCCTCCTCCCAGCAGCACCCCACATTTCTGCCCTATATGCATGTGGAAGGATGTTCTGATTGCCTCCTTCATTAAGAAACAGTGAGTCCCTGCTGGCCTTACAGGCTGCTCTGATATTTAGTACCATCAGTCCTGCTGGCTCTGTGGATGACAGAGCTCTGCAGACATCCCCTAAGGCCTTTCCTGCTGTCCCCTGTACGCTAACACGGTATATGGGCACCTCTAACACTAAGTGGATCATTTCTCCTCTCATTTGTCTCATCTCACTGAACCCTGGAGGACTGCTCGCATTTATTTTAGGCTCTGATGGAGCTGATTTCCCTCCTTCAGTTTGATATACTGTCATTTCTAGACAATTATGTTTCTGCTTCTCAGGAAGGCCATTGATTAAATAAAACCAACCTGTTCGTGATGGTATTATTTTTGTTATTAGCATCTTGCTCCTCATTCACTGGGATGCTGGTATCCTGCCTCCATCACTGAACTGACAACTGACTGAGAGGGTACCCTAACTGTGCAGACATATGTCCTGTGCAGCTCAGTTCTGGTTTGAAGATTCCTGTAGGGCTTGAGCTGGACGATGGATTTCAAGCATCCACAAAGCCAATAGTCCTGCCTTCAAGAAAGGAACAGACAGTGCAGCCAAGACCTTGCACACAAGGAGTGCCTGGGAAGCCATGGAGAGTGGTACTGAGACACTCTCCATACAGAGTACAATTCAATGCCTCCTGAGTGAATAAACCCCTCTTTTGTCTCCTGCCTAATCTGGCTTCTCTGAGAACACAACACAGCGACTAGTTCAGCAAATTTCAGACCACTCCCTCAGCCCCATAAGAGCAAAAACCCATAGGGTTTCTCCTTCAGAGAGCTCAGCTTCTGGCCTTTTGTCCTGAAGACCTGTCATTCCCTACATGGCACTGGAAGTACTTCACTGCTGGCAGCAGTTGATTACTGGGAACTGCATACTGCTGCAAAGCCTTGGAGAAGGGCATGTGTTTGTGAGAGTGGAGCTGCTTAGGGGTAGAGAGTCAGCACAGAGCAGCACAACCTTCTCTCCCTGCCCTCCACACATGGCCCAAACCCTTTGGACAGAAGTTCACTGGATGTGGGTGCAAGGAATGGTAGATCAGATGGTAGATACAACTGAGCTTCTAGGGCTGCTGCAGAGCTGTTGGAGGGTACATCTTCAGTCTTTACTCTATTTGCACTGAAGTCAATGCAACTTGAACAGGTATTGATATTATTCCTCTCACCCTCCAAGATACATCTCTAGGATCCACGAACTGGGCTGACAAGGACATCACAAGCTTTATTTACTGTTGAGAAATAACATGCTTTGCTGTCACAGGTAGAAGGAACAGCTCAGGCCTTGCAGACAGAAATACTGAGCAGAATATTATTTCCTATGTCTAGCTGTAACTGAAAAAGCAAGGGAGAGCTGCTCTGTCCCTGTGCTTCAGGACAGGGATTATGGTGTCTAAGGAACCATGAAGGAGAAGCCCTCTCTACAGTATTCTTAGTCTTCTCTGCAGCATGTTCTTGCCACTGATCTAACAAGTGTAAGTCATGTTTTGGTGTAAATATGGACCTAGAACATCTGACATGTCTGGGTGACAGTTTTGGCTGAGGTCGTTATAAATCCACTGAGAATAGTGTATTTGTGCTCTGGAATGACATCTTATAATGAGATTCCATGATGTTCCATAGCCCAAGATTTGCTGTTTGTGACAAAGACAAATTTCCTGAAGGGCAAGGCTGCTGGGAGATCTGCTGGACTCAGAGGACACTCATAAGCTGAGGATCCACCTTACCTGCTCAGCCATAACTCAGATACAGGGGAGACAGTTTATTAGTGGATTTTAGACCAATCACTAAACACCATTAGCTACATATCTGACTATATGCGTTCAAAATGCTACATAGCACAAAACCCCTAAAAGTAGAAAAGCACAGTCAAGAACTGTGTATATTCACAAGTCAGCCTACCATAGTCATCCAACTACACTCAATACAGCAAGTACAATAGTAAAAAAAAAATCATTTCCATGTCTGGAACAACTCCATTTATTCTCCTCAGAGATTTAGAAAAGTAATCCTTTGCATAATGAAATTCTGCTTTTTTTTCTTTGCTCCCAGTTGTAATTTATTTATGGGAAGCTTAAAAATTTTTCTTCATCCTTATTTGTGGAAATACATATATGTCACATCCTTCCCTTCTGTGCTGTGAGCAGAAGTTTTATATGTGTGTATTTATGCATATATACAAATCTGCATGTAAATTCAGGCTACTCTAATTCTCCTAGCTATTAAAACAACTTACACCTAACTTGTTTCCTCTGCCTCATTGGGAATTAATCAGTCCAAACTTAATAAAGTAGGTGAATTAATACATATATCTCATTTTATAAAAGCAGCCTAAGAAACACTGTCTTGTTCAAGGCCAGACAGTAACAGGAAAATTGTTAAAAAACAGCCTCTGTGTAAAGCCTAACAGAATTAGGAAATCAGCCTAAGCCTGCTGAGTTTCAGTCTTGTTTCTCTTGCACTGAGACCAGTTGTCTTAACTTTATTTAAATGCACTGTCCTTTTGAATGACTATTTTATCCTACTAGACTTCTTGCTCATCATTTACATCAATATATGTACAAACACACATAAGAGTTTCATATAAGTTAATATAAAAGATAAGTCAGGGTATAATGCAAACTCCAAATCCCCTAGCCATGCACAGCCCAGGGTGAGGGAAGCGCTTGGAGCGATGGCTACGTTACTGGAAGCTGAAGGCCTTCTTACTTGTCTGAACTAGAAGCTGAGTAAAAACCAGTATGACGCTGATGCTGTCTGCTCTATGAGGCAGTTGTACTCAGTGACTCGGGGCATGCCCCTAGCCCTGATTTCCCACAACTGGATTACAGACATCCCGTTTTACAGCTGTCAAGAGAAAGCCAAGTGAAGCAATCTGTGGTCATACAGCATGTCTGTGACAATGCAGAACAGGTCTTGGTGTCTCTCAAGCCTGACTTATCACTTCCTTGCTGCGTGCACCCCACCTGTGCTGGGTACTGTGTATTCACACATATAGGCAAATGTATTCCTGTTTATTTGCTCTGCTCATCATCTTCATGTGTCCTGGCATAACAGCTGACCAGGGCTGCAGACGGGTAAAGAAAGTTATGGATGAATCAGTTACAGGTATGGACATCCAGGGCCAAATCCTCCAGTAAGAGGAGTGTCTTGGGTTTCCCCAACTTCAGCAGTGTTGTATCTCCGGAGCCACAGTGTGTGCTTGGCTCACTGTCTATAGCCTCAATCAGGCAAACAGTTTGTAAAGTGGTGTAAAAGAAGCATTGATGGAGTTTGACACAAAAGGTAGAATCAGGACACTAAAGCTGACCATTTAAATCCAGCAGGTCACTGATTCTTTTGTGTTGATCTGAACTGGCATAATCAAAACCTGGCTGGATTCCACTTGTGGACTCTCCATCACACACTACTTACCATCTGAATTTCCCTGCATTCAGAGAACACTCCCACCCCCCTCCTGCCCTGCTCTCTGAAGGAACAGTTAGTTTGAATAGTAAGATCCCTCTTTAACAACCTTGTCTCAGAAATCCTAAATGTTAGAGACTGTACATCAGCATGTACGACTCAGCCATTCACACACACACATCAGTGATTTTTCCCATCTCTGACATGGTGATGCTGTTTACAAATTAACACATGTATTCCTGCCTTTTAAAAAGCTGCAGCATAGTGTGACTGCAGTGACAGCTGTCTAGCTGCAGAGATTCTATTCCAGAGGTGCTACTACCAAGGGGTGAACTTGACTGTAAGTAAGCGGCATATACAGCCCATAGTCACAGTTTCTAGCCGGCATTTGAATGAGAAGTCCCTTAGGTTTTGTAAAACAGGTAATGGAAGGGCTTTTTTGTGTGTTTTGTGACCTATATTTGAGGTTTCTTATTACCAAAGGACAGAAACCTTCCCTTGAATTACTAATCTTCAGCAAAATGCTGTGGCCACTACCACGAAACACACTAATACCAAATTTATTGCTGGGGTCTGGGAAAAATGATGTTCCAGTAGTATCTCCATTTCTACCATGCCTGTCCTGACATTTGTCTGGAGTTGGTTTCTGTTGCTTCTGGGGAAGCAGCAGAGTTATACTGGTACATATTAGATGACAGTGTTCCTGCAGCGAGGTTGGTTCTTCTGAATATTTGGTCTCAGCCAGTGTTTCTCAAAAGAGAAGATAATAAGGGAAGAGTCTTAGAAAATAATCCTGGAAGACAAAAAAATTGAGATACTGCTGAGTGCTTCCTTGAGTACTTCCAGTATCCATTTTGCAGCCAGGTCTTCTGATTTCTAGAACTTATCAGTGCAACAGCCTCAATAGCAAATATCTTTTCTCCATAAATGGTTACCATAAGTTATGCAATGTTTGGAGAAGTGTTTGTATTATTTATTTTCAATAAGACTTCACTAGACTCTATCCCACATATTCAGCTTCAAGAGTTCTGATCTCCATGCTGATAGCTCAGCGCAGGGCTGCAGATGCTGTCCCATTTAAAGACAGTGGGAACAGAGGAAGAGGAAGGTGATGTGTGCTTGCCAGACTGACGTGGGAGGAAGTTTGGGATAAGAAGTAAATAAGCTGGATGCTTACGTAAAATGATCACTGGCAAACCAGGACTCATAAATGCACTACTGTGGTAGTAACTTGGTTATTGTAGGTGCACGTGAATGTCTCAAAACTAGTTTCCCCACACTTTTTACAGTAGCAGGAAAATAAATCAGTGATATATATTCCTCTTAGTTGTCCAAAGTTTTCTCCCCAGCAATAAGCACTTGTGTGGCAAGATGCACCAAATGATTTGGCTTGTCCTAGAGCAGGGCAGCACAGAATAGCTGAGCCTGAATCTCTTAAAAGACTCCTGCCAAGCACAGTGGGACCTCTGCCTGTTTGCTTCAGCACTCAATTCACCCTGAAAACCAGCTGAAGGATGGGCTGGGTTTGTTCTTAGTGCAACCCTCTTGACTTCAGTGGAGTTCTGTTGCAGTGAACTTGTCCCAACACATTCACATTGTGCAGTCAAACAGAGCAGCAGAGGTTCTGGCTGGCAGACCATAATCCAATTCCACTTCAAGTGAACCAGCCAGCCTGCTGCCAGGGGTTTGGAACAAGGAGAGAGGCACCACGCCAAAACAGTCTCCTGCAGAACTGCATCCTCTGCTGTTATATAGTCACACTGATGCTGACAAACGTATTTTCAATCTCTAATATCTACTGTTCGGGGCTACCTCACCAGTGTTCGAAACTCAGTGTGGCTTATGATCAAACAGCCAGATCACCATCCCCTGCAGTGTTTGCTTTGGTCACAAGGAGCACCGGGGCTGCTGTGAAGGGGTTTGCTCTGGCTCCTCTCTGGGTGCCGTTTGCACCAGTGGCTTTGGGTGGCACTAGTGCCCTCCTTTGCACGGCAACGATATGTTCCTGGTCCCTATTGTGGCAGTTCCTGCCTTAATAACTCGAGGACAAGCAGAGTCTGTTCCAGTTTGTCAAGCAGATGCTGAGTAAGAGATGTAATTTACTTCTCTAGAAGATTCCAGTTAGTGAAAGAAAAATGAACATAAGCCCTTCTGAGATGAGCACGCTTATTTTGCCTAGAATCATTAGCATCTGCACCTCAAATTCCTGTAGGAATATAATAAATATAGGAAATAATTAAATAAATTTATACTGCATGATGTTATGCCTTGTCACAGGAGATTCTGTTCAGAAATTTTTGGGAACCAAAAGTCATGAATCTACTGTATGCCTGGTATGAATTTCCCTATTTCTTGTATGTACACTGCTGGAAGAAATCACCTTGTGATTTGTTGCAGGTGAGGAATAAGACCTCTTCCTTTCACTTTCCTTTAGAGACTCCTTCCAGAATTTCCCCTTTATAGGGTTCTTCCTTTCCTCTGAAAAATTGTGGCCAGCTCTCTCCTCACCCTTAAAGGGAAGCTGGCCATTGCCAAAGTACAAAATGCTGGACTTTTCTTGTGGGTTTTGGTGAAAATAAAGGAATATTTTTCACCAGAAGATAAGCATTTCTGTATACTGAAGATACTAGTGGGATCTTGTACTTCCCCTGCCAAGGAAAAAGCTCTCCACAGTTGCTTCTCCCAGTTAGTACCAACAGCAAAAATTAGCAATAAAGAACCATAGCATTCTCTTAACAGCCCAGCTGGTGACCATGTCAGAGGAGATGGACTGGGTCGAGTGTGGTTTCTGTTTGGTGAAAGAATGATTCTGTGTCTTTGCTGTTTTCTAATAGAGATGATCTCAGACACTGTGTATCTGCAGAGGGACAGGATTTGGTCACTTTGGGTCTATCTCTAGGTCTTTGTTTCTTTTTCTGTTGCTGAGAAATAATGACATTTGGAAAACTGAGCCCATGCTTCCTGAATTGTAGCAGTGGGTGTTTACCACCTACTCCTGAATTCTTGACAGCGTTCCATAAATACTTCAACTTACATGAACCACAAGTCTTGACTGAGACACCATTCAATCTGCTCAGCTATGTGTGATTTGCGTTCAGATTTTCTGTTCTTTGTTTGTTTCTTGTAAATGCACCAGAGTAGTTGGTGTGCTTCCCAGAGTGGTGTACCAGAAGCTGTATCTTGGAGCCTATGATTTAGAAAAAGCCAGTAAACCACTTTTTGATCACTGGGCTGAGCTCAGATGTGGTTTGCTCTGGTAAAGAACCCTTAAATTTTTTTGTGCCTCTTCACTATTTATCATTTTAAAGTAAATATAGCTGTGGCTGAATAAACTGACTTTACAGCTGGTAGAAATGTCACTCTCCCTTATTGCAGGTGCAAAGATTAAGCTATGTAGTGGTTTAGTAATAAGTCCAACACTTCTAGATAAATGCAATTGGTATTTACAGGTTTGTAAAGCTTGAAAGTTCTCAACATAACAAGTTAACTGTGAAATGTTAGAGGTAAGGGCCATAGAAGGAGGGCAAGAAATGAAAAGCCTGCTCCACTGAGTCTGTTCAACCCGTCTCCAGCCTTTGGCCTGACCCTGGCATTTCCAGATAGGCTCCAAATTTCCATCATAAATGCTGAAGTGGGTCAGGAAATCTGAATGCTAGCACCTCAGAGAAAGCAGGTGTTTTTTCACTATGGGAAAATGGTACTAAGAACTGAACAGAGAAGTAAAATAAAGAATCTGGAAATGTATAAAGAAACTAAGAACTAACCAGACTATTAGGATCACAAATCTGGACAAACATGAAGGGAGGGAAATCCCTACAAATAGGGTCTTAGCCTAAATGGAAACATGCAGCTCTCTGGGCAGGCACCAGTTAGAAAACCTACCTAACAAATACCACTAACACCACAGCTACCAAGGGCACTGGCTGATAAGAGAGCAACTGTCTGGTACATCCACAGACATAGAAAAGGCTTCTGTCTATAGGAGAAAAAAAAATGTTGCTCTCTGTATCCTACAGACCAGAAAGAATGGAGATATGTGAAAATCCAAAAAGTTTGTTTTGAGGTTTGTTGTTGTTGTTATTGTTATGGGAAAGACTTTGCAGAGGGTATGAACTCCAGGTCTGGCTATTTCTCATGGCAGTTCCAATGCCCCCACCGATTGCCATCCTAGTTTTCAGAGCTCAGTTAGCAGGGATTAGAACTGCCACCTCCTGGTGCAATTCAGCAAGATCAGTGAGCTGATTGCTATTGAAGTCCCGGTGGAGGACTTCACCAGTACTTCTTACGCACCCAAAAATAAGTCAAATACAGGGGAGGCGAGCGAGTCTGCACTAGAACATTAAAAGCAATGGGGCTAAATAAGCTCCAGTGGAAAGGAAAAAAAAAAATTTCTTTGTCTAAAATTACAATCAGAATCAGAACTGGCAACAGGTTTTCCAGGGTAATGAATGTGTTTTGTTGCAGTCTGAGGGAAATAGAAATGATGGCTCTATCTGTGTGGTGAATGATCTCCCACAAATGATCCTTGAGCATTCATGCAGGTTGGAGCTGTTGGAAAACAAGCTGCCCTGCTACAGACTGGCAGCTGTTAGGACTCATGTCTTCTTCCATCCCTCTGTCAGCATTTTCAAGAGAGATTCCCAGTGGTACAGTGAAGGGATGTGGGGAGACCACAGCCTAGCTGGAAGTGAGCTGAGTTCACGAACCCATTTCACTCAGTGTTAGTGTAAGACTTCACCTGCTAATGCAGAGGAGGTTGCTGTTCTGTACATCCCTATTTCTCTGCTGTGGGTGAATGAATCCCTCTATCCTTTTATCCTCCATAATGATATAGAGGAAGCTATTTACCACCGATATATCTACGCTGCACCATCAACAGGCCTGGATGAGGTTGGAATGGTCACATGCCATATTTAAATAATGGCTTGCTTTTGCAATCTTGTTGCATAAAAGTCATTAACAGGATGGCTGTAGCACAGAGGTTATTTGGGAGAACTGTCGTCTCCCATTAGGGATCCAAGAGATAGAAGATTTCCTGACGGCACATATGTATTCTCTGCCAGAGGCACTTCCTTATTATTACAACTTTTTTTGAGAGAAAAATACATTCTAACAAGCAGTTCTTAATCCTCCAACTACTGCAACAAAGGAGCCTTAGAACAAGAGTTCCTACAGTATAACACTTTTGAAATACATGTGCCAGGAGTGATAAAAAACTGCTTTTATACTTGGAAAACAAATCTGTTTCAGTTGGATGCACTCAGACTTTCCTTCTGATTTGTTTAACATGCATCTTCTGTCTGGTCTGTCTGAAAAGAGACCAACTTAATGATGCCCAAAGATGTAAGGCTTTTAGATCTTGTTGTTATGCTGTGGATGAAACAAAACCAGAACTGCTGTGGAGTGGTGAGCATCAGACAACAGAAATAACATTGATATGTGCCTTGATTTATTGTACAGCTGCCATATAGCAAGATATGTAGTTTCTGAATAGATAGAATTCTCTCAGAAGCTGCCACACAAGGAAATACATGAGGAATCCTACAGCAAAGGGACAGGTGGCCAAGAGCTGCCCCAACTCACATCGTGCTGTCAGAGTGGAAATGCACCCACACCAGTGCTGCAGCTCCCTGCCCCACAGTGGCAACCAGTCCCTGCCTGCCTCATCTGGCACTGCTTCCTTTAGGAAAGAGCTGTTCTTTCAGCAGTACATTCCTGCTCTCTTGTTTGGTACATCTCCAAGAAGGAGAGGAATTTGTGGAAGCTGGCAACAGGTTCATCTGAGTAACTTCCTCATCTTTAGTCAATGAGTTTTGTCATCTCGTCCTTCTCTGTTGCCATAATTTCTTGATACACAGTGATACACTGTTTATCGAGGGGTCAGGTAGGTTGAAATTTTTTATGAAGACAAACCCAAGTTATATATTAACACTTATTTGGCTGCTAAAGTATCTCTTCACACCCAATGACCTATGCTCTTCCCCACCCTCAAACAGAAGCATTACTGAAAATAGAATTCATATTCATTGTACTGCCAATCTACACAGTCTTGTTGTACTGAGGGAATATTTGATGGTCACTGTCAGGGCTCTCAGTAATTCTTTCTTTTCCCCCAGTGGCTGGGTCTAGGGGAGACACTGTGCTTGATCTCTGCTGTGATGACACATTGGCAAAGAGGGGCTCTGTAAGGCAGAATGGGTCGGCTTCTAAAGCTTTCTTAGGTCAAAGACAGTGAGTAAACTGCTAGCAAACTGGAAACCAGTGCATGTTATTGAGTCACAACAGTGAAATTGCATTTGTCAGACAAGGCTTTATTGCCACCCACAGACTGTGTGTCTCACTGAGATCAGGCTTCATGTCAAAAAAGGGTGTAGTACAAAAGTATGTTGACAGATGGGCAGTGTCCAACAGACCTTGCAGTCCTAACAGATGAAGATGAGAGAACTTTAAAGATTTTAGACTCTATGCTGTAGACAGGCAATGGAGTAGGTGTACCTCCAAACTGAATGCTGCAGTTCGGGGCCCCGATCCAGCTGATAATGCTTGATGTTGCTAAAAATCAAAGGTTGGACAGGCAAGGGCAGCACCCTATGGCATTGCCTTGTGCTAGCCTCGCATTGTAACTTAACAGATCTGTGTTTTGTGAGTATGGCTACATTGCTTCCAGGCTGAGATTGGTGACTGCACAGCCAGCCAGGCCTTCCACTGCCTTTCAGTTTCTTTGCATTTATTTGCTTCAGAGTTAGGTGGCCAAGTCAACACCTGGATGTACACTAGAACATGCTCCCATCACCATTCACCTATGTGATTATGTTGTAAGAACTAGGATTTAACCCTGAGTCTTCTGTCTGGTATCTAACAAAGGTAAACTTTCAAATTAACCTCATTAAAGGGGCATGCATTTCAAAGCTAAAGAATTGGCAGAGTAATACACAGTTGCAATCATTTCACCAACAACTTGGTTTAGATTGAGGGAAGTTGAAGTTTCCTCCTGGCCATAGCTGGGCAATAAAACTGGGATGCTTCTTTAGCAATCACTGCAATAGCAATAGATAAAGAGAGTTCATTGTTCAGCATTATCCATCACCATGTAAGTCACTGGAAGAATTCCTATATAGAGACATGACAAAACAAGCTTTGAGAAAAAGTTAATTTTCCTCAAAGTTAAAAAATCCCTTCGAAGGAATTTCCTAGGTGTTCTTTTCACAGAATCACAGAATAACCAGGTTGGAAGAGACCCACCGGATCGTCGAGTCCAACCATTCCCACCAATGCCTAAATCATGCTCCTAAGTACATCATCCACCCTCACCTTAAACACCTCCAGGGACGGTGACTCAACCACCTCCCTGGGCAGACCGTTCCAATGCCTAACCACCCTCTCCATGAAGAATTTTTTCCTAATCTCAAGCCTAAATCTCCCCTGGCGGAGCTTGAGGCCATTCCCTCTCATCCTGTCCTTTTGTAGATTCTTTTTATATTCCTAAAGAATCTACACTATATTTCATGCATACATACCCCAGAACATTTCTCTTCCATATTGACACTACTTTTTACCCACAGGTGTCAGGAAAGGCTAATAATTTAGGATGATCCCATGCTAAGGACCCTACCTTGATATACCTGGGAATGTTGAGAAATATTTAAGATGCCTAAACTGTACCATCCAGCACTTTCGAACCTGAATGACTACAGGATCCTCATTCAGCCCCTAGTTTGCTCCACTAATCTGAGAACCAGACAACTCTTAAGCTTTGATTTACACTATGCTCTCAGTTATGCAGTGTCAAATCGTACCATGTAAGACAGTCACGCTATTGTGGAGAACCCCTTTAATCTTTGCACTTTGTACAGGTACAATCTGAGGCAATTAAAGAACATGACTCAGGACATGTCTATACAATGCAGTGCTATGCAGAGATTTCAGCTACCACCAATCCATCCCATACTGGAAGCTGGCCTGACTCACAGGAGTCATTACAAAAATTATGCATAGCTTTTTGAGCTGAGACCTCCGTTACAATAGTTTGGATCTTCTGGTGCCTTCAAGGAACCAGAGACTGCTGGATACCTGGGAAGAGTTAAAATATTTTTATTCATGGACAAATATTTAAAAGGCACCCTTTTGTAGTTCTTAGTCAAAGGCTGCCTAAAAGACCAACAGATACCTGGTAGAAATTGAAATCTTTCCATTTTAAAATGTCAGGTGATCAGGACATGTCACTTCTCCTCTCCAGCTTGAACTTACTGTGAAAAAGCTTGGTTTTCAGACCCTATCAGGAGCTCAGCACTTGAATGTCATGAAATGGAGGCAGTAAGAATAACCACTTACTTCTGAGAATCTGAGCAAGCAAAAGAAGAGCTCTGCCACTGTCTGCTGTTACTGATGATATAGCCAATCTGAACAGCTGGGGACAACATTTTCCATAGGATTATGAGCTTTTGGTTTGGGTTTTCTGGGGAACTCCAAGAAGAACACTAATCATTTAAAAGAAATTCCCCCCAAATGAGAAAAAGTTATATTTGGTCTGTATTTTAAATTTCTAGTGACCTTTTCCTCATTAGAGGCTGATACTCTCTCACTTTAAAAAAAGTAGGCTTGAGGGCATTTATCAAAACCATCCTTTTTGATACCACGTCTGTTCAACTGCATGAAGAATCAGACTTTCAGCCACAGTGCAGTTCGCTCGGACTCCTGTAATGGATCTTTCTATTCTGGCTTCATTAAGTGCATGTAGCAAGCTCCAGTACAACTGTATGTGAGTAAAACATCATTTAGTCAGAACCAAAGCATTTGTAGGGATTAAACAGATAAACCATGAGAAATAGATGTCGTCCTGCTTCATCTGCACTGTCAAACTGCTTTCCCAATACCATTGAGTGCAAACAGGTAGAAGAACAACAGCATCCAGTTTAGATCTGGACATAGAGCCACTTGAAAAGCATAGTGGAACAGAGACTGGTGTGGCAGTAGGAAAGGAAACTAAGATGCAAGCAGCCGGAGTTGGAGAAATGATTGTGGAGAAGTTGCAAAGGAAGAAACAGATGATGCTGACAGATTGTGGGGAGAGACCAAGAAAAATGCATGTGGGGGCAGAAGTCCAAGAAGTGAGGATGGGATCCCGGAGGGGAGACTGGAACTGGCAAAGTAACAGAAAGGAGTAGCGGGACGCAGAGTGAAGGGAAGGGCAGGGCAGGCACACAGAAGGTGGAAGAAAGGGCTGTGCTCCACTGTGCCCTGCTCCTAGAAGGTAGCAGCGAAAGCAATGGCAAAGCAAACAGATCATCTGCAACTACTGAAATAGCCAGAGTGTGAGGAACTAACAAAAGCCACTGGTAATGCAATGAGGCAGCAGAGGTAGGGAGCCCCACATCGCTGGTAACTTTAAGGTATCATTACAAAACTAAGGAAATACTGCTCTTTTTAGCATGCTCTAAAAAGAGAGGAAATTATGATATACAAGAATATTATTCCACCATGCACAAAACTGTATTAAAAAGAAGCCAAGCCCAAACCAAATCTGTCTCACACCTTTATACAATTTATAGAATTCAAGATTCAGTAATTTCATAACAACAGATTTTAATATTACCTTTCTACTCCCTTCACTTTGGCCTCATTTTCTGTAGGCATTATGATATTTAAGTGCATTGTTGCATATTATTTATCCAAGAATATAATGTTTTTCAGTATTCTAAGTTTATTCTACAAATTCTCTTCCACATCATTACAGTATTTTCAGTAGCTTTCTTGAGCCTTTGACTCCAGACTAAAATAACATACTCCAAATGAGCAAAAATACTTATTTGACTACAGCTCCCATAGCTGACCCAGTATTCTGCTCCCATAGCTGACTCAGTATTCCACCCCTCCAAATCAGATCACCCTTTCTGTTTGTGATACTGAATTCTGCTGATTGTACATGGTGAACATCCTTTCTTTTGGAAAACTTTTGACCTATCATCTTCTTTTATGTATAACCTCTATTTCAGCAACAGAAGTACAACTGTATATTTGCCTGAAGTGAACGTGCGTGCATGTTACAAGTCCCAGAGATTTCTGTGCCAGTGTTCTATAGGCTTCCTTATCTAATATATCCATAAACCTGTGTCACCTGCACAGCTCATCAGTCATGACTTTATGGTGTCTTCCACATCATTGGTCAGAATATTAGGGAGCATTCACCCATGAACTGAGCCTAAGATACACACCCAGACTGTGTCAGGAAACACCCAGACTACCATAATTCTTGTTTATAGTTACCTTCAGAGATTTAGCAAATAATACAGCTGGAAAAGCAGCTCCTCAAAAATTAAAACTTGTTCTCACTAAAAGATTTTGCATAGTCCAAAGAGTATGGCTTAGCTAGAGGGTTGCATTAGCTTCAAACTACTGGCTACGAGGCAGGGACCATGTAAAAGCATCTATACTTCGTATGTTTATTGAGATATCCACAGCATATGAATGGTCATGCAAAGAAATACTAGATGTCAGACCTACAGAAGTGGAGTGTCTCTTTGGAGACATCCTCAGACATCTCTTCTACAGCCTAAGGTATTGGCAAGTCTTTAATTAAGGGACCACAGCATAGTCTGACAGTGGCCACCATCTGTAGCACTGGCATTATCCAGGCATCAGTGTACATCAGCTCTAATGGAATCTCTCTCCTCATGGCCTCACCCTCGTTTCATCTTGGGCAGATTACTCAGTGTCTGTTGGTCTTCAGAGACAGCAGAGGTGACAAAAATCAGCAGGGATAGCATCAAACAAGTAGACTAGAGAAATTATTGTCTTTCCTCCGTTACTGTCTGCAGTTATGATGCAGGGTGTTGACTCCATAGGTTTTGCTTCAGTCTATTAAAGACAGAAACTTGTTGATGACATTCAGCCCTGATGTTTGGGTGTAAGTGAAGAGAACTGTTCCTAAAGATATGCAGGAGCGTGGGAAAAAAAAATGTTTGCCAAACGATAAGGACATTTATTTTCAGTTTCATCACATCCCAGTGCTGGAGTCTGCAAAACATCCAAGAAAGCTCAAGAGCACTTGAGGTCTTGGCCAGGCTTATTGAGATCAATAGGGCAACACACGGGCCTGCCAGAAAGTGCTCTTCGATGTCTGACTGAATTGGATCTGAATGGCAAAAGGTTGGGTGCAATCTTATCCCGTCTCAGGAAATTAATCAAAAGTAATGATAGCTGGCTGTTTGACTTAACCTTTGAAAACTACCCATGCTTTTCAGGCCTATGCAAACTTCATACCAACATTAAACTCTAGAGGGGTAATCGAATCAATAGTTCTTCTCTCGTTTTACTTAGTTTGTCTGCAGATGTGAAAGCAGTTGACAGCTTTGCACAAATGTCAAGATGAAGTGGCCTGCGACAAAGAACTACTAATAATTCAGTGGGTCCACAAGCAGAAGCAGGTACTGGACTCCAGCCAGCTACGTGCTGGGCTGTGCCGTCACGGTACAGATCAAAACTCATAAACACCAGGTGTGGTGAAGTCAGAATTTGAACTTAAGGAGGAAATCACTGGCATGGTGTTTGTTCAACAACTGATCTCTCAAAAGATTAAATTCAGACCAGACACTGGAAACAAAATTAAAGAGTGATGCCAACATGAACGGAAAATTGCTGTGGTGTTAAGCCCTACAGGGTAATCGGTAATGTGTGAAACAGCCTCAGCAATGAGGAGATGTGGTGTGAGACGCTGGAGTCCCGACTGCCACGGCTTTCATCCAGGAGCCTGTCTCTTCACTTTCCCTGTCCACACACCAGCAGCCCCTCTGAGCACTGCAGCGCAGACCCCTCAAACACCAGCTCCCAAGGCAGCTGGCGCTGTCTCTGACAGCAGAGGATAAATTCCTGGCCCCCAGGCCGAGGTTCCAGCCCACATGTGGGGGTCACGCTGCAGCCCAGTGAGGGGAACTGAGGTCAGACACAGCCTGGGATGCCTGAGGCTATGAGGGCAAGCGAGGACATTGGCCCAGAGGCCCCACAGCCAGGCAGGACAAGGCTACGGCCAAGCTGCAGAGCAGCCCCAGGCTGGGCTGAAATGGGGCTGCTGTGCCTGTGGGCAGGGTTTGTGGGTGGAGGCTCCAGGTGAGGCTGGTCAGGCACACGAGAAGGTCCTTAAGCAGGCCAGCTGTACAGTGCTTCACCACGGTGATGCCCAAAAGGCATCTACCATCACCTCTCCAAAAGCACATTTGCATTTACAAAAGCCAGGGGAAGCCTGGCTCTCCCTTCCAGGGAGAAGCCTCACCCTTCACTGCACTTTCCAACGCACAGTTTTTAATTTCACAGTGGCTGGTACAATGCATTTTGACAACCTTCTGGTCCTAAGGGCTGCTCATCTGCTCGCCTCCCCATAGCCTCTACCAATGCCACTGTTTCACTTCTGTGAAACTTTGGTGTCTCAGAAATCAGGTGAGTGCTCTAGTCCCAGATCTAACCAGGCAATTTCTTTCATGTTTTTCCTTCTTTGTACCTGCTAATTTTCTGTGAAAAGTTAAAAAAAACCTTTGTGTGGGAAAGACAGGCTGACTCATGTGGGATGTGGGAGGCCGAGGTGAAAGAGCTCACTCCACAGAACAGATGTTTGAGATAAAAGAAAGGACAGGCTCCCTTTTCACTCTATGAACTCTGGCAAGTCCTGTTATCTCATACTGTTCCAGCCTGGGAAATGGGAACAAACCAGCAGCTCTGAAACTGAGTAAGGAAGTAAGGGGCGAACCCACAGGGCTTCACGATGTGAATGCAACTAGATTAATTCATTGCACCTGCTCCCTTGAGCACAGCAGTCTGGAAACCTGTTCCTAGCTGTTTCTGTGCAAGCTGAATCTAGAGCAATGCTTGAAGGCCTATAGTTGCTTAAAAGATTTTACTAAGTATATTATCATACTATTCTTCATTTTATTCCTTTTTGGGATTTACATGTTAACCCGAGGCTAAAGTAAAAGTTATTTTCTACAGTAAAATCTTAACTGATTCAATATACTTAATTTTAAGTTGGCTTTTCTCAGAGATTATCCTTTGCTCTATTCCTTGCAGAGCAGGCCTAGAATAAAGAGAATTTGCCAGGACCTGGGGGTGTCACACACTCCATCTCTAAAACACTTATTCAAATCTGCAGGGAAGATTTACAGGTTTGCCTCTCTTGGAAGCCCTGTACTTAAAACATTAACAGGGTGAAGGGAATTGCCTCTGCTCGTTTCCCAGTGTCATACAGGTGTTTTTCTGTTATGGCTAATTCTCCCATTTTGGTACTACTCTTAAGAAATCATTTTCATAAACCTAAACTTATGGAGTTAAGTGGATATTTTTGACTCACAGATGGTGGTTTTCTAGAAAACAAACAAGTGAGAGAGCATTTTACTTCTTTGAAAACCTAAAAACATAACCTGGTGATGACCTGGAGGCTTGGATCTCTTAGAGCAGTAAAGAAAAAGCAGAGATGTGAGCCATCACAAGATTATTTCTGAAGCCTAACATGAATTTTTGACAGTTACATTAAGTCCTGCTTACGGCTCAGATGCACTAGGTGCTATTGAGGTATATCATATTTTCTCTCTTGTCTGATTTGGCTATCAAAGAAAGGTCTGTCTGCTCTGTACTGTGTTGGAGCACATTTACAGGAACTTCTGCATGCATTCCTGGATGTGGGTGTGAAGAGATGCTCATTACACCATGGATATGTTTTAGCAATAATATTAAAAAGTCTTCACAATGGCATGGACAGGCTCAGAAATCAGAGAGTGACCCAGACAGATCAAGGTATTTACACCATGACTGGAAAAGGCCCAGACCAATTTAATATTATTTTAAAGTTACTGAGGCTTTAAGCAAGTTGTGAACCAGGTGACTTTCTGAGTTCCCTTCCTCCTTTACTTATTGTACAGTTCTGCAGTTTGTATGCATTGCCATGGGCTTGTCCAGCTGGGGAATGTTGGCGAACATGTTTCCAGATGAATCAAAACATTGCTGCCATTTTACTCATTCAATCACATGCATAGGTCTACCCTACTGAAATAAAGCTAGAATATGAGGTCTGACAGAAAAAAACAAGACTAACCCCAAGAACCAAGAATGGGAGGGGAGAGACAAAGAGGTGGTTATAGAACCATGTTCTAAGCTGTCACATGAGACAAGGCTCAGATCAAGAGCTTTCCTTGATACAAGTGGTTATATGTTCAAACATAGATCTTTTCTTACCCTTGGTCTGAAAATGCCAGTGTGTAAGAGCTAACACTGAATTAACATCAGTTTTCACATGAAAGAGAAAAAAATCCACAACAGAAACTTTTCAATTATGAAATGAGACTTACAGTGAAGAGTGCATGTCTTGTCCATGTGTTTTTGAATGGTACAAGTGATTTCTGGAAGGTAGAGAAAATGTGAAAGGTGGCAATCACTCAAGTACAGCAGTTAGTGATGAAAACACTAGAAAGTGTGAGGCATGATTTGAGAAGATGTGATTTGAAAAGACAGAAGATTAGATATTTGAGCAGTAGCTGAGAAAGTTCATTCGGACAGGGAAAGTGCTCAAAGCATTCTAATGGAAGAATTGAACATGAAAAAGGTTTCTGCAAAAATGACTTCAAAAATGCTGTCAGATGAACAAAGAGAATGTTGTAAGGAATTGTTAGCTATTTTCAATTAATAACAATACCACCATGGCTGAGCACCCACCCTATTCACCAGAATTGGCTCCCAGTGATACCTAACCCTTCCCAAAGGTTAAGTTAGTGCTCAAAGAAACCCGTTTTTCTTGGTAAAAGATGTGAAAGCAAAAATGATGGAGTTCATCAACTGCTTTTCAGGAAATCATCTACAAAATTTCTGTGAATGCTGGTGGCATCATTTGCAGATGTGTGTTAATAGAGAAGGGAACTATTTTGAAAGTGATAGTTTATTTTCTTATTCAGTAACAAGAATTACAGGCACAGTCCCACTTTTTTATGTTGGACTTCATATTATAATATTATTGATCTGCTTTGGAAACTATATTATTATTTTTCAATTTCCCCATGCAAAAGAAGAGAGGGAAGAAGGATGACTGTAGCAGATGTACCTGTTCTCAATGAGACATCACTGCAGGGGTCTAGCAAAAAAGTTTTCAGCTCTAAATTTGTAAGTGTGGAAAGGTTGCGTATTTCTGTAAAAGCGTTTGGATTTCTAGATTAAAACATGATTTTTAGTATAATGGAAATATATTTAATCTTCCTGAATCATGTTAATAGCCACTTATCTTACTTTTATCTACTTAAAACAAATCAGTGATGCTCAGTAAGAACTGGGTGTATAATAAATCACTGACTTTACTGGCAACAGCTTTGGCATCCCTGTTTCTAAGAAATATTTTTTTCCTTGGGTTTGGTGTTTATTTCTCAGGTCACATCTTCCTCTCAAGTTCTTTCATCACTTTGAGGCTACATTGCCATCTGCTTCTACCTACTAAACTCTAATATAACTTATCAAGAGGCTTTCCTCTTGGATTCATATCCACTGCTGTGGGTACTCTTTCCAACAGATTATGTTGTATTTAAAGTTTGAAAGATTATTTTTCCATTTAGATCATAAAAGCAATTTATATGCATGTGTTATGTTTGATAGTCTACATTTCACTTTGTGGCAGTATGGTAGTTGGTATTATTCATCTTTTATCTACATGTGTTTGACTTATTATCCATGATTTTAAGATTCAGTGTCAAAGAGGGAAGCTTAGAAGTCTGAAATGTGTAAGGATCTAATTCTGACTAGCAGAACCCAAACTGAAGCATTTTAGCTCGAGCAAAATACAATTATGATTTCTAGAATGTCACACTGAGTGGACACAATCTGATAGGAAATGTCAAACCCTTCAGTTTCTGGAAATCACAGTCATATGCTAAAAAAAAATCCAATCTCCTGCAGTCAGCTGTGTTATCTAAAATTTGTTCACACAAACATTGTACACACAACTCTGCCCTTGTTTCCACCCTCTGTAGGATTCCTTTTTGTATTTAAGTTTATCCAGGAGTTCCTCGTTCATCCATGCAGGTCTTCTGGCATTGTTGCCTGACTTCCTCTTTGCTGGTATGCATTGCACCTGAGCTTGGAGGAAGTAACCTTTGAAAAATAATCAGCTGTCTCGGTACCCTCTTCCCTCTAGGGCATTAGCCAGGGCACTAACACATCCTCGACGAGGTCAAAGTCTGCTCTCCTGAAGTCCAGGGCAGTAAGCTTGCTCTATAGAATCATAGAATCACCAGGTTGGAAAACCCATCAGATCGAGTCCAACTATTATAAACACAGTTCACTCCACAGCAAATAGCAGAATCAATCTGAAACCATCAATGGCACAAGTGATCTCCATTTCAGTTTAGTACATTTCATATGTAGAACTTGCAGAACAAAGTACAAATAGCAATGCAGTACACAAACTTCACACTTTGCTAGGGTTTGGAGTATGTTTAGTTTGTGATCTGGGGACACACTGAGCAACGGGATAACATTTTGTCTCCACTTGTAAAAGCAGTAGCAGCCGCAGGACTGAGACTTTTTGTAGCTCAACTCAGCCATCCACCAACAGATTTTCCTGTGGACTGGGCAGGGAAGTATCTGTGGTCTAGGTGATGGAAAGCAGTACATAGATCCAGTAGTCATGGGGAGTGTAGGATTTAGATCAGAAAAGGCCATATAAATAGATGTTGATGAGTTCCTTCATTTTTTAAGTAATTTATAATTTTACATCTTCACATATTTGCATAAAAAGGAAATTGTATTAAGAAGTTTTTTGAAGTCATTGCAATAGCAAATTTGAATAGCTGAATTGCATGAGTCATTGGATATCCAGCAGGCTTTCTTACCATAAGAACTGACCATGCCTTAGGATCATATCTTGAGAGGAAGCAGCCTTATCCACAAGGTAACAAATGGGGAAGTCCCCCTTCCTGAAATGACCAGGAAAAGGTAAGAGGTTTCAACAGTACGTGAGGAATTGGGCTGGAAGGCAGAGAACTGCACCCATTCATTTGGGATCAGTAGAAAAAATCAATCAGGCACAAACACTTGTTTAAAATGAGGTTGGAGTAAGTGAAAGGCTTGATGATGTCAGAGTGCTGAGGACAGGAGGCTTCATCAGCTTCAAAAGAGCAAGCAATGGTGAGCTGAACATTCAAACAAGCTTCCACATTCACTGAGATAAGCCTGAGATCTCTACTTGTAGACATATCTGCATCTGTAAGACCAGTTATATTATAGACAATGAGCCAGAAATACCTTTCATTTACAACAGAATGAACTAGGAGCAGCACCATCAATTTTTACAGAAGAATATTGGAATTGAAACAGTGCAAGAGCAGAATGAGACCTTTGCAACAGTCTAAGTTGTTTATCTCTGTAGGTAGCTTTGTTTTTAAACACTTAGACAGAAACAGAAAGCACCACTCTGCCTCTGAAAGAAATTACTGTTAAAGAATGGTCTCTGCGCATGACGGGTTTGTTGTGTGTTGTATCCAAGCCAAAAAATGTAGAATATATCATCGTGCACATATGAAATAGCTGGAGTCTAGTGAGCCAGAAGCAGCTGATTAGACTATCCTGGAATTAAAAAAAAAAACAACAATATAATGAAGGCAATTAAAGAGATAAATACCAGCAGTTTCCTCCTGCCAGAGATCAGCTCCCAAAATAAACATTCAAAGTTGTCTTTCATTATCTGTTATTAATAGAAAGACTTGGAAAAAATTCTGGGGCTTTTATGAACTGATTTACTAATCTTATGATTGCAAGTGTAGTACCTCATAATTAAGAAGGAAGTAGTTTTACCAATGAAAGTCTTTTTTTTTTTCTTTATTCAAATACCTGTTGGAATGACAGGAAGATCTCTTCGTTGAAATAATCAGAAGGAATATTAGAAACTTTACCTTGGCATGCTGGAAATGAAACATATAGTGGGTATATTTCAACTCAGAAATAAGGAAGGCCTTAACAGTTACAATTTTAGTAATAAATTATCCAAGTAGTATGCACTTATAAGCACTTAAACTCATGAACATTGCCTTGGAAATACATTTCTTTTCAGTCACAATATAAGAGCATCATTAGTACACAGAAATTTTTTATAGGCAATTGACAACTGAGAATACTGACCAGAAAGCTACTGTATTTCTATTTCTGCTAGCTCTGCACTGTTCAAAGCAAAAAAAAAGAGAATTAAATTATAATCTAGTACCCGCAATCTAATAAGAGTGCTATGTTCCATTTTCAAATCATTACAGCTCTCAGATCAGGAAAAAATCATTTTGAATTCCAAATCTTAGCTTCTATTTGAGAGCCAGCAGTTTGAAAAGCGACCTCAGCTTGTGCTCAAGAGAACACAATTACACTTTACTCATCAAAGAATCATCTCTTTATTTTCTAGCAACAGAAATTTCTTTGTGTGCTTCCTTCTCAAAGCACATTACTCAGCAGAGCAAAGGTGGGATTAGTACTACTTCTGCATAATCTGAATTTATCTTGTTATGGATTTATGAGCTCTGATTGTTTCATAACTCCTTCATGAAGTTTTACTGGAACAGTGACTTGGGGCTAACTCCATCATGAGTCCAGCACAGACAGATATCGGAAGGAACCAGAGTTCTGGCAGTGCATTCTCATAGACAATGTCAGTGAAGGCAAAGCAGAGGCAGAGGGCACTGGGAGTTCCAGAAACAGTGACAGAGGTATTACATGCTGCAGAAGTGAACTCAGCCATTTGTTAGGATAGAGGAGGAACTTAGAATTATTATCTGAATACAAATAATAGAGGGATTTTTTTACTCATGCAAATTGTATCAGTTTAAATAAAATTGACGCAAAAAAACTAATGCAGTTAAATCTGTGCAAAGCCCCGTTCATATTGTCTGAAAATCAGGTAACATTGTTTAATTTTTATATGTAAACTTATTGAACCTGAGGCATTGGAATAGATTGGTCAGAGAAGCTGTAGATGCTCCATCCCTAGAGATGTTTAAGGCCAGTTTGGATGAGGCTATGAGCAACCTCATCCAGTGGAAGATGTTCCTACTCATGGCAGGAGGGTTGGAACTGGATGATCTTTAAGTTCCCTTCCAACTCAAACAATTCTATGAATCTATGATTTCAAATTAAGAGAATCTGCACAGGATTCTGTAATTTGAGAACAGCCCTTTGGTTGATCTAATTAAAATTTCTTGTAGATACAGCTTCAGACAGAATGGGTCCTGGGATATACATGTGTTGCAAGTGTATCCCACCAAGATATCAGCATTTCATATTAGCTGGTGACCTCTTTGCTTTGCACCAGGTAGCAATGTAGCAGTCTCCCACAGTGTCACTATGAGCCTCAACTAGCCCTGAATCTGTGGCTGAGGAAAAAGAGGTTTTATACAATTTTCCCCATTCTTTAAGGTAGCCAAGCTCTCTAGCTTTCTGCTGATTACAACACCACAGACTGAGCATTAGCAACACAGTGAAGTGCAATTGTTATTCATCAGAGAACACTTGGGTTCAAGAAAATGGAATAACCAGACTTACATACTGGAGGACAATTACATATGCTAAAAATAACTGCAGGTCAAAATATTGTGTCTGGCTTCAAAAAGAGGCACAGCAGCACAGAGTACTAGGAAGCCAGTCACAGGGATTAGCTGCTAGTTGTGCATTGCTTGCATCTTTGGTTTAAAGAAGAAGTAAAAGATAACTTGTTTGTAAGATTGTCTGCAAATGCCCTTCCTTGGACAGAATTCTAGCTTCACTGTGTTAGAAATTAAGAACTGCTGTTCTTCTTGCTCAGCATGCTGTGCATCCAGACCAATGTTTCTATGCAACTGGCAGTGTCTTTCAGGAGCCTTTCAGACATGCAAAGCATGCAGAGGGAGAAGAAAAATAGTAGGCCTGCAAGGTGATCAGTTTGACTGTCAGGAATGCAGGGCACTGTCACATCCTGCTGGAATCAAATGGCAAGTCATTTCCTTGTCATCCCTCCCGTATCTAGAAGAGGTTATAAATATTTGGCCCTCACTGAAAAGCCCTAATTAGTCCTCCAGTTCACCAGTCACAAAGCACCAGAGCTGATGTTAAACAGAAGTGACAGAAAAGATCACATACCATGGCTGGAGAGCATGCCATGTTCTATTGACAAGAGTGTTCATGGTGCTGCAGTGCCTCATATTTGCCATTGGTGAGGAGGGCTCAAAGGAAGAGCATCGTCTGGATGGATAGATTTAACAGAGGGCTGCTACCTTTCCAAGATAGACTCGCATGTTCTCACCAGAATTATACTGAGAAGTATCAGATTCATGACGAATCTCTAAACTATCTGCAGAAGGAAATCATATGCATGCATGGAGGGCCCCTTCTACCCATTACAGTGCTAAAGACAGCTGTTGCCCAGATTACCATCTACTGAACCAGCGCCCCAGCAGCCCTGCTGAAAATGCAGTGTGCCTAATGCAACTTTTATCTGAAGCTCACTTATATTCTTTTCCTCGTACTGAGCTCTCCTCAACTGACTTGGAAAGTCTTGTGGTAGATGGTTTTGTGCAGGTAATGAGTCTCTGCTGTCTCCAAATCACAGAAGTGCTCTTCCTTGTTTACTGATTGATAAAAATATACGTTTTCCTAGACAGGGATTTTCATTGGAGAGGGATGATGAGCAGTCAAATCAATATCCACCGTCTGGATTTGGAGGGGCACGCATGGGACACGAGCTCGTGGCAGAATGCAACCTCAGGCCTGTTGTTAACACATCAGTTAACATGTAACTTGAAATATATTTGTGTTTCTGCTTAGCCTTCCTTGATCCTTCCTTATTTCTATCGTTCCTGTAAGCAGCTTCCTCTGTTACCTGTTAATGGTCTAACTACTTTGTGCTGAGCAAAGGGAAGTAGAGTTGAAGAAATTCCAAACTTAAGGTCATTAAGGCTTCATAATTTAATCATCACACTATAATCACAAAGAGAAAGTGGTTGCAACTAAGAGGTCACTTCCAGAAATTCCCACTACCAGAGATGTCATCCTTTTAGACAAAAAAAGAGCTATAATCTGAGGTTTCCAGGCAATGCGAGGAAACTCTGTACACTTTCTAATACTCCTTTGATTCTCATAATTCATGATATCCAAGTGAAGTAGGAAATTGGGCTACCTTTGAGCCATTTCTTTGCAGCCCCTAATACAAGGAATGCTGCAAAAGAACAGAACAGCAAAGGCCCAAGTGGCAGTGTGAATGATCCACCTCCTTTTTCTGTGCCAGCAACCAACAGAGTTCACTGCAGCCCAGAAAATAATGCTTTTATTTTTAATAGGGGCAAGATGGTAGAAATAATATTTCAGCAAATTCCTGAATTGTGCCCACAAGAACATGACTGTTGTGAGTAAACTGAAAGGCTGTAATCTGCTTGTTGAATGCTAGTTTCAGAAAGGGTGAAAATTTAGTCAATATCAGAAATCTCAGCTATGCTAGCAGTGAAAGATGGGCAGGAATTATAAAATGAAGAAAGTTGTCTTGGTATCAATGTGAGAAAAAATACCTCTAGAATTGCAGGCTTTTTAAAATATACAAAACCAGCAACAGCAATTGCTAAAATAAAATCTATCTATCCAGCAAACAACTAGGGTCACAAAGCAAGTGACACAGAACATGAGCTTTCAGTTTGTATGAGCTGTTCTCAAGGTAGATAACCTAGGAACATAACTGATACATGATTGTACAGATTTTTATAATCGCCTCCACCCTCTGGTCGATATATATTCTCGTTTCACTGTAGGTTGTCCTCATTTTCCTCTTTCTGAGTAAAGCTGGTGGATTACTATGTGAACTGTAGCAGACAGAAGACTTAACTCTGTCTCCTAGGATGGGGACACTCTGGCACATACATTACGCTTTAATTTTATTCTGTATTTCAGTGTTGAGTACCACAGGGTAAGTAGCACAGTACTGAATGTAGCTTAATTCAAGAAGCTTAGCTGTGAATGATAAGTACCCTTTCTTCACTTTTTAAACGTGGAATGTTTTTTCACTTTTTAAGTGTAGAATGCTTTTTCACTTTTTAAGTGTTGTATGTTTATTCACCTTTTAAATGTTGGCTGTTGTACAATTAAACCATGTGATCTTTAAAAAGAAGAAATAATTGAATTTTGCTGTTGCCTAGTTCTTCACTGGCTCCTGTCTTTGAGAGAAATCTGTAACATGGATTTCTCACATCACATCTGAAGAGGAGAGATCTTGACAAAATATTCACAGTAGTTATAAACCACTTTTGACTCTGAATATACCTACAATAACCTTTGCCTTGGGACTTGCTGATACGTAACTGCTCAAAGATTGCACTGAAGAGAGACCAAGTGGCAACTTGCAACAGCTTTCCCTTTTTCCATGGAAGAAGAAATCCAGGAAGGAAGATCAATGAAAATTTTCTTACTTTAGTGGTCTTCACATGGTCTCTTTCCTCCTTAGCCTTGGCTCAGTCTGTTTTTCAATTGCTTGCTGCATTTAATTGATAAATTGTTTGTGTGGTATTTGCTCCTAACCCTCTTAGTTTCTCTAAATGTCATTGCTTAGATTTTGAGGGGCAATGGTGACATTTACTGCAATGAATTCACTTAAGGACAGATTCCCTATACTGTGTCAAGTACAACAGATATAATTAAGGAGTGGGCACCACAGAGGTTGGAACTGAACTGTGCCTCCTGAAACTGTGGACCGCTGTCAGAGCATGTAAAAAATTTTAGCCCTGGAAATTCCTTCCTCATACAAAACACCCAAAAAGCAGAGCCATCCATGCTGTGATCTACAGCAAGATTTTGGTCTTCTGATAGCTCATCTCTGCAGGGTTCTGTAGCATCACAAGCACTACGGATTTTTTGGTATTTTTGTTCTGCAGCATTTTCAGAGTGAATTAGAAGGACTAAATGAGGTGATGGCTTTGTGTCATAAAGAAATTTGCAGGAGTTAGAAGAAATGTATAGCATTCCAACAAATAATAAGAGCTATATGGTACACTAGTTCCCTAACATTAACACATTCTGCTTTGTAACAGTGGGGGTGACAATGCCACGCGCAAGTAAATAGCAAGTCTTTGCTATTATCCTGTATTATCTGAGTTGATCTGCGTTCATTCATCCTTTCTATAGCTCCCTGTATCTTGGACAGCTGATCTCCTTCCATTTTAGTGGGATACAGAGCAAAGGATGCTTTCCATGCAAGATCCCTGGAGGCGTTCAAAAAATGTGTAGACGTGGCATTTCATGACATGGTTTAGTAGGCATAGTGCTGTCGGGCTGACCATTGGACTTTCCAACTTTAATGATTCTAGGATTCTATGAAATGAACATATTTCATCTTTGATTCACTCAGAGCTTTTTCATAAAGGACTAAGTACATACAGGAAGGAAAAGTCAGTCATAGATGAAACCCTGTGTCTATTCAAATATTCAGTGAAACATCCAAAAACATATATTGAGGTCTCAACATTCTTAAACAGTTTTTGAGTCACTAATTCCATAAGGGATTCACTGTGTTGTTTTTCTTGGTAGGATCAAGCAAAGACCAGCTGGTGGCTTGAGAACATGGGATCCTGAAACAGGTACCTGCATGTCATTAGTGCTGTTAGCATCCAAGGCAGATTTTGAATATCCTAGCTCCTATCCCTTACTTTAATGTGCTGTATTTCAGCTTACCTCACCAGATGTGATTTTAACAACAACTCAAGACCATTTTGTGACTGGACTCAGCCTTGCGATGTCAACCAGGGAATGTGGATACGAACCAAGCATGAGACTCCAACTGATGAAACAGGTCCCGATGGAGACTATCCTGATGGAAGTAAGTGCTTGCTTGTGGCATTGTTAGTTTCCTTTTGAAGACAGCTTGACTACCTTCATTCTTCTTTCTTTGAAAGAGAAAAGAGATTCATGAAGCCCTTTGAAATGTCTCAGTTTTGTTTCAAGCCGACACCTGACCTGATTTTTCACTGCTTCAGTTATAAGGAAACTAAAATGAGTTGCCACATCATGGGTTGGAAATCCTTATCAGTGCATGGGATTAGAAGAAAGTAATTATATCAAGTGTAAAGCCTCATAGGTAATGCAGTGACGTGCAACAGATCATTATTCAAGAGAAGACTTTTGGCCAAATTACACTGGTATCAGTTAATGGCAGTAAATGTAATGACTGCTGTACTTGCAGCAGAAAATGTTCCCTCCAGCCAAGTGTTACACGATCAAGCCTGAAATTAATGAATATCTTTAAAAACTTTGTCCTTAGTTACATGTAATTGAAAAAATGGGGTCTAATATGATTATATCAACAAAAGAGAGCTTACTATTGCTCCATCTCTATCTATTTGAACTGCTATCCTTGCACTAGCAGATCCATTTACAGAGAATCAGTCTGCAGTCATATTGCTTTCTGTAATTATCCTGAGGCTGACAGGTCAGATACTGTTGGACTTAGTAGCAGATTACAACAATAGTAGTTGGGATTTTTGCTAAATAATTTTCCACATTTTTGGTATTTTTATAATAAAAATTAAAATTGCCTGTCAAAAGAAGAAATTAAATATTTTTATTTGAATTCATACAAATAATAATGTTTTGCTTTTTTAATTGACACAGACCGTATAACTCTAAATGTGACTTACATTTCCTTGCCAACTAAAATACATGAGTGAATGTTAGATAATATGTGTGGAGCCATGCTTTACCATACAGAAATTGTCAGTCATTTCTTTTCAATTCCTTTCCATAGTCAGATGAGCAAGAATTGGCTTTAACTGCACTAGGGAAATTTAGCTTTGATCTTAGCCCTTGGGAAGAAAAAAAACTTCAGCCTTAGTAAAGCAAGATGTGATCTCATATTAAATCAATTCAGACTAAACATTTCAAATCCTAAAAGAAATACTGTGAGCTTCTGAATTTTGAAAAGTTTCCTTCCTTCTTATAAGGTCAAACCTAAATAGTTTTATGGAAATATCTGCATTTATTTCTACCCCTTCCATTTTGAGACAAAACGAGATGCTGGTGGGTTGGAATTTACTTTGTGCCTGGGATTTGCTCAACTTGGGACCAGAATACTTTGAAAAAAGTAGATCCTACAAGAGAAGTTGTATGACATATTGCATTATTTTCCTTCGAAGAAAGAAGAAACTGAACATGGATCAGTGGAACACTGTGTTTGGAGGTTCTATCTCTTGAAAGAGGCTCACATCTTTACTTGTGATCCCAAACTAACTGTTCATGTGAGATGGGATAGATTGGCTTTGCTCTCTAACTAACATTCTAATTTGGATGACTAGATGGTGCTAACCACTGCAATGTAAATTCCAAACACCTTCTACTTTGTTTCTTCCAGAGTTGGGTTGTACTTCAGTTTTAAATGACACCTAACAAGTTGCAAAGATTCAACCATATATTTTTTTTTTTCACTCTACAGGCGGCTATTTCATCTATCAAGAAGCAAGTAATCTAATTCCATTTGACATGAATCGGCTTGAGAGCCCAGATATTGTGGTTTCTGAAAAAATATGCATAGACTTCTGGTACTATATGTTTGGGTCAGAAGACATGAATGAGCTGAGAGTGCTTATTCAAGACAGTACTGGGACGTCTACAGTGTGGAGACGGAAGGGTAACCAGAGTCCCTTCTGGACCTATGGCATCATCACTCATACTTTTTCAACACAGAGAACAATAAAGGTAATATATTTTCAGAATAAGTTTCTTTGAGCAGTGTCAGCATTTGTTCTCCCCTTGCAGGCAGCAAGAAGTTGTGCATGTAAGCTAGAAAATATAATGAAAAGTTGCTTATTTTGTAAATGTAATGACCTCATGCTCTGCGCCAATGAACTATGAGAAGAAACAAAAATCACCCTAAGTTTTACTGGTGCTAGTAGTTAGGGGATAAAATATATTGAGTCTTCTCTCTTCTTCTTTACTTTCCTCTTCCATTTTATCATGAAGTCAAATGCAGGTTTGCCTGCTGTGAGTTAAGGTTTGAACTTGAGATGCTGCCTACATTAAACTCCTCTGTAGAATCCAGACAACTAATTCTCATAAATCATTTATCAGTCAGCAGAGTAGAGAGGAACGTTTCTTGAAGTCCTTACCTTATTAGAGAAAATATATTTTAGGCTGCTGAAGGAAACTAGAAAGACAGTTACAGCCTCAGCCTATTTGATTCCTGTAGATACAGACCAGAAAATATTTTGAAAACATGCTAAAGGAAATGGTCTCCTATTTGCCTAAACAACTCTGATGCAGTGATCTACTTTGTGTCCTGACTAGGTAATTTTTGAGGCTGTTCGAGGACTGACAGAATATGGAGATACTGCACTGGACAATGTGAGAGTAAGGGATGGATCCTGTGGTAAGTTTGCGTTTGCATCTTAGTTTATAATCCTTCCTTGCCTTTGTTTAAACTGTTGACCATTACTTAGTTCCATGTACAATAAACTCCTCATACCTTCAAACCACAAGAGACAAATGATAAAAACTTTACAGCTGACTTCATTTGAATGTTATCCATTTTGTTGTGGTTTCTTCCTAACTCTTTCCTCAGCATCTCAAAGGTTCAGAACAAGCTACCCCTTTCCTGCAAATGTAACCAGGTCATGTTCACAAGGTCCAGCAAACTTTACCTTTATTTTAAGTCTGAAGTGCATCTCTAAACCCTTAATCTGGTTTTGGACTCCAGATTAAATGCTCTAAACAGCATTTTATAGCAAATCTCAGTTCATAAAAGCTCAGCAAATACACAGCACTGCCATATGTCACAATGAGAAACATCAGTAAGTCAATAAAGCTGAGTTCAACTGCTGATTATGAATCAGCAATTTGAACTTGATCCCTGATCTTATAAAAATCACTCAAGACTGACACAAGATGTGGATGACTAGGATCTGGAAGTGAATTACAGTTCTGTCCTGTCTTTACTGACAACTGTGTAATATTTACAAAATGTGAATTGAGCAAGAAACGTTCTGAAAATTATACAGAAAGTTGAAGTTACGTGAACTCTATTGGTTTCTTCTAAACTGTAATCATAACTAACTTGCAAAATGCCCACATCCAGGTGAGTTTGAATCATATGGTTAGCACAAAAGCAGTACCATCATAGTATGTAGTTACTGCTTCATTATTCAAAAATCTTTAACTTGTTTCCACGTGACTTGTTTTCTATATTACAACTTAATCCCTATAAATAATTTCATTGGCAATGTCAATAATGAAGAAGGCCAACTGCTTTGCTTGTTGGATTCATTTGGATGATTATATACCTATCAATAAGTAAGCTGGAAAGCTTTGTTCTCCTAGATCAATTCATCTCTTGGTTATCTCCTCGTACATTGGCTGTTATTGCACACTCAGTGCATAGTGGAGGGTTCACAAGGGTCCAGTAGGAAAGTATCTGAATTAGGAAAGTTGGCTTTTTGCTCTGCAAAGAGGTAGGAGTGAATGTGCGTGTGTTCTGAAGGTTTTAGTCTGTTGTCCTTCCAGAGGTTCAGATTCATTACTCATTTGCATGCCACGTGGTGGAGGAACATGACGTCAAAAAAATACTCCTGTATTGCTAGCTGACATGTAAAAGTATATCAAGACCACTTCTTTCAGAAGATGTTTTTGTGATGGATACAGAATAGGTGGAGAAGATGCTTATATCTGATAGCAGTCAGAAGCAGACTTGAGGGAAGACTCCACAAAAGGACTGTTAGTTGTATCTATTAATAGAAAGCTCTTACAGCTGTCACCTTCCTAAGAAATAATTATAATTTTGAAGAAACAACAAAAATGTGATTAGAAACCATCCATGCCCTAAGACTTATTTGCTTCTGCTATATGGTATCTGCTGGCAGCCTACTCACACCCAGCCCTGCCAACACTTGCAGACAGTATGACCTTCGTGCCTTAAGACACACCAGAGGGAGTCACAGATCCAACCGTAAATATTATTTCAGCTTCAGAGAAGCATGCTGGCACAAGCTCTGTCACTGTCAACAAGCTTACAATCAGACGAGCTTTCTTAAGCATTCAAAAGCCACGCATAACTCATTTTTAAGTATAGGTAGTTCTACTCAATTCAGTGAAAAACTTCTAACGTTATACTGGTGAAGCATAAGTGGAAATTCAGGTACGTTGGTGTGTATGTAGTGTTCACCTTGTAATGTTATAACTCATTGCATTGCCTTGCCTTTTCTACGAACAGAAGCTGTCCCTGAACCATCAACACCTACACCACAAGGATCTACACCACAAGGATCTACACCACTTCCACTGACAGGTAATTTTGGCCAACCACATATGCTAGAAAATGGGTTGTGTAAGGGCACCTAAATGCTACTTACTTGCTTCAGTCAACTTCCTTGGGTATCTCTCTATGGCATTGCCTTATGCCATATAAATCTGCCTTTTCTATTTCAGTTCTTCCATACGTAATCTATGAAATGGGGATGACTGTGTTTTCCCACAGCACAATGAGGTGGCTTTTCTGGTTGTATCCATGTGTTAATAAGAACACATTCCTTTTTCCTGTCTCCAGAAGCAGTTTGCAATATAC
Source organism: Clamator glandarius (assembly GCA_033459285.1). Taxonomy (NCBI): domain Eukaryota; kingdom Metazoa; phylum Chordata; class Aves; order Cuculiformes; family Cuculidae; genus Clamator; species Clamator glandarius. The sequence continues at coordinate 1,439,672 of JAUNZM010000332.1, read as the reverse complement.
ATGGGGATCCTCACTATTTCACATTCGACAAGCAGCGTCATGACTTCATGGGCACCTGCACCTACACCCTCTCCAAGCTCTGTGAGAGCAACAGCTCGCTGCCCTACTTCAATGTGGAGGCAGCTAATGAACACAGGGGAAGCAACACTCGTGTGTCCTACGTCCGACATGTAGATATTGATGTGTACGGCTACAGGATCAACCTGGATAAACACAGAGTTGTTAAGGTAAGATTGGAGCCCACTCTCTGTCACTGGTAACTCACAGTGTGAATGAAGAAATTATTGTACAATGACTATTGTACAATTGTACAATCGTATAAATTTCCAGCATACATACACTAATATTTAGCAGGGAGTCAGATACTTAGGAGTAGGAGTAATGTGGAGTTGTTAAGTATTGGAATTTGAGAACTGAAAACATAGGCTAGAATTTTGCCCTGTGTTTCTAAAAGGTGAGTTTAGAGCTGGCACTTCAAATGGGATTGGTAAACTAACATACATTTCTAGCTTGCCCCCCATACTCAAGCTTGGTCTGCTTCAGGGAATGAAAGTATCCTGCATTAACTAAGTCCATGCTAGTAGTTATTTCCCAGTCCTGTGTGGTAGCTTGTAAAGCTGCATACTTATCTGATTTCTAGTTATTCCTCATCACTGCTAACTTCATATAACACCTAGCATTTGACATAAAGCAGAGCCATATATGGGAATCCTAGTGTGACAATCTAATTAATCTCTTTCTCATACTGATTGTATCACTTGGCCAACTTTGTATTTTAAGGCTTTATAGCTTCTTACCATAAGAGGGCAAGACAGCAAGTGTTTTTTATTCAAACAACCAATAAATGAGTAGGTCACCTTACTTCATTGCCACCCTTCTTTTAAGAAAACTGTACAGTGATTTATATGACAGGGATAGAGGTTTAGATGTACAATTAGATCCTTCCCATCTGCTGTTAGAAATGCAGGGAACTCAAACATCGACATTTGTCCAACAGCTTCTCTTTTAGACTTTTCTCCTATATTTACTATTTTTATTATGTATATCTTTCTAAGTAAGCAAAACTTTCTTACATATGTAATAATAGCAAACAAAGTAAATGTGAATTTTAGCAAATTTTAAATAAGTTGTAAATTTTACTTGCTCACTCAGTTTCTATTGTCTGGCATTCCATCTGTGATAATTAGAAAGAGAAAGGAAAAGAAAAAAAAAATTTCAAGATTTGTCTGAAAATCTTCTAAGAATCCATTCTAACTACATTTTTTTAATCTTATTTGATCCAAAATAAAAGATAGGTTGTTAAGCAGTTACTACTGACAGACCATGCTAAATCTTAGACTTTTTCTGGCTAGGTCTGGTTTACCAATCTCACATTAACTGCACTTGGAAGCTATGTAGCTGTATTATTATGGCCTCAACACGCTAGATTATGTACCCATAAACAGCATTCATGTTAAATAATAGTGCAGTGAGAGTTCTTACTGCTATTAATAGCTCACCGTGCAAGTCCTATGCTCAATATAGGGATGTGATCTAAGAGAGTCACCATTAAAAATTTGTCTTTTGAAATTACTATATTGATTGTGCTTCTCCACCTGCAGGTTGATGGAGTCAGCCAGGTGCTCCCTCTGACCTTGGTGCAGGGTGTCAGTATTTTCTTCAGCGGGCTGTATGTTGTGGTTGCTACTGACTTTGGGTTGAATGTCAAGTTTGACGGAAATCACAGAGTAGAAATCACTCTTCCCAGTACCTATATGTCTAAAGTCTGTGGAATATGTGGAAACTATAATGGGCACAGCGAAGATGACTTTCTTAACCCAGATGGAGAGATGGAAACAAACTCAGCCAGCCTTGGCAACAGCTGGCAGGTTTACAATGACTCCAGGTAGGACTCCAACGAGGCTTTTAGGTGTTAGCTGTTGGTTATGCAATAACCAGTATTTTATGTTACTGTTGTATAAGGACAGAAAATTTCAGGCCCATAGGATGCAATATATTCTTGTCAGTGCACTAACTTTGACTATCTGGGTAAAGTTTCACAGTCAATTAAACTGTGCTTAAGAAGAGAAAATTTGAATAAAACACTTCAGATACCTACTAAGTTTTCAGTTATTGTTATAGCATATTAGTGCTAAAACTTGAAGATCCTGTTTGAACTCTTCTGAGATACTTTATTATTTAGTTTAGAATTTCACAATATATCATTTAATGATAGATGTCTAACTTTATATGCTTTTACTATTTTGTTGGCAATCCCTAGGTATCTTCCATGCAGAAAACTTTACTTAAAAGAAAGCCGGAATTAATATTTAGGTCTCTTCCTGGACTCTCAAAGGCTTTAAGGTTGAGATCATATTAAAATCTGAATTTCTATCCTAGGTGTTTGAAATATAGAACCTTAAAATACATTACGCTTGGCCTGGGGACAGCCCTGTTTTGTTAGATGTCATTTGAAAAGCATCTTGGGTACTTGTGCCTGCAAAGTTCATCAGTGAATTTTTTTACAACTATTTTTCCACACTAGGTGCTTACCAGATGATGGCCACACCCCAAATTGCACTGCTGAGGAAAAACACGTGATTGAAAGCAATGAATACTGTGGCCTGATCACAGATCCAAATGGTCCATTCCAGAATTGCCACTCAGTAGTTGATCCACAAAGCTATTCTGAAGCTTGCCAGTATGATCTCTGTGAACTTCATTTGAACAATACAGCCCTCTGTCAAAACATGCAGGCTTATGCAGATGCGTGCCAAGCTGCAGGACTCCAGCTGACACCATGGAGAAATGCAACATCCTGCTGTATGTATCACACTCCAGTCCTGGCACCTCCTTACCTGAGAATGCCTGCGTTTAAAACCTGTAATCAGCTTGGCTATCTATGTATCATGTGTGTAACAAGATCTAAAAGTAGAATAGAGTACTTGTATACCCATATTAGTTAAAAAGCATAACAGACACTGGACAGGACTATAATCCAAAAAGGACAAGACTAGGGCAAATACCTAACATAACACTGATAACCTCATCCCAAGTGCAAGAATTCAATGCAATCATCTTCAGAAAAAAGAGATCTCCCAGGAAATTCTCTCCATGAGTAAATTTTATAGTCACAGAATCACAGAATAACCAGGCTGGAAGAGACCCACTGGATCATCGAGTGTAACCATTCCCACCAATCTCTAAACCATGCCCCTCAGCACCTCATCCACCCTCACCTTAAACACCTCCAGGGAAGGTGAATCAACCACCTCCCTGGGCAGCCTGTTCCAGTGCCCAATGACCCTTTCTGTGAAAATTTTTTTCCTAATGTCCAGCCTAAATCTCCCCTGGCGGAGCTTGAGGCCATTCCCTCTTGTCCTGTCCCGTGTCACCTGGGAGAAGAGGCCATTACCCTCCTCTCCATAACCTCCCCTCAGGTAGTTGTAGAGAGCAATGATTTCCAAACCTCAAAAGAAACTGAAGGGTTATAAGATAGCAAAGGCAAGCAATGAACTGCATCAGAAATTTAAGGTGTCCTTAAATATTTCAAAATAATATAGAGTAAGATATTAGACAAACCACAATAATTCAGTGGTTAAAAATGGTTAATAATTAAGTTTATCTTTTATTAAACAGTAATATCCTGCTCTGCGAACAGTCACTACGAGCCCTGCTCTGCAGCCTGCCCTGCCACCTGTGTTGACCCGACGGCTCCCGCTAGCTGCCAGCTGCCGTGCGTGGAGGGCTGTGTGTGCGACAGCGGGTACCTGCTCTACAATGACCGATGCGTGCCCAGCCAGCAGTGCGGGTGCTGGCACGATGGGCAGCACTACCCCGTGGGCTCAGAGTTCTGGACAGACAACACCTGCTCCTCAAAGTGCACGTGTCCCGCGCGCGGAAGCAAACTCCAATGCTCCAGTGCCTCGTGCCCTGCGGGCCAGTACTGCGGGGTGCAGGATGGGAAACCTCAGTGCCTCAAAGAATCCTACGGCATCTGCCACGTCCACAGTGACCCTCACTACGTCACCTTTGACAAGGTGACGCACAGCTTCATGGGCAACTGTGCCTACACCCTGGCCAAACTCTGCTCCAACACCACCTCCCTGCCCTACTTCAATGTGGAGGCCAGGAACGAGCATCGGGGGAACAACAGAGTGTCCTACGTGCGCGAAGTCCTGGTTGATGTCTACGGACAGCGCATCGCCATTGTCAAGAAGGAGACGAGCCAAGTGCTGGTAGGCAGCAGGGCTGGCACGAGCGTGGCGAGGCTGCAGGGCAGGGCTGCCTTTCCGTGGCAGGGCCTGGCGAGGACCGGACGTCTCCGTTGGCCCAGGCCCGGGTGGCTTTCCCTGGAGCCGATGGGTTGCTTTGTTTTGCTTTTCTGGGTGGGTTGAAGCAGGAAGCGGTCAAAGGGGAATGTGGCCCGTGTTGAACAGAAGCCCCTGCAGAGCGCAGAGCGCAGGCGCGGCTCTGCAAGCCACAGGGGCGTCTCTGCACGAGGGCATCTCGGGCACGGGTTGGTCGTACATGGCCTGGCAGCTGTTTCCCTTGGGGCCAGGGAGAGCTCCAGGGCCCATTGTGGTGTGTCTGCCCTAGGTGAACAGTGTGCGCCAGACCTTGCCGGTGAGCGCAGCAGGAGGTGCCATCACGGTGAGAAGGAGCGGCCGCTACATTGTCCTGGATACAGACTTCAACCTGAGAGTGTCCTATGACACTGACCACTCGGTGGAGGTGACGGTGCCCACCACCTACTTCAACCTGACCTGCGGCATGTGCGGGAACTTCAACAACCGGAGAGACGACGATTACCTGATGCCCAACGGGCAGCAAGCTGCAAACACCAATGAGTTGGGGCAGAGCTGGCAGGTCCCAGACAACGACTCCTCTTGCGGAGTCCCCGTCCCGTCCCCGCCCTGCACTGCAGAAGAGGAGACGCTCTACCAATCGGACCAGTTCTGTGGCAGGCTGACCGCCAGGCCTGGCTCTTTTGAGAGGTGCCACGGCGTGGTTAACCCCCAGAGCTACTTTGAGACCTGCTTCTACGACCTTTGTGCCCTCGACGGTGGCCAGGAGGTCCTGTGTGCTGCTCTGGAGGCCTACGCTGACGCATGCCAGGCAGCCGGCGTGCCTCTCCTGCCCTGGAGGAATGCTACCTTCTGCCGTGAGTTTCTATAGCAAAATGCATCTTTGAATAGCTCCCCTCTTGTTTCTAGAGAGTGTTTTTAGCCAACAGTTGACATAACTTGGAGGTTTTAAATTTTTCACATAATTACATACAAAATATTGCGAAATTTAATTTCCCTCCATCTTTGTTTTCAGGCACATAGCAAAGAAGAATTTTGTTCATTATCTCAAGAGTCTGTTTCGAACCAATAGTAGTAGATCCCTGATAATGTGCAATCATCTTGAGTTTTAATTGATATTGTACATTTTATAGGTTTGTTCATTTCTGAACTAAGTACCAGAGAAGTACTAGATCTAGAGTAGAGAGATGTAGTTTTTATTTTGACTTCAAGGTACTAAACATCTAGGATATACATGTTAAACATTCATTCTGGCTTTTTCTCAGACAATGTTTTCCTTCTTGCTTCCTGATATCAAAATATGAAAGGAATTTCAGGCTTAAAAAACGAGAGCATTGTCACTAATTCAAAATACTCCTTTTTCTTCATCATGGTTTCATGTGATTGTTGTTTCAGTGCCTTTTTCTTCATTTTCAGCTCTTGCATGTCCTCCAAATAGTCATTACAATCCATGCACTAGTGCCTGCCCAGCAACATGTGTTGACCCTTTTGCATCAAAGAACTGCAGCAGACCTTGTGTAGAAGGATGTGAATGCAACGATGGTTTCGTCATCAGTGGGGGACAGTGTGTGTCCATGAGCAACTGTGGCTGCCTTCAGAATGACAAATATTATGAGGTTTGTTCTTCCACATGGGTCAGGGACTAATTTCACAGTCTATCATTACTATCAAGTCTTTTAACTTATTTTTATTTTCTTGTCCCTAACAGAAAGGAGAAACTTTTTGGCAAGCAGACTGTGCAGGCCACTGTACATGTGCTGAAAATGGGACTGTAGTTTGCAATTCAGACACATGTGAAGTGAGCGAAGTTTGCAAGGTGCAGGATGGACTTCTGGGATGTTATCCATTGATTCCCAGCACCTGCCACATTTTTGGTGATCCACATTATATAACCTTTGATGGTAGACTGTACCATTTCCAAGGAGATTGCAATTATACTGTTGTTGAGACATGCACAAATTCTTCTAAAAGGTTTTCAGTGACAACCAGAAATGAGCACAGGGGAAACCCAAACTGGACAGCCTTGAACTCAGTTGCTGTGACACTGAAAAATCTTCATATTGTTTTGGAGAAAAATAGAGTTACCTATGTAAGTATTCTACTTTATGCATAAACAATCCATCACATCTATTCACTTTGTATTTCTGTCCAAAAGAACTGAATCAGGCTTCTTTGCTTTATTCGCTTCCAAGATTGCACATGCTAGAAGTCACAGAACAGTTTTGGGTTGTTTTGGGCTTTTTGGTTTTGAGTGGGTTTCTTTTTCTTTTTGGTTTGTTGAGGGGGTTTTTGGTGTTTTTTTTTTTTTTCCTCAAAAAAGACAGACATCTATATAGCTTCCTTCAGTTCATTCACACCTTTTCTGAAGGAAGCTGTAGGAAAAAACCTACTTCATCCATTGCTTCATCTCTAATATAAAGCTTTTGATGAACTAAATCTCATTTTGAATTTAATAGATCTCTTCTTTAAAATAGAAAAAGTATTTTTACATTCTCAGAGATATGCATACCAGAGGTAGTTTTAAACTAGCTATTCCAAGTGTTACTATGTGTGTAGTTGTGATAGCACAGGGCTCAATTTGTGCTACAAAGCACCATTCAAGATAAAGGTAAGTATACAGATCGTTAACCTCTTCTAAGATTAAAATTTCTGTGTATACATTGTTCATTAGGATAAGGCTGACTTGGTGAGGAAAGCTATAATACCGGTGGTGTAGACCTCCCCCATTTTCTTGGGAGCTTTATTGATTTACCTGTTTGTGTGGGTTTTGTTTTCTTTAGGTGAATGGAGTTCAGGTTTATCTTCCTGTGAATCTGAACCATGAAGCCAGAGTAGCTATAAAAGGACACTATGTGGTCATTGATACATCTCTAGGGATCCAGGTTAAGTTTGATGGTGACCAGGAGGTTTTCATTCTGGTTGATGACAGTCTCAAAGGACAGCTGTGTGGTTTGTGTGGGACATTCAATGACAACCAACTGGATGATTTTCTAAAACCCGATAAAGTCATAGAACAAGATCCAAATAAATTTGGTGACAGCTGGCTATTGAAGGATGACAACAGGACGTAAGTATCTGATACTAATTTAGGAAGGAGCAAAATACCTGCAACATAAATCATCTAGCTATAGGATTAATAGGTATTACTTACATTCCATAGTAGCCTGTCTTTGATCTTAATTGTTTGCTAACATTTTCAACTTTGAATAACTCCACTCTTCAGTATAAAGCACTGAAATTTTAAAACCACTCCTCAGAGGTTTTACCACATGAATTTTGTATACTTTAATTGAAGTTGGACTCCTTTTTCACATATAAATTTATTTTGTCTATTCCAAAAATTCTCTATTCCAAAATGTCTCCTCCTCTATATTATCTTACTGTAAGAAATACAAATATATCACAGAATCACAGAATAACCAGGTTGGAAGAGACCCACTGGATCATTGAGTCCAACCATTCCCACCAATCCCTAAATATCTCTCAGATTCAACTCCATGTTTAAGTTAGGCATGGGGCAATTATCTGTTTCTTAATGCTTTCACATAAAAATTACTGAACTTACTATATGCAATACTGAATTCAAATTATCTTGCTTGTGTTAGCTGATATGTTGGTTTCTTCTGGACTTTAGTCTGTGGACAGACATACATCAACAATTCACAACTACATTCTTAATGGGGAATTATGAGTCAAATTGTAGCATTTCTCTCACGCAAGACAACTGTATGCCACAAGTTCACAGAATTTGAGATAGAGTTCTATTAGTGTTGAGGTACGCCTTGCAGGATAGAGCAAAATATAAAGATTTATTGTATAGCCATGCTGCTGTTTATTTTTTATGCAGGTGTAATCAAATTACAGTCGCACCACCCACTTGTGACACAGAAAAAGAGAAAGAATATGAAGAACTTTGCAAAATTATTTTGAAGAACAGTGGGCCTTTTCAGATCTGTCATTGGCATATTCCCCCACAGCTGTACTTTGAGAGCTGTGTCTATGACCTGTGTGCCACAGAAGGGAATTCTGATCAGTTCTGCAAGATTCTAGAGGCATATGCTGCTGCCTGTGAACTTGGAGGCATAGATGTAGGTGAATGGAGAGAAGATACCATCTGCGGTAAGTCATTCGGTCATTCACCAAATAGCCATCCAATTAAATCCCTAGACTACAAATATAAATTCTGATGACTAAGAGGTTGAGTAAAACTTCAAAAAAAGGAATTGAAGGAGAGACAGGAAAAATTTCAAGTGCTTAGCATCTCTGGAAACTAGACTTCTAATCTAAGCTCCTAATGGACTTCCAGTCTTCACTTTAAAATGTGAGGTTTGAATATTTTTGATCTGGGACTGATGTTCAGAATTGGGTCACAAAAGACAACATACACTGCCAACTAAGGGCTCAGTCAGGGACAATTGAACACCTGTTTAACAAATCACCATATTGGCTTTAATAAAACATTTTATCTTTTTTGAGAAGTGTTAATACATCACTTATCCAACCTGTCTACAGCTCAGGTTTTCAACAAGGATGTGAAATAATTCAGAAGCATATAAACCAGTGTTTTAAAATTAATAAAGGAGATTCCTGCAGCTTGAGATCCATTCAGCCTTCCAGTCATAACAGTATTAGGCCCTTATGATCTAGGTAAACTAGTTAATGTAGAGGTGAGGCTAGAGGCAAGAGATTGCTTATTCTAGAACTGCCAGAGGTGATTATGAAAGCTAGCAGAAATGGCAGCCTGAGTATTAGGCTATGACATGAAAAGGTGTTCCATAACCTATTTCCAGTTCTGAGACACTGCTTCCATCCCAGTTTATAAGAAGTAAAAGGAGTGTCAGAGCATTCTTAGTACGATGTATAGATTACAGCCTAAGCAGGGCTTTGAGAGCCAGTCAGATACTACTGCCCCAAACAGAACAGCTTTGAGCAATTTGGAATGGCCAAGGACTATGTCACAGTGTAAAATTCTAGGATATTAGTGTATTACAATAACTACTGAGGAACGGACTTATAAAACAACACACATTTTCAGGCACTTAAAATGTCATACTTTATAGTAAATCTATTCAATACTGGTCACTTCTACTCATTCCATTGTAACATCTTCAACGTCTTCATGAACATGGGTGTATGACACCTAGAAAGGCATTGTCAGAACAGAGAGAAGATTCCAAACCTCATTGTGGAAATTCTGTTTTTCATTCTGCACCATACACAGCTGCAACAACAGCCTGCAATATGTCCTGTACATTTGATGTTGACTTCTGTGAGTGGAAACAAGCAATCAATGACAACTTTGACTGGATAAGGCATAAAGGACCAACACCCACACCAGATACTGGCCCTTCCCATGATCACACAACTGGAGGTAGGAACAGCAAACAGTATCTATGCTTCCTTTGGAATAGTGCAAGGAGTCTGTTTTAACACTAAATCCAGTCCATGTGTGGGGCAGATGAACAGTACAGGACATTGATGATTATGTGACCTAGTAGCGCAATTTCTTGTAAAGAGTCCTCAGCAAGAGCATACCCAGGCTGTGACCAGACCATTGTGGACCTTGGCCTTTCCTTTTGAATGTTTTCCTATCGTTAAATAGGAGACCAGTGTCTGGAAAATCCATTTCCAGTATACTGGAAATCCATTTGAGGACTGAAATTTTAATGCAGATGCTGGGTGAGGAAATGTATGGTACACAATTTGTAAATGTGATTTTATCTTGTCCTGGCTCATTAACATGAAAAATTGACACTGCTGTTTCAGAGGGCTATTATATCTATCTGGAAGGAAGTAAGCATGAGCCAAGAGAGGTAGCACGCTTGGTCAGTCCAATATGCAGTTCAGAGGGACCACACTGCTTCCGCTTCTGGTACCACATGTATGGAGTGGCTGAAACAATGGCTTTACGAGTGTATGTAGTTCACAATGAAACATCAACACTGGAATGGAAAGGTGTTGGAAGCAAAGGAGACAGATGGAACTTGGTAGAGATCATGGTGCACAGCAAAGGAAATATGCAGGTAAGGGCAGAGGCCCTCAATGCCACCTGAGATGAACCACGCTTTGCAATGGCAATTCACATATTTGGCTGGAGCTAATGCTGGGAACTATCATTTTCCTTAGATTGTCCTGGAGGGCATGATAGGTGAAGATTTCCGGAGCGACATAGCATTGGATGATCTGTCTATCGAAAATGGATACTGCACAGGTACAAGGCCCAGCTTGGGGAAGGGCACTTGAGGAAAGCTATATATGTCATGGTAATAAATGTAGTTCTGTAACAAACAAGAGGAGGTCAAGCGGGTTTAATTTACTTGTACCACTGTCCCTTTCATAGGCATTGTCAATCCAACAACACCAGGCAATGTTATCACCACGCCATCAGACCTGGAAACCACGTCAGTACCTACAGTAGGCCCAAGTGAGTAGAGAACATGAGACAAGGAGCAACAGTCCTTTGTGCAGGGTAGGCTGTGGAGAAGAGGCAGCAGGAGGTGATGAATAAAGCATTTCCTCTGCTCCTTGCACTCCAAGAGGCCCCTGTGAAGTGCCTAGCCTGTGTTTATCACCCAGATGTTCTGGTGGCAGAGCCCTTCAGTGCCAGGGCTCTTTCTGAAATGATGCACTGTGGCTGCTGCCCTGAGCTTCTCCTGTCATTATGGTGAATTGGAAGGGTGCCAAATCCCTAATTGGGATCAAATCTCTCTTATGAAAAATATCATCTCCATATCTCTTTTACTGTAAATTTGGCAGATACTCCAACCGTGTCACCCCTGCCAAGCAACTCAACGCAGACCCCACATACAACAGCACCAACGCCTGAGACATGCACAGGTACTGTTGTCTTCAAAACATATTTTTTTAACTGAGTGTGCTAGGCACAGTTCTCATGAACATCTGCAAGGCTGGTCATCCTCACCTGGCCATGAGTGTACCAAAGATGTAGGTGTACCTTGTGGGACATGGTGAAAAGATAGCCAACCCTCACTCTTGAAATTCTGCTTTTCTTTCTACACCATATTCAGTTCCCACAATAGACTGCAATTTTGACTGCACGTTCGACGACGACTTCTGCGAGTGGGTCCAGGCAGATTACAGCAGCATTGACTGGATAAGGCACAAGGGTCCAACGCCCACGCAAAACACCGGCCCCTCCTCCGACCACACGACAGGAGGTAGGAACAGCAACCAATACGCAGTGGTCCTTCAGGCAGAGGGCTCTCCCTGGGAAGAAGGAAACAGGCAACAGGCCTCTTTTATCAGCAAGTGGAGCCAATGTGTTTCCTAGCCTTGATTCACAGCTGTTTGTGGCAGTCTCCCCCAGAGCCGCAGCCTTCCTTTAGCAAGGTGTCTGGCCCTGGGAATCGCTCCATGATACCCTCAGGACCCACAAGAGCCTGCCGGGCAACAAGGGGGAAAGTAATGCAAAGCTTGATGTTGTGGCTGTCTCAGGGGAGTAGGAAGAGCTCTCTCTTTTAGGAGGCACTGGCTTCTTCAGAAATCAATGATGAGTGGGCCCCAGAGCTGCAGAGCTGTGCGAGGACTGTGGTGATGCTTTGGAGGTGGTGCCGTGGCCCGGTCCAAGCCATGCAGCTGCCATGGTCCAGAAAGCACAGTTCATAGCTGGCCTGAGTGCTGTGCAGGGTGGTGGCTTAGGAAAGGACCTGTGGTTGCTCTCCCCTCCTGTTGCCTGCCTTGAACCACAGCAGGGGATGCTCCCAGGACTGTGCTTGCCTTGCCCCTAGCTGCTTTGTCTGGATTTCATGGTGTGTGACAGTGTGGCTCACGCTCTGTTTCAGACGGCTACTACATCTACCTGGGAGGGAGCAACCCCTACCCCGGCTCTGTGGCTCATCTACTCAGTCCACTGTGTGACTCAGAAGGACTGCACTGCTTCCGCTTCTGGTATCACATGTACGGAACGTCTGAAACAATGGCCCTGCGAGTCTACGTGCTTAAGGGCGATGACCTAGTGCCGGTCTGGAGCAGCGTTGGGAACCATGGGGACAGATGGATCTTGGGAGAGATCCCAGTGCACAGCACAGGAAAATTGCAGGTAAGGGCAGTGGCTCTCGCTGCTCTCTGAGATGAACCGTGCTTTCTAATGGCAGTTCACACACGTGACCGGAACTAATGCTGGGAACTGCCCTTTGCCTTAGATTGTCCTGGAGGGAGAATGGGGTGAAGACTTGCGGAGCAACATAGCATTGGATGATCTGTCCATCGAAAAGGGATCCTGTGCAGGTACAAGGCTGGGCTTGGGAAGGGCATCTTGAGAGATGTCACCAGCTGAGATGGCAGGCTATGCTGCAGGCAGGAGCACAGCTTGTCTTTGTAGCACCGTGTAGGCCGGTGATGCAGCCCGGGCCAGTGATGCAGCAGGCTTTCCTCAGGGAGACTGGAGTTGTAGCGCTGCCTGCAGTCACAGTTTTGTTCGTGGATTACAAGGCTCGCAGCCAAGACGTTGGGCTTAGCTGCTGAAGTGCCTAACCTCTATTTATCACCCGGCTAATGGTGGTGGCAGCGCCCTTGAGTGGCAGGGCTCTTTCTGAGACGACGTTCTGCAATCGCTGCCCTCGGCTTCTCTCGTCACGGTGTTGGGATGTTTGGGAAGGGTGGACCAGCTGCCTGCAACCGTACTCCCGTTTTGACACTGACCTCTTCTATCTCCGTCTCTCCATAGTACCACCTTCTCCAACACCAGATACCACGACGGAGCCAACAGACACACCATCAACACCAACACCAACACCAGAGACGACCTCAGGTACTGCTGCTGTTGAGACACACATTGTGTGTTGTTCCTGTCCTGAGGGTTTGGGTGGGGCACCCGCGCTTGTGGCATTTCGGGGTATGAGGAGGTTTGAACCTAATGCCTAGAAACAAGAATCCTGTCTTTTCATACGTCTTCTCTGTCTCTTGGTAAAAGCGGTAGACAGGTCATGGGGCTGATGTTCTGCTGTGTGCAAGGTGGGCTGGGGAGAAGAGGCAGCAGGAGGTGCTGAGCTGAGCTTTTCCTCTGCTCTGTCCACTGCCAGGGACCTGTGTGGTGGAAGGAGACCCTCACTACCACACATTCGACAAGCAGCTACACCACTTCATGGGCACGTGCACCTACACCCTCTCCAAGCTGTGTGAGAGCAACAGCTCGCTGCCCTTCTTCAACGTGGAGGCAGCCAATGAGCACAGGGGAGGCAACACTCGCGTGTCGTACGTCCAGTATGTGGATGTCAACGTGGCTGGCCAGTGGATAAGGCTGGGGAAGAGCAGAGCGGTGACGGTGAGCGAAAGGGGCAGAGGTCGAGGGGCTGTGCAAGAGGAGGGACCTGTGCCAAATGAGTTACTCTAACCCTGTCTCGGTTTCTGTCCTTCCAGGTCAACGGAGTGGCAGAGATCCTGCCCTGCTCACCATCCGCGGGCGTGCACGTCTCATCCAGCGGATTCTACACCGTGGTCACGACAGACTTTGGCTTGAGAGTGATGTTTGATGGGAACCATCGGGTTGAGGTGACGCTGCCAAGCACTTTTGGGGAGAAGGTTTGTGGCATGTGTGGGAACTACAACGGGATTGCAGCAGACGACTTCCTGAACCCGGAAGGGGTGCTGGAGCCAGACTCCACCAGCCTGGGCAACAGCTGGCAGGTGTCCAACGACAGCAGGTGTGTGTGGCCTCCCAGCAGGTCTGGGGACGAGTTGGGCAATGGATGAGGAGGGTACAGGCGGAAGATGACCTAGGGGCCCTTCTCCCTGCCTTTCCACAGCTGCTCAGCCGGACCACTCCCCACCCCAGCCTGCAATGAGACAGACAAGCAAGTCATTGCCAGCAACCTCTTCTGTGGGCTCCTCACTAGCCCCAGTGGCCCGCTTCACATGTGTCACGCTGTGCTGAGCCCCAGCAGTTACTTTGAGACCTGCCTTTACGACCTGTGTGAGCTGGGGCTGGACCAAGAGGTCCTGTGCAAGAGCTTGCAGTCCTATGCAGACGCCTGCCAGGCGCTTGGTGTCAAGATCCCTGCGTGGAGGAACACAACCTTCTGCCGTAAGTCCACACGTGGTGCCACGGATCATTACTCTCAGGAGAACACAGAAAAGGCATGAAAGAGCAGGGTGGGGAATAAGAAATGATTTTATGACGTGACGTGGAGACATACAGGTTGTTGTCAGTAGCAGAGGCACCATTTTCTGCTGTTGCAACTGATCAGGTCTGGCTTAGAATACCCCTGGAGCCAAGCAGACCACAGAGAAAAGAGAGAGAAAACATAGCACGAAGAAGTGTTATCTTCTTCAAGTAACGCCCGTGTCTTCTGTCTTGGTAGCCATCACCTGTCCGGCCAACAGTCACTACGAGCCCTGCGCTGCAGCCTGCCCTGCCACCTGTGTTGACCCGACGGCTCCCGCTAGCTGCCAGCTGCCGTGCGTGGAGGGCTGTGTGTGCGACAGCGGGTACCTGCTCTACAATGACCGATGCGTGCCCAGCCAGCAGTGCGGGTGCTGGCACGATGGGCAGCACTACCCCGTGGGCTCAGAGTTCTGGACAGACAACACCTGCTCCTCAAAGTGCACGTGTCCCGCGCGCGGAAGCAAACTCCAATGCTCCAGTGCCTCGTGCCCTGCGGGCCAGTACTGCGGGGTGCAGGATGGGAAACCTCAGTGCCTCAAAGAATCCTACGGCATCTGCCACGTCCACAGTGACCCTCACTACGTCACCTTTGACAAGGTGACGCACAGCTTCATGGGCAACTGCGCCTACACCCTGGCCAAACTCTGCTCCAACACCACCTCCCTGCCCTACTTCAATGTGGAGGCCAGGAACGAGCATCGGGGGAACAACAGAGTGTCCTACGTGCGCGAAGTCCTGGTTGATGTCTACGGACAGCGCATCGCCATTGTCAAGAAGGAGACGAGCCAAGTGCTGGTAGGCAGCAGGGCTGGCACGAGCGTGGCGAGGCTGCAGGGCAGGGCTGCCTTTCCGTGGCAGGGCCTGGCGAGGACCGGACGTCTCCGTTGTCCCAGGCCCGGGTGGCTTTCCCTGGAGCCGATGGGTTGCTTTGTTTTGCTTTTCTGGGTGGGTTGAAGCAGGAAGCGGTCAAAGGGGAATGTGGCCCGTGTTGAACAGAAGCCCCTGCAGAGCGCAGAGCGCAGGCGCGGCTCTGCAAGCCACAGGGGCGTCTCTGCACGAGGGCATCTCGGGCACGGGTTGGTCGTACATGGCCTGGCAGCTGTTTCCCTTGGGGCCAGGGAGAGCTCCAGGGCCCATTGTGGTGTGTCTGCCCTAGGTGAACAGTGTGCGCCAGACCTTGCCGGTGAGCGCAGCAGGAGGTGCCATCACGGTGAGAAGGAGCGGCCGCTACATTGTCCTGGATACAGACTTCAACCTGAGAGTGTCCTATGACACTGACCACTCGGTGGAGGTGACGGTGCCCACCACCTACTTCAACCTGACCTGCGGCATGTGCGGGAACTTCAACAACCGGAGAGACGACGATTACCTGATGC
Organism: Clamator glandarius; assembly: GCA_033459285.1. Classification (NCBI taxonomy): domain Eukaryota; kingdom Metazoa; phylum Chordata; class Aves; order Cuculiformes; family Cuculidae; genus Clamator; species Clamator glandarius. Next base: position 1,423,887 of record JAUNZM010000332.1, on the reverse strand, counting down.
CCAACGGGCAGCAAGCTGCAAACACCAATGAGTTGGGGCAGAGCTGGCAGGTCCCAGACAACGACTCCTCTTGCGGAGTCCCCGTCCCGTCCCCGCCCTGCACTGCAGAAGAGGAGACGCTCTACCAATCGGACCAGTTCTGTGGCAGGCTGACCGCCAGGCCTGGCTCTTTTGAGAGGTGCCACGGCGTGATCAACCCCCAGAGCTACTTTGAGACCTGCTTCTACGACCTTTGTGCCCTTGACGGTAGCCAGGAGGTCCTGTGTGCTGCTCTGGAGGCCTACGCTGACGCATGCCAGGCAGCCGGCGTGACTCTCCTGCCTTGGAGGAATGCCACCTTCTGCCGTAAGTACCTGCCTTGCTCTTGGCAGAAGGGAAATGGGCCGCTCCCTGTGTCCAGAACCCGTGGCCAAAGCGAGCCTCTGGTCTTGCCCTTCCCAGAAGTTCATCCTTCCCTGAAAGCTTGCTGCTTCTAACCGTCCCCTTCCCATTGCAGCCCTGCTGTGCCCCGCCAACAGCTCCTACGACCCTTGCATGACCGGCTGTCCTGCCACCTGTGTTGACCCACAAGCCCCGCAGAACTGCTCCAAGCCCTGTGTGGAGGGCTGTGCATGTACCTCTGGCTTCCTCCTCAGCGGAGACACCTGTGTGCCCGAGGCCCACTGTGGCTGCCTCTTTGAAGACAACTACTACAGCGTGAGTGGAAACCCTGCCCTGGCTTGCACCCTTCCCAGAGCAATCCCTTGCCTCTGCTTTCTGGCCTGCGGAGGCAGGCACTGACGCTCGCCGTTTCTCTGCCTGCAGGAAGGCGAGTCCTTTGTGAGCGAGAACTGCACTCGCCAGTGCCGGTGTGAAGCCAACGGCCACATGGTTTGCTCTGCGATGTCCTGCACTGAGGATGAGGTCTGCAAGATCCAGAATGGCCACAGGGGCTGTTACCCAGCCAGCACTGCCTTCTGCCACATCTACGGCGACCCGCACTACAGCACCTTCGATGGGAAGCTGCATCACTTCCAGGGCTCCTGCAACTACACAGTGGTGACGGGCTGTGACAACTCCTCCGTTGGCTTCAGTGTCACCACTCGCAACAAACATCGCGGCAGCCACAGCTGGACAGCTCTGGACTCTGTGGCACTGTCCGTGGAAGGCCTCCACATTGCACTACGCCAGAAGAAGGCAGTCTATGTAAGCCCCTCATTTTTACACCCGGGAATAGCGGATGCCCTAGGCTTCATTAAGTACTGCTTTTTCTCCGAGAGGAGCCTGAAATTCCCTGCGCCTGCTGGCATGCTCACGGAAGAGCACGGCGAGGCTCTGAGTGGGACAGATACAGCTGCTTGCACAGCAACAGATCTTCGGCTTGTTGCCCTGAGCTCTCAGTGTGCTGTGTGTAGAGCAGCTGCTGTTCTCGTAGACCTGGGCAGGGTTTCTCATTCCATCGGTGCTTCTGGCGCACTGGGCCTTGGCACCATTGCAGTGAAGAGCAGTGACCTCTCAGCGGAGGGCATCTCCTTATGCTTCTGTCTCCCTCTCTCCCCCTCACTCAGATCAACGGTGCTCCGGCCACCCTGCCTGCTTCTCCTGCCTCCGGTGTGACCGTTTCCCTGAGCGGCTCCTACGTGCGGGTTTCTACCAAGCTGGGCCTGCAGCTACAGTTCAACGGGGACCATGAGCTCCTAGTGAAAGTGTCAGAGAAGCACAAAGGCAAGCTGTGTGGGCTGTGTGGGACGTACACTGGGAACCAGCATGATGACTTCATGCGGCCCGATGGAGCTGTTGTGCCCGACTTCAATGACTTTGGAGCCAGCTGGATGGTGCCGGATGATGAGTGGCCGTGAGTCCTTCTTTCCTCACTTTGGACAATAGCAAGTGTGGAGGGGAGAGCTGTGAGGGCACAAAGGAGGGAGTGTTGGGAATAGCAGGCAAGGGGCAAGGGAGAGGAGGCAGCCAGTGTGAGAACGAGCGTGAAACATGTAGAGGCTTCACAGCAGCAGCAGACACGTCATCCTTGCGTCTCCACCACCCACCAGTGGGATGTCCTGTCTGCAAGTGGGTGCCAGATGTGTGGCCGTTCCCCTCTCCCCTCAAGGCTGGCTCGCTTCTGGCAGTGTCCAGACCTCTCCATGCGGTCGGGGTGCACAGTGCTCTCTCCCCACACATGCTCTGCACTGATGTCCTCAGTGACCTGTGTGCATGGCTCTGCCACCCCGCTCCACGCGTGCGCTGCAGATCAGGAGCTGATGTCTCTGGGGTCCAGAGCCTGCGGGGAGCTCAGGCCTCTCTGTCTGCTTTGTAGGTGTGACCCAGCCATCATCCCGCCTGTGTCCTGCTCCCCCTCCGAGGAGGAGGCAGCTAACAAGCAGTGTGCAAACCTCACGCAACTCGGGGGCCCGTTCCAGCCATGCCATGCGGTTCTGCCGCCCAACACATATTTTGAGAGCTGTGTCTATGATCAGTGTGCCACGGGTGGCAGCAGGGAGTATCTCTGCAATGACCTGGCGGCCTACGCCACAGCCTGTGCTGAGGCCGGCGTTGCTCTGGAAGACTGGAGTGCTGGCACTGTCTGTGGTAAGCGTGCTGCTCATCTTCTTGTGGCCCACATTGAAGGAATGGGGCAGCTGTGTGGAGGTTTCTCTGTGTGTCACCTAAAAGCTCCGGTGGACCAGCCTTTGGGCAAAGAGACTCTCTGTGGCAGGGATACCACAGGTTTCCTGTCCCTTGCTCCATTTGCTGTGGTGTGTGGGTATTGGGAAGGGTGCAACATCCACTCTTGGAGTGAAACCCCAGTTACGCAACACACCTTCTCCACATCTCTTTCACTGTAGATGTGGCAGATCCCCCAACCCCGACCTCCTTGCCAACCGACTCAACGCAGCCTCCATACACAACAACTTCACCAACGCCCAAGCCAAGTCCAGGTACTGTTTTCTCCCATCTGTGGTTTTTACTGGCTGTGCTAAGCACAGGGCTTGTGGACTTCCACAAGGTTGGTCATCCTCACCTGGCCATGAGCACTGCCAGGGACGTAGGTGACCCCTGTGCACATGTGGAACAGGTGACCCCACCCTCACTCTTGAAATTCTGCCTCTCTTCCTATACCATACTCGGCTCCCACAATAGACTGCAATTTTGACTGCACGTTCGACGACGACTTCTGCGAGTGGGTCCAGGCAGATTACAGCAGCATTGACTGGATAAGGCACAAGGGTCCAACGCCCACGCAAAACACCGGCCCCTCCTCCGACCACACGACAGGAGGTAGGAACAGCAACCAATACGCAGTGGTCCTTCAGGCAGAGGGCTCTCCCTGGGAAGAAGGAAACAGGCAACAGGCCTCTTTTATCAGCAAGTGGAGCCAATGTGTTTCCTAGCCTTGATTCACAGCTGTTTGTGGCAGTCTCCCCCAGAGCCGCAGCCTTCCTTTAGCAAGGTGTCTGGCCCTGGGAATCGCTCCATGATACCCTCAGGACCCACAAGAGCCTGCCGGGCAACAAGGGGGAAAGTAATGCAAAGCTTGATGTTGTGGCTGTCTCAGGGGAGTAGGAAGAGCTCTCTCTTTTAGGAGGCACTGGCTTCTTCAGAAATCAATGATGAGTGGGCCCCAGAGCTGCAGAGCTGTGCGAGGACTGTGGTGATGCTTTGGAGGTGGTGCCGTGGCCCGGTCCAAGCCATGCAGCTGCCATGGTCCAGAAAGCACAGTTCATAGCTGGCCTGAGTGCTGTGCAGGGTGGTGGCTTAGGAAAGGACCTGTGGTTGCTCTCCCCTCCTGTTGCCTGCCTTGAACCACAGCAGGGGATGCTCCCAGGACTGTGCTTGCCTTGCCCCTAGCTGCTTTGTCTGGATTTCATGGTGTGTGACAGCGTGGCTCACGCTCTGTTTCAGACGGCTACTACATCTACCTGGGAGGGAGCAACCCCTACCCCGGCTCTGTGGCTCATCTACTCAGTCCACTGTGTGACTCAGAAGGACTGCACTGCTTCCGCTTCTGGTATCACATGTACGGAACGTCTGAAACAATGGCCCTGCGAGTCTACGTGCTTAAGGGCGATGACCTAGTGCCGGTCTGGAGCAGCGTTGGGAACCATGGGGACAGATGGATCTTGGGAGAGATCCCAGTGCACAGCACAGGAAAATTGCAGGTAAGGGCAGTGGCTCTCGCTGCTCTCTGAGATGAACCGTGCTTTCTAATGGCAGTTCACACACGTGACCGGAACTAATGCTGGGAACTGCCCTTTGCCTTAGATTGTCCTGGAGGGAGAATGGGGTGAAGACTTGCGGAGCAACATAGCATTGGATGATCTGTCCATCGAAAAGGGATCCTGTGCAGGTACAAGGCTGGGCTTGGGAAGGGCATCTTGAGAGATGTCACCAGCTGAGATGGCAGGCTGTGCTGCAGGCAGGAGCACAGCTTGTCTTTGTAGCACCGTGTAGGCCGGTGATGCAGCCCGGGCCAGTGATGCAGCAGGCTTTCCTCAGGGAGACTGGAGTTGTAGCGCTGCCTGCAGTCACAGTTTTGTTCGTGGATTACAAGGCTCGCAGCCAAGACGTTGGGCTTAGCTGCTGAAGTGCCTAACCTCTATTTATCACCCGGCTAATGGTGGTGGCAGCGCCCTTGAGTGGCAGGGCTCTTTCTGAGACGACGTTCTGCAATCGCTGCCCTCGGCTTCTCTCGTCACGGTGTTGGGATGTTTGGGAAGGGTGGACCAGCTGCCTGCAACCGTACTCCCGTTTTGACACTGACCTCTTCTATCTCCGTCTCTCCATAGTACCACCTTCTCCAACACCAGATACCACGACGGAGCCAACAGACACACCATCAACACCAACACCAACACCAGAGACGACCTCAGGTACTGCTGCTGTTGAGACACACATTGTGTGTTGTTCCCGTCCTGAGGGTTTGGGTGGGGCACCCGCGCTTGTGGCATTTCGGGGTATGAGGAGGTTTGAACCTAATGCCTAGAAACAAGAATCCTGTCTTTTCATACGTCTTCTCTGTCTCTTGGTAAAAGCGGTAGACAGGTCATGGGGCTGATGTTCTGCTGTGTGCAAGGTGGGCTGGGGAGAAGAGGCAGCAGGAGGTGCTGAGCTGAGCTTTTCCTCTGCTCTGTCCACTGCCAGGGACCTGTGTGGTGGAAGGAGACCCTCACTACCACACATTCGACAAGCAGCTACACCACTTCATGGGCACGTGCACCTACACCCTCTCCAAGCTGTGTGAGAGCAACAGCTCGCTGCCCTTCTTCAACGTGGAGGCAGCCAATGAGCACAGGGGAGGCAACACTCGCGTGTCGTACGTCCAGTATGTGGATGTCAACGTGGCTGGCCAGTGGATAAGGCTGGGGAAGAGCAGAGCGGTGACGGTGAGCGAAAGGGGCAGAGGTCGAGGGGCTGTGCAAGAGGAGGGACCTGTGCCAAATGAGTTACTCCAACCCTGTCTCGGTTTCTGTCCTTCCAGGTCAACGGAGTGGCAGAGATCCTGCCCTGCTCACCATCCGCGGGCGTGCACGTCTCATCCAGCGGATTCTACACCGTGGTCACGACAGACTTTGGCTTGAGAGTGATGTTTGATGGGAACCATCGGGTCGAGGTGACGCTGCCAAGCACTTTTGGGGAGAAGGTTTGTGGCATGTGTGGGAACTACAACGGGATTGCAGCAGACGACTTCCTGAACCCGGAAGGGGTGCTGGAGCCAGACTCCACCAGCCTGGGCAACAGCTGGCAGGTGTCCAACGACAGCAGGTGTGTGTGGCCTCCCAGCAGGTCTGGGGACGAGTTGGGCAATGGGTGAGGAGGGTACAGGCGGAAGATGACCTAGGGGCCCTTCTCCCTGCCTTTCCACAGCTGCTCAGCCGGACCACTCCCCACCCCAGCCTGCAATGAGACAGACAAGCAAGTCATTGCCAGCAACCTCTTCTGTGGGCTCCTCACTAGCCCCAGTGGCCCGCTTCACATGTGTCACGCTGTGCTGAGCCCCAGCAGTTACTTTGAGACCTGCCTTTACGACCTGTGTGAGCTGGGGCTGGACCAAGAGGCCCTGTGCAAGAGCTTGCAGTCCTATGCAGACGCCTGCCAGGCGCTTGGTGTCAAGATCCCTGCGTGGAGGAACACAACCTTCTGCCGTAAGTCCACACGTGGTGCCACGGATCATTACTCTCAGGAGAACACAGAAAAGGCATGAAAGAGCAGGGTGGGGAATAAGAAATGATTTTATGACGTGACGTGGAGACATACAGGTTGTTGTCAGTAGCAGAGGCACCATTTTCTGCTGTTGCAACTGATCAGGTCTGGCTTAGAATACCCCTGGAGCCAAGCAGACCACAGAGAAAAGAGAGAGAAAACATAGCACGAAGAAGTGTTATCTTCTTCAAGTAACGCCCGTGTCTTCTGTCTTGGTAGCCATCACCTGTCCGGCCAACAGTCACTACGAGCCCTGCGCTGCAGCCTGCCCTGCCACCTGTGTTGACCCGACGGCTCCCGCTAGCTGCCAGCTGCCGTGCGTGGAGGGCTGTGTGTGCGACAGCGGGTACCTGCTCTACAATGACCGATGCGTGCCCAGCCAGCAGTGCGGGTGCTGGCACGATGGGCAGCACTACCCCGTGGGCTCAGAGTTCTGGACAGACAACACCTGCTCCTCAAAGTGCACGTGTCCCGCGCGTGGAAGCAAACTCCAATGCTCCAGTGCCTCGTGCCCTGCGGGCCAGTACTGCGGGGTGCAGGATGGGAAACCTCAGTGCCTCAAAGAATCCTACGGCATCTGCCACGTCCACAGTGACCCTCACTACGTCACCTTTGACAAGGTGACGCACAGCTTCATGGGCAACTGCGCCTACACCCTGGCCAAACTCTGCTCCAACACCACCTCCCTGCCCTACTTCAATGTGGAGGCCAGGAACGAGCATCGGGGGAACAACAGAGTGTCCTACGTGCGCGAAGTCCTGGTTGATGTCTACGGACAGCGCATCGCCATTGTCAAGAAGGAGACGAGCCAAGTGCTGGTAGGCAGCAGGGCTGGCACGAGCGTGGCGAGGCTGCAGGGCAGGGCTGCCTTTCCGTGGCAGGGCCTGGCGAGGACCGGACGTCTCCGTTGGCCCAGGCCCGGGTGGCTTTCCCTGGAGCCGATGGGTTGCTTTGTTTTGCTTTTCTGGGTGGGTTGAAGCAGGAAGCGGTCAAAGGGGAATGTGGCCCGTGTTGAACAGAAGCCCCTGCAGAGCGCAGAGCGCAGGCGCGGCTCTGCAAGCCACAGGGGCGTCTCTGCACGAGGGCATCTCGGGCACGGGTTGGTCGTACATGGCCTGGCAGCTGTTTCCCTTGGGGCCAGGGAGAGCTCCAGGGCCCATTGTGGTGTGTCTGCCCTAGGTGAACAGTGTGCGCCAGACCTTGCCGGTGAGCGCAGCAGGAGGTGCCATCACGGTGAGAAGGAGCGGCCGCTACATTGTCCTGGATACAGACTTCAACCTGAGAGTGTCCTATGACACTGACCACTCGGTGGAGGTGACGGTGCCCACCACCTACTTCAACCTGACCTGCGGCATGTGCGGGAACTTCAACAACCGGAGAGACGACGATTACCTGATGCCCAACGGGCAGCAAGCTGCAAACACCAATGAGTTGGGGCAGAGCTGGCAGGTCCCAGACAACGACTCCTCTTGCGGAGTCCCCGTCCCGTCCCCGCCCTGCACTGCAGAAGAGGAGACGCTCTACCAATCGGACCAGTTCTGTGGCAGGCTGACCGCCAGGCCTGGCTCTTTTGAGAGGTGCCACGGCGTGATCAACCCCCAGAGCTACTTTGAGACCTGCTTCTACGACCTTTGTGCCCTTGACGGTAGCCAGGAGGTCCTGTGTGCTGCTCTGGAGGCCTACGCTGACGCATGCCAGGCAGCCGGCGTGACTCTCCTGCCTTGGAGGAATGCCACCTTCTGCCGTAAGTACCTGCCTTGCTCTTGGCAGAAGGGAAATGGGCCGCTCCCTGTGTCCAGAACCCGTGGCCAAAGCGAGCCTCTGGTCTTGCCCTTCCCAGAAGTTCATCCTTCCCTGAAAGCTTGCTGCTTCTAACCGTCCCCTTCCCATTGCAGCCCTGCTGTGCCCCGCCAACAGCTCCTACGACCCTTGCATGACCGGCTGTCCTGCCACCTGTGTTGACCCACAAGCCCCGCAGAACTGCTCCAAGCCCTGTGTGGAGGGCTGTGCATGTACCTCTGGCTTCCTCCTCAGCGGAGACACCTGTGTGCCCGAGGCCCACTGTGGCTGCCTCTTTGAAGACAACTACTACAGCGTGAGTGGAAACCCTGCCCTGGCTTGCACCCTTCCCAGAGCAATCCCTTGCCTCTGCTTTCTGGCCTGCGGAGGCAGGCACTGACGCTCGCCGTTTCTCTGCCTGCAGGAAGGCGAGTCCTTTGTGAGCGAGAACTGCACTCGCCAGTGCCGGTGTGAAGCCAACGGCCACATGGTTTGCTCTGCGATGTCCTGCACTGAGGATGAGGTCTGCAAGATCCAGAATGGCCACAGGGGCTGTTACCCAGCCAGCACTGCCTTCTGCCACATCTACGGCGACCCGCACTACAGCACCTTCGATGGGAAGCTGCATCACTTCCAGGGCTCCTGCAACTACACAGTGGTGACGGGCTGTGACAACTCCTCCGTTGGCTTCAGTGTCACCACTCGCAACAAACATCGCGGCAGCCACAGCTGGACAGCTCTGGACTCTGTGGCACTGTCCGTGGAAGGCCTCCACATTGCACTACGCCAGAAGAAGGCAGTCTATGTAAGCCCCTCATTTTTACACCCGGGAATAGCGGATGCCCTAGGCTTCATTAAGTACTGCTTTTTCTCCGAGAGGAGCCTGAAATTCCCTGCGCCTGCTGGCGTGCTCACGGAAGAGCACGGCGAGGCTCTGAGTGGGACAGATACAGCTGCTTGCACAGCAACAGATCTTCGGCTTGTTGCCCTGAGCTCTCAGTGTGCTGTGTGTAGAGCAGCTGCTGTTCTCGTAGACCTGGGCAGGGTTTCTCATTCCATCGGTGCTTCTGGCGCACTGGGCCTTGGCACCATTGCAGTGAAGAGCAGTGACCTCTCAGCGGAGGGCATCTCCTTATGCTTCTGTCTCCCTCTCTCCCCCTCACTCAGATCAACGGTGCTCCGGCCACCCTGCCTGCTTCTCCTGCCTCCGGTGTGACCGTTTCCCTGAGCGGCTCCTACGTGCGGGTTTCTACCAAGCTGGGCCTGCAGCTACAGTTCAACGGGGACCATGAGCTCCTAGTGAAAGTGTCAGAGAAGCACAAAGGCAAGCTGTGTGGGCTGTGTGGGACGTACACTGGGAACCAGCATGATGACTTCATGCGGCCCGATGGAGCTGTTGTGCCCGACTTCAATGACTTTGGAGCCAGCTGGATGGTGCCGGATGATGAGTGGCCGTGAGTCCTTCTTTCCTCACTTTGGACAATAGCAAGTGTGGAGGGGAGAGCTGTGAGGGCACAAAGGAGGGAGTGTTGGGAATAGCAGGCAAGGGGCAAGGGAGAGGAGGCAGCCAGTGTGAGAACGAGCGTGAAACATGTAGAGGCTTCACAGCAGCAGCAGACACGTCATCCTTGCGTCTCCACCACCCACCAGTGGGATGTCCTGTCTGCAAGTGGGTGCCAGATGTGTGGCCGTTCCCCTCTCCCCTCAAGGCTGGCTCGCTTCTGGCAGTGTCCAGACCTCTCCATGCGGTCGGGGTGCACAGTGCTCTCTCCCCACACATGCTCTGCACTGATGTCCTCAGTGACCTGTGTGCATGGCTCTGCCACCCCGCTCCACGCGTGCGCTGCAGATCAGGAGCTGATGTCTCTGGGGTCCAGAGCCTGCGGGGAGCTCAGGCCTCTCTGTCTGCTTTGTAGGTGTGACCCAGCCATCATCCCGCCTGTGTCCTGCTCCCCCTCCGAGGAGGAGGCAGCTAACAAGCAGTGTGCAAACCTCACGCAACTCGGGGGCCCGTTCCAGCCATGCCATGCGGTTCTGCCGCCCAACACATATTTTGAGAGCTGTGTCTATGATCAGTGTGCCACGGGTGGCAGCAGGGAGTATCTCTGCAATGACCTGGCGGCCTACGCCACAGCCTGTGCTGAGGCCGGCGTTGCTCTGGAAGACTGGAGTGCTGGCACTGTCTGTGGTAAGCGTGCTGCTCATCTTCTTGTGGCCCACATTGAAGGAATGGGGCAGCTGTGTGGAGGTTTCTCTGTGTGTCACCTAAAAGCTCCGGTGGACCAGCCTTTGGGCAAAGAGACTCTCTGTGGCAGGGATACCACAGGTTTCCTGTCCCTTGCTCCATTTGCTGTGGTGTGTGGGTATTGGGAAGGGTGCAACATCCACTCTTGGAGTGAAACCCCAGTTACGCAACACACCTTCTCCACATCTCTTTCACTGTAGATGTGGCAGATCCCCCAACCCCGACCTCCTTGCCAACCGACTCAACGCAGCCTCCATACACAACAACTTCACCAACGCCCAAGCCAAGTCCAGGTACTGTTTTCTCCCATCTGTGGTTTTTACTGGCTGTGCTAAGCACAGGGCTTGTGGACTTCCACAAGGTTGGTCATCCTCACCTGGCCATGAGCACTGCCAGGGACGTAGGTGACCCCTGTGCACATGTGGAACAGGTGACCCCACCCTCACTCTTGAAATTCTGCCTCTCTTCCTATACCATACTCGGCTCCCACAATAGACTGCAATTTTGACTGCACGTTCGACGACGACTTCTGCGAGTGGGTCCAGGCAGATTACAGCAGCATTGACTGGATAAGGCACAAGGGTCCAACGCCCACGCAAAACACCGGCCCCTCCTCCGACCACACGACAGGAGGTAGGAACAGCAACCAATACGCAGTGGTCCTTCAGGCAGAGGGCTCTCCCTGGGAAGAAGGAAACAGGCAACAGGCCTCTTTTATCAGCAAGTGGAGCCAATGTGTTTCCTAGCCTTGATTCACAGCTGTTTGTGGCAGTCTCCCCCAGAGCCGCAGCCTTCCTTTAGCAAGGTGTCTGGCCCTGGGAATCGCTCCATGATACCCTCAGGACCCACAAGAGCCTGCCGGGCAACAAGGGGGAAAGTAATGCAAAGCTTGATGTTGTGGCTGTCTCAGGGGAGTAGGAAGAGCTCTCTCTTTTAGGAGGCACTGGCTTCTTCAGAAATCAATGATGAGTGGGCCCCAGAGCTGCAGAGCTGTGCGAGGACTGTGGTGATGCTTTGGAGGTGGTGCCGTGGCCCGGTCCAAGCCATGCAGCTGCCATGGTCCAGAAAGCACAGTTCATAGCTGGCCTGAGTGCTGTGCAGGGTGGTGGCTTAGGAAAGGACCTGTGGTTGCTCTCCCCTCCTGTTGCCTGCCTTGAACCACAGCAGGGGATGCTCCCAGGACTGTGCTTGCCTTGCCCCTAGCTGCTTTGTCTGGATTTCATGGTGTGTGACAGCGTGGCTCACGCTCTGTTTCAGACGGCTACTACATCTACCTGGGAGGGAGCAACCCCTACCCCGGCTCTGTGGCTCATCTACTCAGTCCACTGTGTGACTCAGAAGGACTGCACTGCTTCCGCTTCTGGTATCACATGTACGGAACGTCTGAAACAATGGCCCTGCGAGTCTACGTGCTTAAGGGCGATGACCTAGTGCCGGTCTGGAGCAGCGTTGGGAACCATGGGGACAGATGGATCTTGGGAGAGATCCCAGTGCACAGCACAGGAAAATTGCAGGTAAGGGCAGTGGCTCTCGCTGCTCTCTGAGATGAACCGTGCTTTCTAATGGCAGTTCACACACGTGACCGGAACTAATGCTGGGAACTGCCCTTTGCCTTAGATTGTCCTGGAGGGAGAATGGGGTGAAGACTTGCGGAGCAACATAGCATTGGATGATCTGTCCATCGAAAAGGGATCCTGTGCAGGTACAAGGCTGGGCTTGGGAAGGGCATCTTGAGAGATGTCACCAGCTGAGATGGCAGGCTGTGCTGCAGGCAGGAGCACAGCTTGTCTTTGTAGCACCGTGTAGGCCGGTGATGCAGCCCGGGCCAGTGATGCAGCAGGCTTTCCTCAGGGAGACTGGAGTTGTAGCGCTGCCTGCAGTCACAGTTTTGTTCGTGGATTACAAGGCTCGCAGCCAAGACGTTGGGCTTAGCTGCTGAAGTGCCTAACCTCTATTTATCACCCGGCTAATGGTGGTGGCAGCGCCCTTGAGTGGCAGGGCTCTTTCTGAGACGACGTTCTGCAATCGCTGCCCTCGGCTTCTCTCGTCACGGTGTTGGGATGTTTGGGAAGGGTGGACCAGCTGCCTGCAACCGTACTCCCGTTTTGACACTGACCTCTTCTATCTCCGTCTCTCCATAGTACCACCTTCTCCAACACCAGATACCACGACGGAGCCAACAGACACACCATCAACACCAACACCAACACCAGAGACGACCTCAGGTACTGCTGCTGTTGAGACACACATTGTGTGTTGTTCCCGTCCTGAGGGTTTGGGTGGGGCACCCGCGCTTGTGGCATTTCGGGGTATGAGAAGGTTTGAACCTAATGCCTAGAAACAAGAATCCTGTCTTTTCATACGTCTTCTCTGTCTCTTGGTAAAAGCGGTAGACAGGTCATGGGGCTGATGTTCTGCTGTGTGCAAGGTGGGCTGGGGAGAAGAGGCAGCAGGAGGTGCTGAGCTGAGCTTTTCCTCTGCTCTGTCCACTGCCAGGGACCTGTGTGGTGGAAGGAGACCCTCACTACCACACATTCGACAAGCAGCTACACCACTTCATGGGCACGTGCACCTACACCCTCTCCAAGCTGTGTGAGAGCAACAGCTCGCTGCCCTTCTTCAACGTGGAGGCAGCCAATGAGCACAGGGGAGGCAACACTCGCGTGTCGTACGTCCAGTATGTGGATGTCAACGTGGCTGGCCAGTGGATAAGGCTGGGGAAGAGCAGAGCGGTGACGGTGAGCGAAAGGGGCAGAGGTCGAGGGGCTGTGCAAGAGGAGGGACCTGTGCCAAATGAGTTACTCTAACCCTGTCTCGGTTTCTGTCCTTCCAGGTCAACGGAGTGGCAGAGATCCTGCCCTGCTCACCATCCGCGGGCGTGCACGTCTCATCCAGCGGATTCTACACCGTGGTCACGACAGACTTTGGCTTGAGAGTGATGTTTGATGGGAACCATCGGGTCGAGGTGACGCTGCCAAGCACTTTTGGGGAGAAGGTTTGTGGCATGTGTGGGAACTACAACGGGATTGCAGCAGACGACTTCCTGAACCCGGAAGGGGTGCTGGAGCCAGACTCCACCAGCCTGGGCAACAGCTGGCAGGTGTCCAACGACAGCAGGTGTGTGTGGCCTCCCAGCAGGTCTGGGGACGAGTTGGGCAATGGGTGAGGAGGGTACAGGCGGAAGATGACCTAGGGGCCCTTCTCCCTGCCTTTCCACAGCTGCTCAGCCGGACCACTCCCCACCCCAGCCTGCAATGAGACAGACAAGCAAGTCATTGCCAGCAACCTCTTCTGTGGGCTCCTCACTAGCCCCAGTGGCCCGCTTCACATGTGTCACGCTGTGCTGAGCCCCAGCAGTTACTTTGAGACCTGCCTTTACGACCTGTGTGAGCTGGGGCTGGACCAAGAGGCCCTGTGCAAGAGCTTGCAGTCCTATGCAGACGCCTGCCAGGCGCTTGGTGTCAAGATCCCTGCGTGGAGGAACACAACCTTCTGCCGTAAGTCCACACGTGGTGCCACGGATCATTACTCTCAGGAGAACACAGAAAAGGCATGAAAGAGCAGGGTGGGGAATAAGAAATGATTTTATGACGTGACGTGGAGACATACAGGTTGTTGTCAGTAGCAGAGGCACCATTTTCTGCTGTTGCAACTGATCAGGTCTGGCTTAGAATACCCCTGGAGCCAAGCAGACCACAGAGAAAAGAGAGAGAAAACATAGCACGAAGAAGTGTTATCTTCTTCAAGTAACGCCCGTGTCTTCTGTCTTGGTAGCCATCACCTGTCCGGCCAACAGTCACTACGAGCCCTGCGCTGCAGCCTGCCCTGCCACCTGTGTTGACCCGACGGCTCCCGCTAGCTGCCAGCTGCCGTGCGTGGAGGGCTGTGTGTGCGACAGCGGGTACCTGCTCTACAATGACCGATGCGTGCCCAGCCAGCAGTGCGGGTGCTGGCACGATGGGCAGCACTACCCCGTGGGCTCAGAGTTCTGGACAGACAACACCTGCTCCTCAAAGTGCACGTGTCCCGCGCGTGGAAGCAAACTCCAATGCTCCAGTGCCTCGTGCCCTGCGGGCCAGTACTGCGGGGTGCAGGATGGGAAACCTCAGTGCCTCAAAGAATCCTACGGCATCTGCCACGTCCACAGTGACCCTCACTACGTCACCTTTGACAAGGTGACGCACAGCTTCATGGGCAACTGCGCCTACACCCTGGCCAAACTCTGCTCCAACACCACCTCCCTGCCCTACTTCAATGTGGAGGCCAGGAACGAGCATCGGGGGAACAACAGAGTGTCCTACGTGCGCGAAGTCCTGGTTGATGTCTACGGACAGCGCATCGCCATTGTCAAGAAGGAGACGAGCCAAGTGCTGGTAGGCAGCAGGGCTGGCACGAGCGTGGCGAGGCTGCAGGGCAGGGCTGCCTTTCCGTGGCAGGGCCTGGCGAGGACCGGACGTCTCCGTTGGCCCAGGCCCGGGTGGCTTTCCCTGGAGCCGATGGGTTGCTTTGTTTTGCTTTTCTGGGTGGGTTGAAGCAGGAAGCGGTCAAAGGGGAATGTGGCCCGTGTTGAACAGAAGCCCCTGCAGAGCGCAGAGCGCAGGCGCGGCTCTGCAAGCCACAGGGGCGTCTCTGCACGAGGGCATCTCGGGCACGGGTTGGTCGTACATGGCCTGGCAGCTGTTTCCCTTGGGGCCAGGGAGAGCTCCAGGGCCCATTGTGGTGTGTCTGCCCTAGGTGAACAGTGTGCGCCAGACCTTGCCGGTGAGCGCAGCAGGAGGTGCCATCACGGTGAGAAGGAGCGGCCGCTACATTGTCCTGGATACAGACTTCAACCTGAGAGTGTCCTATGACACTGACCACTCGGTGGAGGTGACGGTGCCCACCACCTACTTCAACCTGACCTGCGGCATGTGCGGGAACTTCAACAACCGGAGAGACGACGATTACCTGATGCCCAACGGGCAGCAAGCTGCAAACACCAATGAGTTGGGGCAGAGCTGGCAGGTCCCAGACAACGACTCCTCTTGCGGAGTCCCCGTCCCGTCCCCGCCCTGCACTGCAGAAGAGGAGACGCTCTACCAATCGGACCAGTTCTGTGGCAGGCTGACCGCCAGGCCTGGCTCTTTTGAGAGGTGCCACGGCGTGATCAACCCCCAGAGCTACTTTGAGACCTGCTTCTACGACCTTTGTGCCCTTGACGGTAGCCAGGAGGTCCTGTGTGCTGCTCTGGAGGCCTACGCTGACGCATGCCAGGCAGCCGGCGTGACTCTCCTGCCTTGGAGGAATGCCACCTTCTGCCGTAAGTACCTGCCTTGCTCTTGGCAGAAGGGAAATGGGCCGCTCCCTGTGTCCAGAACCCGTGGCCAAAGCGAGCCTCTGGTCTTGCCCTTCCCAGAAGTTCATCCTTCCCTGAAAGCTTGCTGCTTCTAACCGTCCCCTTCCCATTGCAGCCCTGCTGTGCCCCGCCAACAGCTCCTACGACCCTTGCATGACCGGCTGTCCTGCCACCTGTGTTGACCCACAAGCCCCGCAGAACTGCTCCAAGCCCTGTGTGGAGGGCTGTGCATGTACCTCTGGCTTCCTCCTCAGCGGAGACACCTGTGTGCCCGAGGCCCACTGTGGCTGCCTCTTTGAAGACAACTACTACAGCGTGAGTGGAAACCCTGCCCTGGCTTGCACCCTTCCCAGAGCAATCCCTTGCCTCTGCTTTCTGGCCTGCGGAGGCAGGCACTGACGCTCGCCGTTTCTCTGCCTGCAGGAAGGCGAGTCCTTTGTGAGCGAGAACTGCACTCGCCAGTGCCGGTGTGAAGCCAACGGCCACATGGTTTGCTCTGCGATGTCCTGCACTGAGGATGAGGTCTGCAAGATCCAGAATGGCCACAGGGGCTGTTACCCAGCCAGCACTGCCTTCTGCCACATCTACGGCGACCCGCACTACAGCACCTTCGATGGGAAGCTGCATCACTTCCAGGGCTCCTGCAACTACACAGTGGTGACGGGCTGTGACAACTCCTCCGTTGGCTTCAGTGTCACCACTCGCAACAAACATCGCGGCAGCCACAGCTGGACAGCTCTGGACTCTGTGGCACTGTCCGTGGAAGGCCTCCACATTGCACTACGCCAGAAGAAGGCAGTCTATGTAAGCCCCTCATTTTTACACCCGGGAATAGCGGATGCCCTAGGCTTCATTAAGTACTGCTTTTTCTCCGAGAGGAGCCTGAAATTCCCTGCGCCTGCTGGCGTGCTCACGGAAGAGCACGGCGAGGCTCTGAGTGGGACAGATACAGCTGCTTGCACAGCAACAGATCTTCGGCTTGTTGCCCTGAGCTCTCAGTGTGCTGTGTGTAGAGCAGCTGCTGTTCTCGTAGACCTGGGCAGGGTTTCTCATTCCATCGGTGCTTCTGGCGCACTGGGCCTTGGCACCATTGCAGTGAAGAGCAGTGACCTCTCAGCGGAGGGCATCTCCTTATGCTTCTGTCTCCCTCTCTCCCCCTCACTCAGATCAACGGTGCTCCGGCCACCCTGCCTGCTTCTCCTGCCTCCGGTGTGACCGTTTCCCTGAGCGGCTCCTACGTGCGGGTTTCTACCAAGCTGGGCCTGCAGCTACAGTTCAACGGGGACCATGAGCTCCTAGTGAAAGTGTCAGAGAAGCACAAAGGCAAGCTGTGTGGGCTGTGTGGGACGTACACTGGGAACCAGCATGATGACTTCATGCGGCCCGATGGAGCTGTTGTGCCCGACTTCAATGACTTTGGAGCCAGCTGGATGGTGCCGGATGATGAGTGGCCGTGAGTCCTTCTTTCCTCACTTTGGACAATAGCAAGTGTGGAGGGGAGAGCTGTGAGGGCACAAAGGAGGGAGTGTTGGGAATAGCAGGCAAGGGGCAAGGGAGAGGAGGCAGCCAGTGTGAGAACGAGCGTGAAACATGTAGAGGCTTCACAGCAGCAGCAGACACGTCATCCTTGCGTCTCCACCACCCACCAGTGGGATGTCCTGTCTGCAAGTGGGTGCCAGATGTGTGGCCGTTCCCCTCTCCCCTCAAGGCTGGCTCGCTTCTGGCAGTGTCCAGACCTCTCCATGCGGTCGGGGTGCACAGTGCTCTCTCCCCACACATGCTCTGCACTGATGTCCTCAGTGACCTGTGTGCATGGCTCTGCCACCCCGCTCCACGCGTGCGCTGCAGATCAGGAGCTGATGTCTCTGGGGTCCAGAGCCTGCGGGGAGCTCAGGCCTCTCTGTCTGCTTTGTAGGTGTGACCCAGCCATCATCCCGCCTGTGTCCTGCTCCCCCTCCGAGGAGGAGGCAGCTAACAAGCAGTGTGCAAACCTCACGCAACTCGGGGGCCCGTTCCAGCCATGCCATGCGGTTCTGCCGCCCAACACATATTTTGAGAGCTGTGTCTATGATCAGTGTGCCACGGGTGGCAGCAGGGAGTATCTCTGCAATGACCTGGCGGCCTACGCCACAGCCTGTGCTGAGGCCGGCGTTGCTCTGGAAGACTGGAGTGCTGGCACTGTCTGTGGTAAGCGTGCTGCTCATCTTCTTGTGGCCCACATTGAAGGAATGGGGCAGCTGTGTGGAGGTTTCTCTGTGTGTCACCTAAAAGCTCCGGTGGACCAGCCTTTGGGCAAAGAGACTCTCTGTGGCAGGGATACCACAGGTTTCCTGTCCCTTGCTCCATTTGCTGTGGTGTGTGGGTATTGGGAAGGGTGCAACATCCACTCTTGGAGTGAAACCCCAGTTACGCAACACACCTTCTCCACATCTCTTTCACTGTAGATGTGGCAGATCCCCCAACCCCGACCTCCTTGCCAACCGACTCAACGCAGCCTCCATACACAACAACTTCACCAACGCCCAAGCCAAGTCCAGGTACTGTTTTCTCCCATCTGTGGTTTTTACTGGCTGTGCTAAGCACAGGGCTTGTGGACTTCCACAAGGTTGGTCATCCTCACCTGGCCATGAGCACTGCCAGGGACGTAGGTGACCCCTGTGCACATGTGGAACAGGTGACCCCACCCTCACTCTTGAAATTCTGCCTCTCTTCCTATACCATACTCGGCTCCCACAATAGACTGCAATTTTGACTGCACGTTCGACGACGACTTCTGCGAGTGGGTCCAGGCAGATTACAGCAGCATTGACTGGATAAGGCACAAGGGTCCAACGCCCACGCAAAACACCGGCCCCTCCTCCGACCACACGACAGGAGGTAGGAACAGCAACCAATACGCAGTGGTCCTTCAGGCAGAGGGCTCTCCCTGGGAAGAAGGAAACAGGCAACAGGCCTCTTTTATCAGCAAGTGGAGCCAATGTGTTTCCTAGCCTTGATTCACAGCTGTTTGTGGCAGTCTCCCCCAGAGCCGCAGCCTTCCTTTAGCAAGGTGTCTGGCCCTGGGAATCGCTCCATGATACCCTCAGGACCCACAAGAGCCTGCCGGGCAACAAGGGGGAAAGTAATGCAAAGCTTGATGTTGTGGCTGTCTCAGGGGAGTAGGAAGAGCTCTCTCTTTTAGGAGGCACTGGCTTCTTCAGAAATCAATGATGAGTGGGCCCCAGAGCTGCAGAGCTGTGCGAGGACTGTGGTGATGCTTTGGAGGTGGTGCCGTGGCCCGGTCCAAGCCATGCAGCTGCCATGGTCCAGAAAGCACAGTTCATAGCTGGCCTGAGTGCTGTGCAGGGTGGTGGCTTAGGAAAGGACCTGTGGTTGCTCTCCCCTCCTGTTGCCTGCCTTGAACCACAGCAGGGGATGCTCCCAGGACTGTGCTTGCCTTGCCCCTAGCTGCTTTGTCTGGATTTCATGGTGTGTGACAGCGTGGCTCACGCTCTGTTTCAGACGGCTACTACATCTACCTGGGAGGGAGCAACCCCTACCCCGGCTCTGTGGCTCATCTACTCAGTCCACTGTGTGACTCAGAAGGACTGCACTGCTTCCGCTTCTGGTATCACATGTACGGAACGTCTGAAACAATGGCCCTGCGAGTCTACGTGCTTAAGGGCGATGACCTAGTGCCGGTCTGGAGCAGCGTTGGGAACCATGGGGACAGATGGATCTTGGGAGAGATCCCAGTGCACAGCACAGGAAAATTGCAGGTAAGGGCAGTGGCTCTCGCTGCTCTCTGAGATGAACCGTGCTTTCTAATGGCAGTTCACACACGTGACCGGAACTAATGCTGGGAACTGCCCTTTGCCTTAGATTGTCCTGGAGGGAGAATGGGGTGAAGACTTGCGGAGCAACATAGCATTGGATGATCTGTCCATCGAAAAGGGATCCTGTGCAGGTACAAGGCTGGGCTTGGGAAGGGCATCTTGAGAGATGTCACCAGCTGAGATGGCAGGCTGTGCTGCAGGCAGGAGCACAGCTTGTCTTTGTAGCACCGTGTAGGCCGGTGATGCAGCCCGGGCCAGTGATGCAGCAGGCTTTCCTCAGGGAGACTGGAGTTGTAGCGCTGCCTGCAGTCACAGTTTTGTTCGTGGATTACAAGGCTCGCAGCCAAGACGTTGGGCTTAGCTGCTGAAGTGCCTAACCTCTATTTATCACCCGGCTAATGGTGGTGGCAGCGCCCTTGAGTGGCAGGGCTCTTTCTGAGACGACGTTCTGCAATCGCTGCCCTCGGCTTCTCTCGTCACGGTGTTGGGATGTTTGGGAAGGGTGGACCAGCTGCCTGCAACCGTACTCCCGTTTTGACACTGACCTCTTCTATCTCCGTCTCTCCATAGTACCACCTTCTCCAACACCAGATACCACGACGGAGCCAACAGACACACCATCAACACCAACACCAACACCAGAGACGACCTCAGGTACTGCTGCTGTTGAGACACACATTGTGTGTTGTTCCCGTCCTGAGGGTTTGGGTGGGGCACCCGCGCTTGTGGCATTTCGGGGTATGAGGAGGTTTGAACCTAATGCCTAGAAACAAGAATCCTGTCTTTTCATACGTCTTCTCTGTCTCTTGGTAAAAGCGGTAGACAGGTCATGGGGCTGATGTTCTGCTGTGTGCAAGGTGGGCTGGGGAGAAGAGGCAGCAGGAGGTGCTGAGCTGAGCTTTTCCTCTGCTCTGTCCACTGCCAGGGACCTGTGTGGTGGAAGGAGACCCTCACTACCACACATTCGACAAGCAGCTACACCACTTCATGGGCACGTGCACCTACACCCTCTCCAAGCTGTGTGAGAGCAACAGCTCGCTGCCCTTCTTCAACGTGGAGGCAGCCAATGAGCACAGGGGAGGCAACACTCGCGTGTCGTACGTCCAGTATGTGGATGTCAACGTGGCTGGCCAGTGGATAAGGCTGGGGAAGAGCAGAGCGGTGACGGTGAGCGAAAGGGGCAGAGGTCGAGGGGCTGTGCAAGAGGAGGGACCTGTGCCAAATGAGTTACTCTAACCCTGTCTCGGTTTCTGTCCTTCCAGGTCAACGGAGTGGCAGAGATCCTGCCCTGCTCACCATCCGCGGGCGTGCACGTCTCATCCAGCGGATTCTACACCGTGGTCACGACAGACTTTGGCTTGAGAGTGATGTTTGATGGGAACCATCGGGTCGAGGTGACGCTGCCAAGCACTTTTGGGGAGAAGGTTTGTGGCATGTGTGGGAACTACAACGGGATTGCAGCAGACGACTTCCTGAACCCGGAAGGGGTGCTGGAGCCAGACTCCACCAGCCTGGGCAACAGCTGGCAGGTGTCCAACGACAGCAGGTGTGTGTGGCCTCCCAGCAGGTCTGGGGACGAGTTGGGCAATGGGTGAGGAGGGTACAGGCGGAAGATGACCTAGGGGCCCTTCTCCCTGCCTTTCCACAGCTGCTCAGCCGGACCACTCCCCACCCCAGCCTGCAATGAGACAGACAAGCAAGTCATTGCCAGCAACCTCTTCTGTGGGCTCCTCACTAGCCCCAGTGGCCCGCTTCACATGTGTCACGCTGTGCTGAGCCCCAGCAGTTACTTTGAGACCTGCCTTTACGACCTGTGTGAGCTGGGGCTGGACCAAGAGGCCCTGTGCAAGAGCTTGCAGTCCTATGCAGACGCCTGCCAGGCGCTTGGTGTCAAGATCCCTGCGTGGAGGAACACAACCTTCTGCCGTAAGTCCACACGTGGTGCCACGGATCATTACTCTCAGGAGAACACAGAAAAGGCATGAAAGAGCAGGGTGGGGAATAAGAAATGATTTTATGACGTGACGTGGAGACATACAGGTTGCTGTCAGTAGCAGAGGCACCATTTTCTGCTGTTGCAACTGATCAGGTCTGGCTTAGAATACCCCTGGAGCCAAGCAGACCACAGAGAAAAGAGAGAGAAAACATAGCACGAAGAAGTGTTATCTTCTTCAAGTAACGCCCGTGTCTTCTGTCTTGGTAGCCATCACCTGTCCGGCCAACAGTCACTACGAGCCCTGCGCTGCAGCCTGCCCTGCCACCTGTGTTGACCCGACGGCTCCCGCTAGCTGCCAGCTGCCGTGCGTGGAGGGCTGTGTGTGCGACAGCGGGTACCTGCTCTACAATGACCGATGCGTGCCCAGCCAGCAGTGCGGGTGCTGGCACGATGGGCAGCACTACCCCGTGGGCTCAGAGTTCTGGACAGACAACACCTGCTCCTCAAAGTGCACGTGTCCCGCGCGTGGAAGCAAACTCCAATGCTCCAGTGCCTCGTGCCCTGCGGGCCAGTACTGCGGGGTGCAGGATGGGAAACCTCAGTGCCTCAAAGAATCCTACGGCATCTGCCACGTCCACAGTGACCCTCACTACGTCACCTTTGACAAGGTGACGCACAGCTTCATGGGCAACTGCGCCTACACCCTGGCCAAACTCTGCTCCAACACCACCTCCCTGCCCTACTTCAATGTGGAGGCCAGGAACGAGCATCGGGGGAACAACAGAGTGTCCTACGTGCGCGAAGTCCTGGTTGATGTCTACGGACAGCGCATCGCCATTGTCAAGAAGGAGACGAGCCAAGTGCTGGTAGGCAGCAGGGCTGGCACGAGCGTGGCGAGGCTGCAGGGCAGGGCTGCCTTTCCGTGGCAGGGCCTGGCGAGGACCGGACGTCTCCGTTGGCCCAGGCCCGGGTGGCTTTCCCTGGAGCCGATGGGTTGCTTTGTTTTGCTTTTCTGGGTGGGTTGAAGCAGGAAGCGGTCAAAGGGGAATGTGGCCCGTGTTGAACAGAAGCCCCTGCAGAGCGCAGAGCGCAGGCGCGGCTCTGCAAGCCACAGGGGCGTCTCTGCACGAGGGCATCTCGGGCACGGGTTGGTCGTACATGGCCTGGCAGCTGTTTCCCTTGGGGCCAGGGAGAGCTCCAAGGCCCATTGTGGTGTGTCTGCCCTAGGTGAACAGTGTGCGCCAGACCTTGCCGGTGAGCGCAGCAGGAGGTGCCATCACGGTGAGAAGGAGCGGCCGCTACATTGTCCTGGATACAGACTTCAACCTGAGAGTGTCCTATGACACTGACCACTCGGTGGAGGTGACGGTGCCCACCACCTACTTCAACCTGACCTGCGGCATGTGCGGGAACTTCAACAACCGGAGAGACGACGATTACCTGATGCCCAACGGGCAGCAAGCTGCAAACACCAATGAGTTGGGGCAGAGCTGGCAGGTCCCAGACAACGACTCCTCTTGCGGAGTCCCCGTCCCGTCCCCGCCCTGCACTGCAGAAGAGGAGACGCTCTACCAATCGGACCAGTTCTGTGGCAGGCTGACCGCCAGGCCTGGCTCTTTTGAGAGGTGCCACGGCGTGATCAACCCCCAGAGCTACTTTGAGACCTGCTTCTACGACCTTTGTGCCCTTGACGGTAGCCAGGAGGTCCTGTGTGCTGCTCTGGAGGCCTACGCTGACGCATGCCAGGCAGCCGGCGTGACTCTCCTGCCTTGGAGGAATGCCACCTTCTGCCGTAAGTACCTGCCTTGCTCTTGGCAGAAGGGAAATGGGCCGCTCCCTGTGTCCAGAACCCGTGGCCAAAGCGAGCCTCTGGTCTTGCCCTTCCCAGAAGTTCATCCTTCCCTGAAAGCTTGCTGCTTCTAACCGTCCCCTTCCCATTGCAGCCCTGCTGTGCCCCGCCAACAGCTCCTACGACCCTTGCATGACCGGCTGTCCTGCCACCTGTGTTGACCCACAAGCCCCGCAGAACTGCTCCAAGCCCTGTGTGGAGGGCTGTGCATGTACCTCTGGCTTCCTCCTCAGCGGAGACACCTGTGTGCCCGAGGCCCACTGTGGCTGCCTCTTTGAAGACAACTACTACAGCGTGAGTGGAAACCCTGCCCTGGCTTGCACCCTTCCCAGAGCAATCCCTTGCCTCTGCTTTCTGGCCTGCGGAGGCAGGCACTGACGCTCGCCGTTTCTCTGCCTGCAGGAAGGCGAGTCCTTTGTGAGCGAGAACTGCACTCGCCAGTGCCGGTGTGAAGCCAACGGCCACATGGTTTGCTCTGCGATGTCCTGCACTGAGGATGAGGTCTGCAAGATCCAGAATGGCCACAGGGGCTGTTACCCAGCCAGCACTGCCTTCTGCCACATCTACGGCGACCCGCACTACAGCACCTTCGATGGGAAGCTGCATCACTTCCAGGGCTCCTGCAACTACACAGTGGTGACGGGCTGTGACAACTCCTCCGTTGGCTTCAGTGTCACCACTCGCAACAAACATCGCGGCAGCCACAGCTGGACAGCTCTGGACTCTGTGGCACTGTCCGTGGAAGGCCTCCACATTGCACTACGCCAGAAGAAGGCAGTCTATGTAAGCCCCTCATTTTTACACCCGGGAATAGCGGATGCCCTAGGCTTCATTAAGTACTGCTTTTTCTCCGAGAGGAGCCTGAAATTCCCTGCGCCTGCTGGCGTGCTCACGGAAGAGCACGGCGAGGCTCTGAGTGGGACAGATACAGCTGCTTGCACAGCAACAGATCTTCGGCTTGTTGCCCTGAGCTCTCAGTGTGCTGTGTGTAGAGCAGCTGCTGTTCTCGTAGACCTGGGCAGGGTTTCTCATTCCATCGGTGCTTCTGGCGCACTGGGCCTTGGCACCATTGCAGTGAAGAGCAGTGACCTCTCAGCGGAGGGCATCTCCTTATGCTTCTGTCTCCCTCTCTCCCCCTCACTCAGATCAACGGTGCTCCGGCCACCCTGCCTGCTTCTCCTGCCTCCGGTGTGACCGTTTCCCTGAGCGGCTCCTACGTGCGGGTTTCTACCAAGCTGGGCCTGCAGCTACAGTTCAACGGGGACCATGAGCTCCTAGTGAAAGTGTCAGAGAAGCACAAAGGCAAGCTGTGTGGGCTGTGTGGGACGTACACTGGGAACCAGCATGATGACTTCATGCGGCCCGATGGAGCTGTTGTGCCCGACTTCAATGACTTTGGAGCCAGCTGGATGGTGCCGGATGATGAGTGGCCGTGAGTCCTTCTTTCCTCACTTTGGACAATAGCAAGTGTGGAGGGGAGAGCTGTGAGGGCACAAAGGAGGGAGTGTTGGGAATAGCAGGCAAGGGGCAAGGGAGAGGAGGCAGCCAGTGTGAGAACGAGCGTGAAACATGTAGAGGCTTCACAGCAGCAGCAGACACGTCATCCTTGCGTCTCCACCACCCACCAGTGGGATGTCCTGTCTGCAAGTGGGTGCCAGATGTGTGGCCGTTCCCCTCTCCCCTCAAGGCTGGCTCGCTTCTGGCAGTGTCCAGACCTCTCCATGCGGTCGGGGTGCACAGTGCTCTCTCCCCACACATGCTCTGCACTGATGTCCTCAGTGACCTGTGTGCATGGCTCTGCCACCCCGCTCCACGCGTGCGCTGCAGATCAGGAGCTGATGTCTCTGGGGTCCAGAGCCTGCGGGGAGCTCAGGCCTCTCTGTCTGCTTTGTAGGTGTGACCCAGCCATCATCCCGCCTGTGTCCTGCTCCCCCTCCGAGGAGGAGGCAGCTAACAAGCAGTGTGCAAACCTCACGCAACTCGGGGGCCCGTTCCAGCCATGCCATGCGGTTCTGCCGCCCAACACATATTTTGAGAGCTGTGTCTATGATCAGTGTGCCACGGGTGGCAGCAGGGAGTATCTCTGCAATGACCTGGCGGCCTACGCCACAGCCTGTGCTGAGGCCGGCGTTGCTCTGGAAGACTGGAGTGCTGGCACTGTCTGTGGTAAGCGTGCTGCTCATCTTCTTGTGGCCCACATTGAAGGAATGGGGCAGCTGTGTGGAGGTTTCTCTGTGTGTCACCTAAAAGCTCCGGTGGACCAGCCTTTGGGCAAAGAGACTCTCTGTGGCAGGGATACCACAGGTTTCCTGTCCCTTGCTCCATTTGCTGTGGTGTGTGGGTATTGGGAAGGGTGCAACATCCACTCTTGGAGTGAAACCCCAGTTACGCAACACACCTTCTCCACATCTCTTTCACTGTAGATGTGGCAGATCCCCCAACCCCGACCTCCTTGCCAACCGACTCAACGCAGCCTCCATACACAACAACTTCACCAACGCCCAAGCCAAGTCCAGGTACTGTTTTTTCCCATCTTTGGCTGATGTTCTGCTGTGTGCAAGGTGGGCTGGGGATAAGCGGCAGCAGGAGGTGCTGAGCTGAGCTTTTCCTCTGCTCCTTACAGTCTAAGAGGCCTGTGTGAATTGCCCAGCCTGTGTTTATCACCCAGTTGTTATGGTGGCAGAGCCCTTCAGTGCCAGGGCTCTTTCTGAGGTGATGCTCTGTGGCTCTTGCCTGGGCTTCTCGTGTCTCGGTGTTACGATGTTTGGGAAGGGTGGACCAGCTGCCTGCAACAATACTCCTATTTTGACACTGACATCTTCTATCTGTAAATCGGTCCAGGCCTATTATAGTACTCTTATATTTTGTAGTATACTGAAATTCAGTTTCATCATCCTGTCTTTATTTTTTATATAATCCAAGTATATGGACCTGGAAAGGCTGAGGTATTTTGGAAATACTCTATAATATCTGTATAGGTAAATTTTAATGGCTTCTTTCTTCTGGGTTTAAGTTCTGACTTCTACATATGTCAGCTTTCTAAAGACAGTATAGTGGTAGCTCACCTAGTTAGTCTGCATGTCTTCTGTGGTTTTGGGTAATTGGTATGTATTTAGGTCCTGGAGTTCTAGTAATTTGCTTGTAAGCAATTAAGGTTAACATGTATACGCAACCATAAATGTATGGGGGTTTTTTGTAACATCACATGGCATAATAGAGAAGAGGTTAGGACCTCTATTTTTTGTTTGTTTGTTTTTATTGTTGGTAAACACCATAAAACTCCTGCAAGATTAGCTCTGCGAAGATTCAATGGGGAGAGTTATTTTTTTTGATGGGAATTTCCTGTTAGCACTCAAAACCTTACCCAGATTTCACTCACAAGTGGATACACAATGTATACCTCCATTTTTACATATCTGACATATTATATATAACTCATTATATTTTTTTGAAGTGTGAAAAGGGTATTTTGTGTGTGCAGCGTTCAACAAGTACTGATATAACTGATGTGAGTACAGAACTCCAGACAGCTGGTGGTGAAGCAGTGTGTTCTGGCCAACCAACCCTTTAAAGTTTTTGAGTAGATTCTTCCTCTTTAGTCAGAAATAGCCTTTTGGACATCGACACTAAAACCCCGCTGCTCTACTCTACATAATAATGTTTTAATAACAAATCTTTTCTAACATCAAATCTTTTTGCTTTTATTTCTTTCTCAGCCTCTAGCATAGATTTCTGATACAGAA
Source organism: Clamator glandarius (assembly GCA_033459285.1). Taxonomy (NCBI): domain Eukaryota; kingdom Metazoa; phylum Chordata; class Aves; order Cuculiformes; family Cuculidae; genus Clamator; species Clamator glandarius. Next base: position 1,397,005 of record JAUNZM010000332.1, on the reverse strand, counting down.
GAGTACAGATTCCTTCAGGGTCCAGCAACAGGAGGCTGGGCTGGGATTTGAAATGTTTTGATTGATGCAGTCACTGTTATAGCTGAGCAGCAATTACTAAGTAAAACAAAGTGGGGAAAAAAGCAACTGCACAAGTCTGTCAGAGATTCAGAGAGAATTCTTCTGTCTTTCTTTCCAGACCGTGCTTCCTGCAGTGCCTCTGGGGATCCACATTATAACACTTTTGACCACAGAGTTCATAATTTCATGGGAAATTGCACTTACACCCTCTCCAAAGTGTGCCACATCTCTGAGAGTTTTCCGTACTTCGAAGTGTCCACAACAAATGAGCACAGAGGAGGCAACACCAGAGTCTCGTATGTAAAGTCAGTGCACGTGGAAGTCTATGGCAACCAGATCACTTTGCTAAAAAACAAGAAATTGAATGTAAGTAAATACTTGATTAAAAGACATGCTTTTAAACTGGTATGCAGCTAATGAAATATTTTCTCTGATTATAGAGTTCACAGCAAACTTTCTCTTTTTATTAGATAAATGTACATCTTCTAATGTGATGTCAAACAAATTTGGTCAGTATAAGTGTTCCTTAATTACTTCCAGTTCCCTCGTGCACAGATTCACTGGTCTATTTTAGCTGCTGGTACTTTCAGGAGTCATACATTGACTTTTACAACTTGCTGTACAGGTGAATGGCAGCAGAATGAACCTACCTGTATTTATTGAAAAGAAGATCAGTATTCAAAGCAGTGGTGGATATATCCTCTTGGAAACCGACTTTGGACTGTGGGTGAGATATGATGGAAATCACTATGCAGAGGTCTCTGTGCCTTCTACTTACAGCGGTCTGCTCTGTGGCCTCTGTGGTAAGTCAAAGACCTAGTCACTTCTTAGCTGTAGAAGCTGATGATTACTTAAACTTTTGTTTTCTTAGCATGTCGTACTTACTCTTACATCTGAAATGTCCTAGTTCAATTATCTCTCCATGGGTTTTCCACACTTTTAATTCAGGAAATCTACCTAAGAAATCATCTAATGGTGCAAATAACACCATTTGAGTTAAGTCCAACATTCTACAGGTAGGATCCAAGGAAATGAGTTGGCTTATTTTAGCTAAGCAATTCTTTCTTATATGCAATGTGATCTAGTTACATAAGAACTTACAGATTTCTTATTTCAAGTCCACAACTCTGAACAGCAACTCTGGTCAAAGTCTGAAACACAGCTGAGCTTTTCTTATTTTCCCAGAATACAGTGATGTTGAACATATACTCTGCCTAGTTCATTGCATTTTGTTTTACAACCTGAAACATAGGTTTGTTTTACAGATGTGAACTTCATGTATCCCATAAATCTCTTTTTACTTTCACAGGTAATTATAATGGTGATCCAAGTGATGACAACATAAAGTCCAACGGTGAAATTGCAAGTAATTCCAGTGATCTTGGACATAGCTGGCTTGTGCCTGAGAATGACACCATGTATGTATATTATTTTAATCACAAGGCATTTGTTAATCAAACTCTAAACTCAAACATCCATCCACTCACTGGCTTTGCATCCAGGGCCATTTTACATTTTCAGCTCGCCTTTTTGAAACTGGGAGTTTACCCTTTACATTAAACAGAGAATGAGAGAGGGCTTGTGCCCTTTAAGTTGTTTTTTTTTTTTATCAAAGCAGGAACTGTCTGCTGAGTGTTAAGGGGGGTGGGACTTCAGTCCAGTTCCCTGATTGGAAACCACAACTGGATTTCCTAGGTCTTTTTTTTAGTTAAACCTTTGAATAGCCCAGAAGGCAGAAAAATGGAGTCCATTCCATGATAGAGTTGACATAATCTTTTCAAAGAAGCTGGATAAAGTCTTGTGACTGTAATAAAATATACCCTGTTGTTCAGGGTTGTCACGTGTCAATCTTCCACTGAAAACTTGATAGTAAGGGATCAGAAACACTCACTTGATTTTGCTTTCTTTACCCAGATGTTCCATTGGGACAGAAGAGCAATGTGATCCAGTGCTGGAGAGTGAAGCAAAGAAGAATACAGCGTGTGGCATGATCACAGACCCAACAGGTAGTATGTTGGTATTTCTCTGGGAACTGTGTGATGGACTGTTTTATAGCATGTGTTGTTCCCCTCTATAGTCCGTTGTTCTGAGCTCATGTTGAAAGCATATAAAATCTCCAGCGCAAATGGCCAATGTAAGACTCATAGACGCTTTGTTAAAATACGTCAACCATTCAGACAGTGCCTATATGCCCATGAAGAATATCTGGGAATGTGCACAGGGAGCCATAGCTTCCCTTTGCTTTATAGTGACTTGCACTCTGCTTGCTAAAAGAAATTATTCAGAGGGCATTGTTATTGCATGTATTACAGATAATTTATCTAAAATTCTGTAGATGTTCCCTGCATTGGAGAGACCCTGCAGTTGTATAGAATTAGTGGATTGCCAAGCCAACAACTCTTAATTTACATAAGCTGTGTTGTATCAATCATGCAAAAAGAATAAATCCTGATCTAGAGGGCCAAGTCCTGTTGTACATGCTCTGCTTCAACTTCCTAAATAAAGTTAGCATGCAGCAGTCATTATACATTTGCTGTGACTGAAAATAGATGGTGCCAGTGATCCTTTTCCTAGTTTTCTATCCTTCTATATAACTTTCTTGACTTACACAGGAATCTTCAAGGATTGTCATACCAAAGTGCCCCCAGAGAATTTCTTTGAAAACTGTGTTTATGACATGTGTTTCACTGATGGACAGTCAACATCCTTATGCTATGGACTGCAGGCCTACGCTGAGTCGTGTACCAATGCTGGGATATGCATTGAGTGGAGGAGTGCTACTCTTTGCCGTGAGTGTTGTGACTTATAAATATCTATTCTGAAATACAATTTCATAAATATGCATATTCTCCTTTACCTTTTCCATGCATGTTATTTCATCTTATGTAACACGTTGAGTATAATCTATCTTCTGTCATGTCTTAAGCCTGCTTCAGTTTCAGTACCATTGCAGTATTTGTATAAAACACTTATTTCATGAACATTTGGATATATGTAGGTCTAATCCATAAAGTTTTAATAATTTTCTATTAGTTTCTTAGAAAAGTTTGATTACATTCAACTGTATCTTGTGGGAGCTTCTGGATTAGGGAAGTAACAGTTGCTTTGCTCCACTAAAAATCTATCATTCTCAATCTAAGCAGAGCTGGTAGTCCTCCGTACACAAATGCTTATTGATGGCTTTTGGTTAAAAAACTAGTTTAATAAGAGACCTAGAGAAGCAGCTGCTTGTAGGAAGTTTACAAGAGTTTCTTTTTAAAGCAAAGAAATCAAATATTTTCACCTATCTCCCAATTAATTATCCTCAGAATGACCTTATGGAAAATTTCATTAAACAGACTCATATTTCTTGGAATAAAGCTTTACAGGGACTCCACTGCTGATGATTTTATGCATCATTAGGCATCTTTGTACTTGCCAGGCATCTTCTAATTGACCTTTACATTCACGAAGTACACACTTGGAGAAAAAAAATATCTTCTACAGGTCAACCACACTGAAATAAACCATAATTATTCTACATGTTTTTTGTCTTTTACACTAATCTTGGTTATATCAGTTTCAACAAATCACCTTCTGTAGTTTTGCACCCCTTTTTCTTTTTCTTTTTCTTTTTCTTTTTCTTTTTCTTTTTCTTTTTCTTTTTCTTTTTCTTTTTCTCTTTCTTTTTCTTTTTCTTTTTCTCTTTCTTTTTCTCTTTCTTTTTCCTTTTCTTTTGTTTTTTTCCCTGTGATGAACAACTAGCTCTGCATTGAAACTATTCCGTAAAAAAACCCAAAGCAAACACCTGAGAGATTCTGGGAGCTGCTCAGATTGGAAAAAGAATTACTATGACTTTAGAATGGTTTTAAAGCACCCAGTTAAGTCAGTCCTGAGAGAACAGAGCACAGAGAATTCATATGTAAAAAGAAGAACAAGAAATAAATACATATATATATATATAAAATATAAGAAGAACAAGAAATAAGCTTTTAACCTTCCAAATCAGATTCAAGCTATGGACATCCAGACTCCATAGGCTGAGGTCACAGCCCAGGACCTAAGTATCTATGGCTTGATTATAGTGATAGACAAGTCTTAGCCACATTAAGAAGATTGACTCTCAAGTGTTCCCTCCATCAGTAATTCATATAAAAACTGAATCAAGAACCTGACAAAGGGCAGGTGTTCTGGCTAGATGACTGGAGGTGTTGGCTGTAATTGCCTGACAGGACTAAGAGATCCTGCAGTAGAGACAGAAATAAATGAAAGTCAATATGTAGTGATTTATTATAGAAACTATCCAGAATCAGTATTTAGAGGCTTTTTTAGATGACAGACATGGACAAATGCTTCATGCCTTCACAGGAGAGCATGCTTTGAGTGACAGAAGCCAAATTCTACCATGAGCAGGAGAGGTGTGACAGTATAATATATTTCCCTTAAGGGCTCTCAGTGAAAAAAAGTCTGATTTTTAGTTATTTTTGAATACATGACAGCTGTTCAAACAGTAACCACAGTAACAGGGCCATATCAGTTGGTATAGGACAACATTCTTCTGTCCACTTAAAGGAGTAACTTTCTGTCTTTAAACCTGCAGAAAAAGGTTATCTGAACCAAGCACAATTAGTCCTATATGATCACATCAGGTCTGCCTTCAAAGTGAGCCTACAATGTTTAACTTCTTCTGTGCAGTGAAGCACAGGGTGACCCACCTGCCTCACTCATCTCTTCCAAAAGCCACCCCTCTCACACTCTAAGAATATAATTTGTCAGACCTTCTAGCAACAATTTTTAATATATTTTCAGAGGGAAACAGTGAAAGCAACAAGAAAACTTTTATCGTTATTTTGCTTTTTTGAGTGATTTTATTTTTCCTTTTTATCTCTAGCAATGTCCTGTCCTGGAGGCAGCATCTACAAGAGCTGTGGCACTAGGTGTCCCTCTACCTGTCTGAACATCACAGCAGTTGATTCCTGCAGTTCCTTACCAGTGGAAGGTTGCTTCTGTAAGGAAGGCTATGTTTTGAGTGGAGACATTTGTGTGCCAGAAAGCAGCTGTGGTTGTGTTGATGAAAAAAACGAGTATCACCAGGCAAGTTACCCCAGGCATTTAAAGGAAAAAAAAAAAAAAAAAGAATGAACAGGGGAACTCATCCTTTATCACCATGAGAGAAAAAAAATGTTACTAACACAGTTATTATTCACATCATTAATAATAACACTTTGCCAGCCTTCCTGATCCCTGAGCTGTGTGGCTACAATTACCCAAATGATCATATATCATGCACATTCAAATGATAGTAATTCAATTGTCCCTTATGCTATTAACTTCCAGTTTATCTTATCTTATATACTCTATACTCTTCTTCCACTCAGCTGGATGAAAGCTGGTTCACCAGTTATCGCTGCACTGAACGCTGCACCTGCAATGCTAATAACATCATTACATGCACATCCTGGGAGTGTGGCATCCGAGAGGAATGCAGTATTAAGGATGGTGTGCTGGGTTGTCATTCCAATGGTAAGATCTGCTTGAACATGGTCCTAATGTCAATGTCATCATTAGATCCTTCTTCTAGCTGTATTATAAATATATTTTCTTATGTGATGTCAAAGTTAAGTCCCAGCTGATTGCTGCCAGTGCTAAGAGATGAACAGACACCATGATCTGTCTTGCAAGCACAGACCCCCTTCTGTTGTAGCAGATATCAACAAAACCGGATGCTAACCAAAAGCTCACAAGGTCACTTGGGTTCCTTTTGTCTTGATAACACAAATTCAAGTCCTGCATCAGAAGTGCCGCAAGCTCTAAATTTGGGCATAATTGAAAAATGCATTTCTGAGAGTCTGAGTGATGGCAAGTGCATTAAGTATCTATGTATATAGATGCAAATTAACTTATGTTTATATTTACACATATTATACATATAATTATTTATTTTTACATAGCTAAATAGAAAAGCTCTCTACTACTCTCAGTTACCATTACAGAAATGTATGAAAAGGTACATTTGCTGCCAAGTTTGTACAAAATTTGCAAACTATAATTGGGAGAGACTTCCTAGATATTCCTTATTTCCAAATAAATGTCATTGATATAACTCTGTGAAGGTGCGCCCACATAGTAACAATCAGGATTAGATTGCTCTGCTAATGCAAATATCTTCAGTCAGTTGATTCCATGGTGAAATCCAGTTCAAAGTTCTTAGACCATTTTTTTCATCTTCAGGCCAAGCAACATGTCAAGTGGCAGGAGATCCCCATTATTTCACTTTTGATGGAATCACGTACACTTTTGTGGGTACCTGCACCTACACCTTGGTTGAAGTTGTCGACACCAACAACGTCATTCCTATAACCATCCTTGGCAAGAATGAAGACAGAGGACTCAGAGGGGCCACATACCTGAAAGAAGTCTACATAGACGTGTATGGTGTACGAATCACCCTTCAGAAAAGCCAAGGAATCCTGGTAAGAAGTGGTGCTCTTCATTCTGGTGAGAAGTGTCTTAAAACTAGTTCACTACAGTAGCTGCAAGAGAGTATATTTGTGTTTCCTAAGAAATATGTACGTATATGCTTAATACTTGTGGGCTCTCCATTAAATATCATAGGGAAATATAATCTCTCATTAGTTCACAAGACTTCTGTTATGGGTTTACAGCTCTATTTGCTATAACTTGGATATGGAACCCAGAACCTCTAGATCAGAGAATTGTTACCTGAACTGAAGAATGGAGCTCCTCACTTCAATAGCTGTTGTCAATCCAATCACCTATAGCTAGCTAACAAGAGCAGAGGAAAAGCAAGTCATACCACACACACACAGAATCACACACAGAATAACAAGGTTGGAAGAGACCCACCGGATCGTCGAGTCCAACCATTCCCACCAATCCCTAAATCATGCCCCTAAGCACCTTGTCTACCCTAACCTTAAACACCTCCAGGGACGGTGACTCAACCACCTCCCTTGGCAGACCGTTCCAATGCCTAACCACCCTCTCCGTATTGGTCTAGAGTAGCACAGGGACACATGGCAGTACCAAAGCCAGGGAACCCACCCAACAGGTAAGTCAGGACTTGCTCACTACCAGGAATCCTTCCAGATCCCTGTAACAGCATGGGCTATGAGTCCTGTCCAGATGCACTCACCTAAAAAGCTGATTCCTGCAACCCATAGTTGGAATATGCAGTGGTGGAAGTGTAAAGGAGCTAAAACTGTCATAGAGAAATCTCCAGCACTGCAAAAAATATAGACTGTGAACAGAAAAACTTTCATGGTATAATGCCCATACTAACAAATGACAAACCTTTCTAGCTGAACAATGAGAGAGTCTACACTCCAGTGGAGAAACGGTTGCGAGGCTTATCCATTGGAAACGTTGGCAGATTTATAGTAGTGGAAACTGACTTTGGTGTAACAGTGAAATATGATGGCAATCACCACCTGGAAATCACCCTTCCACAGTCTTATTTCTCAAAGGTAAGATTTAGTATGTAAACATCTCACACTATTTCAAAACTGCTGCTTTGAACATCTATTTTTAATTACTTTTATCCTATGTTTTACTACTGCATCTTTCTTAGTAGCTGTATTGTGACACGTAATTTTTTTCCTTTCTATTTTTTCTTCTTCTCAACAATTTCCTTGTGTTCTAAGGGGGTAGTTAAAGGAAATGACCTGGCTAGGGGAATACATCCAGATTCTTGAATTAAATGCCTTAGGGAACCACAGATTTACTGCAGTTTCTAGTTTATTTCTCCATGGGTGCAGTGAGACACTAGTGAGTACGTCTGAAATGTGTATTACAAGATTACTTGGTGGCGGTGATTTGGTCACATCATTTCATAGGCAATGAAAAAGAAGTTATTGGGGAAGCTGATGTAGAACAGAAAGTGCTTAGAATATGGTTCTTAATAATTTGCAGGTACATGGCATGTGTGGTAACTTCAATGACAATCGTGAAGACGATCTGTTCTTGCCCAATGGTACACTCGTCAGTGTCACACAGTTTGGAAACAGCTGGAAAGTGGAGGAAGACAGTGATGAAGGGTAAACAACTTCTTCTCATACTTTGCATATTCCTTGGGGAACAGCCTCCTTCCAACTGTTTTGACTGTTTGCTACTATATATGTAACATATAAGTTGTGTACATGAGACTTTTCTCTTCTTGAATTTGAAGCTCATAAAAAAGCCATCACCGCAGGAAGCCACTGTATGGGCCAGAGGGGAAACACAGAGATTCTATTGATTGACATACACACTCAGGGAATTAGGCTTTGGAATAGTCCACAGCGTGGACATAGCCTCTGTTTATTTTATGATGAAAACACCTAGAGCAGGACAATGTTGTTGAGGAAAAGTGAGGGCCAGTGGTTCCCTAAGAAACAGGGAGCAAGTGTGGTAACACATCCAAGAGAACAGTGGCCTCACCAGCCAGGTTCCATCCCACTTTACCGGAGCAAGACAATTGGGGCAGGCCCAAGGGTGGAAGCCAAGAGTCCAGACCAGCACACAGCGCACAGTGATGAGGCAGGTACGAGGTCAAGCTGTGAAATACATCCTCTAGTCAAGGTCAAGTTCAGCGAGAGTAATGAGACTCAGACACAGCATGCTGGTTGCCAGACAGGTTAACTTCTGCCTAATCTTTCACTCATAGACAGAAAAAAGCCTGCAGTCTCTAGCATTATTTAATACCTTTCAGTTGAAACAGTCTTGTACAACTTTCAGTCTCTGTCTTATGTATGTCTTTGAAACTTACATGCAGCTGTGTCTGTTCCTTAATGCAGCTGTTTATCAGACTCGAGAGAAGATGACGTTCCTCCTTGCACTGCAGAGAATAAACCAGTCATTGAAAGCCAGTGCAATGTCCTAAAATCAGATAAATTCAAAGCATGTCATAATCTAGTCAATCCCGAAGACTTCATACGGATCTGCATCTATGACATGTGCCAGTACGATGGCATGATGTCCACTCTCTGCGACATAGTTCAAGTCTATGTGGACAACTGCAGGGATCATGGAGTCACCATTAAATGGAGGAATAGCACATTCTGCCGTAAGTGCACAAGCGAGTGAAAAAACTGAAACTTGGATGGCTGATAGCATGAAAACAAGTCAGCACTATTGGGTGAATGAGTTACGTAAAAGAAATTTCAATGCAACTTCTCATAAAATGCAATTGTATTATTATGATTTTATGACTCCATTGTTGCACTGAACTATGTTCAGGCTGAGCTAAACTCAATGATAACTCAGGACTAGACAAGTAATTGACATTAACGTGGAGACAGAATGGCTTTAGAAGGCAAATGAGTGCAATGAGATATTGCAATGAGTATAAAATCAAGCAGTAATATAACCAGAAGGCGAAAACAAAGTAGAATACTATGTTAGGAGACAGGACTCAATGCTGCTTACTGTGTTTTGAGGGAAAACTTGCATTTTGGCCAGTTTCTAAGGAAAGGCCACATTCTTAGGTTGATTCCCAGTGTATGTGCCTCACTCCCATTCAATGAACCTACAAACAAATTGTGTAAAAATTACTAAAGATTACACAGTGTGTTTTTTCACAACTTAGTATGACATTGTGGAATTAATTATCACATAATGTTGTGGAGGACAAAACAATTAACTGGTTAAAAAATTAGCCAAATGAATGTTGAACAGGTCCAACAGAAATTCCAAGTTGCCTCCTTGCTATGACTGGAGGAAAATAATGAACAAATGAAACTTTTGTCCTGCTACCCTGTTTCTTGAACTGTCCCCTTATGCATCTCTAGTCATTGGCAGAAACAGGGTATAGTTTTAGATGAATCTTCAGACTGAAAATATGTATCTATTGCTCTTGCATGTCTGTGGTTAAGCTAGATATACGCCTGTTTTGCATCACTAGGGGGCTGATTGTTCTAAGGAATTTGTCCTATGTATTCTAATTTCTAGCAGTGCCCAAAGAGGCATTTGCAGTTGAACTGGAATACTGAATCTGAATGATCTAGTGCCAGATGCCACCAGTTCAGGCATACCAGTAATAGAACTGAATCAGCAGCTCCAGGAAGAGTTCTTTATTTTAGCTTTGTTGTTTTTTTAAAATAAAATATTCAAAATCAAAACTGGTTGATGATCAAAATCAGCTATTGAAAGGCAATTCTATACTACCATTTTTTAGGCCAAGTTGTAGTTTTCAGGCAGGCCAATGTGTTTGCAGCGCACTTTCTAAATGTATTTAATAACGCTGGCTCTGTTCTTTTTCACCCACGCAGCATTGCCCTGTCTACCTCACAGCCATTACACAGGCTGTGTCTCCACCTGCCCATCAACATGCAATGACATTTTTGCCTCTTCCCTTTGTGAGAAGTCAGAAGAGTGCACAGAGGGTTGTGAGTGTGATGATGGTTATGTGCTAAGTAATGGCAACTGTGTACCTCTGAGCAACTGTGGCTGCAGGGATGATGACAACAATTACTACAGTGTAAGTAGTTTCTATGGATCAAATCTTTGGCTGCAAAACTTGTATGAAGTTGTTCCTGTCCATCTGAATGAGAGAGAGAAATCTTCATCACCTACCTCTAAAATATCTTTCATCTGATTCGTAAAAGCTGTAGTTTCAGGCATTAAGAGATACAGGATATTGGTATTTTGCATTTGAAGAAGCCAAAATTGAGGCATATTGGAACCTAGTCAATGAGTCAGGGTTATTCAGGCAGTTTATTCTAGTCTTGTTTTGTGTTCTAATTCTCATGTAAAAGAAAAAAGATAAATGGACTAGGATCCCCACACCCAGGCTTTTGGTGATACTACACCTGGATTGAGCAGTTATGGAATCACCAACTGGCCAGGTCGCACTCAGACAGCTCACAAACCCTTTACTATAGAATTTTTATTGCATTGCAAAGCTAAGCACCTTGATAATATATTATTAACACAAATTGTGTCCAGGCTGGGGAAACCTGGATAACTCCACACTGCACCAAAAGATGCCAGTGTCAGAAGAATGGTGTCATCACATGTAAGAGCTATAGCTGTGATTCTAAAGAAATCTGCGTGATCAAAAATGGAAAACACAAGTGCAATCCAACAGGTATGTGCAGCCAGGTCTTCACTTGGTCTTCCCTGAGGGCTGAAGAAGGAGGACAGATGTGGGTGTCCATTCTTTCTTACAAGGCACTTTGAGTCTTTTCCACAGGGAAGGAAGGTAGCTCTAACAGCGCTATTGACAACATAGTATTAAACACAAAAAGGCCTCAGTTCTCAGAACAGAAAGTTCCAGTACAAGACAGACAATTTGTAGAGGGAAGTGGAACAAGACTTTACATACTTACAGCTAGAATTTTGATAGTTCAATCTGACTAGTTTAAATTTAAAAAAGAAAAAAAGATTTGCACCGTATCTACAAAAAAACAGAACTCAGATATGTCTGTGAATTCTTTGGCAATGGTCCTGATTTTGCCATTGCATGTTGATTTGAGAATATCAAAGAAAAAAAAAGGCAAAACAGGACAGAGAAGGTCTGAACAGATACAGAATAGGCCAGTCAGAGAACTCTGGTGCTTTTTGCTCAATAGTTGCTTTGGTTAAGCAAAGTTAATCCCATATTCTATACGTAAATGGGATTTTTTAGGAAACAACTTATTGCCTAGTGACTCTACACTTCAATTTTGAAGAACAGTTTGGCATAAGACCTACTGTATTTACAATCACCACAAGAGCACAATGCAAAGCCAGCTTGCCTCTGTTCCACTTTGGCAAAACACCACAACAGAGGCCTCCCAGCAGTCTCAAGGAGAGCCTTGCGTCTGGAAAAATGGTTTGCTCTGCTCTGTGCTCATTGGTCAAGGAGAATGCTTAGATAATACTCACTGCATCTGATTGTTATGTCTGGTGAAGCCGATGATCAAATTAGTAACCTCAGAAAAAAATCAGTGTGACAGCAGTGAGACAGCCGTAATTAGACATTGCTTTTCACATTCCAATAATTCTGCAGTAACACATTGCTGACGATTATGAAACCCCCTCTAAGAGCCACTGCAAGCCACTCTGTGTGGCAGAGTGGCTTCTCTGCAGAGGACCAATGTCCACAACTTAGTTTCTATGAAGTTCAAAGACCCTAATGTTCTGCTTCAGTTCAATTGGCTCACACTGGTTCTCAGCAGAGGAATGAGTTTCTCTGGCTGTCTCTCCATCTGAGTGGACATTCACTAAAGTAATGCCTGAGCATCCACCTTTACTTTGAGACCTGCACACTGGCAGCAATCATTTTTATCTGACTTAGTTTAAACTGATCCATGCAAGGCATCTGGCACGTTTCAGACTGCAGAGTAATGAAGCTCTTCCCTTTTAGGTTTTGGGAAATGCCAGATCATGGGCGACCCACACTACATCACCTTCGACGGTCTGGTGCACCACTTCCAAGGGAGGTACACATATATCCTGGCTGAAACCATCCCTGACCTACCTGATACTCTGATGCAGTTCAGCATTGAAGGCACAAACTATCCTTTGCCTCTAAGTCGACACATAACTTACCTGAAAGAGATTCTCATCAATGTTTACAAACACACCGTGCGATTCAGGCAGAACAAGGAGATTTTGGTAAGTCTCTTGCTGACTGCAGAGCACAAAGAAAGACCCTCCATTGGAATAAAACACGTTTAAGCAATAAATGTCTGTTTTGAAGAATTTAAGTACTAAGGCTAACAGCATTGTTACAGCAGTGCTATGGGGCAACCACAAATGTGATTTTTCAGTTGTACTGAGTCTTTCTTCTATACAGCTATGAAGGACATAATTCTACTGCAAACTAACAAATACAGATTTATCAATAAAACACCAAATACAAGTTTTTATCGGTGTTAGGGAGATGAAAAGTGGGAATTGCTGTGAAAACTTCATTTCCTTCTCCTTTATGATGCGTAAGAGTATATTTGGCTCTTATATACATTTTTAGTCATTAATAGAAATCTCTGAGGATGATGTAAAAATACTGCACTTTCCTCAATGTACAACTTTTTTAACTTTAAAAGAACTGAATGCTGAGTTTTTTACCTGGTTAAATTATCTGATTTATTTATCATAAAAACAGAGAAGAGGAGTGTTCATTTGTAGCATTGACCTGTACTGATGTCAGATTTTAATTTGGCCTACATATCATGAATTTTAATTTCTTCTTTCCCTGCTAGTTGGATGGTGTGAGGGTGAGACCCCCTGCTCGTCCTCATGAAGGTATTCATATATATCAGAGGTCAAGAAGAATTTGTCTGGAGACAGATTTTGGCTTATTTATAAGCTTTGATGGCAGTCAAAATGCAGGTAAGTGACAATAAGACAATATGCAGGAATATTTGTGCTCTCTCAAAAAAAATGCTCTTATTCTATAGGAGTTATAAATCCAAGGCAAAATTAGAAACCTTCACTCTTTCAGCCTATGGCCCTTTGTGATATGAACTTCCACAAAATTAAAACAAAAAGTGTTTCCCAGGAACCAGAAAAATCATAAAACTGGCATTTCTTTATCTGAATCCACCTGAACTTAGGAGAAATGAGATATAGAGTCAGACTCTTCTGCTTTATTCATGTTAAGTAAGGTCTGAATGATAAAAATCAAAGAAAATCACTTAAAGTTGCTGATCAGGATGATGAAATGAAGACTGGATCTGTCCCTGTGCCAGATTTACCCAGTCATAGGACTGAGGTCCTCAATCTATACAGCTGTAAGTGCATTCTTTTACATGCTTCCTCTCAAGCCTATCCCAGATAATCTCCATTTTTAGTGTTTCTCAGCAGGGTTCTTATATCACATATACACAACTCACTCCTGTAAGTTGAACCCACATTGCCTCCTCTGTTCAAAGCACAGTTGCTCCTAATTTACAACAGAATATAGCAATATTATGTCTGAATGTATGGTGAAAGTGCCAGGCTATTTATACCTGTAGCTATAATTTCAAACCCTAAAATTCCAACTGCAGAAAGAAAAGGTCTGTTTCACAGGAATTGCATTTCTCAGCAAGCAAGTGGACTGTAAGTGAAGGGCAAAAAGTGGGTAGTACATTCGGTTTGTTGCAAAGCAGTAAGCAGTATGCACTATGGGCACTCAAGTGGTGACGCCACGTTATATAATACCTTACTGGCTGCAGGGAACAGCTTTTTGGGGGATCACAGAAAAAGATCTGTGAATACATGTATAAACATGTATGTTCAGGGCTGTGTCCATATGCGGTGTGTGAGGCCCATGTCACATTAACCAGCTCCAATTTGAATAATGAAATGTGGTATTTGGCACTGCTTTCCACCTCTTATATACATTCAGAAGCAAAGATTTTGTTGTAATGACTTTTTTTTTTTTTTCTTCCTTCTGAATTTCCCTAGACATAAAGCTGGCCACCACCTACAGAAGCAGAGTGGAAGGCTTGTGTGGTAACTTTGATGGGAGATATAGAAATGACTTCACAAATCCAAATGGTGTTTGGGTGAAGAATGTGAACGTTTTTGGTGAAAGCTGGAAAGTTCCTCTAAGAAGAACCTCTCGTCTCAGGTACTTAATTTTTAACTTCCAGTACAGCCACTGGAAGTGAGTGAATTAAGCCATAGTTAATATCTAGCAATAACTACATTGTCTAATTTCTGATCTTTCTTTTTCTCTTGGTCTCTGTGTAGGGACTTATCCTGCTCATCACTAAGATGTATCAGTGCTCTTCTCTCTAGCCCAAAGACAACTGAACTGTCACTGCATTACTCCAGTTCAGCATCCCTCTTTGGGGTCATAGTAATTAAAACTGCTAGGGCGGCACAGGGATGTATAAGATCTTTGCCAATGTCATGGTTCCTGGTAAAGACAAATACATCATGTTTACAAAGGCTTGTAGTGATAGGACTAGGGGCAACGGGTATAAACTGGAGAGGGGCACATTTAGACTAGACATAAGGAAGAATTCCTTCACCATGGGAGGTGTGAGGCCTTGGAACAGGTTGCCCAGGGAAGTTGTGGATGCCTCATCCTTGGAGGTGTTCAAGGCCAGGTTGGATGTGGCCTTCAGCAGCCTGATCTAGTGGGACGTGTCCCTGCCCGTAGAAGGGGGGCTGGAACTACATGATCTTTAAGGTCCCTTCCAACCCAAACGATTCTATGATTCCATGTTGTGTTGAATGGGCCTGAGAGAGGAAAAATCCTGGCTCAGTATCATACCTTCCTCTAGAACACAAATGTAGCTTTGAAATACATGAAGAGAAATTCACAATTCCTACCAGAAAAGGTTCTTGATGTGTCTCATTTCCTTACAATCATGGCTATCTAGTGTTTTCTGCCAATACAAAAAAAAGAATGTTCTTTTGAGTATAAATGAGCATTATATTTGTGGTCAGGCAAATCTTGTGCTAATTAGTCCATATGGAACATTGAAACAGGTAGGGAAAGAAGTTTCCTTCCTTCTTTCCTTCCCAATTTGCTTCAGAAGACCTCAGGAGGTTCCTTAGCCACTAAACCAGAACTTTTTCAGTAAGTAAATGCAATTGTATTAGCTGTCAGGATACAAGTTGTCTGCAAAAACTTGTCTGCCACAATAGCAGAAGGCAGTATGTAGGCTACTGTTGGCTCTGGAGACTATGTCTACAAGAGAATACTGGCACTTCAGGCATGCAGCCAGTTGTTCACTGAAAGTGAGCATATGTCCAAGAAATAGTGGCCTATTCCAGCTGCATCATTCTGACTAATGTTCCAAGTTTTATTGAATAGATTGGATGAAGGAGGCATTGAATGAAGCCTGTGTTATGCAGAACTTTCAAAGAAATAATTACAGCTAGCCCTTTTGATTTATAAGCCCATAAATCTCTGAGATGGTAGGAAGTGTTCTAATACATCTTTCATTTACTTTACCTATTTCCTTCCTATCTGGGATAAATCATGAGAGATAAATAAGCTTACCCTTACACCACAAGGCAGAAGTACTCCTGTGGTATTATTTAGAGAGCAGAAACATGAATACTGGATGTACAAAGAACTGATGTTTTCCTAATGACTTCATTTACAGAAGAGATATCAACTCAAAAGATGAGTCTGAGGAGGAACCAGATACAGGGCTCTTCCAAGGCTGCAGTGAAAATCAGCTGGGACATGAAAACAGAACTTCGAGATGTCAAATCCTGATTGACTTGAACGGTCCTTTTGTAGCATGCCATTCTACGGTCTCACCAGATTTCTATTTAACGTAAGTGTTTATGCAGACTGTTGTTCTCTCCATTTGCAAAACCATTTTGGCTCTAGTTTCTAACAAGAACTTTGTATCTTCAGTCTCCAGGGTATAAAAAGAAACTGAGGATAGGAAGTATCTTTGGAGAACTGAGCCCAGTGATTCCATTATTGACATTAAATCCCCGTTGTTGTTTTTTTTAAATAATTGTGATGATCTTTCTTTCTGTGTATTTAGAGTTTCACTTTTCTGCTACCTCAGGAAGTTCCTTTCCTCTTTCCCTACACAGCTAAAGCAGCAGTGTTATGCATTATACCTGTAGGCTGGAATTTCCAGCATGCTTACAGTTCTTATCTACATTCAGTGAGAATTTAGTACCTGGCTCTATTAGTTTCCTTTTAGCAATTCTAGCTCCATAAAGTCTAGCCTTCATGCTACAGGCACAAAGGCTAAAGCTGCCAGTGACACTTCCTGAACAATCTTTCATGGAGAAGAGCAAAAAAACCAGATTAGTGAAGAGTCATTAACCTAACACCTTCAAGAAAGTTCCCTCTGCTGTGTTTTAAGGCTGCTCTGGCCTCCTACAGTTCCTACACTCCTAAATTTGAGCTGTATGAAGCCTGCTGATTCATCCCTTTATTCATCATTCATCCATCATCAGTCACAAAACTGCCAAGTAGCTGCCAGTTTTCTGTAGTTATATAGTTGTGCATAATGTTTAAAGATAGATAATCACAGAATCACAGAATAACCAGGTTGGAAGAGACCCACCGGATCGTCGAGTCCAACCAATTCCCACCAATCTCTAAACCATGCCCACCTCAGAGTCCCTCTTAACGGTGAGAAGAATGTGAAGCTATCTTAAGCCAAACAGAATGGACCACTGGCTTCCATATTTATATCTTGACTCTTAACAGAAGTCTAACTGTCTCCTCACTCTAGAATTTGGTTGGGCAGCCAGTCTACCTTCATAGATGTTGCCTGATTTTTCTGAGCTGCTACACACTCGCAGATCTCATTCATTGCAGATCTCATTGCCTCTGAAAACCAGGCCATGGATACTCAGATGATGAAAAAAGCTGAGATGGTAGCACTGGCAAAAAAACTCTGGGTAAAAGAGTTCTGTGTCAATATTCAAGGCATATGGACACGGGGAGGGTACCCACGTATTGAAATAAGTTTATAGTCCAGCTATAAGACTTACTAGTCCTGAGAAGTGTTCTAAAAGTAAGATGCAGCCACGCTAGCCCAAAACAGAAGCAGACAGCAAAGAATAACTTACTGTGACAAGCAGTTAGGTACCTGTTTATTGTTTGTTCATACATGAATACCTCGCATGCTAGCAGCAGCTGCTCAGCAAATGAGCTGATCTCCCCAGTCACATGGCTGGGTTTTTTTTTCATTCCTCTGTTTTCCTGTCAGCCAGCTACAGGAAAACAGAACTAAATCAGAGTCAAGCAGAAAAGCAGCTAAAAATAAACAATAACAAAGGTATTGGAAATAATAGCTTTCTCATATTGCACATAGGAGCTGCGTGTTTGATATGTGTGTGGAAGGAGATGAGGATGCTATCTTATGTCGTAGTCTAGAGGAATACGTGCTGGCTTGTCAGCAGCGAGGAGTCAGCATAGAAGACTGGAGGCAACAGACAGGTTGTGGTAAGTACAAGAAGAACCATAAAGTATCTTCTGCCTAAAGGACTCTCAAAACCTGAGATCTGAGATTTTTTCCTACCTATACCATATATCAAAGATCCTCAGGGAGTAAAGCCTGTTGATTCATAGTTCAATCTCTGGCCTCTTTTGTAAGTCCTACGGTGACTTTTGCATTTAGACTCCAGCTTAGAAAGCTACTTAGGAAACCAGGGCTGTCAGCTTCCCTGT
Organism: Clamator glandarius; assembly: GCA_033459285.1. Lineage (NCBI taxonomy): Eukaryota > Metazoa > Chordata > Aves > Cuculiformes > Cuculidae > Clamator > Clamator glandarius. Next base: position 1,378,893 of record JAUNZM010000332.1, on the reverse strand, counting down.
TGTCAGAAGTTCTGTCGGAGAAAAAGACATCCCTATTCCCATCTGGGCAAAAAAGTTAAAATTTTGGAGACTATCACAAGCCACAATTCTGAAGGAAAAACACTCCATGTCCATCTCTTTTTAAAGCTACAAAACATACTAATTCTTTTTTTTGTTTTGTCTGTAAATTTTTAAGATGAAAAGATTCAGCTGAAAACTCGCAAGCCTTTCAGACTAAAAATGCTGAAATAAAACTTAGAGTAAACTCAAAGGTTTTTTTTTTCCTATTTTATTTTGACTATTTTCCCCCAAGCTGGGAGATTCATTAAACCATACTTCCCCTGCATCACCCACAGTTAGATGACCTTGTATTCCTGGTCAATCAGTGTCCAGAGTTGTGAAACAGCTCTGACACTTGACAGAAAGACTAGCCTGAATGTGTGAGAACTTATTTGAAATCAGTGAACACCAGGAACAAGAGCACAGCATACAAATAGCTTTGACGATGCATTTCCTGACTTTGGAGTGCTTTACTTACAACTTAAGTACTACTATGTATATATGCTCATCTCTATGTTTGTGTGTTTGTCATAGCACCTCCTACAAAATGATAACGTCTTGTGGGTCTCAAAGGGCACCGCGCAAGTACCACACGGCAGCCTGCTATAACTAGACTCTCCTGATTTATACAGGTCCAGCATGTCCTGCCAACAGCAAGTACAGCTCGTGCATGTCTGCATGCCCAGCATCCTGCAACGACTTGACCAGCCCCTCTGAGTGCGAATCACCTTGTGTTGAAGGCTGTGAATGTCTCCCTGGCTACGTTCTTAGTGGTTTTAACTGTGTGCCTTACAAACAATGTGGCTGCACATACCTTAACAAATATTATGAGGTACAGTCTCTGTGGGGGTCAGACAGCACCAAACAATGTTTCCTTCTGCAAGCCATTTTGACAATTTCCTCAGCATGTCTTTTTGTATTAGAAACAAAGAGCAATTCTGGTCTCTGGAGGAAGAGAAAAGAGAGTATATCACTTGGTGTGCCTATGAAACTCTTCCTGCCAGAGTAGTTCAGGCAGACACTTGGAGAAAGTATATGATGACAATCTGACCTCTATGTTAATTCTTCGCCTTTTTATGTTAACTAATAGCCTCATAGCTTCTAAAGTTTACAACTCACTACTTACAGAGAAATTCTGTCAGTCACTGTGGTCCCTCTGCCCTCAGTGAAGAGTGGTACAGACAGGGCTGAGAGTCCGTAGACCTGGCTATGAAATGAAGAGAGCTCCAAGGAAGGCTAGATTCTGAGAAATGTGGAGAATTCACCACTGTCACTGCAGGACAGAATAGCTTTGCAATCTCATAGATTTCTATTTTAACACTAGAAATTTGGTACAGAAAAGGCCTAAGGCAGTGCATATTGTCTTACAGGGAGGAGGGAGACACTATGAATAGGTGGGACTTGCTAGAAAAACAGCATATGGCATTTCCACATTTTGTCTTGGAGTCACAATGAGCCATATCTGCCATTCTCTCTTACCTCCAGCAACAGTTAGATGCTGTTTGTTGTACTTGTACCCAACCTGGCCCTAGGATATCATACCCTCAACTCTCCTTATGCTTTCTTTCTTGGGCTATACTCGAGTTTCAAAGAGCTGGATTAGTAAACTGCTTGCTTGCTTTTTTGTAAAAGCTACTAAAATGCAAAACTTACCTGTCCTGTTACCATTCATCAGGAAGGCATCAGAGAACAGCAAGGGGGGCCCAGTTCTCCATATTATTTTATTATTTTCTTTTTACTTTTTTTTTTTTTTTAACATCTAACTGCTATCTTCCAGATTGGAGAAATGTTCACAACTGATGACTGCTCTCAGAGATGCCAGTGCACAGAAAGCTCCACTGTCTCCTGCTCTAATATAGTGTGTGAATCTGATGAAATCTGTGGCATTTCAAACTACAGTCGTGGATGCTACAGGAGTGAGTCAACCACACAATTTCTTTGATGCTAAGAAAACTTGACTTACTGTTTATAGGACATCACTGGGTTGGGGATACTTGTAACAGAGTCTGAAGATAAGAGAAGCCCTTCATACACATACCAAGAGTCTTGCTTTGATGTTTCATCATAGAAAGACTGATTCTCCTATTCCTGTTGTAAAGTGCAAATAAAGTCCCTCAAAATATAGAGCATGTCCAGCATTAGCAGTCAGTGTAATCTAAACAAGAACAGTCCTCTGAGGATTGGATTATGTGAGAGTTTGAAGTGTTCTTCCTTCCTTTTTGCTAGGTGGACCATGTATGCCGAACCCTTGTAAGAATGATGGCATTTGCTCTGAAACTACCAATGAAACCCATCTCAGCTTCAACTGTGAATGTTCTGAACTCTACACAGGACCAAGCTGCGAGGAAGAAAAGATGGGTACTACAACTATTTTGGATTTCACTGTCTGAATTACATGCATTACTTTCAAAAACTGGCATTATTACAGAGATGACTGAGCTTGCTCTTCATTTGCATGCCGTAAATTAGTAACAGAGTAGGTGACAGCCTGCTGTCATCCAAGCAGAAAGAAGGGATCAGATCCCACAGTAGCAAGATGCTGGAAGGCATGACAGCAGGGGTGTGTAAAGCATACAGGACCTGCGTCTGACACCCCTCCAGAAAGCTACATTCATTAGAGCACAGAGTATAAACCAAGCAGATGGAAAGGGTTGAGAAAAATTATTAGCTTTCACTGACAGGACTCTCCTTTCTTCTTCAGTCGCAGACCCTCCTGTACAGGATCCTGAGAACCATACAGTTGCCATCATCATTGGAGTTGTGGCAGGCATCGTTGTTATCATCATTGTCATCTCTTCTACAGTGTACCTGTGCAGGTAAGGCTTTTCTCAGCTTTGCTGCATTCAGACGAGTCAAGACACCTACAACCCTTTTAGCACCTGTAAACCTCAAAACTCCCCTTACTCACTTACCTGCAGGGCCAGAAATTAGCCGCAGCACTCAGCATCTCATTTGAGTAATGTGAGGGAAAAGCTTAGCTTTTTCTCAGAAATGAACATGCCATTTCCTTTACACAAAGCACATCCATTACTACAACAAATCTTGGGCTTCTCCAAAAATCTGACTTAATTCATGCTCATGCTATTCTTTGACCTCTCACTATAGAAAAGAACAGAAATTTTAAACTTTTTTTTTTTTCCATTGTACAGAAGGAAGAAAAAGGTGGATAAAGCTGTGAAATCAAGGGAATCTTCTTTGCAATGGTCCAGGGATGACAGAGTACATCAGCAAGATTATGGCTGCGTTGTGAACACTGCATATGACCAAAATGAATCCCCAAATACATACTTATAGTTAGCAATATTTTTCCAATTCATTTGTGTTACTTTCTGCCCTTTTATTTTAATAGTATTTCTAGTACTTTGAGAAGAAATAATAAATAAATCATTGCATTTGCTAAAAACCTTTGAAATTGTTTATCTAAAGTATCTCTCAGATGTCATGTTGTAGATACAAACTGAAATATGTCCTGGATCATGTAACAGACTGTGTTGTCTTCAGAAACTGTTTGAAAAACACAAAATCTAGACAGACTCTACCAGTGCCAGTGTGCTGCATACCCTCACATGCACACTTCCGATAGATGTACAAAACAGAGACTGATGAGGTCAGAACTAATTATAGCATCCCGGCCATGTCTTCATGAGATCATCTTACCCAAATCCTTCCACGGGGAGGCGATTAGTCGAATGAGCCATACACAGTCCCTGCTCCCTCTCTGGCAAGGCACATCCAACTGAGGAGAAAAAATAAATAAGAAGACACTGAGCTCACCTGGTGATAGGTGTAAAAAAAATATGGGTCCCATTGTCCCCCCTGAGAGTGCCTGACTGGAAGAAGAGATTTGTTTGAAGGGGAGCTGCCTCTTTGCTGTCAGGGTGGAGCAGACAAGAAGTAGGGTTGTCGTCAGCCTCCTGCCTGTGGGGGGCAAGAGAGAGCGTAACTTTACAAAAACTTTCTGAAAAATGAGATCCTGTAATAAACTCTTCTTGGGGTTTTTGCAAAGTCTGAAGCTGGGCAGCATTTCAGCATCAGCTCAGCCCCAGACCATGCCAAGGACTCCTGTACAGCAGAATCATGGAATCATAGAATAACTAGGTTGCAAGAGACCCACCGGATCATCAAGTCCAACCATTCCCATAAATCACTAAATGATGCCCCCCAGCACCTTGTCCACCCGTGCCTTGAACACCTCCAGGGAAGGTGAATCAACCACCCACCTCCCTGGGCAGCCTGTTCCAGTGCCCAATGACCCTTTCCATGAAAATTTTTTCCTAATGTTCCACCTAACCCTCCCTTGGTGGAGCTTGAGGCCATTCCCTCTCCTCCTGTCCCCTGTCACTTGGGAGAAGAGGCCAGCACCCTCCTCTCCACAACCTCCCTTCAGGTAGTTATAGAGAGCAATGAGGTCTCCCCTCAGCCTCCTCTTCTCCAGGCTAAACACCCCCAGCTCTCTCAGCCGCTCCTCATCAGGCCTGTTCTCCAGCCCCTTCACCAGCTTCGTTGCTCTTCTCTGGACTCGCTCCAGAGCCTCAACATCCTTCTTGTGGTGAGGGGCCCAGAACTGAACACAGGACTCGAGGTGCGGTCTCACCAGTGCCGAGTACAGAGGGAGAAGAACCTCCCTGGACCTGCTGGTCACACCGTTTCTGATACAAGCCAGGATGCCATTGGCCTTCTTGGCCACCTGGGCCACTTCTGGCTCATGGTCAGTCGGTTGTCAACCAACACCCCCAGGTCCCTCTCCTCCAGGCAGCTTTCCAGCCAGGCTTCTCCTAGTCTGTAGCTGCTCAGGGTTGTTGTGCCCCAAGTGCAGGACCCGGCATTTGGCCGTGTTAAACCTCATGCCGTTGGACTCTGCCCAGTGATCCAGCCTGTTCAGATCCCTTTGGAGTCTCCTGACCCTCCAGTAGATCCACACTTCCACCCAGCTTAATGTGATCCGCAAACTTGCTAAGGGTGCACCTGATGCCTTCATCCAGGTCATTGATAAAGATGTTGAACAGGGCTGGACCCAGCACTGAGCCCTGGGAACCCCACTTGTAACTGGCCTCCAGCTGGAGTTAACTCCATTTCCCACCACTCTCTGGGCCCGGCCATCCAACCAGTTTTCCACCCAGGAGAGTGTGCGCCTGTCCAGGCCAGAGGTGACAGTTTCCATAGCAGAATGCTGTGAGAAACTGTGTCAAAGGCTTTACTGAAATCCAGGACGATGCATCCACAGCCTTTCCCTCATCCAGCATCCGAGTCACTTTGTCATAGAAGGCGATCAGGTCAGTTTGGCAAGACCTGCCTTTTGTAAACCCGTGTTAGGGCTCATACAAGCCCCGAACGACTTTCCAGTGCCATGAGAAAAGCTTTAAGATGTAAGGAATGCATCACTGAGGTTTCCCTGATGCTTTTCAGGGAACTTTTCCAGTTCTTTGCAGGTTCATTTCCGATTACAGCGAGGCAGTGCGGGCATCCCACTGTTTCTGCCACAACGCTGATTATTAATTATCTATTTCATTTCCCTTGTGTCCAGAAACACGAGTGCTGTCAGCCAGAAAAGTATCTGTCACCTCTATGAGCATTCAGGTTGGTAAAAGGCACTTCATTCCGGTCCATTCAGGAACGTGCCAGCTGCCACCCCCGCCCCGCGCAGCTATTTTTGGAGAGGATGCGAAAGGAAAAGAGGCTTTCACCGCGCAAGCACCGCCCGCCCCGGACGCTCCTCGCCATTCCAGCGGCCGGGAGGAGCCAGCGCCCGGCACGGCCGCGGGGGTTAGCGGGAGCTCCGGGGGGATGGACGGGAGCGGGATGCGGGAGCTCCGGGGGGATGGACGGGAGCGGGATGCGGGAGCTCCGGGGGGATGGACGGGAGCGGGATGCGGGAGCTCCGGGGGGATAGACGGGAGCGGGATGCGGGAGCTCCGGGGGGATGGACGGGAGCGGGATGCGGGAGCTCCGGGGGGATGGACGGGAGCGGGATGCGGGAGCTCCGGGGGCGGGAGGAGAGGAGCGGGATGCGGGAGGCCCGGGGGAGGTGGCGGGGGGGGGGGGGGGGGCGCAGAGAGGAGCGGGGATGGAGCTCTGAGGGGTGGGAGGGAGGGAGTGAAAGGAGCGGGATGCGAAAGCTCTGAAGGGGAACGGGGATGGAGCTTCGTCGGGAGCAGGAGCGGGATGGGGGAGCTCCGGGGGGGGGGGGGGGGGGGGATGGGATGCAGGAAGTCCGGGGGAAGGAGGCAGCGGGGATGCGGGAGCCCCGGATGGGGGAGCAGAGCGGGATGCGGGAGCTCCAGGGGGAGCGAGGATGCAGGAGATCCCGGGGTGGGGGAGCAGAGCGGGATGCGGTAGCTCCAGGGGGAGCGAGGATGCAGGAGATCCCGGGGTGGGAGGAGCAGAGCGGGATGCGGGAGGCCCAGGTCGGGGAGGGAGTGGGATACGGGAGCTCCGGGGGGGAGCGGGCACCTGCCAGCAGGCTGTGGCCCGTGGGGAGCTCTCGAGGAGCCCCGGGCTGGGCTGCTCCCGGCGGGGGAGGCGGCGATTTCCCATTCCCGAGGCCGGCAGCGGGCGCCTCCCGAGGATGCTCAACACGGGGCCCCTCACGCCGCCCCCTGCGCTTCCCAGCCCTGCAGCTGCCCGGCTCCTGACCTCAGGCGCTTGAGATGGCACCGAGCAGGAGGTTCAAGGCAGACGAGGGCTGTTATGCCCAGCCCGGGGACCTGATCGAGATCTTGCGGCCGGCTTACCAGCACTGGGCTCTCTACCTGGGGGACGGGTACATCATCAACGTGACGCCCGTGGGTAAGGCTGTCCCGGCCCCGCAGGGGGCTTCGGGGTGACCCGGGAGCTCCGTCTGCCTCCCTGGGCTGGTGGAGGCCCCGGGTGTGTAGGTAGCGTTTCCAAGAGCCGTCTGAGGTCTTGGAGTGGTCACAGAGTCCACCTGGTTCATCCCCTCCCCGCCTTCCCCAGATGACGGGGCCCCCGGCACGATGAGCAGCGCCAAGTCGGTGTTCACCAGTAAGGCCAGGGTGAGGATGCAGCTCCTGAAGGACGTGGTGGGAGAGGACAAGTACCGCATCAACAACAAGTATGACAGCTGCTACGCTCCCCTCCCGGTGGAGGAGATCATCCGCCGTGCAGAGCGCTACATCAACACGGAGGTGCCCTACGACGTGCTCGCCAGCAACTGCGAGCACTTTGTGACAATGCTCCGCTACGGCGAGGGGGTCTCCAGCCAGGTGAGTAACATGGGACATGCCTCACACTGCGCTTCCTCGCTGCTTTGTGTGCTCCCCTGGGCTTGGGGACAGCCTGCAAACTGCATCAGGACGGCAAAGCCCCACACATGGGCTCAAAATTGTACTCATTGGGCACTGGAACAGGCTGCCCAGGGAGGAGGTTGAGTCACCTTCCCTGGAGGTGTTTAAGGTAGGGGTGAACGAGGTGCTGAAGGGCATGGTTTAGTGTTTGATAGGATCCAGTGGGTCTCTTCCAACGTGGTGATTCTGTGATTCTTTGAAAACTATTGCTGCCTTTGGCCTCACTGGAGACCATGGCCGGGGGTTCACCATGGTCTGTTAGCACCCTGATAACATTCCCTTGGTCTGTTTGCACCCTGATAATGTTCGCAAAGGGCCTGGGAGTTACCCCTTCTGCTTATGTCTTATTCATTTAATTGCCTTGATTATCTCTCCTTGCTCTTCATTAGCCTGCCTAAGGGTAAAAAAAACAAATAACTCATCATGTTTCCTTGTTCTGCTTCCCCTTTGCAGGCCAAGAAAGCAATTGGTGCCATGGGGGCTGCAGTAGTTGCTGCTGGTGCCATCTCCTTGTTGGGCTTTGCCATGGGCAGATCCAGAGAGAAGCACAACTGATGGGCCGCAGGATGAGCTTGGAGCAAGCCAGGGAGTCCTGGCTAGGAGGTACTCAGGACAGCTTGTGGCCACAGCTGCCACTGAGACTTACTAACAACCGAGTTGCCTTTGCTGAGAGAAGCACTAGCCTATTTGCCACATCTGCTTTTACTTCATTGCCTGTTATGACTTTCATGGTGGTCTGGGAGTGCTTGCAAGCAAATTCTTCTTGCTTACACCCCCAGGGCTGGCACAGGCTTTCTACACACATCCTATGAGCTTTTTCTGTTAATAAATTATTTTAACTTTACATTTTTACTTTTTTTTTTTTTTAATCAAAAGTAATGTAGAAGTATTCCTGAGGGTTTATTGCGTGTTCTCCAGCTGAGTGCCTGTGCAGGTGGAAAACCCCAGGTTCCCAGACCTGCGAGAGGGGGCACAAGGTGTGTACTGTGTTTCAGGGCTTGTGCTTCCATGCCTAAACCGAGCTGCTCCCTGCTCCTGTGGGTGTAGGAGGTAGAAAGGAAGGGCAGGTCTTACAGGATGTATCCCTTAGTGTTTTAAATAAGTGCTCTGTTATTGGCATGATAGTGTTTTGCTCATCTTTTTCTTGCCTGGAAGGTGTCCCTTTCCCTAGCTCCTCTGACACCCTGTGGGAGCAGCAGACTCCCAGTCTGGGAAGGTCTGATAAAAAAAGCCAGACAGCTTTTCTCTGACAGCTGTTCCAGGCTGGGAACACTGTGCCACTGAAATTTCCCTCTTTCTCCCTGAAGTGCATCAGACTTGACCAAAAGTACTAGATGATTTTTAAGTTCCCTTCCAACCCAAACTGTTCTATGGCTCTCTGAGGTTTAAGGGAAGACCACCGTGGATTGCCCAGAGCCTTTGTGCCCTGGAGCTGGGACATTGGCTCCTCAGTGACCAGAAACTGAGTTTAAGCAGTTTGTAGTCCCAGCACAAGCTCAATCTTCCTCCAAACAGCAGAAACACAAAGCCAGGGTCCCTGCAGTGCCATGGGTGACGTACCTACCTGGAGAATGAGCTGTGTGGCACCTGTGCCCCATCTGCAAATCTACAGAGCCCTGCTATTTACTTGCCACCAAGCTGCTGTGTGGCTAGTCTTAGAAGAAAACTGTTCTGGAAGAGTGTGGTTTATTACTTTTTACCTGGAGTATCTGACTTGAGAGTTTGGAACCCTGTTATCTGCAGACTGCATATGAGAAATTAAATGCTGTGTTGCTTTCACCATGTGCAACTGCCTCGACTGTAAGAATAGATAGCATAAGCGCTATCTGTAAGAGGTTTGCTATTTTTGTCTGCTCTTAACATGTACATAACTGGATCAGAGGAGATTTTTTAAAAATCAGTTATCTTTGTTATTTCAAAACTGAGACAAGACTTCTGGTCCTATTTTGTAGTGCCTTTTCTTCCTATGTTTAAATAAAGTTCTTCTATTAACCGTGGGAAAACTATTATAATAATAATGAATGTGAAAGTCCTATTTTTGTTTCCTGTAAATGTAATCGAAAGTTCTTTCGCGGCTAAACTGAGTGGGTGGTGGAACAACTTGAAACTGAAAGAGAAAGTGGAGAGGGTCTCAGCTTCTTGCACCCACCCAGCAGCCGTGCCCCAGAGCACATTAAAAGCCCTGCTTCTTGGCATGACCTAGATAAGGCAAGAAGCCAAGGCTTAGCTCTAATTTCGCCACGTGACACCAAACCTGTGCCAGGACCTGGCAGGAGCAGAGCATATACTGGAGTTTGGGGGAGGGGGTGGCACGTGTGCATGTCTGCAGCAGCTGTGCTGTCCGCTGCCTTTGCGAGTTTAAGTGAGGCATATCCTCATCAGCCTCCCCAGCCTTGCCTTACAGCAATCTGTGAGCTTTAACCTTTCCTGTACAGTGTGCAAGAACTGGCAAGGGAGAGCTGGGTGAGGGCAGCGTGTGTACCCTCTCGCATCTGTAATTCACGCTGGGATGCAAGAAAACTGGGATGACTTCATCTGGGGAATTTTATTCTAGTTCTTGGAAGCTGTAGCATTTCAGTAAACTCGGGGTTTTGCAATTGTAGGCATGCTCCTCTTTGCCACCAAGGTCAGGTCACTTCTTTTGGACTGACTTTCTGTCAAGCCTGATGGGTGCATTGACAGGAATTGGTAGAGCGATAGCTGAAGTGACAGGGGACAGGACAAGAGGGAATGGCCTCAAGCTCCACCAGGGGAGGTTTAGGCTGAACATTAGAAAAAAAAATTTATGGGAACAGTCATTGGGCACTGGAACAGGCTGCCCAGGGAGGTGGTTGATTCACCTTCCCTGGAGATGTTTAAGGGACGGGTGGACGAGGTGCTGAGGGACATAGTTTAGTGTTTGATAGGAATGGTTGGACTCAGTGATCTGGTGGGTCTCTTCCAACCTGGTGATTCTATGATTCTACGAAACATGGAGCGAAGGCGTGATATGAAGCAGCGGAAGACATAGCTTCACTTTATTCAGTATTTTTGAGCCTTTGTAGGAAATATTGGCAGGGCCTGAGTCCTGCTGTTGCCATGGAGTAGACTCAGAGCTGTTAATTTGACAGCAGCCAAGAGAATAATCTTTGCCTGTGCTCCAGAGCCCAGCCAGCACAGGCTCAGCCTGTCCCTGACTGGATGGATTTGGGCAGAGATTTCATATGTTTGAATCTCACGCATGTAGAAGGGTAAAAGCCCGGACTTTTCAGTGCAAGCTGGGGAAGCTGCCAGCACGGCACAGCCCTGCGCTTCGCTGCAGGGTCTTGCCTAGTCCCCTTTGCTGTGTTTGTAAGTGAGGGTAATCTTGTCCGTGCTATTTGCTGCAAAATCTTTTGTGTTTATGGGAGGCCAGTTGAGAGGCCTCTGCAGCAACCTCTGCCACTTCCAGTGCTGGCTCTTCGACTGGGACCCAAACCAGGCCATCATCAGCCAGAGATGCTTGTTCCGTGAGGTTATGTGATGCAGGGTCAGGGTCACTGCTGCTGCCCTTGGTGGGTGGGGAGGACTGCTCAGGGCCAAAAGCCACGGCTTGCTACACATGCAACTCCCCTGGGCCCCACAGTGAAGGGCAACTGTGCACTTTCCCCATCAGTAATACAGCTGTCAGATGCCATTGTTGTCTTCCCCAGGAAGGGTCTGCTCAGGTATATCAGGACAACATTGATCTCAGTCCGTTTGGCTGAAGGGGATAACCAAGAAGCACATTTTTTTTCTTCCTGGGTCTGTGGGATGACTGGGCACTGTTGCTCCTTGAAGGGAACAATACCTGGTGCTGGATGCCACCAGCCTTGAACCACAAAACATTTCAGGGCTTTGACATTACTGCAACATCCAATTGCACAAGCCAGAAGGGCATCGAGGGGAGTGGTGGTTTTAACATCGCTGCCAAGTACCTGACCTGTGCTGTGGTCTGTTCTTCCACAAGCCAGAGCAGTGGGCTCCTCCCAAGCATCTGCACTTCAGCTCATTCCCTCTCTGAAGGCTTAACCCATGGCCTGAATCATCTCTGGCGCTGGACAAAATGGATTTGACTGACACACACTGAGTCTTAAGAGAAAAAAAAAAAGAGAGAGAGAAAACAAACCCCAAAACTCTGAGGGTTTATGTTTCTGCAGGACAGTGTGGCTGCAAATGCCTTGCCAAGATTTGCATCTGTTCCTAATGATTTGAGAGGATGACTAATATTCTCCCAGTGGCAAGCATGCAGGAGGCTGTAAGAAGTACCAGTAATTCCTTGTCGCAGAGATCTTGGAGGGTTTGATGCCAGACTCCCAATGGCACAGAGCTGAATAGGTCATCTCAGCTACTTAAGCTACTGCTGAAACATGCCAGTTAGATGCCTGGGGTGGGATCTGCTGCCTAAATACTTCTGGGGAGCTACAGCTAATGCACGACACGTCGTTTCACTCCCTCTGTATAAACGCACCCTAGTGACAAGCCACCACCTGAATGCATCCCATGCAGGATGACTAGGGATGAGCCACAGGGCTGGGTCGTTCCCAACACTGAGCAGCACAGCTGGAAGTAGCAGCCTGCACTGTGCCCCAGCTGAGCACCCAGGAAGGCCAAGGAAACCTGGCCTCACGTGAGCTCATGGTGCTCCAGGAGCAGTGGGAAGGAAGCAGCAATCCATATCTGCTGGCTTCTCCAGCCAACGAGAGTTCTCCAACATGCAAAACCATAATAATCTGTCCCTTTATGCTTTTCTGTTAGGCAGAAAAGCTCAGCAAGCTGTGATCACTTACCCTTCCCCGTTGCCACCCAGTCTTCAGAGGAGAGGAAGACTACCTCATTAATCAAGCCCTTGTCACAAGGATTTTAGAGAAGTTTGAAGGGGTTCCCAGTCAGCATCAAATCAGCAGATTAAGTTCCAAGATTACTATAGGTATAGCTTTTGCTTTGTATGGTTAAGTAAAGGGCCAGCAAAATATATGGCATGAAAAGGAAATGCACATTCCTTTCAGGGTTACCTGCATGCTACTGTACACAGCATCAGTGCCAGGGAAGAAGAAGAGGCAGAACACATAATGTAGGGACAGGAAGACTGAAAATACACTTCAAGAAAGAAAAGTATTTGTAGAGGGAGGGGAGTTGCTGACTAAACGCTACAAATGTGTTGACAGAATTCCTAAATGCTAATGCTGTAAAACTGCCATCATCTAAAATGCTTTTCTTTTTCTTTTTTTTCCTTTTTTTTTTTTTCCCCTAAAATAAGAGCTGTAGAATTGAAACTAGAGGAGCTGCTCCCCAGGAGCCTGTTGCAGAGCTCACCACTCAGAGTATTTTTTCTTGCACAAGCGACTTGGCACATTAAGATTCTTACATGATCACAAGAAACTGCCTCAAAAGTGCACTACTGTGAGCCGCACCAGCATACCTTCCCCTGGACTCACTCCTCCATGTGCTCAGCCCTACATTTGGAATGCAGGCAGCAGAGGATTCTGCTTGTTTTCTTGGACTGCCTTCCCAGGGAGGGCTACGTGCTTCTGTGACTGACACTGGCAAAGGTTGGCTACATGTGTGCCTTACATAGGAAGAGCTTGTCTGGCTTGGCATCCTCTTCCAAAGAAGCAGGAGGCCACAGAGCAATAGCAAATAGATCCTGTCCCGAGGTGCCAAACTCCTGGCAATTACCAGGAGCTGAGCATCTTAAAGCTAGCTGGCAAGTTGGCTCAACAGCTCCCAGCAGCCTCCTGGCAACCTTCTCACTACCAGGGAGGGAGAGAGGACAGGACTGAATGGGTGGCAAAATGAGAAGAGTTGCCCTTTGCTTTCTCCTAGGTACTATACCCAAACAGAGATAAAACAGAGAAGCATGTACAGATTTCTCAGCTAGCAGAGTCCTCTGTCCCACCTCAGCCTGGTTGCTTGCAGGGCTGTTTCTTTCTGGTCTCACCTGCCTTCTGCAAGTGGTGAACGTTCTGTGAAATGCCTTTGGAACCTGCCTTTTAAAAAAATACCTAACAAAATAAACTCTTCTGAGATTAAGTCAAGTCCTGCCCTCTCATCCATGAGCAAAAAGCTGCTATTGCAAAGAAGCTATCAGTCAGCCTATGGCTGGAAGGGCTAAATCATCTCTGCAGAACTCTAACAGAAAAGAAAAAGTTATTGAGAGAGGATTTTAACAGTCATAATACCATAGGCTTTTCTCTCTCATATCTAGAAATGGAAGTCAGGCAAGGTAAGACTGTGACTCTCAGAGGAACTCTTTTTGATGTGTGTACTTCAAAACAAATATATCTTACTCGTTATAAGCTCTCTGTGTTTACAGTAATAAACAGTTCTGCACTAGATACAACACATCATCTTCTGGAATGCACGTATTTTCCAAAATAATATGCAGTCTTCTTTTTCAGTCTGCTGCCTCTTATCTCAAGCACAAAGCTAACAGAAACAGTGTTCACCTAGATTTTTTGAAATAGAGAAGTAGGACTTCACATATACCAGCATTTATTTGACATGCCAGTCACTGGTGTGGGTATAGAAAAATCTACAGCACCCCTTCTTTAGCTGCCTTTCCTGACACAGTTATTTTAGGGCAGGAGTGAGAGTCTATGGAGCACATGTTACTCCAGCTCCACTCACAGCTGGAATAGATGGGCTTCCCCTAGAAAAGGCAAAGTCCACAATGATGTAGTTGATAGGAGACAGTGGCCACAACACAATTTCTTTGTAACTGAGGATTTTGTTCACTGGTTTGTGCCAAAATCTTGGTTCTAAAGTGGGCAATGATAGCAGTGTTCAAGAGACATGGCCATGAAGACGCATGCCCCGGCTGCCTGCACACCACCTCCAGCACAGTCGTCCTGTGATGCATCCGTGCAGCCGGAGGAGAATGGCCCCAGCTGAGCCCTGGCATCTGAGAACATCCCCACTGAAAAACCTCACTGGACATCTGCCTGACTGGTTCATTTCTGTGCTGTGATGTGCAGCTTATTAATACCTATAATATCATAAATATATAATACAATTTGGCTCTAGAATATAGAGAGAGACTTTTTACCCCTTACTAACACGTATAAGAGCCAGCTTCCCACCTCACAGGTGTTTTTTAAGGCAAGATGGATTACAGAAAAAGCTGGCCCCAGGGCCACACCCTGGGAGAGTGCAGCAAAGGGGAGTAGAGCAAGGCCCTGGGGATGGGCACCCACCACAGCTCTGTGGCTCAGGCACTTCCACGTCTCCCACATATCCAGATGGGCAGCACCCTGCATGCTTCAGAGAGACATTCGAAAAACACACGTGTCAGCCCTTGGGCTGGCCCTTTAGATTTCTGTGTGGCACTTGCAGCAACTTCGTTTTGTCTTGGCAACGCTCTGCTGAGTATACACACTGTCAGGGAGGTGAATTGTCCAATTCAGGTCCTGTGGTGTCCTCAGCTGCAGGTCATGGAGAGGCTGAAGTGTCCCCCGCACACAGCATCAATGTGATCTGCAAGCTGGAGGTCAGGGACAAAAAGAGGGACTTGCCTCTGTCTGGCCAGTGCTACATAGCTGGGCAGCTGCTTCACTTCAAGAAAACCATGATAGATAGTTTTGCATGGTTACGTTAAAGCGTACTTTGAGAACAGTGGAAAGCAGCAACAGAGGAGAGATGAGCTATCCAGGAAAGTGATAAGGTGTCAGCTTTTGATGGACTCAGGCTCACTGGGAAGAAAGTGGAAGCATTTGCAGCCCACCTTGCCGGTATCTCTCTGCTTTGCTGGGCCAGCAGAGCCATGCACAGAGCCCCATCCACTCACCAGAGGTGAAAGCTGCAATGCCTGGCCCTAATAAGCAGGTAAGGAAGGGCTTTGATCTCCACTGTTTTCCACTTGAGCCTCTTTTGAATCTCCTCCTTAGGAGAACACTGAGAGAAGAGGAGGAGTATCATCCTCACTTGCAGCTTGGGATCTCCAGTGGAGTCTAAGAGCTCTACTGGCTCTCATGCCAGGAACACACAGGAGAGCAGGAGCTGAAATTACACTAAGCCCTACTAAAAGTCACCAAAGCAACTGCTCCTTTTCCAGGTGAGTCTCATGCCCAATCCTATTTGACTTCTGCAGCCATATTCACAAAGGACTATAAGCCAAATCCCGTGCTTTGGGCCCTGGGAATTACTCAAGCATCAATAGTTATGTTGCTACTGACAGCAGAACTTGACTCCTCCTTTTAATTTTTATTGGGAAATTAAGTCAACTCCTTGCACTCAGACTCTCAAACAGACACAGCTGGCTTTCCTCATCTGTTAGGAAAATCAAAAGGGTAATCACATCATCTTGTAGCAAGTGCTGGTGATTCCCTAAGATTTGTAGTTGCTTAAACAAAAAAAAAAGGCAGCACCACTGGAGAGTTGATGCCAACTTTGGTGATACAACCTGTAGCATCCGATGCTATTTCGAGCAACATCATGCCAGCAGCAGCAGCCTCATGGCCCTGATGCAGCCCCATGGGTACTAGCAAGCCAGGCTGGCCGGTTGTTTCTTCCATTGTTGGTCTCTATCCTTCTCCTTTTAGAGCTGCAAGACTTCGGTGGCTCAAAAAAATGTCATTTAGTGGCTCTTTAAATCTTGGGAGTGTTTAGACAGATGAGACCAAAACAGTCTCCCCTCTTTTATCCTTATGTTTGGTTGCTAAATACTCCTTCTGGGGGTGTCCTCTGCCCCTTATCAATCCTTTGTCTCAGGGTATTTAAAGGGCCATGAGGGTCTCTGTTCTGTCCTGGTCTCCTACAACTGTTTTTCTTTTTATGGTTTAAAATTTTAGAGGATTCATGACACACCGGTGATACGCAATGGGAATTGTCCTTAACCCCCCTCCTTCATCTGCTTTAGACACACACATTTCTTTTTCAAGTTTGTTTTTTTTTTCCAGCAGAGAGAGGCAGCTGATCTCCCAAAGCCTATGTTTTACAGCAAGTCCTGCTCCTGGGCTTCCACCACCCAGGTAGGCAGGACTCAATCCTCTTCTAAACCCCTTTCTTTTTTCAGAAGAGTTGAAGTTTTATAACTCTCTTTTTTCCCATTCTGGGGGTCACTACAACTAATCTACACCCAGCCAGTAATTACCCAGCTTTTCACATCTCAGTTATTCCATGAAGACCTGCATGACTTTTCTTCCCTCCTGAGTAATACCACTACAGATTAAAAACCTACGGTGAGCACTGATAAAAGATGGGTGTGGAACAGCGAAAACAGAAACTCAATAAGGCCATAAAGGGTCAGGGTAACCACAGCAGGGGAAGCAACCAAAGCAGCTCAACCTTCCTTGTTCAAGACACAAAACAAAGCTTAAAACCCCATTTACAGCTACAGTACTGTGGTTTTAGTGCTATTGATGGTTTTTGCTTTTACCATCTGTGTTTAGGATCTCTAAGAAAAATAGAAAACAGTTCAAAATCCATAGACAAACGTTTTGGTGTTAAGATATTGCAGAGCCACTTAACTACCTTTCATCTGCAGTGTTTTATTTCTTTGGTTTTATCCTGTAACTGCAATTTTAATACCTGGATTAAGCTGCTGTTGCTTTTTCATTACTAATTTGCTCAACAGTTCTGGAATTGAGTGCATTTCTACACAAAGAGGTAACTGTCTTTGCATACTTTTGGTTAAATTGCATTATTGCTGGCTGCTCCATGACTGTGTGCAGCATATGGATATATATATTTCTTAAAGTAACAGCAAGTGAATCTATTTGTGGTCACTGTTGCACTTGCCCTTTTGTGTCACTTTACTGCTGTAAAAGTCAAAAAATATCAGCCAACATGGACAACACTCTCTTAAAATCACAAAAAAAAAATTTGGAATTTGGATTTTGGAATTTGAGGATCAAACCAATTAAAAAACCCTTCTGCTGTATTTTATATAGTTACTGAGGAATGAAGTTTGTTTTATTTGTGTCTTTGAGAGTAGGGCACTCATGACCCCGCACACCGAGCTTAGAGCAGGCAGCAGCATCCTGCGACTACACGAGGACAGAACCCAGCAATCTCCCCTGATCAGCTCTGGCACACACCAGACACTGGGGATCACCTCCTGTTCTGACAGTGATTTCCCTGTATGGGTCATCCATCCACCCATCCATCCATCCATCCATCCATCCATCCTGCCTTGTGCAGCAAAGGTTTACTGGTGCTTTAGAAATTTGCTTAAAGTGTTCCTTGTAATTGATGTTCTGCAATTCTCTAGCCCAGCTGATCTCATTTTCCAGATTCTTTACCTTCCCTTGAGCTTAAATATTTCTTTTGTTCTTTTAATCCCATTATACCTATTTGCAATCCTTTGAACTACTCTGTATGCTGTTTCCCACACTGGAGTTTGTGCATACCCCTCCAGTTAAACAGTCTTCTAAAGCACTAAAATTACAATTTTATCTTTTCTATTCCTTTCAGTCTCCTATTTGTATTTCTTTTATTGCCCTCTTATGAGATCCTTGGCCTTGTTACCTCTAACTTAGGGCTCAGGTGTAGGCTATGGACAATATTACAAAGGAAGCTAATGTATTATTATAAAATTATATTATGATAACATATTTGTTATCATATTATACTATTATTAATTCATATACAATTTGCTCAATGGGTTACAATAGATTATAATCATATAATAGGTAATATAATAATAGCTTTTGTGGCTAAGCCCCTCGAATTTACACTTGTGTAAGAAAAAGTCTCTTGCCTCTATTTCTGGAGGGGGAAAAACTCCAAGAGTAATGCTCTGTTGTAGTTTATGTTAGTATAACCCCCCTCCCCAAGCATAGGTAGTATTTTACAGTAGCACAGTGACCAAGCATACTAACAGGCTCACTCAGAGCATTCTGGTGAGAAGCAGTGTTGGGCAGCCTCTTCTCACAGCACTCCTTAGGTTGAAAGAGAGGAAATATAACAAGAATGGGAGATGAGCTCCTAGTACCACGCGGTCTTCAAAGGGAGCAGGGTGTGGTGTGCGTGTTTGCAGCAGTTCCTGCAGCAGCGTCTTGGCTTTTAGCAGCATTTTCTTCCTGACCATTCTTTGTACACCCAAAGATACAGGAATTGCTGAAATAATACAGCAGCTCCTAAACTACCACAGTTTAGGTACCTCTGAGAGAGCAGGGAACTTCATCCCCAAAGGAAGCACCTCATAACCAGTAACTGTTTCTTTTTCAGAAAGGTATCCCATCTTGTTTATGCTTAGCAAGCAATAGCTATAGCCAGCCTGAGTCCTGTTTGAAGGAGGAAGAATTCCTTTGGGGAACCTGAAGAAACATATTTGGGGTTAAAATCCCAACTGCATCAGGTTGCTTCCATCCTTGCTAAAGCTACAACCAGGGCAGTACCAGACACCACATGGGAGTTGCTGGAGGTGGGGGCTGTTTGTATATGGGGGGCTACCTCTGTATTTTTATCTCATCTTTATTTAATGCTGCCTTCTGCACTGCACCAGCGAAAAGCAGTGGCTAAGTCTGGGTAAGGGGGATACAGAGGGATCCCTGTAGGGGAACTGGGAGGAAAGCCACGATGAAACAGGGATGATGTGAGGAGGCAAAGAGGGTCAGAAAGACAGGCCTGGAGCAGCTCTGGCTGGGATGATTTGGTTCAAAACAAGAAAACAAAAGAGAATCTTACTTGAGCTTCTGAAAACCCTTCAACAAGCCTAGACTTCTATCCAGGAGACATACTAGCAAGGACATTTGCTTTCACCAGTATTTGCAAGAAAGAGCAACAGGCTCTCTTGGGGATGTACTTGTGCCCCCAATACTTCACTAAGGCAGGAATAGGTCTCCCTGACACGTCCTTAACACTTGTAAAACTTTCTGATCACATCTCTCAAACCCTACTATGGTTTTGTTACCCTTAGGGTTTGTGTTTCCTCTAATATCAGATTTGCCCTCCTCAGTTTTCTGCTTTGCCTGCTCCATAGGAGGTGCTGCGTGTAATATTCCAGACTGAAGCTGAGAGGGTTTCATTTAGAATCCTCCAGACCCAAGATTAAGACGTAACTGAGGACAGACGCAGTACATAAAAAAACCTTTCTTTATTGTAAAAAGGCAATAGATGAAAAGTGAGATAAAGGCAGTGGTGTGTTTTTGGTGGCTTTCTGTGTAGCAGTTTGACAGTGGCTTTTGACAATCTTTGAGGCAGAGTGTTCCAATTCGGCTCCTTACACTGGGAAACCAGCAATCACCACGTGCTCTGCAGCAGCCGTTAGAGCAACAAGGTTTTATGTGTCCCCAAGTGCAGAACAGAGGGTTGATGACAACAGCAATAACACCACTCAGCCTGAGGTTTCTCCTGCCTGAAAATCTGGCCAGAGAGTATAAAATCTACCTCTGTTGTGGACTGAGTGACAGAAGTTGAACATTTCTGCTGCTAAATGTGGGTACTTCAAGTTCCCAGTGCCACTGCTGAGCAGGGGCCATTGCCAGCTGTGGTAGTGGCACATGGGAAGGGGGTTGATGTTTTTAATTAAAATAAAATTGAGAAGGTATCTGTAGATTAACTCCACCGCACAGCTGCTCAGAGCACCACAGATACCCCTGTCATTTTAGGTCTTAGAAGATGCAGAAAGCAAACTGATGGGATTAAACCTGAGGCATGGTGAGACACTGCCCAGAGCTGTCAAAATGAGAAGTGACAACCCTAAAGCTACCAACTGAAATATATCTTTCTGCTGGTACACAACTGTCGCTTATTAAAACATGAAGGCCAAGGAAGTGCTTTGTTTCCTCTGAACTTAGTTTTGGTGGCAAGATGTAGAAGTGCTTTATAATAACCTGACAGGACTTTCCTTTCATTACAAAAGGGCAGTTGCAGGTTTCCCCTTCCAAGGTGATCTTTTCCTCAGTATTAGTACGTACCTCCTAGAAAAAAGACAGGATATATTCTCAGACTGAGGTCATGGCATGCCAATTCAGGTCCACCTCATCAGCCTCCAACCAGGCAGTCAGGGACACAGCCTTCTGTAGCATCTTTTTGTAAAACTTTACCACTGACAGTGCTTGATTTTCTAGCTGTATTTCTAGGCTTCACTAAACCCTGTTAGCCACAGGCTTTTAGTTTAGACACTGAAGTTTGGTCCAGCAGATGGTCACCAGTTATTTGTGGAGTTATTTTGCATGTCAACCTAAGCAAAGACCCATTGTATTTCTTCCTAATAAGTGCATGGTCCATTCCACACCTCCATATACCCTGGGGCAAATACAAACTAGCCCCCAGCTTTCCTCTGTTCCTCAGAGATACTTCCAAATCCTTAGCAAGAGGAGCCTGGATTATAGCAGCCTGGACAATAGACATTAATTAGACATTAAAAGCTTCATTAATTTCCCCTGACATCCAAAAGCAACCATCCCTGGCTGTGCTTATGTGGGAAGCAGCTGTGTTTGCTTTGCTGCCTCCTGCCAATTGCCAGGCAATGGAAGCTGGAGTGGAGCTGTCTGGTTTATTTGCTTTGACAAGGATGACTGCTGCCCATGAGAATCATAACCCCATGCCTGGCCATCGTCTGCAGCTTGTGTCCTGCAAGGATAGTGGAGAGGCAGGCTCCTCGCTTCTGCCATAGCAGGGTGGAAGCCCAGGTAGAGACCATGAACGAGCAATGGAGGAGGCTGGAAGAGTGAACCTTTCTCTTATGTGTCCATTGGCAGCCAGTACAGCCACATCAGGGGCATGGGGGGATTTACCTGTGACTGCAATGCTCCTGATCTGGGTAGCAGCCAGCTCTTGTAGCACAGGCTTTGTCTCCTGCTTCAGGTGCCTTTCTGCTACCACGAGGTTTGGGAGCACCAGCCCAGACTCTGTCTTCTCTCTTGGAGCAAAGACAAATGTATTGTTTCCTGAGGACAGCACAGAGATTGAGACTCCCCCTGCTATTCAATGGGAAAACTGTGCTTGGTGGAAAATACACTTGCTCTGCAGGGAAACACAACTGCTACAACTTCAAGAAAAGCAGTGTTCAACAAGCACCAACATTTCTGCAGCTTCAGCCAAGCTGCTGATCTGCTACATTGCTGTCTCTGGGAAGGAGTAATGCAGCAGAGATGTATGCAGAATAAGGGATAAGGATTTGCAGGGACTGGCTGGCTGAAACCTACAGATCAAGACACACAATTTCCATTGCAGCCCCAATCCATTGCCACAGGGAAGCACAATAACCAGCTTTTATTAGTCTCCAATAACAGATTCTGAAATTCAGCTCAGTGAGCCTTACAAGAGAAGTACTAAAGCAGGCAATTAACAGTGTAATCAGCATCTGCTGAGAGGAAGGTGTGTTACAGCTTCCCAAGAGACTTCCTTTGGCAGGAGAGGAGGGGAAGGTTTGGGTCAGGACAGGTCAGTTTGGGGCAAGTTGTAATAAGTAGACAGGAAAGTCACTCAGTAGCGATACCAGGGGCTCATCAGTGCATCTTGCCTCTATAGGTTGCTCACATCTACATACTTTCTAAGGTTTAGCACTTTATGATCCAGAACACTGACTCCGAAGTCTTGGCTTGTGTATGTCTTAAGGTCCTTCAAGAAATTTGCTGGGACTGTTTACAGGAAAAACATTTAATGGATAGAATAGTCCATCCTTGCTTATTTCTTTTCTAGGGCTAAATGCCTGTCCTTTAAACCATTTTATAGCCTTACAGCAATGTGGCCTTTCGTAGAAGTCAGCTAGTTTATACCAAGACCATGTAACTGACTTTTCAAATAATTGGTCTACGTGGCTGTTTTATACTTTTTAAAGTGCAGGTAGATAAGATTAATTACTGGGCAGAGGTCAAATGACTGACTTCATAATTCTGTCCTAAGTCTTATTGGATACATTTAGAGTGACTAAGGAAATAATATTTATATTTATGCCTTAATGCAAGAATTCTTACAAATCATAAAATTTCAATTCTCTGGTTATTCCCTTAACTCTAGAAGCAAAGAGTTCCTTTTAAGTTTGCGGTATTCTGTACTCACTACATCCTGCAATCACAGCTTTACAATGTGGTACCTAATTCATTAAGCTGTAATTAATATAGAAACAATCAAGACAGGATAAGAAGAGCTATTAAGAAACCTGAGAAAGTGGAACATAATTTTGAAGATATTTCTCTTGCTGAAGTTGACTTGTTTGGAGGTTTATGTCATTAGATGTTAGACAGTTCTAAACTAAATCTTTCTATTGTCCTCAAAACTGTTTTCACCTGTTTTCAGGTCAATGTCACCTGAAATGACAAACCACAGAGCCACAGACCACCGGTGCTACATTTGCTTTTATCCTTTTACAGTATTCGGTGAGTGTGACCCGAGTTTCAACTTTGAGTACAAGCCTATAATATTGTTCACAGACAAAAAAGAAAAGCCTATGTTTACTTGCAGAGAGAGGACAGAAGTCTTGGCTTCAGTGTTAATCCCAATTATCCTTAATAACAGTAATTTGCATGTCCACAGTAAGTTTTCCATTGCTGAGATTTAAAGCCTTTACAGGCTGGGTCCATAACTCAATGCTGAATTTACAGGGCAATAAATCTAGAGGAAATTTAAGGACTACTGCAGCACAACACACTTGTTCTGACACATGTAATTACCATGATCCTACATCTGCTCTGGGTATTTTGACGTATCAACATTATTTAAGCATTATATCTTCAGATGATACAAGTCAGCTAAGGGATCTATAGCAACTGAACCTCAGGCTGTGCATCTCAGTAGCTGTTAGGCTGTGTGCATCTTTCACTTGCAAACAAACAACGCAAACTTATTTTTAATACAAATTAACTAATGAGATTTAATAAGCTCAAGGCTTGTTTGTGGGAAGAGTCATACACGTGCAGTTGCAGTGTGGCAGGTAGAAATCCTTCTACTAGGATTTCAGCCCAAGCATAAGCTCTGTTTTGGGTTAAGTCCAAACAAATACTGTAAAGTTGCCCCGATTCTATGCCAGCATGTTGTCTGCAATAGCTAGATGCTATTTATGGTCCTTCTTTCATGTACGGGTCATACTGTTCCTCTCTGGTGTTCTGTGAGGCAGTAGACATTCTCTGCTGCCCAAAAGAAAATGGGAATTGATGTAGGATTGCTATTTCTTCCATGGGAGCTTGGAAGAGGTCAGGAAAGTGAGATGTAACCCAAGTCATTGATTACACAAAGCAAATCCATTCTAAGCTTTAGTCCTCTTGAATTTTCCTTGTTAAGGTGGTTTAATATTAATAGGAGACAGTTTCACATTTTCAGCCTTCTGGCTATGGGATCAGATCACTAATTACAAGTTTCGGAACCATGGTCTCCACAAGTCTGTCTTCTCAGAGTACTTCAGAGGAACCTCAGTGTTTTCCTTCGTATTTAACTTGTTTTCCAGGCTTTGTTCCAGCCTTTCTCTTAATAATTACAAAGTAATGTACTGCTCCTGGATCTGCAGTCTTGGGAACTGAAATTTGATGAGTTGCAGTGGCATTACCATGGGAACAGAGCAATCCTAGAAAAAAGACTTATTTCCTTGATGCCACAGCACAATCTTCCTGGTGTCACTAGCAGAAATCACACTCCTTCCACTGGGAAGAATCTGTCTGGGTTGACATTTGGCCTATAAAAAATTTTCAGCTGTCAGAACACAGTTTCCTAAGGGGCCTTTTAAGAGTAAGGGTGAAGCAAACACCACTGTGCTCTGGGGTGAAGTTTAACATTTAACAATTAATAAATCTGCTAGCAAGGCTGCACAACCATCACCAGCAGGACACATGGAGCCATGTCCATGCTTCTCAACGTAATGCCTTGTCTTTGCACACATTGTCTCGTCCTGTAGATATTTATTCCATCTACATGGTTTCTCTCCTTTAGTTTTCATTTAAACTGACTGGGTTCATTTTGCCAGTAGGTTTACAGGATGAGGATTCAGAGAAGTCTGTACCTTTCATTAGTGCAAATAGTAGAGTTGGAAATAGGGGGCTTTTAGGCCCTTGAAGTGCTTTAGATAAGTGCTTCAGGACCATCATCTCCCCTTTAATCAGAATTTGCTTCTCTGGTCCTCTACTCCCGGCAGGGAGGGTATTTGGGGCAGAAGCCACACAGTTCCAAGAGTGGATGAAAGGCATGTGCTAGGAGTTTGCACTTGCTGCAGCTTGAAAACACAGAATATTCATTCTTAGAAAGAAATGGACTTAACACTGCTGGCTTTGGCCCTGGTCTGACATTGCAGGTGTCAAAAGCACCAGGCTCAACCTAAGCTGTGCTGGATCATTTTACCTCATGAACAAGAAAAAAATTTATTACTGATACTTTGTGGGCTTTTTTTTGCTTTATACCTGCCTGTTAAACCAGATGCAGCAGCACATGGGAGCATGTTTCCCGCTTGCCGTCAGCATTCAGTTGCAGAATTGTTTTGTTATGATTTAGTATGTGTTCCTACCCATCATCAGTGACAGCCTCCTTGCAGTCTTGTTCTTACCAGAAGCCTGCATGGCCTTGTGTGTTTTGACTTGAGAGTAAAACCCTGCATCAAATTTTGTGGTTTCTTTAAACTCAAGTTCCACATAAATTTAACACCATATCAAAGATTCAAAGAAAGAGAAATAATTAACCTTATATAGTTGGTTTTATCTTCTAGTCTCCTGCTTTTAAAAGACTCTTACTGATGCTCTGTGCAGAAGCAGGGTGGTAGTTTTCAGTATTGGATGCTTCTAGCCCTCCAGCTCCCTTATTTTACATGCTGCCAAGGCCCATTCACCCTCTGGCTCTGCTGCTTCCAGCTCTCTCACAGGAGCAAACACCAGCCTGATGCCTTCCTACAGTGCTGCTGAAAGAGCTGCTGTCTGGTTTCCTTATTGATTAATCTCTCTTGAGCAAAAGGTTGAAGGAGAAAAGATGACAAGGCGCAGAGATTCAGGACTCCTCCAGGCTAGGACACGGCAGGGAGAAGAGCAGCCCCAATCCTTCTTATGCCTTGGCTCAGCTACTTCCCACTCATGCATCTCTCCATCCCTGCAGATCAGCCCTGGGGCTCAATCTCTCACCTTCCCCCCACCTTCCTCCAAGACTTGCTCTTCACTCAGCTGGAGGCTCCAGCCTTGGTTTCTGTATAGGGATGTCCCTTTGCTAATCAGAGGTAACAACCTTTAGCGTAAGGGCATTAAAATCTGCTTTTGTGTTTTCTTGACTGACTTGTGGTCTCTGCACTGTGTGGCTAACAGCGTGGTCTGATCATTGGCTTCCAGCAGGGAGCAGACAGGCTCCCCTTCTGCTTCCTAACACTCCAGTATTTCCAAATCAAATTAAGAGAGCAAATGCAGGCAGCCCAAGGAAAACAATTGCTGGACTATCAAAAAAACAGCTGCAGTGCTGCAGATCTGTCATGAGATTAGCACAAATTACAGAGCAAATTCCAGCTGTTCTGACCAGGACTGCAAAGGAGTTTCCCCTACAGGCATGTGTTTGAGCTTACTGTGCGAGTAAATTCCCATGGGCTGCGTTGGGGGTGTCTGTCCCTTGGATGTGTGCAGAAGAGGTGAGTCACTACGCAGCAAGTGCTTTCAAACATTTTCAGGTCCAGTGGGTCTCTCTCAATCTTTTTAACCAAAAGAAGTAGTGAACGACAGCTCACTATGGTTTTGCACGCAGATCCCCAGGTCAGAGGAGTGCTGGGTGGGAACTTAGGGATTTTCTGGAACTTGATTAAAAGCGGCGTGTTAGTGGGACTGCTTGTGAGAGTGACACAGCGACACAAGTCAGCTAGTGCATACAGGTGCTGCTCTACTGCATTCAGTAGAGCTGAGCCAAATAACTGCAAGCAACACGCTGTCCTACCCATTCTTCTGATTAACAGATCAGCTGTATTCAGGAGGCCAAAAAGTACATAATCATTAATGGGCATGAGTACAACTTGATATGAACTGACTGAGGTGGTAAAACAGTCAAAGAGGCTGACGTAGGCGCGCGAGTCCTGTTTATCAATTGCTGTTTGATATCAGACAAAGTGAAGAAAACATTGGAGAGGAAACAACTTGCAGCAGGGATCTTAAAGAAGTTTTGCAATGTACCCTAGGAGATTTGTAAAGGTGCAGGATGGAAAGGGGGTGCAACTACTTGACCTGGTGCTAGGCACCCCCCAAGGCAGATAAGCACAGTCAGTCTACTATCAGCATGCCTGGGAGTGATGGACAAGAGCCACAAGGAGCCTGACCTTCACTTCCAGCTGTGGAATTTACATCTGCATAGCCACAGACACCAGCTGCTTGTCCCTCACACACATTCCCTCTTGGAAACTGGCTGGCTGACAAGCTATCAGACCACAATAGAGCCCATAACCACTTAGGCTGGCATGTTAATGAGAAATTTAAATAGATTTTATTTAGCTTTGACCGCCACTAGCATCCTCTGTTACTAATGCAGGCATAGTGAAATAAATCTGGAAGCAAGCAGTGTGACAACTCGCAGCCCTATTAAAAGGAACAATGAATCCAGGACCTGTTGTCCCTCTGGGCTATCAAAGTCTGTTCTGTTTCCAGCAAATTATACCTTGTCCTCAGCCTAGTCATAATAGGCTTATTAATTAATTAATGCTTGAAAGACACTGTGAAGCTGCTAAACATCACATTAAACCAACAGACATTTATCTTATTAAACATACAATAGGATATTTTGTAATTTGAATGGAACTCCTTTACTGTCATTGCCTCACGGTATTTGGCTTAGCCAACAGCTAGCCTTATATATAATATGTTTAAAAATGTGAATATTTAAGAAGGAGTAATTATACAAATAAACTAATGAGATCAACAAAGCCAGCAATAGCTCCTCCTTGTGTTTTGGCAAGCCACCAGCACTGATTTCCAGCTGGGTGTAGACTGGATATGTCTGCGCAGAGCGCTTTACATTTTGATACATACAGATGATTTACTACAGGAATTTATTCTGATATATGGCTCCAGTTTTGTTCCGTTGCTTTTGTGAGCAGACACTACCTACAAGGCTACCTTGGTGGAAATCACTCTGGCACCACTGCGAGCCGCCTGCCTTTTGGTGGGCTCCAAGCCTATTCAGCCTGGACCTATTCAGTGTGGCCCCCCTGATACGCTGGCAGAGGGCCAGGAAGAGATGGTACCATGTGCCTGCAGTTCCATCCCCCTGGAAGCGTATTTAATTGGCTGACACTTATTAATTTCTTCTCATTAATTTGCGTCAGATAGTAATTTTCTCACTTCCTCAAAGGACAGTATTTGGAATGTGATTTTTCCCTTCTCACAATGAATCCATCCTTTCATTCATTATGGCATGATTATCTCTGTGGTGCTGAAGTATCTGATGTATTAACAACTACTAATGAAAACCTGGGAGTACATATGAAGTGTGTGATTTTTCCTGGTCACTGCAAAAGATTAATATTTTGAGTTTAGCATAACAGGCACCGCAGAGCTGAAGTCTGTTACTATATTATAGTAATACGAATTAAAGTATATAATTCTGGATACAGTCAAATTTAATGTTTACGTTTCTGTAAATGTAAAAAAATTTAATGTTTATTTCTTGAGGATTTCTGCTGTCTTTGGGCTTAGAATTGAGATAGAGACTGCCATGAGTTTGAGGGAGTCCCCAGGAATTTTGCAGGTCTGATCTCTGGTCTCACCAAATTTTCACAGCATTTACAGAAGGTAGGTGAGATTCAACAGGCACCTAAGTCAACAACACCTAATTTCAACAGAAGGAGCATTATCTTAACATTTAAATGGTGAAAGGTTTGTTGACTAGATTAAGAGTATTTATTGAACTGTGCTGCAAATGACATAATTAAAAGACTCCATGAATATTCTCCAAATCCCCTCAGGGTAATTCAAATCACTTGCACTGCCGCCAATTTCTGTTTGTCTTGAATTAGCAGCAACGGCTGCACCTGCCACAGTGGTGCCCAAATGCTCCTCTCGGAGAGAAGGAGCCGAGCAGGGATGCCCATTGCACCCTGCCTCCTCAAACACACCCAAACATCCCGTACTGCATTCTGTTTGCTGTGCCTCCATAACCTATGCAACTGCCTTCCTCCTAACTAGAAGCTGGGGAGTATATTCACACTAGAGATTAGTCCTTGTTAAAGGAAATACTTCCTTACCACCTTCCCTCAGAAAGGATGACACCACAGGTCCAGTCAGTCAGCTGATGTGACAGTCTAAATATTAATAGATATCTAGTAACTCTGCAATTGTTAATCCCTTCCCCCTGCGTTTCCCCAAAGGTCCTTCCTTGGCATCCAGGCAGGGTAAGGAAAACCTCCTGCCCACAGTGTGACCCTGTTGCACAGGCACGTGTAGAGGATTTTTCTCTGGGGTTAGATCAGGGTAGGTGTGGTGGAAAAAGAAATAACCTAACTTCCTAGCATCCTCCAGCATCTTTCAGTGCCCCAGGAAGCACTTCACTTTGTCAAAGCAAACAAGGTTGATCTGCCCACAGATATCAGTCCTCTGCGGGCTGATGCAGAAAATCTTTTTGCAGTCTCATCTGGGCATAAACAGTGCCTGTTGTCAAGGCAGTAGTGATGGTGGGAAGCCACAGCCACCACATCTACCACGAGCTTCTGCAAACAGGGATGGAAACAGCTTTCCTGCCCTGTTGTTCTTCTGGGGTCCAACCCTCTTTCTCAGGAGAAACACACCCCAGGCTCTGCCCTGGGGGTGATAGATTGATTCTGTTCATTCCCCTTCCCTCTCGTCTGATATCTGAAAACCGGATTAGAGAAGGGGACAATGTTCCAACAAGTGACTGAGGGCTCAGAGATGGGGCCCGCAGAGTGGAGGCATCCCTTGTAAGAACACACACAGACACAGTGTAGATGAGTCCAAACACGCCAATGACAGAGGCCTATGATGAACTTCAAGGCATCTCTGTGGAGTTAGAAGTTCACTGTCTTGAAGTAGAGGATGGATCTCACCAAATCACCTTCGGCTGTATTGAACCCTGTGTGAAGACATGTCCAGTACATTGTATACATGACAGAGCGGTGTCACGCTGCACTGGTGCTATTCAAACCCTGATAACATCACACAAGCCTTAGCCATCGGGTTACAACAAGCACTTCTCAGAGACAGCAAAGAGAAACCAGCTGTCCTGGTAGCTTCTAGAGCTGCTCCTCCCCTCCGTTGTTTAGCAACTGATAAAACAAATACCAGTTTGAAGCGCTATGGCTCTAGCTGGCCGTCTGCCCAACAGCTTTGTCTGTGTGGTGACAGTCTTTCATGCTATGGGTTTTCCAGGGCACTGGACTCTCTGCAAGGGCTAGGAGGTTTTAGTAATCAGTATGCTTTCACCTAACAAGAACAGCATGCAGCTTCACTTAAAGGGGATTTAAAGTCTGTCAAATTCTGCATATTGGAAAGTGACAGCACCCTTTAGGTGCTCAAGCCTCTCTGACTAATTAGCTTCCTTATGGACTTACACATGTGGATTTGTGGTGACAGCCATTATAGTCCTAGTTTCAGCAAACACCAGATAGCTTCTCACAGCATTTTCTATCAACTTGGGCCAAATTTTGCCCCTGACAGAAGTTCATGCCTTATAGTGGCTTGATCTTTAGGTATAACACTGACCCCTGTGCTCATACATTGCTGGTTTGAACAGAACTGCTGCAAGATGAGAATCCAAAACCTAAAAAAAAAATACACATTCAGTGTAATTTGGTAGTTTCACCTTCTACTCTTGACCGTATATTAATCGTACTTGATTTTAATGTGGATAAGAAATGCATATTACACAATGGCAGTGTTCAAAAGCCCAAGACAACTCTGAATTATTCAAGCCACATTTTTTCCACCTCCTGCTGCAAACTATTCTAGTAAATAGTAAACAATTTGCTGTCACAACAGATAGAGACATTTCCCTGACAGGCAATCTGCACAGGGTGTTAGCATTTCAAACCCCAAGGCTGCTCCTGTGAGCATTCTTTCATTCACAATGCTATTTCCAGAAATCAAGACCACACCATATAGGAAAGCAAACTTTTTGCCATCTAAAAGAAACATGTCCAGGGATTAAGTCACAAGACTCCAACTCTTTGCAACCTGTTGAACAATACAGAAATGAACTTAACGTATGCACAAATTCTGGGCAATTAAAGTCTCAATACACTCACACACACCCCATCACCAGACTTCTACACTGCCTGGATTAAGGCCAGCACTTCTTAGAAATCATACTGATTGAACAGTAACAGCACAAAGATCAGCCCTTGTCTGAACGTGTTACTCCAAGTGGTTGTCTTCAGCTGTATTTGCCCAGTGTTCATAAAACGCTGACCATGAGAACCTATACGAGGCCTTTACAACTCCCATTGCCTTAGCAATTGCCCATCTCAACATCTTTGGGAGGCAAAAATAGCTGTAACCCCTATTTTATGGACAAGGAAATGAGACACAGGAAAGAAGGTGCATGACTTGGTGGGAGCCATATATCTAGACTCCTTGAAAATACCTCACAAGCTACTTGACAAGATTGTGAAAGTAGCCTATAGCAAGGCAGAGAAGCAGGTCTCAGAAGGCCAGAGTTGTTATCTAGCTGCTTGTTTGTGAAATCAAATTTTCCAAGCCATTCTCAACTCTTAACACTAATTACTAGGTTCACCTATATCATTACAGATGCTGCTGATACAGATGCTAATGATAAAGATGCATCATTACTGCACCACATAGGCTGTGCCCACACTTCCCACTGCCCTGCCCAGACCACCTCCCTCTGCTCCATTCCCACTGCAGCTCACCCATCACGTTTCAGCCACAGAAATCAACAGGAGCTGTTGAAATGTATCTGGAATTGCAAATGCTGATTATACAGGCTGGTGAGGAAAATGAGATGCAGGTGACTCACCTTCAGTCTTCATGCAGACTGTAACCTGGACTTTCTTATGCTCCTCAGTGATGTCGTGCAGCTTGGTAAACTGCTGTTGATGGGAAAGCAATTACAGTGTTGAAACACCAATACCCAAGTGAAGCAGTAGGTTACAATTCAGTACTAATACTCACATCACAGAAACTGAACTCTGCTGTGTTATCCAGGGGAGGTTTCACATCACTTGTTAGAAGTCAGGATGCAAGTTCATCAAGCTAACCTAGAACAAGCTGCTGTGGGAACACAGACCTAATTTTCTATTTGCTTCCCAGTAATGTCGCTGCCCCTCTCTTGACCTTCAAGGGGTTATTCCTGCTTCACTCCTTAGCTGCAACATTGCTGTCTGCACACCCTTTGTAGAGGGTTTCTTTGTGCTCAATAGTTTTAGCCTTGCAAGGAGGCTATGAGCCGGACAGCCAAGTTGTAAAGACTATTGTTACAAAACCGCCATTGCAAGACGAGAGACAGAAATTCTAATTTAGCTGAGTGTCTGCGCTTTGCCAGTTTTTGCAATCCAATTCAGACAATTACATAACCTGAGATAATGATGAAGTCAACTGTCATTGCAAAGCCATTAGAGAGAGAGTGTCTTATCTTGATTTAAAAGTTGCACTTGCAAAAAAACTAATCCCCGAGTATGGATTTCTTCATTAGCATTGTTCATGTGAAGATGTCAAGCCAGTTTGAAGAATATCCGGAGGCCCCAAACATTGTAATTCTTCCTGCCAGAATTATCAGTCACACAATAATACCAGCCTTGCCAAAGAAAGCTAAGCAGACCTTATCTGTTCTTCATGTGCTGCAATACTAAGATGGACACTAATACTTTAAGTACAAAGGCGCATTCAAAGAGATACAAGTGCTTGTTCAACATGGGAGTGCTAGTCATCCTAGGTATCAGTCAGAGATACAAAAATATGATGTGTAGCCAACACACCTGCGCTGGCAAAAGCCCCAGCTATTCACAAAGCCCTCGCTGAGCTCAGTGGGAGGCAGCAATGAACACATGCCCTTGTGTGCCAGGAGTGCCTCAGCAGCACAGCACATCAGCGAGCACATGCTGCTCAAAGCTCGGCCGGCCTGGGGACCTGGGATCTACGCAGAGAGCACACTGTGTGCCTTTACCAACCCAGGGAAAACCAGGGGCAATCCAAACAGAAGCCAGCTCTTGGAAAGCCTCCCCAGCCAGGCAGCGCTTCGCAGAGCAGTTGGCCACACCACTTTCTCAAGGAACCTTTCTAAGGGCTGAAACCTGTCCTTCCCCAGTAATTTAGTGCAGAAACAATGCTTTTAGCTGTGAATTTAGAGGCAATGTGAACTGCACCTGGCTTTGAAGCAGAATAGGAGTGTGACAGTCAGGTCAATGCACCCCAGGCTGCTATCCCTTCACTCTGCCAGCACCTCTAATCATATCATGCTGCAGGAACTGTAATTCTCATTGCTGTTCTCTAACCCTTTTATTTTCCCTGAAGATTAACAAAATACTTAGCAGAACCCAGGAATCCCCAGGGTTGTTTTTGCTCTATATCTTGAGAGGAATGTGATACCTAAAACTACAGATCTGAAAGTCTAAAATACTTCTGTTCCTATCACTCTCTCACGTGTACTTTTATTCACATAGCTTCTCTTTCTCCACTATTGTATCCTTGCTTAATGCATTTTTTTTCTTTCTTTGTGTATTTAAAGTGGGCTCGGAAATCAAAGAAATATTTTCTGAATTCCCAGCAAGTGTTCTGCTTTTCCAGCATGAAGCACCAGGATGTTCATCTGGGTGCATGAGGATTCTCAGTCACAGGTAAACATTGCATAAGGCTCAGTTCGATTCACTTGTCTTTGCCATAGAGACTGAAGGTTTTGGGTTTATCACAGGTGAATGCATCAGGTCACAAAGTGAATGAGCTGAAACTATTAGAAAATTCTTCTGAGCAGCTATGTCCATGACAGAAGTGTTGAAAAAATTAGAGAAATATAAAGCCATTCTGCTTTTTGCTGTTAAAATTTGCTATTTAGCAAACCTTAAAAAAAAAAAGGTGAATCCTCCTGAATTACAGTAGAAATCAGACTAGTGGATATAGACGAACTTCATAAAGTCTTATGAAGCCCAAGCACCAGACTTCGATCTTTAATTTTGGGGAAGTTCAAGACCCTCAGGTATGAACCTTTAAATTCTTCCATAGAAATTAATATGTAGTAATATAGCAGAGTACACAGCAATAAAAAAAAAAACCAAACCAGAAAGAGCATATGAATAGTTACTTGTGTCTGATAGAAGAAATTGCTAGCAGAGTGCAGGATGGGGAGTGGGCAAGATGTGCAGCAGACTCACCTCTCTGAGGTTGTTAACATTAAGCCAACAGAAATGATTAGCAGGACTATGATGGGTACCGAATGGCCTTGGCTCAGCCCCAGCGTGAAGGTGAAGGCTTGGCACACAAGGAAGGGGTCTGAAACCTGCCAGCATCAACGCAATGCTTGTCAGGGGATGGGTATCACACACATCAGGAGAGATCGAGAGTGGGAAGAAGCAAGAACATTTCATTACAGCATGCAGGAGTTTTAAATACCAACTTGAAGGCTTACTTTGCCTTCCCAAGGCAGCATTCTTTCACGGCTGTTTTAGAGCATTAGTAGCCTCCAGCTCTGAACTTACCGGCTTACACGTAGTTCATGGTGTTTGTAATTAAAGACTGTTGCTAACCAGTTACTATGCAGCGTGCACGCTGGCAACTTTAAGTCAGGCTTCAGGGATTTTAAGTCAATTTGCCTCCCACTGTAGCCATCTGACAAAAGTGACCTTAACATCTCTGATACTAAGTGATTCCTACTTAGGAAATACTACCCAAATTTGGGGGGGGGGGGGGGGGGGGGGGGGAAGACAGTAAATATCATTAATACTTGGTGATTTAGTAAAGTCATTATGAATATGGTATTTCTTTGGAAAATAAAAGTAGCAAAACAAAAACAAGGGGCTGTTGGGCCATCAGTAATTGGTCTTAGACCACAGCAAAATGAAAGGTTAATTTCTGTGTACTTCCATATTTCTGGCTACTCTACCTGTGTCAGTCTTATAATACCAGTGATATGCTAAAACAAGAAACAAGCCCAACTGAAGTCTGGGAATATAATTTTTGTTATTGTGGTACCTAGCTAACAACAAAAGAATTCAATTAAGTTTTCCAGAGATTTGCTCACCACCTGGCTTGTCTGAAGGAGTGACTAACATTTCTGTAGATCTGGTATAACTAAAATAGCCACTGAAAGAACTTTCTGCATAAAGATTGGGATGGAAATGAATTATTCATTTGGTCCCTCTATGAAAATTTAATACTTTCTTTGACATTCAACAGGACAAAGACAGACACTAAATCAGGATACCACTCTTCAGCCACTGAAGCTCTATCTGGACTGAAATACCATGAGTTATGAGGATCAGTCTGCCCCCAGGCTTCACTATTAATATTTAAAACACGAAGCTTCAGCCTTGGGTAGAAGTGCAAAGTTCAAATTAAATAAACTTTTTAGTGCTACACTGGAGTTCTCTTCAAAATCATCTCCAGGAGGCACCGAAATGTTGGTAACATCAAATCCAACCAATTTCTGGAGCCCTGAAGCTTTTAATATCTTTTATAGGGTTTCAAACAAACTGCACTAAAGTTCAGACATGTGAGCTTGGAGTCCCAGAATTCAGAGCTCTTTTCCATTTCAAAGACAGACTCCAGTGAAGTGACCACAGATGACATGACAGCGTCCCGTATGCAAAGCCTCTGCTTACAGGTTGGTAAAAATACATGCCCTGCATTTCTATATGAGAACTCAACAAGTAACTATCCATACGTGTCTCTCCTCTTATCCACAAGATGTGTTTGGTTTGTCCTCTGCAGACGAGAAACAGTCTTGTAGGGTGTCCTTGTTTATGCAGGAAAAAAAAATTGCCTTGTATCTAAGTCATAGTGAAAAAGAGCATTAGTAAGTGAATGGGGCAATTATAAAACAGGAATTTTGTAAATGTTTTCCTTCATTCTAAAGCACATTCCCAACTTAAACTGCTGTTGAGGCCACAAGCAAGCTTGTGCAATGTTTTATGCTACCTTTGGACTTCTAAAACAAGGATACCAAAACTGAACAAGTGTGCCTTAGTTTTACCAAAAAAATTGTCATTGCGGATCATTCTGAAGGGCCTACATGAAAGAACAGAGTTACCGACATGGCTATGGTCAGTCCTAGGAGTTGCAAAAAAGCATGAGCACTCCAGGCACATGTCGCTGCTCAGTCATGAGCTACCCCAGCTCATGGAAGATATTCAGTCACAAATAAGAGTCTCCAGCAGTGGAGGAAGACATCAATCCCCCACAACAACTGCTCTCCAAGAAGGGGCACAGTCATCTTAAAGGAAACATTTAGCTGTTATGAGTATGTAGTACCAAGCATCCTCTTAGTTTCATATTCTTCCCTGTAACCTCCTGCCAGGAATAAATACTAATACCCATAAAAAAGGTTCACCAACTCTTTGCCATGGCTTATGACTATGAAGCATCAATCACTCCATCCCAGTATGCCCAGGTAAAGTCTTCAAACTACTTCAAACCCAAACCAAAAATTAATGGCCCTCTGAAGCTTGACTCATCCCTGATGTTCCCCTTTCAAGTGTTATTAACCTGCTACATCATGCAAAGACAAACAGGCTGCCCTATCTGTGAAAACAAGAGGTTCAGCAAATAACAAAGAGGTAGGAGGGTTCACCTACTGTTGTTCTGAGCAGAAAAATATCCACTTCTTCCAAGATGTAGTAGATGTAGTTTACCCACACAATCCCACTTGGGCTTCCAGTAAAACAGCAGAGCAGAGCCCCACAGGATGAGACGTATCCAGAAATGCACAGTACCCTCCACCAGCATAGAGCTTTGCGGCCAATTATCTCCTGTACAGCAAAAAAAAAAAAAAAAAAAGCATTCTTTGTTAACAAGTTTGATCTTGGCATTTGTTCATCCGGAAGCACAAGCTTATTGAAAAGAAAGGCTGGTGACTGAAGCCCTCCCTGATAACTGCTCAAGGTCATTATTGGAAATGAATGGTTGCTGATTGATACGACATAGTTAAGAATACAACAGGGCTGCTGAAAGAAGGATGCCACTGGGCTGCTGCCAGCAGAGGAGCTTTCTCACATCAGCTCTTTCACGATTAATGAAAACTTAACTTCAGTCTGGAGCTTTTATCACCAAGACTGCAGGTGACCCTTCAATATAACACTTTTCTATCCACAATGCTAGCACCAAACAGCCCTGCCTACCACCCAGGAGAATGTCTCCATGTGAACTTAGCACTAACTGCTGAAATCTACCTTGCAGCAGGGGCACAGAATCTGCCTCACAGATAGAAAACTGCCAAGCCCCAAGGAACTCCTCTCAGGTACTAGGTACTGTATCTACTAACGTGTTATCTTCCACCAAGTACATCCAATCTTGAAAATAAATATGGAAGGGCTTTCTGCTGTGTTCACTCTCTTCCTGCAACTCATACCCCAGCTCATCTATCATCTTCCCTGCTCGCCCTTTCACTTTGATAGCCCAATAGTAATTTATTCCATGATGCTGCATTGTCTATGAAGGAGATTAAGTGCATAGCTTTATATTTCCCCACCCTTGACAAACATTTTGTATTTCTCTACCTTTCAGTTTGCTTTAAACCTGCCCATGGGGCTAACAATAATTTTAGTACCTCTAGCATAACTGGATCCTACTCTACATCCTTGTTGCTTTCTCAGTACTCCCTGTACCCTGCAGGGCATGAGATAGGGGAGAAGGTGCTCCATACTCAGCTCACAGTGTTCCCGGGATGACAACCCATTGGACAAGTCACCCACATCCAGCCTGGCCACAGCTCTCACAGCAAGGACACAGCAGCCTCAGTGGGTGCTATCCTAGCCCTACAGCCCCATCTCCACCCCCTCAGCAGCTTTGTCTGTCCTTTTCTGCTTCCCCACAGGCACAAAGGCAGCAACCCCAGCAGCCCCCATGATGGGGCTTGCTTTGTGCCACCCATGCTATGATAGATTGGTATAAAAGTTTATTTGGGAAAAGAATTTTAGTTTAAGGCTAAGATGAAAACCTAGAAAGAGAGATTTAATTTGTTGTATTACTCCCACTGCTGGAAAAAAAAATGGTCTTGCTTTGCATTATGTGTCTCCATTCCTTCTGCAGTGGTTCTCTGTACAGCTCACCTCCCAGGAACCTCTCAGTTCTCTTCCCTACTCCAAAAAGCCCAGCTCCAGGCAATTCTTGTGACTTCACCCTAGGGCTGACGGCAAGGGCAGGAGAGCACCCACACTCAGAAGGGAGCAGGGGAAGCAGTGGCACTGCAGACAAGTAGCTGCAGTGCTGCCCATTGCTCTGGCACCAGCACAAGTGCTGCCAACCACCACGGCTGCTGCAGGACGGGCCCATACAGGGACCTGGAGAAGCAATCCTGCACCAACACGAAGGTGAGATATCTAACCCAGATTATAGATATAGGTTATAGGTTGGAAAGGACCCACCAGATCATTGAGTCCAACCATTCCTATCAATCACTAAACTACGTCCCTGAGCACCTCGTCCACCTGTGCCTTAAACACCTCCAGGGAAGGGGAATCAACCACCTCCCTGGGCAGCCTGTTCCAGTGCCCAATGACCCTTTCTGTGAAAATCTTTTTCCTGATGTCAAGTCTGAAGCTCCCCTGGCGGAGCTTGAGGCCATTCCCTCTTGTCCTGTCACCTGTCGCATGGGAGAAGAGGCCAACTCCCTGTTCCCCACAACCTCCTTTCAGGTAGTTATAGAGAGCAATGAGGTCTCCCCTCAGCCTCCTCTTCTCCAGGCTAAACAACCCCAGCTCTTTCAGCCGCTCCTCGTATCTACCCACTGGGCAATGAGGGACTTGCCCCTAAGAAAAATCAAGTGACCCTGCAGACATAGGCAGAGGTAGTAATTTAAAGGAAATGTTCTTGTATGTCATCCACTTGTGACTGCACCAAATGTTCTTCCAGAATAGCTTGTCAACTAAAGTACACAATGTGGTGGGATAGCGTAATCTATTGACATAGTTTATGTAGTTGAGAGATGGGGAAGGAAAAGGTGTTCTCAATTATAAAACCAAAAAGATAAAAATGAGGAAGTTCCACATCTGAAATGCACATCAGAGAAGTGCCAGAAGGATGACTGGCACTATACAAGACAGAGTTTGCAACAAAACAGAGCTCCTTAGGGAGGGCTTGTACAAACACTTGTACTGGCTCAACTTCAAATATAATTTCGAAGTGAGTTAAAGGCAGTGGAGTAAACATCTATTTTGGTTTAAGAACACAATCAACTTTATTTACCTGAATTCTGATCATAAACCACATAAGCTAAGTTGAAATCAATGCAATTCAACTGAAATGAAGATAATCATGCAGCCCTTATACCAAGTTAGCAAACTCTTTTAAAACCAGCTCTGTAGCTTTTACATGTGCAGCCCTGTTTTATACAAAAATATTATTATCTGGAGGCCACAGAATTTTAAATAAATGGTGGGTTTGGGGTGGTAGAACAAACCAGTGTCCACAGCTGAGGAAATCCAAGGACATTTCCATTTGTTTGTCTTTTCATAGCAGGATTTTTATAAATACAGTCCAAAGACATTCCTGGAAAACAAGGACCTTGTCATGGGGCAGCTGGAATGACAGGAAGCGTGTGACCACAACTCATCCATCACCTACAAGGAACTGGATATTATCAAATCTGCAGCCAAAGATGGAGGGAAGGCTGGGGAAGAGTTAGGGTGTTAGGGCTATAAAAGTGCAAGGCTGGGAGTTGTCTAGTAAGAACATATGGAGATTTCTAGTGCGAGCCAAACATGGGCTGTTACCAGCAAGTGGGAACCTAGCACACAGCTATATGCCAAGGAGAGCAACTAAGGAACCCAAAAATGCATCAGACATGATGGAAGATAATCAATAGAAATACATTGTACCTGCCTAAAGTGGCCGATTTAAGCAACTGGAATGGTGCTGACCCCTTCCCACAGGCTGCAGGACCTCAGCATATCTGGATCATGTCAGGTCCTCAGCACTGAATCAGCATGTTGCCAGGCAGGAGCCCAAGCCTCCTGGGGCACAGGGGTGGCCTTGGCTGGTGCAGTCAGTCCCTGTATGGCCTCAACACATGGCTGGCTAACTCCGCAAACAGGACCACAGGAGATGCATTATGAGAAACACCACTTGGTCTGATGCAGACAACTTTGCACAAGGTGAGCTGTGTCAGCTGCACCCAGGGCAGAGTTAGAGCTCTTCTCTGCTGGTATGGTTGCATCCCCAGGCTAGATGCGGCAAGTGAGGTTTCTCTTGAAGGTGGGTGCAACTCTGGCTTGTATCAGAAACGGTGTGACCAGCAGGTCCAGGGAGGTTCTTCTCCCTCTGTACTCGGCACTGGTGAGACCGCACCTCGAATCCTGTGTTCAGTTCTGGGCCCCTCACCACAAGAAGGATGTTGAGGCTCTGGAGCGAGTCCAGAGAAGAGCAACGAAGCTGGTGAAGGGGCTGGAGAACAAGCCTTATGAGGAACGGCTGAGAGAGCTGGGGATGTTCAGCCTGGAGAAGAGGAGGCTGAGGGAAGACCTCATTGCTCTCTACAACTACCTGAAGGGAGGTTGTGGAGAGGAGGGTGCTGGCCTCTTCTCCCAAGTGACAGGGGACAGGACCAGAGGGAATGGCCTCAAGCTCCACCAGGGGAGGATTAGGCTGGACATTAAGAAAAAAAATTTTCACAGAAAGGGTCACTGGGCACTGGAACAGGCTGCCCAGGGAAGTGGTTGATTCACCTTCCCTGGAGGTGTTTAAGGGACGAGTGGACGAGGCGCTGAGGGGCATGGTTTAGTGTTTGATAGGAATGGTTGGACTCGATGATCTGGTGGGTCTTTTCCAACCTAGTTATTCTACGATTCTGTGAAAGAGCAGCCCCTTTGGAGAAGTGCAGCTGGCACAGACACAGGACCCTTGAACAGTATGTGGCATGAAACCATGCGAGACAGGGAGAAATGGAGTTCCAGCCAGTCCCTGTGGCAGGGACAGCAGAGACAGGCAGGCTTGGGAGCCCCACTGTGCATCTTCTAGTGTCTAATGTCCCAGCTCTCAGTGTTGTCAGAGACATTTTTCAGGTAATAACTTGAAATTTCTCTCTTCCTCCATTCTTCTTCTGTCATGAAGTCTGAAAACAATCACAGCAGGAAAAAAGTGCTGTGTATTGTCCTGGAATAAAGTACATGTTTGTCTGAATAGAGACAGCAGCTCTGAGTTTTCTCACACCCTTTTTTTTGGCTCATCTACAGGGAAGCAATTCTCTGTCACTGATGAGACCAGGGGATTTAAACTCCACAAAGAGACACCCTCTTTGCAGACTGAAGGAAAACGGCCAAAGTCAAGACATTACTCAATATGAGGTTACAAATCTTGCTTGTTTATTTCCAGCTGGGTTACATATTTATACATTTAACTGGGTGCCCACGAGGGTATCTACAGTGTATTATTGGTTAAAGGTAGCTGTCCATAAAGCTATTACTAACATATTATTGGCTAAATGCACATCAGAGAAGTGCCAGAAGCACACGCTAAGAAACCAAGTTACACTAAAATTAACTATGTTGATAGTTCTCTAATTGTTTTTCTTTCAGCTGGTACTCGTTCCCATTGAACTAGCTGCTGCATTCCTCCCAGCTGGCCCCTGTTTATCTTTTGGCTCTCTGTTTCAAGGCCTTGTTCTCTGTAAAGTGTTCCCACAGCAGACAATGTATTTCACCAGTGAAAGCACATCAGGAATTCTTCCAAACTCTCCTTCCCTATGTGGGAGAGAGAATGATGCCCAGGGACTGCAGCGCATCATGTCTGAATTCCTCTAAGATTCACTCTATCCTGGAAAGAGCTCAACAACATGGAGAAACACCTTTCAATGGGCAGACTGTTGAGGAAATAACATTTATGCATATTTCTTCTCTTTGAAACCGAGGAACGAGAGGCAGCTTGGCTCTAGGATGACCAGAAAATAATTGTCACTTTGCTGCACCCTGAATCTACCTGGGCACAGCATGATGCTATGGGAAAGGCTTTCAGGTAGGCTGTGATTCAAGTTTCTCTTGCTTGTTCTCTTCTAGAGAGTGCCAAAGTAGTCAAGCCAAGGGTCTCAGAGCAACAAGTGCTTGTGCCAGGTGAACAGATGTGGGAGAAGGGAGCAGGAGCCAGCAGTGATTCTGAGATGCCTTCATCCATCCATTTTCCCCGAGACAAAGGGACACTGTGAAAACAGAGCACTCCAGAGCAGGGACAGATATGCTTTGTATTTCAGACACACACGACATTTGGTTACTTTCTTAGGATAGAAGTCATGTTCCTAACAATTAATAGCCAACCAGGAAGAAAATTTACACAGTTGGGGTTGGCCGACGTTGTATTTGAACGTTTCATTCCTTGCAGGCATTTGCAATTAGCCCATGGTGCACTCAACCATCGCGCAGCACCGCATGACCATCCTGGCGCAGGGTCTGCGTGCCATCCATCCACAAACTAGGCAAAGGCTGTAGAGGGGTTAAGCGTTGTATGGTGGGGGTTACTAGTGCAGGCTGCTCCAGGACTGTTTTTCCAGCATGAATACTTTTGAGGCCATAACAGCAAGTAATGAGTCCTTTAAACTTAGTTGTTGCTACCAGGCACCTAATACCTAGGATAACTAAATTCTTTATTCCCTTTCCTTGAACTGGATGGTCCAGGCAGCATCTATTTTTGCTTTCGTTTCCTGGCTGATCCTTAGCAAGAACTTTCTCTCTGCAGCCTCCTCTGTAATTCTGCCTAAGACCTGTGTTATGCATCAAGTTCTTAAGACAAAAGGTGCTATGTAAGTGGAAAGCTCTTGTAAAAGGTTCTGGTTTGTTAGCATTTGTACAACTAGAGCTATTATTGATAAGGGTCTGCACTTGTTTCTCTTTTTGTTGTGTGTGCAGCCAAGCTGAGTTCTAGACTGCTGAAGAGTAGACAAAAAGTGTGATAGCTATATGAAGATAAACAAGTAATAAATAAATGGGAAAGAAAAAAATAAGTTATTTTATTCTTTCATTAAGTAGTGCAATTGTATTTCATAAGGAAAATCAGATTTTGAAATTTAACTGTCCAGAGCGGCTGCATGGCTCAGTGGATTGGCTGTGCTCCAGGGAGTCTGCCTTTTCGATTTAGTTGTAGAAAGCTAACCAGGATGGACACTGTCTCCTGGCAAAAATCACTGGTGGTCTTTGCAACTGGTGTCTACTACAAGTCACAAAAGAAGCCTGGAGCTTCAGTCCTCTGGGGGATTCTTCAGTTATCTGCATGGCTTGGACTGCAGACAGGGACTGTGGAAGCCACATTCAGGACTGTTAATCTGTTTCTGCTCTTATGCAGCCTGGAATTTGCAAAACACCCCCTTAATGCCCCTACAAAACAACTCTTCTCGTTAAGTGGCTAGGTTTACTTTCTGTTCCTCTACCTTCTGACGGTGTTACCAGCTGGGAGTGCCAAGGAGCAAGTTCAACCACTTAGCACCTACACTGTACGTACCTCTCTTGCATGCACAGCAAGTAAGGATGGGCAAAAGGAGCCTGCCAGGTGCCTGGTAGACAGTTTGTGCAGGCAGGATGCTGCTTGTTGCCATTCTAAGTTCCAGAAATATAAGATCCTTTCAAATCAGAGAAACCCTCAAAACTGAAAATGCAGATGTGAAGCCTAAACACACTTTAAGCTTTAATTTTTGCTTATTCCTCATCTCGACCCTAAATACATTCCCAGTGCAAGTTTAAAGAGATTAGTCTAGCACTGGGATGAGGATTGAGACCTGTGAAGTTCCACCAGAGGTGAGGGAGAACACAGGAGGTTTCAGGCGTGTAAATGAGCTGGTTTCTGCAGCAAGGATGTGCCTAACACATTGCTTGTCTCCTGATGGCCATCAAGTTTTGCTCTATAAGCAGTTCAGTGCAGCTGGGACACACTCACAGCTCTGCTGAAGCCATAAGATCATAAAGTGTGTCTCAGTATGGCTGGAGACATCGGCCTTTTGCATAGGAAGGTGGAATACAAGAGTAACACCTTAATGAATGGTAGAGGTTACGTATCACCTAGCAGCTGAATTCTGCTCTCTTGCAGGTAAGGCAGTATTTCAGCAGCAGGCAAGCAAGTCTCTATGTTATTGAACTTACAAGCACCACAGCTTTGCCACAAGTTGCTACTTCTATACTGTCAGTTGTGACATAAACATAAATTACATGCCTAGACTGCAGTGCTACTGCAACTGCTAGTTTATGTAGCAACATTTCTTGTGTGCAGGAGTTCATAA
Organism: Clamator glandarius; assembly: GCA_033459285.1. Classification (NCBI taxonomy): domain Eukaryota; kingdom Metazoa; phylum Chordata; class Aves; order Cuculiformes; family Cuculidae; genus Clamator; species Clamator glandarius. The sequence continues at coordinate 1,335,361 of JAUNZM010000332.1, read as the reverse complement.
ATAGGACAGTGAATTTTGTCTCCAAGGAAAATGTTACTGTACCTCAAACAGAGGATGGCAGTAATAACTCCACTAACTTGCTCTTTGATGTCTCCTTAAGCTGCAAGGAGTGCATGTAGCATCTAGCCTTCACTTTCCAATGAATTTTGCTGCAAACTGGGAACGCGTGTTAACTTTGGAGATACTTTTATGAATAAATGTCAATAATTTCTGTTTCCTGTCATGTGGGTTTGTAGCAGGTATTTGCTGTTAGGTGAACTGCAGTAGGTAGGAAGGTTTTGCTCCATCTGTTTATGTCAGACTTGTCTAAAATGAGAAAAAAATTGCTTTGAGCCAAATAAATGTTTTACTCAAGTTGAAACATTTTTATGTTGTTTTTTTCTTTTTAGAAAAATAGTATTAATTGTTTTTTGATTCAAGCTAAATTCTTTTCACACCCTATTGTGGTACAGACATGTTGAATCAAACAATACATAATCTCTCCTGATTTGCTTTAAGTTTTCCAGAGCTAGTTTTTAGTCTAAAAGACCAAAGGAATCTTTACCATAACTCCCAACCTCCTTGATTCTCTGTGTTTCTGCAGCAACATAAGAAAACTTTACCATCAAATACTGAGAACATACGATCCCCAGCCCTCAGCACCACCCAGAAAAAGCATGGGGAAGCTCAAGCTGTGAAAATAAATCGTGCAGTCAGTCCACAGGGGACGAATCTCCTGCACATCTTATGCAAAGAAGGAAGCGTCCGTCTTGGCCCAAAGCCTCCCTGGCTGGTATATTGTTGATTTACCCAGCTGGGGACCACAGCTGCAAAATACAATGAGCAGGAAGTCAGCCTAGCATCAAAAAGCTAAGAGAATATGTGCTGTTAGAAGCTGGGGGTTTTTGAGTAGGTAAAACCTGCAGAAATGTGCAGTCCTATTGCATTTATGTATGGCAGAAGCAGCACAGCAGAGTGAGTAAAAGTCACTATCAAAGGTTAACAGGAGAGGGATATGAACTGATGAATGACACACAGTGTGTAGCACGTACAATTATGGTTGGAAACCAGAGCCAAAACCTCAGACTTCAACTTAGGAGCATGCCACAGAACTTAGTAAGATTATTCTGAGACCTAGCTGGCTCCCCATCTTTTAATTCAGGCCCTAGGCCATTGAGGGTAGAGCCCCTTCAAATTCTGCTTCTTTTAGCACTGGCAAAACAGGAGCTGATGCCAGACGACTGCCCAGCTGTACAACATCAGCTCTAGTAAAGCAAGCTCACACCACACGGGCCAGCATGTCTTTGTAGACCCACAGGATGAGATCATAATTTGCAATTATCATGTGTTTCATTCTACTACTTTAAAACTGATATCCCAATCAAATACCTCCCTCAAAAAAAAGAATTGTTAAACAATGAAATCATTCTGCTCTGCAGATCAATAGATTTTTCACTCAGAAAATGCAAGTACAATGTGTTTTAACCTGAGAAGAGGCCGAAGAGGTTGCCTAGTAGCAGTGAGCTAGCAATAGAGCTCTGCATGGTTCCCAGAGAGAGCATAATGGTTCTGCGAGGGGATGCTTCTAGGCAGCTTTGGTTATTTGTAGCTCCTTCCAGCTCCAGAAAGCCGAGCATTGCCAGAAGGGGAAAAAAAATACTTTGCCAATATTCAGCAAGCTGTTCCATTTACAGCTGGCAGCCATTCATACATGGGCAAGGGGACAGGAGAAATACTGTTGTGGCTTTACATTACTGCAGCCAGCTTTTCTGCTTCCAGTTAATTTAAAAATAATCCAGAGCTGGTTATTCTTAGAATGTAGGGGTGGAGGGGGGAATAGGAAAGGGGAGGCTGCCATGGGTCAGTTTTTCCTCTTATGTTGCTGAGATAGTCCTTCTACAGCCAGCTGCAACTGCCCTGGACATGTGTCCTCTGCAGTCTCCTTCAGAGTGCATCCACATCGCTGTCAAATGTTGGATTGGTATGACCTCCCATATTTCCCTCTACTGATATTGCCACAGAATCTGAGAAGATGGTTTCATTCAGAGGTGGCCAGGACGAGTCCTGCTCCAACACTCTCTGCAGCTTTTTGTAATTGCTCTTTGAGTGGTACTGGAAGGTCTTTTTCAGAAGCAGCCATAAGGATCTGTTCTCTATGATGGCTTCCTGTAAAAGCAAGAGCAAAAGGAAAATTCTGGAGGACATGGAGAGCAGTTTTCTGTCTTCACCCACAGGGCACACATGGGGCAAGTAATGGCAACCCAGATCTCCCACCCTGTCCTGCTCATTCACATCCCTTAAATAGCCTTTTACTGACTACTTATCATACTAGCTCCACCAGAGCTCACCACCAGAAAACTGGGACCAGCACCTCCTGGCAGTCTTCAAGATCTGAGTAGAAGACACCAAAAACTGTCCATATTTCTCTAGCCTGGGGCAGGGCCTGATATATCCCACTCATCAGAGGAAAGAAAAGGTGGTTGGGCCTTGCATTCTCTTGCATCTGACCACTCAGATCTGGGGCTTTGCAGAAAGAAAGTGAGGGTGAGGTAATAGCAATGGGTCCTGTTTTACTAGATATTTACAAGATGGACTGAGGAGGAGGAAGAAAGAATGTGACCTGACCCTTTCATCTCTCCAGTTAGTGCTGACAGGTGTATTCAATGAAGCATGCTAACCTCAACAAGGAGGGACACAGCAAGTGTAACTGCAAGCATTATCATCATGGAGATCCGCCACATGGTAGGAGTGCAAACGAGCTGGAAAAAAAGCAGGAGAAGGTGTTCAACAACATGTGTGCACACTAGACACCGGTGGGAGCTTGAGTCATAGAATCATAGAATCATTTGAGTTGGAAAAGACTATCAAGATCATCGAGACTAGCTGTAAACCTAACGCTGCCAACTCCAGCACTGAACCATGTCCCTAAGCACCATGTCTACGTGGCTGCACTCTTTTAAACACCTCTGGGCTGGTGATTCAACCACTTCTCTGGGAAGCCTGTACCAGTGCTTGACAAACCTTCCAACGAAGAGACTTTCCTTAACAGCCAATCTAAACCTTCTCTGGTGCAACACAAGGCCATTCCCTCTCTTGCTGTTGCATGTTCCTTGGAAGAAGAGACCAACACCTGTCTCACTACAACCTCCTTTCAGGAAGTTGTAAAGAGCATAAGATCTCCCTCAACCTCCTTTTCCCCAGACTAAACAACCTCAGTTCCCTGGAAGAAGAGACCAACACCTGTCTCACTACAACCTCCTTTCAGGAAGTTGTAAAGAGCATAAGATCTCCCTCAACCTCCTTTTCCCCAGACTAAACAACCTCAGTTCCCTCATCTGCTCCCCACAGGACTTGTTCTCTAGTTTCCTCACCAGTTTCACGTCATCAAAAGCCAGAACCCCACACTGGGTGTACAATACTGATGAGCCAATATTACTACTTGTCTTTAGGAATTATTGATACAAGATGTTTTTAAAATTCTGATGCAGCAGAGAAAAACATACTGCAGAACTGCAGCAGGAAATCTAAATGCTTCCTTTCTTTCTAATGTAGGAAATAGTTTGAAGTCTGAGTATTTCAGCTCCAAACCCATCTCCAGCTTCCCACAGCTGGCAGCACAGTCTTTCTGGCTGTAGCCCAACTTATTTTGGAGATGAAGCTCAGATATAAAATTTGGATCAGCAGTTTCTGCAGGGCTAGGCTATTGCAAGGCTTCTAATTGCCACTCCCTCTTTTTCTCTACTCAGCAAATTCAGTGTATTCCCTCCAGACAGCCTGGGAATTTTGCAATTCCTTCCAAAGGCATTTTAGTCCCTCCCATACACAGGGTTGACAATGTCCCGTGTCACGACAGATCACAACAGGACTAAGACTTGCTTTAAAGTGCCATCTCGTGGCAGACTCTTAAACGGGGTCTGCCGGTGGAGCCACTGCTCTGGAAAGAGTTACACGGTGAGACAGCTTTGACTAGGCTGCTTGGCATTCAAAATCCAGCTCTACGTCCCTTGTCTGTTTCTTTTTCCATGTTTCATTATTTCCGTTTCTATATCCACTTGCTAACTGTCATGCAAGCATATAGGACTGGAAGCAACAGCATGCTCAGTGCCTGTTACTCAGGTACACTTATCTGCATTAAAAAAAATAAATGTGTGTTGATTTTGTTGTTTCATTCCTGTGACTTCTACTACAACGCTGCAAGAGTGTCATAGTGGAGGAGGTTAACATCTCCCAGCCTCAACATACTAATTGCCAGATCTGCTGACAACCTTGCCCTACAGCTTTTGTAAATCTTATACTTCCCTTGCATCTCCGCTGGGATGGATTTGCACAAGGCAACGCCCGGCTTGCATCCTGCCAGACTAAATATGCCGAGCCCTATTGTTATTTATTAATCAAGGATCAAGATAGATCTTCTATTGCAATGTCAGCCCCACCAGTCTTTCTCTACAACTTTCTAAACTCAAATGCTGCTTTAGGAAGCTGCATGTTGTCTGAAATTTAAACAGAGAGCCTGAAAATATTGGGGGCTGAGAACGGAATGCTGCTGTAAGTGCTGACTGGCAGATGTTCTTTGCAAAAGGATCTGTATGCACAGTAGCATAGCCTGGGAAAGACAAGCGCATAGTGCTTTAGTTTAAACTTGCTGCTCATAGCCCCTGTCTTCTGGTTTCACAACTGTCAAGCCACCAACATACCAAGCATGGTAAGCTTGATGGTGTTTTCTGTTGCATGGACAATGTGCTGAAACCATCAAATGTACATGCGCAGCTGCCCAGGTGTCAGAATGCACAGATCTTATTTTGGAACTACTAGACCTCCAGAATGTTCTTCAATCCCACATCATTTAAAATCCATTTATTTAAATTTGTTTTATCTTTAGAGGCATCATATACTCTTGTACCAGTCTGTGTCTTTTGTTAAAAACAATCCCAGTCCACTTAAAATGGGACTGGCAGTAGGAAGAAAACCCACCTTGGAACAATACTCACATCCATCATAGAGTAGATACCATCAATATCAGCAAACACCAAGAAGAGGCAAATGCCCAGCTGCCCTATAAGCACCAGTATAAACACATCTGAAGGGATAAGAACAAGCAAATACAACCACAGGTTTATCACCACAGAAGATTATAAACATTTTCTGTGACAGTAAAAAAAATTCCATGAGATAGGAAGGAACTTTCAGCAAAAGAAAAACAGAGTAAAATCCCAGCTTTATTCAGTCAAGTAGAGATATGTGAGGCTGGGACAAGCCTTGTAGCCACAGATTTAAAATGCCAAACCAGTATTTTGAACATTTAATTTGACCCATCACATGTGAGGAGCTTTAGAGACTTCCAGTGGGTCTCACTCTGCGCTCAGTAGCTCCTGCCATTCAGAAAAAACATCCAGGTGCTAGCCTTGCTCTTGATACGATTAGGAACTCTGCTCTATACTTCAGTGATATCAAGACTTTGCTTTCTATTAAGATCTAAGAGTCTAAGTAATGGATAATCTATTGCCCTCCACATCCATAGGCAGATGTGCAATGATGAGTAAATTTTCTCTTCAGCTGGCACGCATCAAACTTCACTCCCCAGGTGTAGGGTGGCCTTTAGTCATTTAGAAATCTAGTACTGGGCTCCTGCTTTTTTTGGCTGGCATCACTTTGGTCAAGTTTGAATTTAGTCTAGTGAATTGACCTCCTGATTTGAATTATTCATAGATCTCTCCCTCTCTCCCCATACTTACAGTTTGTGCAGATTGGTTGCCTGAAAGGCTTTCCCTTGGAAAACACTAGTGCTACAATGAGGCAGTTGATGGTACTTAGCAGCCATACTGTGGTGTTTTCATAGCTCTTGTAGCCATTGTCCATTTGCTCATTGTAACCATCCCTTACACCATGGAGTCCCAGGCTGGAAACAGAGGAAGAATTCTCCATGTGGTTGTGCGTTGAGAGGCAGGCGCTGAAAGAGAGTGTCATACTGGTCAGTAAATGACCACTATCCTGGTTATTTCCCTCAGCTTCCACTACTACTATCAGGAATTCTCCTTTACAGCCATGATTTGGTCCTGGTATCACAAGGGTGTAGGTTATTAGCAATGTCCTCACTGGATTGATTTTGCTGAACTTGACAGATCCTGACCTCAAATCTACTTGGACACCTTCCCTGCAATCAAATACACTTCTTTGTGCTCAACAGAAGTATTCTCACTATATGCACTGTGCTGCACAGTAGACTTGCTGAAGAGATTAGGGACCTGCAGACAACACTGGTTGATGTATTTACACTCTGTGGGGAAGCGCAGGGTCTGCCTGCAGCTGCTGATCAGGCTTATAGTTAAGCTGATCAATAGTATCATGTAGACCTGTGCCACTAGGTCTGCCCTGTGTCACCCAAAGTCCCAAGAAGGGGACCTACCTGTGTATATCAGTCTTGGAATACCAAGGCTGTTTCTGGACCACCAGAAACCCAAAAATCTGCATGCTGAGGCTGAAGAGGATGTTAAGTACGACAGAGAGCAGCAATGGAGGTGAGATGAGTTGGCTAGGAGGTCTGTAGGGAACCAGTTTTGGATAGGCATCTGTGAAACTCACTGAAACATACATAGAGATGTTTACTAGTATGTCCAAAATACAAGAAAAGCTGCTCTGTATTACTGCTACCAATGACCAGCACTTTCACCAACTATAATATTCTTTATAACACACACAAATACAAGTACAATATACACAATAGTTTTCTTACAAAATCTTATTGGCCAAAGAAGATGTTAACTGATGGCATTCGACTATAATGCATCATTTTTGGAAAATAAAATCTTGGATTTTTATTTTATTTGGTACTGTGAAGTCCAGGGGTAGAAGGATATGCTCAGGCTCTCCTATTGCCTTTCTCTTACTTGTCAATTGTAGCCTGGGATTTTCTGTTGCCCATGTTCTGTACGTCCTCCTGGACTAACCACCTAGTGCACGGTTATTTGAGCTGGTATAGGACTGTATTAGCTAACTCAACAAGTTTTCCTCTGTTCTTAGGTTTAACAAAGTTATCCAGACTTTGAATAAAGACCTATACAGAAAACCCTGATGCAATGTTCCAAGTGGGCTTCTTACAGCAAGGTCACTTTTGACCACTTTTCAGGGTTATGGCTGACCTTTTTAGGCTTGATTAAATCAAGCCGTTTCCAGTTGTCTGTGTTCTAGCAGGGATGGAAGACAGCTATGTGTTCTTGCTATATGCTTTTCATGCCCCCACCTTTGCCGTTCCTGTTTCTAAACATCTTCCTGCATTTACTCTATCTCAACAACCCTGTCTTTCTCTTTCCCCTCCAGCACTGGTTTCGTCTCTTACTATTGGCTTATAAATTCCTGCTCTGTAGCGTCTGATGTCTGTCATTTCTTTCTTCTCCACTTTTATCTTTTTTTTTTTAATCTCTCTTTGCTCTTGTGCCTCCTGCCTTTGAAGATACTGTTATGAGCTGGACTCCAAACAGTCGATCCCTACACTTTTTCATTTGGTCCTTGGTATCTTCTTAATCTGCTTTCCTAAATCAAGAGGAAAAAAACTGGATAGACTTTCCACTGAATTAGGTCTGTTTTCACTGCTTCTGGAGATAACAACCCAATTATTAACAACCTACATGCTCAGCAAATGCACCACTAAGAATCACCCGCTTTACTTCAGAGCTTTTCTCAAACAAGACACCTTTTCTACTATCTAAACATCCTGTATTTTATGTAGACTCTCTTTTATTCCTTTCTGTACACAGAATTATGCATTGTCAAGGAAGTGAAAAATATTTGAGCTCATTCTCTCATTAATACATAGGATGACTAAGGGGCTTACTTGTCACACCAATTACAGTGGTAATAGCCAGATCTTGGAACAAAAATTGGTAATTCCCAAAGGAGTTTAGTTGCTGAAAAGAGGAACACAAAAGAAAAAAAAATCACAAATCAGACATTTGCTGTGGGCTTGTTTATATTGTCTCCAGAAAGCTGTATTATTTTCACGGAGCTAATGCTCTGCTGTTTGTTCTGAAACGCTACTCAGCAGATAAGGGGACCATACAATCCACCACCCTGCCAATAAATTCATTGTCCTTGGGCCTGTAGTAAATACTTTAATTTCGTACATTGTTCAGAATAACAACACTTCCAGTTCACTCACTGCAATAAAAAATAGAAGGCTATTTGAAGATATGTGCTTTCTCAATGCTGGGTGACTTCTGAATGCAAAGCCCTCCTCTCCAGTTGGGAGGAAGCTGTGTAAAAGTGGTTTAAGGCACTCCAGGGAATTTTGCTTCCTGTCAAGTTAATTCATGCTTTAAATGCTGAATAAATTGTAACAGCGTATGTTTACACCATATCCTCCCTTTTCACAGACATGCCTTCATCCAAAATACTGTTCAGTATCTCAGTCTTCTTCTTGCCCAGCTTGGATCTTGAGTCCATCGGCTGAATTGGAAGAATCTTCCCAGTTTTCAGCTGAGGGTACAGGAGAAACATATGACCATGCCACAGAAGTTTTCAGCTCAGATGGAGGTAAAGCTCCATACCCTAGTTTTATTGTGGCTTTTATGCTACGTTTCTCCTACAAAGGAGTAGTAGCTCGTCCAGTTCTAGCCAACATGTTCCCAGTACATACCCAGTAGAGTAAGAGAACCCCAAGGTACTGAATGGTGCTGTACAGTGCCATGTACTTGAACATGCAAAAAGAAGTGACGAGGGCAGCACGGCCTTCCCTGTGTGAAGACATGAATAAAGGACAGCAATTAGATAATGAGTTTGCTCCTGCTGCCACTTCCCTCAAAACACTGTTGAAAAATAAGGCATAAGTCACAAGTAGAGGTGTCACTTCCAGTATCTTGCAGGGAAGTGAAATAAATAAATCTGACCTGAATGAAAGTAAAATCTTCTCTTGCAGAAATCTTGCTGCAAGCAAAAGGCCTTGATTTCAGTCATCTATGTTCCCAAGACTCCAGTGAATTTTCCTGCTGACATTAATTGTGCAGGTAACAACTCCATAGGAGGAAAAAACCACATAAAGCCAAGCCGCTGCTCAGTAAGTTCAAGCTAACAAGTCCTCTCCTCCTGCAGTGAACATACAGTATCCAATGCACTTTCCCTGGTTATTTATCTGCCCCACTAAGCTAAGTCAGGACCCTGGCATAACAGTTGCTAAAATTTTGCTCACATAAGGTGTCAGAGGCAGGGCCTAACTGTAACATGAAGGTTGACTAGTAGACATTTGGTTCAGCTTTATGGAGCACTGTTCATTTTGCTATTTCTTTTGAATTTAAAATACTGCTAATGACATAAAGCTTAGCTGTAGATGCTCTCCTCCTGTAGTTTTTAGGGAATCTATGTATCTTAAAGGAACGTCAGTTGGGAACTAGGCCAATGGCAATTTCAAGATGAAGGACATATCTTTTTCTCTAGATATGTGCATTTTGGTCTGGCAGGAACATCCAACACTAACATTTGAGAGGAGTGGGAACTATCTATCTCCTTCATGAAACATGAAACAAGAATCCATGCTTACCTGATTAACTCCGGCACACAAGCTATGCTGGGTGTTTGGGATGTGAAAGGTGAAGCCACAGATGCCTCCTGCTCCGACAGTGATATCCCTGCATGTGCCACTTTCAAAGCCTGAAAATCACATTCTTCTTCAGCACCCACATATCAGGAAGACATGGCAGCTGACATGTCAGTCAAGAAGTGAACCCCCTTATTACAGGATGCATTCTGTGAACACCAGTCCCTCTTCAGTCCCTGGGTGTGTCCACCCAAAAGGTTCCTCCAGTGGGATGTGGTTGATGCATCAGGTCCAGATCAAGGATGGGGATGACAGCATGGGAAAGTCCATTTTCCACAGACCCCCAAAACCTTCTACAACCAGCTGCAGAAGACAAGTTTGGCTCTGCCTTCTTTGTCAGCACTCATTTGCAGTCACACCTTATGCAGACAGCGTAGGTCCATTGCTTGCTTCCTCCGGGAGAATCCTTGGGACTTTGTGTCATGGCAAGCAAATGCTTCACTGCCTAAGTGGCAACAACGCTCTCACTGCCACAAGGATGTGTAAAGTCATAGAGTGAACCAGCCCTGTTCAGAAGTGAGTTATGGGTCCCTCCTGAGCATTTTTTGGGGAAAAAAAAACTCTCTTGCACTTCTAAAATGTGCATTTATAAAAACCTTGTAGGGCTACAGCTGTTCCCCAGGGAATCTCCTCCTCACCCTCATCTTCTCCACCCTCAAACACCAAAGATGTTGACAGAAATGACAGTGGAGGATTTGGAGAAACCTCTGCTGGTTTTTGTGAAGGAAATGAATCAGTCCTTGAGACCACAAACTGCAACAATCTCAGCCTAGGACAGCTCTTGCATGATAAGGGCCACACTGGGGGATCGGGCCTGAATCGGTATTGATTCCAGTACAGCTGCTTCATGAATAAGCAGAGCTCTCGCATCTCCAGCATATGCTCAGTTTGAGATATTCTACTGGAATTGCATTCACTTTTCATTTTTTACATAAATACATTGTAAAGAATTTTCACTTACCCCACAGTCATTGGCTCCATCTCCACACATGCCCACAAAGTAACTAAAAAATAAAGTGATCTACAGTTCAGTTCCAGGGTAAGTGAGACAGGAGGGAAACAGAGCCTCCTCCATGAAAGTCATTTATGCAAGTCATGCAAGTTTTTTTGTAAAAGCCCTTCTGTAAAGCTGAAAGGCTGAAATACAAGCTGAGGAGTCTGAACTGTGCATTGGACTTGGGCTTGCACCCGAGATGTGCCTGCAGTAAAGGGTTTCTGCTGTGATGGACTGAAGAATACATCAGTGTGATGTTTCATATTTGCTATGGTGAACTGAGTCTCCCACCCTCACTGCTTTAAAGGTCAGTCATAAAGAGGAAAGCACTAATGGTGACAGCCTTGCTCACAAAGGAAGGACTACAGCCACCTGTACCTCATGTTCACTGGGAATAGACATGAATGGACCCTGTTCTATAGTAAGGCCAGGGACTAACTAGTTCAGCTGAGGGATAGGGTCTTCAAAACAATTGGGAAACAACTGAATAATAGGCAACGAGACACCTGAGAATCAGGAATAGATATACAACTCTGTGACAGTGAGCGGCACACAGCACACTGATCTAGACCACCCTAGCAAGTTTTCTAATCCATCACACTGAGTCAGCAATAGCGCAGTAAAAAGACTGATAACATCACAGTAGCTGCAGTGCTGGGTGATATTCCTAAAAGTCTTAGGTAGACAAGTGCCCCTCTTTAAGTCCCAAAAAGTGAACTAAGAATGAAGGATGATGTGAATAAAGAAACCCAGAATCATGGGAGTGTTAGGTCTTTGATGGGTTGCCAAACGAGCATGGACTTCAGTGTCTTTTCTTTAACAGTCTTTCAGAATTTAATTGTCAAGCTGTATTTCTGTGGAAGTCTCAGTTTTGTGCACTTCCAGAAAATGCTGTGTTATACAAAAGCCAGCTCTTACTAGATTCTTTTCAATCCATCAAACACTTCCTAACTCTTATTGCTCATTATGAACTTACTCCAGCTTTTGAAACTCTTCTACAAGGCTGGATTTCTGACCAGGAGACATTCTAGCAAAAACTGTTCCGTTCAGCAGAAGCTGTAAGGAGAAAAAGGGAAGTGATTTTTTAAGCACTTGAGGTGAGATTCATAGTAATTTCAGTGATAATCTGGAATAGAAACCACCAAAATTCACCTTTCTAAACAACTGATGCTAGAGTCCAAAGCAGGAAAGGCTGACGATCAAAGACAAAAGGTATCTGAAGTAATATTTTGAAAAAATAACAATCACAATAAGAACAAGAGGCCTGGTGTGTCATCTGAGTTACCTGACAAACACAGATTACCAGGAAGGGATTTACTAGAGGAGGATTCAGGATACTATCCTCCCCATAAAACAGACAAGTCATGCTGAATTACGTGCTGTGTAATACCATGTCTTCTAGTGTTTTCAGATCATTTCCCATCCATTAATATCAGAGATTAATCCAGACCATAAATATTTCACGGTTAGAATTGTTCCCAAAAGATGTCCTGGTACAGATCTCTTCAGCTAATTATATGAGGATGATCTAAACTGACTGAATGGCAAGACTACTCCAGTTAAATAATCCAGATCTTACCTTTGGAAGTAAGTGCCTGAAATGCTGTGCTATGATTTGGTAAGATTTTCCATTCATGGCAAAATGATACTGGCCTGATCCCAACACCAGCCCAATTTTTCGTTCAGTCTGACTGCCATCTTCCTATAAAACAAAACAGAATGAGTACTGCTCCTAGGCCTTGAAATGTGCATTTATGCAAGTACAAGGGAGACCTGGGTTTATAGCCCACTGCCTTTGCCAGGATTTTTAAAGAAATTGAGGAATATTTCATTAATTTCAGGGTGAACTGGGTGCTTCACATGTCTTAAAAACTGGCCTTCAGCACTACCACATTTGGTAGAATTTATGCAACAATGCTATTCTGCTGGGCTGCACTGTGAGTGAGAGAGGCTAGAGACAGCGTATGAAAGCATATGAGAGAGAGCTAGGCATGTATTTTTGCAGTCAAATACAGTGAAGATGCTGCTTAGGCTGAGCGTTGGTAGAAACCAGCACCTCAAAAGCCCCTGTAGAGCTAAGCATGAAGCTAGAGAAAATTCTTCCGTGAGTTTCTGCAAAGCTGTTCTCAAACCCAGCTAAGCAGTTAGCAAGGAAATGTTCACAAGATAATACGCTACGAGGGAAGCTCTGGGGGAGTACCTTTTCATAAATGTTGCTTATTTTAAACACTTTTCTAGCAATAACATTCTGACATGCAGACAATGATGAATGACTTGTCTCTGTTGTACTAGCATAATGCCACTGTATTATTTAAAACATTCCAGCTTAGCTTGCTTTCCTGTTGCACAACAGTTGCTTCTTATATGCTCACCAGATTTCGATAATCTTCAGTTTTGTTTTCTTCTAGTGGTTTCCAGGTTATAGATGCTGAAAAAGATCCAGGTATTTTGTTTGCTTCCACAAGAATCACTGTGTTCGTTGGAGAAATCATCCCAGCATTTTTGGCAACAGTTACGGCCGTCTGAATGTTGTCACCTAGAAAAACCAAAGACAGTGTTGTGATGAGAAATTGTTTATGGAGAAAATATTAGCATTTTCCTGAATTCTGAGTTTTCTGCAGGAATCGGTAAGATTTTGGTGTCTGTGCCTAAGAAAGCTTTAGATAAAAATAAAAACTTTGCATATGAGACCTGTCTCAATAATTAAATGTATTTTGCTCTGGAAATGAAATATTTTCATTTCTATCTGGAGATTAAATATTTTCATCTTCAGTGTGAAGAAATACAGATGGGGAACATACTCCTGGATTATGTGTTTTAGACAAAAACCAGTAAGAGATTCACTCCTAAGTTGTGGCTAGTATCACTGATTCTCATCAATTTGCCTTAAAAGGCTTTTGTGTAGGATTTGTGCTGGAAGGGGTGAAGCCCAAGAAAACAAAATCTGTGAGACTCCTTGAAAAATGTCTTTGGGTGATGGAAAAACTGGGGGTTATCCTATCCAAATAGAAGCCATCTCTTCAAGAAAAAAATGTGATAAATATAGACTGGTAGGCATGAGTTACCAGATGTCAGAAGTTTCAGTGATTTGTCCTGGCATCCATGCTCCATCTCTGCTCATTTATGATAACAGGATTTCATGAGGCCCTATAAAGACAAGATCTTACATGGCATGTCTTTGTGTGTGTATCTGATAACCTTAACAGGGAGAACAAATGGACTCACTGGAAAGCATCAGAAGAAGAGGAAGGCTCTGATCTGTGGTCAAAGTGAGACAGATTAATAGTTAGGTATCTGTCACAGCCTGATGAAATTGTCAGGGACATAGCCTGCATGGTTCAGCTCATGTCATTATTACAAGACAGATGCTTCTTGGACTAAAATTGTCTGAAAGATACAAATGTCTGTGCCTTCCTACCAGTGGCGGTGACAAAGTAGCAGGCTGTTCACTCAAACATTGTTGAACTCCTTGTCTGGACCAGTGACCAAATAAGTAACCCACCCTTTTTAGATACCTGTGACCATAACACTCCTGATACGGGCAGCACTGAGCTCTTCCAGGACAGGTTTTGTTTCCCTCTTTAATCGATTCTCCATTATCAGCAGACCCAGGAATGTCAGATCAGATTCTACCTCCTCCCTAACAGTGAAGAACAGACAGATATATGTAATCCTTTTTTCCTTTAGCCTGTTTTTGCACTGAATTTGCTGATAGTCAGTTATATCTGTTAACCATCCCACCTAACTCAAAAGAATTAAAATAATTTGTTAGTTATCAGCAGTCCCATGCTGTCCATCTTTTGTGGTGCTATTTCAACACCAGCAAGGCTTGTTTCCCACTGGCAGCAAGAGGTGCTGGTTGTGTGTGGAGGATCTTCACTTGATTTTTTATCCTTCTGTTCTCTTCTTCCCTTGTCCTGAAGAACAACGTTAGTAATTAGCCAGCTTCTAGCTCATGTTTGATCAAAATCAAATCAAAAAAGAGCCAATTTCAACCTACCTGCTCCACATACCAACATGAAGCCAAATGGATAAGTTGGACTGTTTTCCATTCACGCACCATCCTTAGCCAGAATGAAAAAGCACCCTGAATTTCTCTTGGATTCCTAAATTGTGGTGGTCTGATTTGGAAAGTTCATGCATGCTTTAGTAAATCTATCTTCTATTCTTGACAGTAGGACTTGAGCAAACACTATGTGGGAACTCCAATTCTGTTCTCTCCTGCTCCTTTCTTTACACCTGTGCTACTATTTTTTCTACAGTTGAACACAAGCAGTTGAGAATAGAATTTAGTAAACAATCCCATCAATGAGTCACAAACTAGAGGTCTCTCAGGGAGACAGATTGACTCTGATGAGTCTGGAAAAAAAGAAAAGCTTTCAAACACTTATTTCAGCCACTCAAGTAAGAAGGAGGTGATGACAAACACTTGTATGGCAGTCAGAGAAGCTGAGTCAGGTGATGCCTGAATAGTCACTGCTTTCACGGCAGATCTTGTTTGTTCTCCAATTTTCTTTTTTCTCTTGGTATTATATACATCACACATGCTATAACTGCACACACATCTGCAATACTTGGGCCATACCGCACACATTTGCTCATTGGGTTGGGTGGTTCTGTTATGACACCTGTCACAAAAATTAAACAAACCACTTGCACTTGGCCTTAGCTTCAATGGCCCTTGTAGCAAAGTAAAAGTTCTCTAGAAGAGTGGGCAAGCTCCATCTGGATTAGGACCTGCAGCTAGTAAACAGAGAGGACAGTAGGTGTTAAGTAACCACAAATGTTTCACAGAAGTGATGTTTCTGGAGTATGACAGGAAGAAGCCAGAAGGATTTGGATAAAAGCATATTGATTCATGTGTAGGTGTACTTGTGTGAGGCTTGCGGAAGACTAATTCCATAAGCACAGCGGAAGAGTTTGCTGGCTTCTCTAAAAACTAAAAAGAAAATACAGAAAGCTAAAAGATTGGACCAAGACAGCAGCAGTACAGTCCACTAGATTTGACTGGGCCAGAAAGCAGGTGATGTAATGGGGGTCATCTGCTGCCTTTGTTTCATCAAGGAGACAGGTTTAGAAAGAAAAAAAAAAGAAAAAGAAGAGAAAGACTTTTCTTCAGCTGAAAGAGTGGATAAATCTGAAAGGAATTTTGTAGAAATGAGGGACTAAGGGAGGAGTATAATAGAGTTATAACATTGATCCAAAGTTAAGCAATGTGCAAGGATTCTGGGCATGCACTATAAGCACGGGCTAGTGAAGTGCCCTCTACCCATTTTCAGGCAGGTCTGTATCCAGATATAAACCAGATTCCCTCTGACCCGAATCTAGCAGAACTCCGTACTCCAGCCCTGCTCTTGGTAGGGGTGTTGTGGTAATGGTACCACATAAGGCACCACTAGCGCACGGCTGAATGTGGCTGATAAGAAGCAGTCTGTGGCTTACCTTGTTAGATCAGTAGATTGCTTCCCTGCCTGTAGAGATTTACAAGCCAGTCCGATGACCCTAAAACCTCGTGCTGTGTAGAGCAGAAGCTTGCTTTCAAAGTTCAGTGGGACTGTGCAAAAAAAGGAATAGACAGTTCATCAGGGCATTTGACTGCTTTATAATAAAAGGAAGTTTTGGAAGAGCAAATGTTCCCGTCCCAGAGGGCAGGTACATCTAGAGTCTATCAGTAGAGAAAAACATCAAAGAAAATTGCCGAACTGGACTTTGCTCAATAAGAAAATCTTTGCTTCTCCTCTGTCACTTTGCACATAGGATTTTAAACTATTCTGCATTCTTCCGGTATGTCACGAAGAAGCTGTTCTTCTCTAGTTGCCCTACCAAGGTTTGGAGAAAAAATGAAACTTTTTTTGGTGTATACCAGACCAGTAGACAACTTTTCCAAATTCCTATTCTGGCAGAGACTGTACACCCTGTACAAGAGTTGGTACTTGCATTTATCTACCAGCATTCCTTCTTTGCTGAGAAGGGTTGTGTGAAAGCTTAGCCTTAGACTTGGAGTGCAACAGAGACACTCTAACTTTTCAGACTGAAATATCAACTCTTAGACCCAGAAATTTCATTTGGACTATCCACTTCACTGCACCATCAAAAAACATATGTATTTCTAGGAAGCATTTATATATGTTAGTTACCTGTTTCTGCTCTACATAACATGGCTATCACTTCTGGAGCCCCTTTTGTGAAGACCTGCTTTTCTCCACCAATTTCCTGAGCAATAACAGACATTCTTTGCAAGGCTGAAGAAAATGGAAACTGATGTAAAATGATAAATCCTTCCCCTGGGCCCTAGGAGAAAAGCAAGTGGATTAGACACTGCAGTAAGGATTTTAAACTGAGGCCAAAGGATTTTAAGTCTGTCCTTTGGTTAGCAGAACCTAACCATGTATAAATGATCTGATAAGTCACAGTGGGCAGAAAGGACTGGTATATAAAGAGGAGGTGAAATTCGTACAGAAATATTTAGCCTAAGTAGAGGAAAAGCTCACTGACAGTTTTAGCAGACTATTAGATGTAGTCTACTGAAAGGAACTCTTTAGTTCTTTTTCTTTAACAAGAATCTGCTAGGTCTGACACTCATCTTGCAAAGGAAAAGTGGATGTCTGAAAGCATCTCCCTTGGTGTATGTCACCAGTAATTGTCTGGCATCAGCTACCAGACCCCACTGCAATCCCTAGTGCTTTTAGAGACCTTCATCACTCAGCTGAGTTTGGATTGAGTCTCAAACCACCAGGATAGACAAATTCCTGAGTCGGACAATCTGTCTTTCAGCATCCCCCTGCTTCTGGTGTGAGCAGCAAGCTCGCCCAGGCAGAGAGCAAGGCAATCTCTCAGTAGGCAATACACAAAGGACAAAGCATGAAAGAGCTTCCTTGGACTAGGACAACCAAGCATTTGTCTGCTGAAAGGTAGCTCTTACTTTGACAGTTTAACTTGACCAGGAATACGAATCTTGCAAATAGCTTACATTGCTTGCTTTAGGTCCAGGTCTAACAACCGTGGCATGTGTGGATCCTTGACCGTCAATCTGGTGTCTACTGGAATCTATCACCTGTGATTTGAAATACAAAATCTTTCAGAACACAGCACCAGTAGAGCTGAAAGGAACCTCAATGAAACTTTTAGGGCTTTTCATTCCCTCAAAATAAAGTAGTTTGTTCATTCTTGGGATCTGTCTGATTCCACACTAAAAAACTCCAGTAATGGAAAACCCACTGCCTCCCTTGGGAAACAAATCCAGAGCTTCACCAGCTTCTCTAAGATACTGCTGTACTCTTGCACAGCAAATAGATTATGTCCTCTCATCAAAAATAAATCCTTTATTCATTACAACTCACTTAAATATGGAAAATTCTTCAGACAGAACACAGACTCAATGGAAAATATAATAAAGAAGAGTTTGTATTAATGCACAAAGCACCATCCTGTGCTCTTGAAGCATTCCACATATCAGCTGGATTTTTTAATCATCACATTCCTGTTCCACAGGAACTATTTAACAGAATTATTCCTGTTTAATTTATAAGTCTGATAGGTGTCTGCCTAAGGCTGAGATGACAAGATGATCCCCATGGGGGAAAACATTCTCTAACTCTTGTCATTACTGTGTAGTTCATTGCTTGAAACTCGACTGCTTTACATATTTTGCAGATACAAACCAGATAGCTATTAAGTATTGATGTTGTCACCCATGTAACCAGATAATCCGGCCCCGAATCTCTTATCTTGCAACAGCAAAGTCTTGTGGCAATGCCTTCCATCAGGTAATTATGGGCTGGTTTCCACTTATCCATCTCAGATTTGCAGCCTTATAGTTTTCATAAATGCTCTTCACACACACACAATTGATCAGAGAGTAAATAGCAACACTGATGGCTGTTTGTAGGTAATGGGGTAGAGACTGAAAGCAAAGTGCTTTCAAAGGGGCATGGGATTTCAGACCTGAGGATGGTAGAAATATCTCCATGTTGACAGAGTTCTAACAAATGATGAAGTCTTGTATTTAGTTCAAAGCTGGCAAAAGTCTTCTACATGCTCTCGAAAAGCAGTTTTAATCTGTGTATAAGGAATATCTGGAACTTGCTGTTATCTGGCAGAAGCCACAGTCAAAGTTGATACACAAGTGGGGTTTGTGTCATATCCACAATTTCTAGTCAAATCAGCTAAGTACTCAAAGTATCCCTAGATGAAGGTTCTAGCCAGAAACAAGGAACATCTCTCCAAAAGCCTGAGCATGTGATAACTTTTCTGGGTTTTCACTTCTGTATGGGAAGTGGCTATTTGAATGTGGGAGGGCTTGGGAAATTTCTCCTTTTGGAGAACGAGAAAACTCCCCCCCACTATTCAACTATTTGCATTACAACAAACCACAGCTTTACCCAGTTAGTGGCCTCAAACATTTTCATGTCCAATGGGTCTCCTTGGATCTTGCCCTCCCAAACAATTAGTGAATGACAAACTGCCATTGCTTTGAACACTGGGCCCCAGGGCAGGCTGTGGTCTGCAGGGAAACTGTGGACGTCCTGGAAGCTAATGTGAAAGAGAACATAAAAACTACCATTAGAGAACATCAAACAACAGACGAGTAACTGAAAAAAAAATATTAAGTCAGTGTGCTGGTTAAGTCCTGCTCTGTGGTCAGACCACAAGCCTGTTTCTGGGGACTTGTCCTCCCCCATGAGCTATTTCTCATGCACCTGTTAATGGCTGGGATACACACGCTCTGAATAGGTGTATTCTGCATAGTTGAGGACACTATTGGGAGGGACAAAAGAACAGATTATAATAAACTGTCTTCCTTGAGGCTTCGAGGACTCTTGAGCTGTGAGTGATAGAGGTTTGAGTACCTCTGTGCATGCACATTTCTGGAAATGTAAACATAGGCACTGAAGAAACTGAATGGCAATCTCATGGGAAACAGTGACTACCTGTCATAAAGAATTGGGGCACCGCAGCAGCTTTCTGCTACATGTGTACTGCAGGGATGCTGTGCCAAGTGCTGACAACAGTGGCTACATCTTTTCATATGGAGCAGGAATCCTGTGATGAGGCAAACAACTCATTTTCCAGAGGCTATAGAAATAATATTGGAAATCTAAACACCAGAAACTTCAAACTGCTGTTTGATGCTGTCTTTCAGATTTGTTCATATATCTAGGAGGAGAAACTAGTCATTATCATATAAATGTCATTGGTGTCTTAAGGAGCCTTACCAGTTTCTTTCAGAGGGCAGCAAGCCCCAAAGATCCAGGCCATCTTCTGTTAAGGTGCCAGTCTAAGTTAAAATGTACATTTAAATTAACTTCCCACATGAGAGTTCCAACAGGAATAAAAAGCAAGACTTATTTTAAGAAGTTTCTATCCAGAAAATGCCAGCACAATGCAGAGTGAAAGTGTCACCAGCCAGTTCCTAGATTCCAAGAAATACAGTAATTCACAACAGCATCTGTTCAGACAACACAAACTTAAGTATGCAAGATTGGTCAGTGTGTTTCTAAAATGCAATGGAAATGCTTGATCAAAACACACTCTCCCACCCCTAGCATGGCTCCCATTACTAGTAAGAGAGTCACCACCAGAAACCAGGTACTTTGTCAAAGCAGATGAGGTTCAGCTGTCCACACATGTTGATCCTCTGTGGGCTGATGCAGAAGATGCCCTTTTTCTTCAGCCTCCGTTGGGTATAAATGATCCCTGTTGTCAATGCAGCTGGCAAAGCTGGGGGGACAGCAATAGTGATAACATCCAAAGCCTTCTTCACCACTTCTCCTGTCTCCTCCTGACATAAAACCAAAGGCAGTTATCAGCAAGCAGGTGGCAAGTGGTCCTGTTTGGATTGTCTGAGTGTAGCCTGCTTCATCCCTTGTCCTCTCCTCTTCACATATATCAGGCTATGCTGTTTTCTGCCCGTGGTCCATCACAGATTCATCTCCCTAAGAAATTAATTGCTTTGACCTAACCAAAGCCTTTAAGGCTACACCACTGCTAAAAAGCAGCCTCCAGGCCTTCCTTCATTCTCCATGCCAATAAACCTGCCAGGCAGAACTCACAATCTCCTCCAAATCAGGCAAGTCCAAGCATTGCTTCTAGGTTATTGCACCCTCAGTCAAGCCCAGTTTCCTATGATACAGCACATAAGAATCTGCCATTTATATGGACACTCATCTGACTGCCTACAGCATAGCTCTGGGCACAGTGTGAGGGTGACAGGTGAGACACACAGGACGCTGCTGAAAAGGAGTGCAGAATGCATGAGCTAATAATTTCTTCCGAACTTGTGTTCTAGGAGTTGGGAAATGAAATTACTTTTACCTGCAGAAAGAGACATGGAAGTACAAGTTATATTCCTAAAAGCAATCTCTAGTTCAGCAGCTTAGAGGTCAGTGTAAAACTCACTGCCAGTATGCTGAATGTCAGCGTTATTCTTAGCAGTTGATATCACTGCTAAAGGATTGAATGCCTTTCAAATTAGAGTCTCAGAACTGAAACACTAAAGCAAATTTGCCATTCAGAAGGATCTGCAAACCATCATAGAGTTCTCTTACTACTGCTTCTGAGCTTCATGTTCTCATTCTTCCCTCACTGATATTTTTCAGACTACAGAAGGCACCACTCTGATAATATTTTGTATCTATTTTATGTTAGAATGAAGTGCCTGCCACCTTTAGACACACACTCATAGAAGAGAAAGCATTTAGTGTATCATGTGATGGAATCTTACAATAGTCTGACAAGACAGTTTCAGCTGCTGTGATAATATCACCGTCTATTTTACACATTACAAGAAGCTAAACAAAGAAAAGAAAAAACTGCAAATCAGACACCAGGCCACATTCATAAATGCACTTTCCTTGATATCCCGAAGGAAATTAATATTCTGAGCCAACTGATCACAGATTATTCCAAATGAGAAAAATTATTCAAAAGCTGAACTGCAAAATCTCAGAACTTGGTCTTTACCTTGGAAGATAATTATTAAGGCATGAAATGATTTCTTGAAAATGTTTGAAGAATTTCTAAAGCAATTAGGCTTTAAAAATTGCAGAACTGCTGTTTACAGCATACAGCTATTTCTTACATTGATGTTGATGCATGAGAACAAGTGAACTGTTTGGAAAAGGGTTTCAGGTTAATCCCCTGGAGAGTGAGAGACCAATATGGCAGGACCCTAGGTGCACTAACAGGTCTTAATTACCCCCACTAGCCTCACCTCCACCCCCATCCAATGCTGATGGGTTCAGGAGCTCCATTTAAGCTCAGTCCTGGGCCTTCAGTCCCTGTCTGTTGTAGGTATACCTGCCTCTAGTGCTGTCTCTTGGATGGACATCATTAGACATGTGTTGCAGCCGTGTCTCTTGTCCTCATCCCCATCTGCTTCTGACTGCTCTGCCTAGATTATTTATCACTTTGCCTTGTCTGGAACTATTGATGGACTGTTACCAGCATCCAGCTCTTCCCACCACGTTTAGATACTATGTGACTGTGCCCTGGTTGATGAGGGCACTACCTGTGCTCTAGTCACCCTCGGCTCCTGGCTCGCCTTCCCCTAGGGAGTAGCTGGCCCTTGCTGACAAAATACATCTTAGTTCTACATTGAGAAACTTGATTTAAATGATAATACAGAATTAATCAACCCTTTATGTATACTAGAGAAAAGCTATCATAGCCTTCACAGAGGGAATCAACCATAAACCTCCTGGAGAACTCTGGAAAAAAACAGTGGAGATGTGGGTGATCAGCTGATACAGGATAGCTGGCTTTGAAGAAGTTATTCCCCAAAAGCTCTCAAGGATATTAAGCTGAGTGATGATTGAGTGAAGGTTACCTCCCTTCCACTCCTGTCCCCTGCCCCAAATGACTATACAAAGACATGAAAACAAAGGACAGATAAATACAAGGCGTTCTTTGTAACATCAGTAAATTCCAGAGACCTGTTTTTACACCTGTACTGGTCAGGGCTCTGGAACATGGAAGAAAGGTGGCTGCAGGGGTGGCCAGTGATCTCTAAGTCATTACTAGTACATCATATAGAAAGCAGCTATTTGCTACTTCTCTAAAACAAAAAAAATCTGCAGTGCCTTCATGATTTAGATAACAGCTTTAAGACCATTTTTACATAGTACATAATGAAATTCTGGGAACTTTTGCCACAGGTGCTGTCATTCAGAAGCATATTAAACCACACTCTAGGAGAATTCCAGTGGTTATTACAGCTGGATGATCTAGATAAAAAAGACAGCTTACTGAACTGTTAAACCTCACTCTTCAAGAAGTTATTACTGAATACAATACAAAGGAAGAATTGTTCTATACTTGCCCTACTTCCTAACCAATTTCCATAAGCATTTGATACCAGTTAATCTCAGAAAGAGTGGACAGGGATTGATGGATCTTTTATCTATACAGAAGTTTTTGGAAAGCTGCTTTTTCACAATGACACATCAGTCTGTGTTCCATTTAACTCATGACTCACTTGTCATTATTCTAGGAATGAACAAAAAATGCTACAAAAACTCTGTAAAAACTACTTGCATAATGCTAAATTCTTGGGATCTCCCATTTTCAGACCTCCAGAAAGCACTACACTTCTTATATGCATTGATATATATGTCCAGAGAAGCGCAACGAAGCTGGTGAAGGGGCTGGAGAACATGCCTTATGAGGAGCGGCTGAGAGAGCTGGGGGTGTTTAGCCTGGGGAAGAGGAGGCTGAGAGGAGACCTCATTGCTCTCTACAACTACCTGAAAGGAGGTTGTAGAGAGGAGGGTGCTGGCCTCTTCTCCCAAGTGACAGGGACAGGACAAGAGGGAACGGCCACAAGCTCCGCCAGGGGAGATTTAGGCTGGACATTAGGAAAACATTTTTCACAGAGAGGGTCATTGAGCACTGGCAGAGGCTGCCCAGGGAGGTGGTTGATTCACCTTCCCTGGAGGTGTTTAAGGCACGGGTGGACGAGGTGCTGAGGGACATGGTTATTGTTTGATAGGAATGGTTGGACTCAATGATCCAGTGGATCTCTTCCAACCTGGTTATTCTACGATTCTATGATTCTATGATAATTACATATATCACCAAGCACAGGGCAGGCAACATGCAAACAGAACAAGTAAGCGTACAGAAGGCTGCTGATAAGATATGCAGGGCTTGCATAGAATTTGCTAAGACCTCAGAAGAAATGACTATTGGGAAACAGTGTGTTTTGGCACCTTGGAACTGAATGTATGAGAGCTTGCATACAGTTAAACATTCAAGTACACTGTAAAATAGCCTCATATTCTAAGGCAAAAAGGAGAGTGACAAGGATCATGTTTTTATATACTGATATATAAGAAGCCACTCAAGTTCCAAGTCTTTTGAACCTGGATGTGACCATTTTTCCTGCTTTTAGTAACTCACCCCATTAAGTGCAAAAACACACACTGTGTAGATCATTCCAATGGCTGCAAATGCTATGAGGCACATCAGGAACCAGAAGGCATCTCTGTACAGCTTGAAGTTCATGGGTTTAGGGTAGAGAATGGACCTCACCAGATCCCCTTTGGCTGTATTGAAGCCTGGAAAGATAAACTAGAATCATTCCAAAGGGAAAACATTTCCAAAAGTTCTCTTCAAAGAATAGAGGGCTTTAAAATTACTCCTAATTTCTGTAACTTAAGAAAGAAGGCCCAGATCTTTTGTTTCAGTGTATGTGACCTACTCTACTAAATACAGAGAAAAATTCTTTTTGTCTTAAGAAGGGTTTTTTCAATGTCTCGGAAGCAAAGCAAAATTCTTCTTTGTAACCACATGCTAGTGGTTTTTGTAAAAGTTATGCCAAGCAAATGGAAATAATGCATAACAGCTTAGCCCAGCCCAGTATACTGATTCTCCATGTGGCTGTTGTGAATTTGCCTTTAACTTAATGCAATGGGGCACATTAAGTCTGGCTGTTCCAGTAAGAAAAAGGATGAAAGAAAAAGCAAACTGAAGCATTGACTGACCAGTCCGTAGCACCACAGCTTTCACTACTCCTCTATCATCTGCCTTGGTTTGTATGACCTCTGTTCCACAAAAGAGGACGTGTTTTTTGTAATCCTCTGCACAGTGCATCCTCCAGGGCTTGAAGTTATCAGCTTGAGGTAAGTGGGTCTTTGTTACTGGAATGCTTTCCCCTAGGGAAGATTATCTCCAATAAGGAAAAATGCAGTACACCTTAAAAGCAGCCCACTGACTTTCAAATAAGTAGATGGTAAGTTAAAGAGAAACCAGTTTAGGGAAATATTTTTTGTATCATGACATCTCAGAGAGAGTATGAGTTTGAAGCCTACCAAGCAAATTCTGCCAGCGGAAAGCTTCCTTTGCACCAGTACAACAGTTTCATGTAAATCTGAGAACTGAAAGCAGCCCAAGGACTCCAAACCCTGGCTGTACGTACAGAAACTTGAAAAGGGACCAGAACTGATGCTGCTTGACTCCACTTGCTGTCCACAAGTTGTTTCCCTAGTTTGAAGTTCACGTGCCAATCACTACACTGTTCCTTTAGGCAGATAAAACATGACATTCCCTATTTCCACTTCCTAGTAAAATGGAGAGCCTTTAGCTCAATGCTTCACAGCTGGCAAATATCCTATCTACGTCAGAGCAGAAGAAATATTTTGTGACAGTTGAAGCTTTCTAAATTAGAGGGTCTTCTGGAATATCTCATTTACATGGAATTTCAGAACTCTGGGTTTCAGTACAATTCAGACCAAGACCAAATTTAAAGACAAGGAACAAAACTATGAGTATCTCCCACATCCAAAATCCTGTTTTACAGTGAACTTTCCCCTCTGGTGTGTCCACTGCTATCACATGAATGTGAGGCTAAGTGTCTGGAGGGCTAGACAGATATTCTAACAGGTAGGAGATGTTGCAGTGATCAGTGATGAGACATTCCAAGGGACTGGAAGAAACCCATACAGCCTGAACAGACTGTGGGCTCTGTGTGGAAACTGTTTTCCTCTGTATCTATCGTTTCTTCTCCTGTCCTGTTCACTCCATTTTCCACTCTTTCCTTTCTAATCAGAGGATCCCTTCCTAAATTTTGCATTCCAGAAAAGAAGAAAGGATGAACTGCCCTTCCTGAAGTCCATCTTCTCTATTTAGGTAAGTTGGTTCTAGCTACAGTTCAGTCTTTATTATAGCAAACACCTGGAAGCATCCCCTCCTAGGCTAGATACGGACTGTCTCATAATAAAGGTGATACATAACACTATGTCCTGCATCACTGGCTGAAGCCATAGGGCTGTGCTGGTATTTCATTGGTAAACCTGGAAGAGATGAGCTGTACCTGTCAGCATGCTTTCATTTACAATGCACTGTCCACTGATCAGAATGGCATCACAAGGCAAAAGGGTTTTGCCCTCTTTCAAAACCAGCATATCTCCAGGAACAAGATGGCGTGATTCCAGCTCTTGGAAACCTGTAGGTGACATGTAAACTTTGTGCTTCACATATTTCACTGTGGTAAGTGAACTAGAACTACTAGAACTACATGTTGAATAGATTGTTACTTCTTTACAATGGCTGATAATCAAAGAATGACAAGTAGGACTTAAGAATATAACTTCCACTATTTAGAAAAGCCTAGGAATCTGTTTGAAGTGCAGAATTCCTTCTTCCCAGGAGCCCAACCAATAATTATTTTTCCAATGAACTGACCTAACTGAAGAGGCTCGTATCTGCATTTCTTAGTTTAACTCTGAGTTTTTGTATTGTGCTCTAAATACCATGACAATGATCAGACTTTGCATGTAACAATTAGGTGCACTCGCAGACATTTAATGGCTCTGTGGCTGGCTTTGTCAGTGCTGCTTTAAGTAAAACAACATAGTTTTCCTGCTATTTCCTGCTAAGTTTGCACTCAAACAGTTACGAATGTGACTTATGTGCCAGAACATACTTCTAGGTCAAATCAACCCAGTCTGCAGAAGCTGGTTAATCCAGCTGGCAGACAGAAGAGGAAACTGCTTTGAAAGGAATTTAGTACTACACATTCTTGGCTTTGACATAAATTGCTATAGAAATGAAACACATAGAAGAAAGAAATGCACAGGAGTCACCTTCCTTATTTCTGCAGACAGTGACCAAGGTGTTGTTATGAGACTCAACCAGTCTGTGCAGTTTAACCGATTGCTATAAATTAAAGGAGAACACACAAAAATGTTACATCTTACTTACATGATGCAATTCATCCACTAACAATTATTCCCTGTTATTATTTGTGGTTATTAGAGCCCTCATAAGCTGGAGTCTGGTCCTACCAGAAACTATACAGTCATATATAGAAAGAAATTCACCACCCTAATTATGGAGAAGTGTAACGAAAGGTTACAAAGTGAAGCACTGGAATGGGGAAGGGAGGATACGGGTAAAGAACCACACAGATATTATGATGAGTAGAAGGCCAGGCCACTGCACCTGCTACTACACAATGTCACGAGACCAAACCTCTGAGTAACTCACATAGCACTGTATATGTGCATGTTGTAACATCCTGGCCTTTCCCAGACATTAGTAATAAATTCCTCTTAGAGGAAAAAGGTGAGGTGACTCACCTGTCTAAGATCATATACAGTCACAGAAATTGAGAGAAGAGACATGACTATGATGGCAATGGCATACTCCATGTAATCTTCAGCAAACCACAGACATACACTGAAAAGCTGGAACACGTAAAATGGATTTAAGACCTGTTTGGAGAGAAAGCAATACTCAAGAGCTGGCAAAATTTAAATGTATACCAGTATACCCATCCAGTCCATCCTGTTAGAAATAGGCTAGAATAAGAGCTAATGAGTTACATGTTGTGTCTCCTGAACCCCTTTCTAATTTTGTTAGCAGCGACTTCAGCCAAATCGGATTGGACCACCTCCGTCTGACAGAAGGGCCAAATGATCTGGACCGATAGGATGTTATCTGGGATGTGAATGACTCAGGCCAAGCTTGTTTTGCTTGTTTTGTTACAAGAAATATAACAAGCTGAGAAAAGAGCAGGTTGTGCTGTTAGGATGGAGCTCACACCAATGGCACATCTCCACGCTCTATTTATACCACATATATCCAGTTCCTGACTGAAAAAGGTACTGGTACTTTACAAGGGGTCATACCCAGAGTCATAAGCTCATTAGATTTCCCTCCCATATACTAACTACTGACATTTACCTAAACTGCTGATTAAGAAACAGCTTTTGCCTGGAAGGTTTGATTTCCAGTTCAGCTTGTAAATATTCACTGACCCTTGTGGGGCCAATAGAATGAGCTGCCAGGACACAGATGCATATAAATGCTGAGCAGCCATACAGGCATGGGGATGGAGGACAGGGAACAACAGAGAATAAATTAATTTACGGTGATTTCATGGGACAGTTTTAAACAGGATTTGAAAACAGAGTGTGCTTGATGAGTGAGTATTGGGAACCTAATTCAGACATAGACTCTGTTATATTCCTTATAAACACTCTGCTTCACCAAGCAGTCTATAATGAAAGCCATAGAAATGCTTGACCTCTTTGATGAGTAGTTTCCAAATAGGGATCACTGGAACATCAATGGTGTTTGGCCCACATATAACTCTCCTGTATGGGATAAAGATACAACACTTAACAGATAAAATAGTGACAATGTAGCTCAGTCAAGAAGATGCATCTTTCAAGAGCCCTAAGATCTTGTATTGATCCCAGCCTAAAGGCTGTGAGGATCTTTCTCCAAGAAAAAGAAAAAAAATTAAATGCCCCTATAGTGCTTATGTCAGAAAACATGACGAGTGAAATCCACTTAAACAGACAAGAGGTATGACATAGCCTTTTAGGCAAAAGTTTAAAATCCTTTAAAGCACCATAGACGAAGGAATTCTGCACCTAAACCTAAATCATCTAAAATCAAATAAGTTTGTATAAAGCTAAGGTTGATTTGAATGTAAGTTTCAACACAGGCTAAGGTCAGGAGCTGGATTTTCAGTATTCATTCAAGTGAAGGTAATTTATTTAGTATTTTCAGGAACACCTATTCTGTAAATTGTCTAATGATACAGTAGTTTGTGAGAATAAATTCAATGGTCAAAACTAATGTATTCAGAAGTTCAATACAATTACAAGGAGTGCCACTGAAGAAGCGCACACTCAAGTTATCTGTACTGTCTCGTCTCTCTTATCTTACTCCAGATAAGAATTGCCTAGAGTTAATTATATAACATAGTTATTTCCTTATTCAGAACAATAACAGTGATGGATACTGAGACATTTCAAAAGCTTTGAAAGGAATGCACAAAATTCTCTAGCCGTTTTCATTCAATTTTTCATCCATGTCCATTTCATCTAAAATTATATGCATGTAACTGGATACACAAGAAATTCAAGGAAACAGCACCAGCTGCATTGGGTTTACATCTCAGAAATCCATATGCTGAGTATTTGTGTTGTAAAATGTGTACCTGACATTCTGTTCGTTGCAGGTGAGACCAGAACCAAATTTGGCATGTATAGCTGAGCAAGTATGGTGGTCTTCTAGGGCTCTAAAATATAAAGGAAGTGTTTTCCTTAGGACATTATTCACAAAGAAGCTTGACTTCCTCAGAGACTTGTGTAACCAGAGCATTGAACTCACCCGACTTTCTGGAACAGTTTTGCATGGGTATCCCAGACATAGCGGATTTTTTGTACTTGGATAGTTTTCACCTGCAAAACAGGGACAACAATACATGCAACACAGCAAACAAAAATACTTCCAGGCCAGCTCACAAATCTCAGCTAGGCATCCTCACAGGGGTCAAGCACAGATAGAGCAAATTATATGGATAGCAGGGAGGGCTAGAAGACAGAATCACATATACCATCTCCCTAGTTATGTTATAGAGTGGGATCCCCACTTCAGTGCAGCTTCCAGTAAGTTTTGCAGATCTTTAGGTCAAACAAGTATAATGCAACAAGGAATACAGTCCTCACTCTCATTTCACAGAACAAAGGGAAGACATCACTTAGGCAGTGGTGAGTACTGCAGGAAATTGTCAGAGCCTGTCTTCAGCCAACAACTCCCTCAGCTTCTGTTTGGCCTTGAGGAAACCTGGGGGCTTTGGGCAGCTTGCAGGCATGGCTGCAAGTCCTTCAGCCGAGCAGATATGCAAACAGACAAGAACAGCCATTCCTGAGTCACTACTAACGCTAAGCCCTTGCAGTTACCCATTAGGAACACATGCTGCCACTTATACGTTGCAAAAGGAAACTATCCTGCGCAACAATAACAAAACCTATTAGAGATAATGGTGCTTCATATCAACTGAAAGAAAGCGAGGCTATATGCCTAAACACATAAGTAATAACTTACACATACGTCATAAAGAAACCAGCTCTAGGGGACTCTCCTTACCCAGTGCAATAAGTGTTATTAAGGCAAATGAAATCTACATTCAACTCGTACACTGACTCAAAAAGGAGCTATAACCACAGTCATTAACATAACAAGAGGTCTGTAGTTAGGATTTCATGCAATAGGAGCTGCAATATTTGCCAGGCTAAAAATTGGAGTGGGAAATAAGGGACTCCACTCGCTGCCAGAACAGGTCCTTGGTCAGCTCTTGGGCACTACACGTTACTCTGTGGACTTAGGTAGCTTAAATGGCAAAGAGGCTTTATAACTGACGTATAAGTTGGAGCTTTTGAATTGCTAATGAAGGATTAAACTGGTTGCTCTTTGCTACTTTGAAATCTGTGTTTTTCTATTTAGATGTTTTGATTGATATTAAAGTGTTGTTCAAAGGGTCTATTATTTGAGGGTTATATTGGGCTTTTTTATGTTACTAATCTGATCCTCTGAAGAATGCTACAAACCAGTCTTCGCTTTCATACTGTGCCAGTTGATTAAACAAGCTGGCACCAAACTTTCTTATGTACATTAATATATACCCACATAAACCAGCAGTAATAGCAACAGCTTTGCTCAGCTAAAGTTAGGTTTATAATGAAAATATCTACTGAAAATTGCTGTTGATATAAAAATAAATGCTAACAAGATAGAAATCTGCTTCCTGGAAGGGAATATAACTTTCATGAGTTCCCCAATGCAGTGATTGAATGTCTGTAATCAAGAACCAGCTATTAGCAAATGCACCATTGCATTCCTATTACTCACATCAATTTAATGTGTAATGCTAAGCAAGACATACAACTGAACTGTCTGGTACTTGTTCTAAAATGGGGGTAATTATATTTACTCAACTCATAAGGGACTTTGTGATCTGCTTGGATCAATTAATCATCTACCTTCTACCCAGTGCCCTACTGGGACCTCAAAGCTATGGAACTGGCAAAGACCAGGAGTAGTCAACAGACCTGACTCCAGCCAATGTAATTTTAAGCACAAATTGGTGCAGACAAAGACAAGAAAGCAAAACGTGTTTCATACCCTCCCTGATAAAACATTTCTGGAAACATCGATGCAGCTTTCGCTAGGCACTTTTCTGTTCTATTCACCTTCAGTTGCATTCATTCCTGTTTTCCTATTACTGTGTGAGCTGTGATGTTTTGCTCCTCACGGTGTCCCTTCAGGCAGACAGTCACCTGTCAGTTCCTTGATTGCTATGCCAGGCATCAGGTTTTGCTTTGGAACTCCGATTCTTCCCTACCAACCCCAATGTCTTGAAGCTCTCCTACTTATGACGTAGGGCTTCTCTCAAGAGCAGTGAAGATTCTTTTTTCATAATCCAACCCAGAGTAAGAGAGGATTTTTGCAGACGTGAGTACAGCTCTCTAAGACCCCTGGCTTGTTTTACCACAGTTCACTGTGCTCATCAAGCTGCAAATTTCTTAGCTGGGTATGTTTCACAGCTAGCTTTCA
Source organism: Clamator glandarius (assembly GCA_033459285.1). NCBI lineage: Eukaryota > Metazoa > Chordata > Aves > Cuculiformes > Cuculidae > Clamator > Clamator glandarius. The sequence continues at coordinate 1,303,955 of JAUNZM010000332.1, read as the reverse complement.
CTTTATGAAGTATGGCTAAGATTTGCTGTCATCTCCCAGACGCTGCAGGGAATACTTACTTGCAAATTTGGCTTCATGATGGCTTTGTTGAAGACTGAGTCTTCATCAGCAGTAGATGGATAATCTGATCCACTTTTGATGAGTGTATTCACAGATATCCATGTTGCAGTCTTACGAGAATAAATCTGAAATTCATCCTAAATTGACATAAAAGAGAAGTGTCACGATTTCCCTTAGAATCAGACCAAATTCACTATCACCTTGGAGTGAATTATTACAGGAGGCCTTTCTAGAGCACTGCTCCAGCTTTTTTAAAGAACTAACCAACAGTGGCCTCCCAGCACCTGTGACTTACAGATAAATCAGCAGAATGAGAGCAGAACAGTCCTGTCAAAATGTGAATACTGCAAATAATTCACTGACCATGGGTCTACTGCTTGGCTGATAAGGACGGAATGTGAACACTCAGATCATGATCTAGGACAAGCAAACAGTACAGGACAATCTGAGGTGCGGTGACCATACTGTAAAGGAAAGATCAAATGAATGGAACAGTGCTGTACTGCACAATGCATGTTTAGTGCCAATATCTTCTCAAAGTCATTCCTGTGTAAACACTTCATTAGAGCAAGTGTGTTAGCACCATGTCTACCTTACAGTTCCTCATAAAAGCTTTTGCTACAAACCAACTTAATGACTTTGCTGTTTTTTACAAAATAAGTTCAATCCTAGAAATACCTGATAACTAGTGTTGGTCATAGTCTTAGAGATTACAGCAACTACTGCAACAAGTATCCTCATGTTAAGTTTCAGTCCCAAACACTGAACAACATGCATTGAAGTAACTATGAGACCCACATATATCACATTCACTGTGTGAGCAGTTTGGTAAATAGAAAAAACAGATTACCTCAGTCATCCAGGTTCTGAAAGCACAGTTATGAAGCTTCATTTGGAAATGACAACAAAAAAAAAGATTCTGTACCAAACGTGAGTCCTTTTGAATAATTTAAGGCTTCAAAAAAGAACTTTGATGGTGTTTATATTTATTATTTGTGCACTTTACTTCTTAAACTAGTACTTGATTAGAATATCATTTATTTTCTGATATTTATCTTTAATTTAAATTTGTGAATGAGTAGATATTGGGATGTAGATTGAGATGGGAAGTGGTGAATAACATAGGTTTTCATTACTTGAACTAAAGTGAGCCAAAATTCAATAATAAAAGTGAGTAAATAGGCTCTTATATGTTGCAACTGCTGAGACAAGGATGAATTATGAATGAAGGTTTTATATGAAACAAAAGACAATTCCAAGGATCAAACTGATGGTCTTACTTGCACCCTCATTAGCAGTAGCCATCACATTTTCAGAACTGACACAATTTGAATATAGAGGGAAAAAAGAAAACTGTCATTTTAATACAAAAACCATGAAAGAAATCTGAAATTGTCAAATGCCGAGACCATCCTTTGAGAGAGCTTCCTGATAACAAGAATATACAATATGATTCAATTCTCATTTGATTACATAATTCTCATTTGATTACATGATCATTTAAAAACCCATTTATTTGAAAAGTGCATGGCAAATCCATTTAAAATGATACACAAGAATAGATAATTAAAAATGCAAACTGAACTGAAGATTAAAAACAGAGATTAAACCTAATATGCTTCTTTTTTTAAAAAAAAAATAGCCCTACCCTATTAGGATGCAGGGTTTTTTTCAGTATAAAATATTCAACAAGCAAACCTGTGATTTTCAAAACCCAAGATTGTAACTGCATGCTGCTCTGCTCATTTAAGAAGGTAGCTCACATAACAGTGGTAGCAAGTGATTCATTTCGCAATTGCACATTTTACAGCTGCCATTGTTCAGGAATCTTTGAAGCAGAACAAATCAAACTTCTGGAGGTAAACCAACTCTGCCAGCTCCTGGAGCATTCAGGCTCAGCTAGGATTCAGAGGCAAGTCTCAGTTTGCTTCCTTTAGTGTTGCAGTAGCATGCATTAAATGAAATCAGGGTTTGTGTATGTCGCAGTGCTTCAGTACAGTCCACAACAGATTGAAATCTTATTAGAAAACTACTGGCAAAACATATCATCCCTTTAACTGCAGGACTGCAGGCTTATTAGACATGGGCAAGGAAAATGGAAATACACAACAAACAAAACAAGCAGTCTAAGCCTGCTATCTTCGTTACACTGATCCCTTATCACACCTTCTTGGACACCACTGGGGACAGAGCTGGACAAATCTTTGGTTTGTCCCATTGCCTAAATTTTGGCAAAGACAGGCATCTTTACCAGGACAGCCAAGCAGGGTGAAAGGAATCTGCTAGACACTACCAATCAAACAGATGCTTTAGAATTGGGAGCATTCTGCGATGTAGAAAGTACAGGAATAGTGGAAGGGAGGAGGGAAGACTGAAAGCAAATAACACAGTCTTGAAATCACAGGTACTACAGATATTTTTCACCCCTGTTTAGCATACCATGTTTCAGCATCTTGTCTGATCAGCCGCTATACTCCATTCCAATTGTTATCTTACATATAATTTATGGAATACTTGAGAGTTCTTCAGATCAATAACTTTAAACATAAAATATAACCGAAGGAAATTAGCAATGTAAGGGATTTCAACCAACTGGATTCCTTCCAATTAACTCATCTTCCTTAACTACACACTAGTTTAAAGATTTAAAGGCTAAAGTTGGCACCTACTGTTGTTCTGAGCAGAAAAACATCTGCTTCTTCCAAGCTGCAGCGGGTGCAGTTTGCCCACACACTCCACTCTGGCTTCCAGTAAAACAGCAGCAGCAGAGCCCCACAAGACAAGATGTACCCAGCAATGCATGAGGCCTTTCGGCAGCCTTGGGTTTTGTAGCCAAAAATCTCCTGTAAAGCAAAGACAAAGAAACAATCAGTACTATTTCTTTCAAAGAAACACCTGGAATACTACACTATCCCATTATCCACTGCTCTCCCACAGGTACTGTTTGGTATGGTACCATGAAAAAAAACCCAAAACATAGAACCTTCTTTATGCATCCTAAACATGACTCGAAAAAAAATAATGTTGTATGTTCCACAGAAGTTCTCGTCCTCCTTACCATAGTATGACCAAACCTGTAAAGTATTTTTATGTAGTTGTGAAACTCAGCATTAAACATTGTTACGTGTGTGTGTGAGTTGGAATGATAACAACATACAGTGGCCCTAAACCGCAGGCCACAAGCCAGGAACACAGATCTGCCTGGTCAGCTCTTTCAAGGTCCCTGAGTGAGGTGGCTGAAAAACTTGAGTACATCTACACAAGAGAGGTGCAGACCCAGTACAACAGCTGAGATAGCGCTTGCTTCAGAATCAGAAGCCCTACTGCTGTCCTGCCGCAGCAGTGAGTCTTCACTCATGTATCTACACTTTAGAGACTCAGAATGACACTGTGGCTGCACCAGCTGGAGCTGCTTTGCACAACTCGGCACAGACACAGCCTTTGTTGTGCGGTTACCATCTTCCATGACAGCTCCAGTACAGGGATTTTGGACTTTGCCAAGGTGCCCTTGCCCTAACATTCCAAAATAACAACAACAACAATAATAATAGCAACAACAATAATAATTATTATTAATAATAATAATAGCTGTTAGCAAGAATAACTAATGAATACCCGTAGAAAGAATAACTAGGAACCTACTCACTGTAGCTGTATGAGTAGGCATTATTATTCCATTTTTAAAGATGAGGAAATTGTTACAGTAAGGGAAGATGACTTGCCCAAAATTTCAAAGGGATGACTGTCAACATTGCAGTTTAAGAGGTGCCAGTTCTTGGTTCCAAGGCCAAATTCCCTTTCTGTAGTGCTAGCAGGGACTTGGTAGAGGTGAAATGAAATGTATGCAGTGAATTTATAGAGGACACCCAACCCCAGTCTAAGATGGGAGATTGCATGGCTGCAATTACATCAGGTGACCAGGAGAATTTGCAAACAGAAGGGTTAATATTCCTCAGCCTCCCTCTTCCTGGTATATCTGCAGCAATTGTGAAATCTCCTTCTGAAGATCAGATATCTGCAGCCACAGATATCACAAGATTCATTGGTAAAGTGAGAAGAAAATGCATTGTAATTGGAAGGATGAGTAATGCATAATCCCTGGTTCTGTGCTGGTGTCTTTGCTTGTTATGTGAAATGCAGGCCCTACCCAGTGGTTCCATATGCTGCCTCAGCCTACCTGTTCTGTGTCATGCTCCAAAAGACAGACTTTATCTTCATAGGTAATCTCCACGGGATTTCTAAAGGGAAAAAATTGGTAGCTGTGGGGAAAAAAAGTATGGTAAACTACACAGGAATGTAGGCTGCATTGCACAGGACCTGGTGACCTTGAGATGCATACGCTCAGCGTTTTCAAAGGCTTCTATAATTTCTGAGCACTCCAAGAGAATACAGCAACTCTGCAGCAGATAGAAGGAAACTCAAGGAGGACAGCAGCTAGACAAGGTTGCTAGAAGTTAGTTGGTGTGCCAGTCGTGTGCTACTAATGTTCACGTGATCCTATAAACAGGTAAAGGACTCTCCATTTACTTCTGTCTAATAATATCCTTCACAAAAAAAGGGTACAAAATTAGCGTCAGCATGAACACACAGAATAGAACATAGAACGATGTGAACATGCTGTTCACAGCAATGACTGACTTGCAAGATCCACCCGCTTGGATCCAGACTTTACAGCCCGTCAACAAGGCAAAGTAACTCCCAAGGAGGCAGAGATGCTCAAGGGAAGAACTCTAAAAAGAACATGCCTTCAGACTTCCTCCAGTAAATGGCTGGACTTGGAATAACTGGATCAATATTTTCAAACTGGCAGTGGCATGAATATCAGCGTGGGGAAGAATGAGACTGCTGCTATGTGCATCTTGCTTCTGCTAGTGAATCAATCCTTTAATTTCCAGCTTTTGTGCCTTACACTTATGGTCTCAGAAGTCAAGAAGGCAATTACGAAGGGAGAGAGTGGGCATTCAGCATGTGATTGGTAGTCATTTGGGATCATCTTCTGTTGGCAGTGTTCTCTGCTGAAATGCTGAACGATTCTCCAAGTCTGATATGACAATACAATCACAGAGCTAGGGCAGACTCCATGTTTCTTTGCATAGGAGCCTGTATACTGAAATATGTATCTGACTTCCCGTACACCTGCATATGTTTCCAGGCCACAACCTTTCAGTACTTACCTTCAGAATAAAATGTTCTGTTAGACTGAAGTATTTTTCCTGACCCTGTACCTTAAGTTGGAAGGGCTATCGTAATGAATGCTGCGTTCATAAAAGAAACATATAGTAGGTATATAACTCCTCATTGAAAGAGAAGAAGCAGTAGCATATACAAACACTTCTCATTTGTCAAATAAGTCAACAGGACAGTTCTTTAGAAGAATTCTCAAAAATAGTATCTTCTCAAAAAAAAAAGTGAACATTAGACCCACAACATAAATAAAGGGGGAACGGGCACACACATGATGCAGGTTTCTCAGCAGGTTCATCTAGCCATGTATAGCCTTACAGTAATAAGGGTTTCAAAATTCTTCAAGCTTATTCAGGATTCACTAGGCCTATACTATAAAGACCTCCAAGCAAATGCGTGTCTACTATGGCAAACAACACTTCCAGGGCTGGCAGAAATCCTGGTGTTGATGTCAGCAGTAAGAACATGTGTTGTGGGCTGGTTTTAAATTGTTAAGGAAAAAAGAATAACTTTTCCTGTGTTGTATTTCACTGCACAAAGAGGCTGCACTGATGCAGACATATCTGTTGAACATGGGTCTCATGAATAAACATTTGCACTGCGACAACTTCTGTACCGTGTGAGCAGGATTTTAGGGCTCACCGTGTGCAACTATACAGCCAAACATCCTGGGTTCTTGAGGGCATCAGACCAGGAGGTAGTGGAAAACAAAGCTAAGATTAGCTATCCATATGACTTCCAGTTACCAAATTGCTTCCAGTTACCTCACAAAAGGTAGCGCTGTCTACAAAAGATGCTGGTGTGCAGAGCACATCTCATGCCTATAGAATAATTTTTAATAAATTGTAGTGTACTATAATACATCGTTTCCTCATCTGTTAATGTCTTCTTTCTCTTGAGACTCCCAACAGTCAGATGAGTGACTAAAACGGTTTAACTTGTGAGTGAAGTGTCTAGAGAGGGGGCATGGCTTACGGGACAGAAAAAGCTGCCAGACCTGTTCAGTTGCCAGAAAACATGCTTATTCCAAGAAAGGTTCTTAGATGCTTTTACAATCATACAAAGCCAGTACTCAAGGCCTTATCACTTTACTGTCCAGCAAGTCTTTGTTACTTATGTTTAAAAGGAAAATTGCCAAATCATCTGCACAGCAGAATTTAAATGCAAAAGTCCAACAAGTTCCGGCACACTTTTCTATGGTAAAAACAAGGCCTGCAGCTACCACAAAGGACCCCAAGCAACAGCTGTGAACTATCATATTTCTGGCAACCCAATCACCAGGTACCTTATTATGAACAACCTGTTGCTATAACAACAGATAATAGGATTAGACTTGAAAGACTGGTTAAGATTCAAAAGGAATTTAATAACTGAATTTCATTCTTAACAACCAGAACCTGTTTCATCAGAGGTTTGTTTCTGTTCCCTCTGAAGCCAGTAGCAACACTCACTGCTGTTCCATTAGGACCAATGTTGTGTCTTTCAGACCCTGTCTCAATTTTAGGAGTTACAATTTTCAAACTCAATGTATGTAAAATTCCTGAATCAATTTCCCTTCAGAATTTTGGCATCCCAAAAGAGGCAGACAGCTGCCAATATGCAGCGGCAAAGTGGGGTTCACCAGCTGGCTGACTGCAGTTGTACTACTCCTCCAGACCTAAACAACTGGGGAACGTGAGTCAAAGGTGATTCTGGAAACTCTTCCTGAAACAGCAGCCTGTCAAAGTCTACCACAATGTTTTGCACTGCAGTACTTGATGGTTTCCACCTCAGAGTCTGTGCAAAGGGAATGATTACTCCCAACCTGTACTGAGAGGAGCAACAAGGGACCTGAACAGGCTGGACTGCTGGGCTGAGACCAACGGCATGAGGTTTAACAAGGCCAAATGCCGGGTCCTGCACTTGGGGCACAACAACCCTAAGCAGAGGTACAGACTAGGAGAAGCCTGGCTGGAAAGCTGCCTGGAGGAGAAGGACCTGGGGGTGTTGGTTGACAACCGACTGACCGTGAGCCAGCAGTGGCCCAGGTGGCCAAGAAGGCCAATGGCATCTTGGCTTGTATCAGAAACGGCGTGACCAGCAGGTCCAGGGAGGTTATTCTCCCTCTGTACTCGGCACTGGTGAGACCGCACCTCGAGTCCTGTGTTCAGTTCTGGGCCCCTCACCACAAGGAGGGTGTTGAGGCTCTGGAGTGAGTCCAGAGAAGAGCAACCAAGCTGGTGAAGGGGCTGGAGAACAGACCTTATGAGGAGCGGCTGAGAGAGCTGGGGGTGTTTAGCCTGGAGAAGAGGAGGCTGAGGGGAGACCTTATTACTCTCTACAACTACCTGAAGGGAGGTTGTGGAGAGGAGGGTGCTGGCCTCTTCTTCCAAGTGACAGGGGACAGGAGGAGAGGGAATGGCCTCAAGCTCAGCCAGGGGAGATTTAGGCTTGAGATAAGGAAAAAATTCTTCACGGAAAGGGTGGTTAGGCATTGGAACGGTCTGCCAAGGGAGGTGGTTGAGTCGCCGTCCCTGGGGGTGTTTAAGGTTAGGGTGGATGAGGTACTTAGGGGCATGATTTAAGGATTGGTGGGAATGGTTGGACTCGACGATCCAGTGGGTCTCTTCCAACCTGGTTAAAAAAAAACAAAAAACAAAAAAAACCAACAAATCGGCAGAGAGCATAAAGCTCTGTTTTTTCCTTCCTCTTCCTATTCTACCAACAATTACTTCTTATGAAAAACACCTGCAATAATATCTTTTTGAAGGGAAGGAAAGAAAAAAAAAACCAAAACAGTTAATTCCTAAAACAAATCCCTTCCTGTTACCAAATCTATTACTCTCTCTGAGGCAAGCTCCTGTGTTGAGAGTTCTTTCACAGAACTGAGATTTTTCCAGTAATGCAAATGATTATGAAGAGAGAGAGAGATATATTATCTCATGCTGTTAAATTTTAGCTGGGTTCTGGGAGAGTGAATTCTAGTTTAAGCAATGTCCTCCAGCCACATAAAGTAATTCCAAAGAAATACACAAGGATTTATAGGATAGACTTCCTAAGTCAGAGTGATTATTCCTAAATACAAGACTTTTTTCTCATTAGAACTCCTCAACTTCCCTCATCTAAATGGACAGCTGGTTCAACACAGGAAAGCATTCCACGTTCAGAGTTCAAATGAACTACCTACATGCTTTCAAAATTACTTGAACTATTTCAGTCTAAGAGAACTGCTACATGCACAGTGTCAGCTGTTGCATTATTACACCAAGAGATGTCATCCTGTTTGAGGACTCAAGACTGCTTCTTAATTATTTAGTCTAGGTGGATCAAACTGATTGCTAAAAATAATGTCAAAAAATATTTATCATGACTTAGCATTTAAAAAAAAATCTTGCAGGATCACTGAAAGAAACACTAAGAGCCAGAACCACTTGCTATGGTTGCCAATAATTTAGCATGTAAGATTTTAACAAAGAAAGAATGTCTGCACTGAATTCTGTTTTACCCTGTGTATTCTTTCCTCTGCTTAACCATAGTTTTTCTTGTCTCTTTCTTACAATTTCTCTTACCTACATTCTACTCTCTTTTTCTTTTTCGCAAAAGTATGCACTCAAGCTCTACTTCTTTCTATATACACATTGTGTTTTCCCTCATCCTCTTATAGTACCTTAGAAGCTCACAGATGTCTTCCACTCATACTTTTTTTTTCTCTCTTTCTTATCCACATGTAACAAAGACACGTAGATACGTGCCAAATCTAGCAGCATTTGGCTATGGTTTTAATTGCATCAACTACGCAACTGCTTTATCAATCTTTTCTCTGTGATTTTCATAAGGGAACCGCAGGTGAAGGAGCAAAGCTCACGCTCATTGCAGGCACAGAGAACGTGGCAATGCCAGACACCCTGGATTCGTAGTGCAGATTGACACACACTGGTTGTGCATGGAAAACCTCATAATCACAGTGCAGATCTCTGAGCACTGGATTCATGGCACACGTGTTCAGTATGACACTGGTGAGAAACAAGAACATTACTGGGATGGACGGCTCCACGCAAGCACAACTTGGGTGTCACTGTAGTGCACTGCTGGAATTGGGCATGCAGAGTATAATAGCACCAGACAGTCCACTTAAACCTAATTAGCTCAGGCTCAGTTCTGGCATTGCTAGTCACAGCATCAGTAGTAGGAAGAGAAAACAGAGTGTTTATGGTCCTAGAAGGACAGGGCCAGAGTAGAGCACAGCCACAGAACCAATAGCTGCTTGGAGCTGAGGACCAGTGGCGCATCAGGACCAGGGCTAGAATCAGGAGCAGGGCGCTGTGAGTGGGTTCTGTAACTCAGCAGAACCAGTTGGATTCTGTGTTGCACTGAGATCATCAGTCCCCACCCTCAGAGCCAGCGCCCTGCGCTTCCTGTAGTTCTCAGTTCATGCTGTTGGGTGACTCTCCACTACATACCCCAGCACATCCCAGATTATCCAGATTTGCATTACACAAAATATGACATCTCCCCAACCCTGAATGGCAGAACCCTGACTGAAAATAGGGATAACAAATGTCCATGTTCTTCCATGACATGGTGTCTTTTTCACTAGAATAGAATTCTCAGTGAGTAGATGTTGAAGATTTCTCTAGGATTTCTGGAAGTTAAAAGTCATGACAGTTTGTAAGTGGTTACTGTGTTTCAGTCTCTTTACTGGGGCTGTTGTACACCCAGAAATCCTACATGAGCTCATAGCAGAACTAGAGGCTCTGCAGCATGGGAATTTTGAGAAGCACCGCATTTACCAGACATGCATGAGAATTGTTGCTGTACAGCTGCATCATGGGTCTGACATCTCCAGCGGAATCTGTTAGACAGAACGCAGCTGATCTGTGATGCATGTTAATGCCAAAGCAGCTAAGAAGCACTGCATTTACTACAATTGTGCACTGAGCTTACTCTTTAAGAGAGGTACCATGCAGTAGATAAGATATTTCATGTGACTGTAAGAATTATTTCCATATGTTACAGAATGTATGTTAGCTTATTCCTCCCTGGGAAACTCTTGTAAGAAATATGGTAGTTCTGTACTTAGAAATTCAGCTTTATACAGGAGTTCAGTCTAGAACAGTATTGCCAATTCAACAAACTGCATTTGCTAATAATTTATGCAAACGTAAGACATATGGTTTTATGCTCCAGAGATAGCCAAGGTTCCCAGTCCTTATCTAAACGGAACTGACTCTAGAGATTTAGCTGCCAAATGGTTACAAACACTGTTCCAGCCTGTCTCTCAAGCTGACACAAGATCACATCCATCTAGATTTATAACATCACATCAATAACCTGTTAAACCATCCCCTGTTGCAGTGGATAACCAATTAAATCCAGTGGGCACATAAAACTACTTTCTTTCTGCTAAAAGAAAACTATAATGCTTTCTAATGGTATGCTTCTGCTATGGGAACATCCCCACCATTCATAACTAAACTATAGACTGTAGTATGTTATTGCTTCAACTTGAAAAAGACCTAGACAGAGATACAACTCACCATTTCATTCTCTTCTCCCTGGTTAAGCTTTGCATAATGGTTCTTGCCAGGATTTTCCCCCATGTAATAACCCTCTGGAGACTTTCTAGAGCACCCTCAGGACAGGTCTTCAGTGTTGTATGCTTGAACTTCCACATTGAGGAAGTGCTGTAAGTACACACCTTCCTTATAATTCTGCTGATACTTGAAGAATGGAGCTCCTCCCTCTCTGTGGGGTTAGCAGGTAATATTCATCCCTCCTCCCTTTATCCAGCTGTTGGAGTTTTGCCACTGCAAGGGTAAATGTAAAACTCACTCAAAGACACTGCAAGAAAGAGAAATTCAGATCTCACAAGTATTTCCCACAATATGACTCTGGGTCATAACTCTGATAGGTGCAAACAAGTGCTGTTGGCATGCAAATTTCAGGGGAGGGCAAGAAGGGAATATACTTCTTAGAGAGATTATGGAATCACTGGAGACCAGGAGTGTGTCCAAATAAGAAGGAAAACAAAACAAGCATGGCTGTTGTTAAGACTCTTAGCAACCAGCCTGACCTAAGTGTTCAGCTGTGATCCCCACATATGCCTTGGAGAAAAAATCAACTTCGGGCATTGTAAACAGGGGCTCCAGGTTGTGCAGATGGATTTGTGCACTGATTTTGTGTCAGGATCCAGCCACGTAGGATCTGTAACTGGTATTTTTATTCATTGTTAGGAACATCATCACAGTATGTCTGTTGACCTGACCATATAGCTTCGGGAAACAACATTTAATTTATTTACTCATTCCTGGGGGTAAATGGAGTTCCCTACTGATGTCAGCAAGCTGGACACAAATGTCTCTGACCTCCAAATCAGGGCCAAGAGGAAGCTGGCAGAAAAACAGCACTGGGGATTTTATCACCTCCTGGTTTTGTTACCTTTAGGCTGCATTTGTTTATTAGTCTTGTGATTCTTTCCCATTCTCACTATTATTTCCTTGTCCTTCGTTACTTTATAAGAAGTTACATACTTAATATTTTAGGAATGAGGTCAGGAAAGACAAACATGGTCTCCCAGCAAATATGTTAAGAAAACTAAAATATTATTTCTAGAGTGTCTGAAACAGATCAAGAGGTAGCAAGTTAATTCCTGTTCATTAGCATTTTACTTCCATGTGGCATGTACTCGTACAAGTCTCAAACTTTTCAAGCACCAGGGAAAACTGCTGCCTATCCAGCAGTGGGCAGGCTTGGAGAAACTGAAATGGGAGAAATGCTTGGAACAGAGAAGAGAAGATGTGGGGGATAGGCTAATGAATACAAGAAGAGTTGCCCATTGCTAATAATGTGAGGCAGGCACAGACCTGTAAACCAGGTGTTCATGTATGCACAACACAGGGACAGGTGTTTGTAAAATGCTTGTGCCAAGTAGTTCATATTGGAGCTAAGCTGTTTGATCTTGGCACCTATCACAGTTTCAAAAGTAACCTAGACCAGAGGCTAAAAAGAAAAGAATATAAAGGATATAACATAGTTGTGTTAAGGGTGGTTTGTCATGACAAGATAAAGGGGTCCACACCCCAGTTTCAGTATTACCCTTTTCTTCCTCCACTGCAACTCAGGATAGCTTTGAGCCACTCAACTTTTCATTTTGTTGTTCTGAGACCCAGCAACAGGAACTCCAGTTATTACATGAGAATCAAAATTTTCAATTAAAAATGCAATAAAGTCTATTTCTGATAAACCTGATGACATGAGAAAACTAGAAGCCATAGAAGACAGGATACAACTGCACAGCTACCTTTTCCAGGGCAGGCTGATGATTTCGGGAAATGACTCATTATTTTGGGAGGTGCCAGAGGTGGAAAACAGGAGTGACACACATGCTTTCTGCCTGCTCAGCTTTTGCTGCTTCCCCAGATACTAGCCTTGCTCTTTCTGGTGTCTGTAGAAGAGTATGGTGCAGTCGAGGTCCTTGGCTGCCTTTTCACAGAGAAGACAGGTGAGCTGCATGCAGAATATCCCACCAAACTTGGGTCTCCAGGGAAGAATGAAGACTCTATCCAATCTATTTACTATTCATAGGCTTGGTACAGCTCTTACTGACAATTTTTGCTCATACAGAACATCCTTATTAGGGAGATTTCTATCTTCACAACTGAAAACAAAGAAAAAACAAATTAAAAGTGTAAAACATTAATTACTTCTGTAGTTTGTCAACCTGTCATAATATTCCAGAAAGATCTGTTAATCCAGAACCAATGAAGATGGTGGTAGTTTTCATTTTCTGAAGCAGGTTCACTTTCTCCTGGAAGAAACATCTCCAAGGCAGCCTAGATCAGAACCTTCGGTTATTTGTTGCCCTCTACTGTTCAAAATAAGAATTACATATTAATTTAGAAAAAAACCTGTATGCATATCATGCCCTATGGAGTATCACCATCAGTCTCATATATCATCAGTATCCTAAGATGCATCAGAAGAAGCGTTGCCAGCAGGTTGAGGGAGGTGATTCTGTCCAGCAAGTTGAGGGAGGTGATTCTGTCCCTCTAATCTTCTCTGGTGAGACCAGAATACTGCATCCAGCTCTGGAGCCCTCAGCATAGGAAAGATGTGGACCTGTGGGAGCATGTCCAAAGGCCACCAAAATGATCGAAGGCTTGGAACACCCGCTCTCTGAAGGGAGGCTGAGAGAGCTGACCTTGAATATCTTTGTAAACAGCCCCTCCTGAGCTTTCTTGTAACCCCTTCTGGTACTAGAAGGTTGCTATAAGGTCTCTGTGAAGCCTTCTCTTCTCCAGGCTGAAGAATTCCAGCTCTCAGCCTGTCCTCATAGCAGAGGTGCTCCAGCCCTCTGATCATCTTCGTAGCCCTCCTCTAGACTCGTTCAAAAACTTCCATATACTTCTTGTGTTGCGTTTGCCAGAACTGGACATAGTACTTCAGGTGGGGTCTTATGAAAGTGGAGTAGAGGGGAAGAATCACCTCCCTTAGGAGTTTCAGGAGGTTTTTTTCTTTACTGATTAGTAGAACCACCAGCCTCCCTCCCAGCCTGGCCCTCATGACCTTATCCAGCCCTGACCTTGGCCATGATACATCAAGTAGTTACTGTTATGAAAAGTGGAGTATTTTTTGTTTAAGCTAAACTAGAGTTAAGTTTCATGTAAGTAATTGTATTTGTTGAAAGTTAGACAGGTCATTCTGACAGCATGTTTTCTTTCATACGGTGTTTTTACAGACACTGTTCATTCATTGGAGACGATAACGTCGTGTATGAAGTATGATCCGTGCTCAACAGTTGTCTCTTCTTCTGTAATCACGTATGTTTGGAGTTTCTTTCTATCTCAAACGCAAAGTCAGACACAGGGGTGGAGCCAGCTCCAAATTAGCAAGAGTTTTGACTGTTGTGAAGTTCATCGTAACAGTAAAATTGGTTCTTGGAAAGTAATAGCATATGCAGAAGATTTCTGGGGAAATGTATCCATACGCATTTAAATGGTAAGTCTATTCTGCCCCAGCTCTCGTCTCATAGAATCACAGAATCATTGAATCACCAGGTTGGAGAAGACCCATCGGATCATCGAGTCCAACCATTCCTATCAAATACTAAACCATGGCCCTCAGTCTCGTTGCAGGGGATCGATGGAGACAGATCGCTCCCTCGTGTTGGCCGGGCTGATAAAGGATGCTCGCTTTCTACAACTCCAGAACGAGTCTCGGAGAGTTTATCGCCGGCATTTGTGGCCCCAGCGGGGGTGGGAGCCGGGCCGCCCCGGGGCACAAGGGCGAGGGGCTCCCGCCGCTGCCACAGCCACAGCCCCCGCCCCGCCGTGCCCCCTCAAAGCCGGCCCCGCCGCCGCGCCCGGAACCTTTGCGCGGGGGGGCGCGGTTTCCAGCCGGGGCGGCGGCGCGAGCCGCCCGGAAGCGGCGGCAGCGCTGTGGGCCCCCGGCGCCGCCTGCCCTTCCCGCGGGAGACCAGGACGCGGCGGCCCCTCCGCCCGCGGTCCCTCCCGACCCTCAGGATGTGGCGGACGCGAGCGGCGGCGGCTTGGTGAGCAGGGAGGGCCCGGCGCGGCGGGGTGAGCGGCCGCCAAGAGCCGCGGGCCTCGCCTCATCTCGGGGCCTCCGCCCCCGGCTGTGGCGCCCATCCCGGCCAAGCAGGAGCTGCCCGCGGGGGTCGAGTGCGAGGTGGGGGGTGCGAAGGGTGCGGGGTGAGCCTGAGGCCGCTGCGGTGGGGCGACTGCTGCCAGGCGGGGAAGTTTCCTGCCCTTCAGTTCGCCTAAAGGTGCGAGGTGGAAGGGAGCTCCGTTTCTCACGTTCCCAGCTTCCCCTTCCCGGTGTTTCAGACCTCCTTCGTGACCAGATCTTGGCCCTTCCCAGCAGCTCCTCTATGTTCTTGTTTTTCACCGTTCTGTTAGACGAACCTTATAAAATGATAGAATCACCAGGTTGGAAAAGCCAATCATTCTTACCAATCACTAAACCATGCCCCTCAGCGCCTCGTCCACCCATCCCTTAAACACCTCCAGGGCTAGTGACTCAACCACCTCCCTGTGCAGCCTGTTCCAGTGCCCAATGATCCTTTCCATGAAAACTTTTTTCCTAATGTCCAGCCTAAACCTCCCTTGGCGGAGCTTGAGGCCATTCCCTCTTGTCCTGTCCCTTGTCACTTGGGAGAAGAGCCCAGCTCCCTCTCCACAACTTCCTTTTAGGTAGTTGTAGAGAGCAATGAGGTCTCCCCTCAGTTTCCTCTTCTGCAGGCTAAACAACAATGAAGTTCAACAAGGCCCACTGCAAGGTCTTGCACCTGGCTAGGGGCAATCCACGGTTCCAGGCTGGGTGACAATGCAGTTGGGAGCAGCCTTGCAGAGAAGGACTTGGGGATGCTGATTGATGAGAAGCTCCATGTGAGCCGGCAATGAGTACTTGCAACCCAGAAAGCCAGCTGTGTCCTGGGCTGCATGAAAAAAAACATGACCAGCAGGTCAAGGGAGGTGATTCTGCCCCTCTACTCCTCTCTCATGAGATCACACCTGGAATGTTGTGTCCAGTTCTGGAATCCTCAACATAAGAAGTATATGGAACTGTTGGAGTGGGTCTAGAGGAAGGCTATGAAGATGATCAGAGGGCTGGAGCACCTCTGCTGTGAGGACAGGCTGAGAGAGCTGGACTTGTTGAGCCTGGAGAAGCGAAAGCTTCAGGGAGACCTTATAGTGACCTTATAGTACCTGAAGGGGGCTACAAGAAAGCTCGGGAGGGGCTGTTTAGAAAGACATGTAGTGATAGGATGAGGAGGTATGCCTTTAAATTGGAAGGGGGAAGATTCAGATTGGACGTTAGGAAGAAATTTGTCACGGTGAGGGTGCTGAGGCACTGGCCCAGGTTGTCCATGGAAGTTGCACATGTCCCCTTCCTGGAATTGTTCAAGGCCAGATTGGATGGGGCCTTGGACAACCTAATCCAGTGGGAGGTGTCCCTGCCCATGGTAGGGACTGGAGGTGCTGTAGAACTGGATTGCGCTTTTACTCTTGTTATGTAGCCACCTTTGTATTGGTACTGTCTGTGGTGTACTAAGCCTCTTGTAATTCCATGTCAAAAAGGAGACACTTGTTACTACTTCAGGGATTATTCTGCTCCTTTCTATTCTCATTCTAGATACCAAGTTTGTTGCAAAGGCACAGCCTTCTTGATAGTTTAGTATAGCAGAGGGTACCCTTCAAAATCATAGTGACGTTTATGAATGAGAAGTTTCATGATAGACAGCGGGTTTCCCATTTTTAAACTTTCCATTACACTAAAGGAAATGTCTAAACATAACTCATGAGGAGAATTGCTCCTTTGAGAGGGGAAAGCGTCTCCATTCACGTAATACTGATTTTAAATTTATCTTCCAAAAGCTCAATTTCAGGGTCAAAAGTTCTGATATAAAAAATCTTTGACTTCTTTGGATGTTAAGAATATGCATGTCTTAGACAATGTCATCTCTGCTGCATGTGAAATCTCAAGGCAAAGAACTGTACAGATTATAGAGAATGTTATTAGAAAAAGCTGTAATATTTTCTTTCGTATATTTCACTTATTCTCCGTGAGATCTGTTAACTCTAAATGATTTAGGATTATGGGATGAATAATTTGCCTTCTCAATGATGTGAAGCACTTTTTTATTTATCCCATTTATAAGTAAATGTGCTTGATGATGTTGAAAATTCTGGAAAAAATTATGAAGGGGCAGTCATCAATTTCAAGAAGCGTAACTTCACTCGTATTTTGTACCCAATAAATTTTTTATATTAACCATTCTGATATGAAGACTAAAATGTTACTAAGGAAATTACTTTTTCCAATTGTCTTTTCATTGAACTGGCAAAACTACCTGAAAATGTTCAAGTATGCAGACAGAACAAATCTCTTTCTATACTTTCAATTACACTAACTTAAGTGTTTATTTTCATGTAGGCAGGATTAATAACATCCCTGTGTTTTAACATTTGCTTTTTGTGATGTTTCATGAGCTGTGTTCTCAGAGTTAAGTTTTTCAGACTGAAATTTTCCTTTTTGCATAAATCTAAATTATTTTAGTGCATTCTTCAACAAACATGATGCAGTCATCTCCAGAAGTAACCTTGTCTGTGATTGACCTAAGACAAAACAATAATGCTGTAATCCTAGAAACGCAGAAAGGAACTGAACGATGTCATTAAGTATGTGCTTCAGCTCCAAAGGAGAATCTGCTTTGCCTAGAAAGGACAAGTGTGTTTTGCAAGGAATTTTGTCTGTGTATTGGTTCTTTAAAGTTTGAAAACCCTCTACAAACTTGGTATTCTCTAAAGGTTCGTTTTGAATAACAAGAATTTTTCTTCTGTGTTATAAGTTGATCATAGTTGATCTTCTGTGGACTCAAGCTCCTGTTTGTCCAAACTGTGTTTTATCACAGACCTGTTATTTGCCTTAATCCAGTGTGGAAGTTAAGTTTAATTCATAACAGACTTCAGAAATGGTGTTTTAAGTTTTATTTCTGTAATAGCTAGAAATGCTATACCCGTTAACAATGCTAACAGCTGTTTATTTTCCTGGTTAGTACCATTGCTTCTAAAAGGTTGTTGAGTTAATCGTATGTTGACCAGATCTGCTACTTAGAGTTTTTATTTCTTTCTTTTAGTGTCATCTGCCGGAGTCTAGCAAATAGCAGCTATGGCATTAAAAGAAAATCACCGCTTCAAAACTTGCATCTTGTTTCTCGAAGTATACATCATCCCTACTACGCAAGTTCAAAATTTCAAAGACGTCCATTAAGGATATCCATTCAGCTGTTCTCTTCTCTTAATAGTCTTCCCCTACGCAAATCAAAACTTTTAAATGTAAAGTACGGATACCAGTTCCACAGGAACTTTTGGCTAGCTAGACTAGCCTCGAGGCTTCTCAAAATCCGCTATCTTATACTAGGATCTGCTGTAGGTGGTGGTTATACAGCTAAGAAGGTATTTATCTGTGGAAGCTATTTTATGCATTTTGGTTCAATTGTTATTATGTGCTTAAGAAAAATAGTTCTTGATATATCCACAAAAATCCAAAATATGATTGTTTGATTAACTAAAGATGACTGAATATGGAAAACAGGGTTTTTTTAACAAACTAGTGTAGATCTTAGTTCCAAGTAGTAGTATTCATATCTAAAAGATGGTGGATTAGTATGTTTTATGTGTAGGTATTACTTTTCAATAGATTGCTCATATGCTTCTTACATAAATTTCTTTTTCTTTTTTTACTATAATTATTCTCTTTTTGTGTTAGACTTATGATCAGTGGAAGGACATGATGCCAGATCTCGATGAATATAAGTGGATTGTTCCTGACTTCATTTGGGAGCTTGATGAACATATTGACTTCGGTATCACAAAAACTAAAATGTTATTCTCTGAAGACGTACATACTTAAATGCATGCATGCAACCTAAATATAGAGGCATGGGTCCTCAGTGCCTCTCTCTAATTTATAGCTGTAATTTAAGTGAAATTGTATTGTTGATGTTTGTGTGTCTTACCAAAGTAGTTGTATCACTGTGTTTGCAGGAGGATATTAAGCAGTGTTTAGCATTGTTATTTCATAATTCATCCTTTCATCCTTTGAGTGTGTTCTTGGCCCTTTCACATGGCTATGTAATCCTATTATTTAAAGGAGAGCTGCAGTGGAATTGGGGAGACTTGAACAGGTTTTGGTAGTATTATGTGCAAAGCTCTTTCTTTCTATTTGAATGACACAATTAAAAGATATAAGTATATATAGATCAGTAAAAGACCAATTGAAAATGCAGAGTAGCGAACCTGCCTACTTAGAAAATTATCTTGAAGATACAGAAGAAAATGAAAAACAGGCTCCATTTTGCTGAACTTTTTGGTCACAGTGTTTTTTGGTTTTTTTCCATATTTTCAGATGAAAGATATAAATCTGAAAAACAAGCACAGACTTTCTTATAATATGTGCAGGGTAGTAAGGTAGTGTTCTTTTTTTTCCAAAAAAAAAAACATTCATGAAGATTTTACTGTTTGTATGAGCATTGCATAGATAAATTCAGAGACTTAAAAAACGGATATGTTTTTTTGTTTTTATTGGTAGTGGACACAACATTTTTATAATACATTAAAGGCATAACTTTGGGGTTTTTAAAGGATTAGAAAATTGACTTATTTATGAAATTGAAAGATAAGTTTCTCTTAATGTAGAAGAAATGAGTATAGTTAGTGTCATGTAACTTAAAAACATCGTCTACGAAGTATAAGAAAGTATGAAATGTGGGGATAAGTTTTAGTACTTGAGGCAACCAATTTATCAGGAAGTTCAAAGTCTAAAAAAGCAATGGGTTTTTTAGATAATATTTCCCAACACTAATGGGGAGAGGTGCATTCTCTTTATTGGGGGAGGGGGGCAAGGAAGGGGGGAAAAAAATTTAAAAAGCCGTGTCCTGAAACAGCTGCTAGGTATTACAGCCTAAGCCATTTTTGCTCACTAAAATAATGAGAAAAAACCCTACTCATTAGCTGTTGTACTGTTTTCCTAGAAAAACTTATAAAAGCCCTTCCTGATGCAGATGACCTTGCCAAACTTCTGCCAGACTTTGACAGGATTGGAGAGAGCTTCACTGCACTGAAAGGATTTTTTTCTTCTGGTGAGAATAATTTTTCAGCTTATTTTTAATTTTGAAAGCATAAGCTATTACAACATGAGGTTACTGATATGTCTTTAGACACTGAAAGAAAGTGGATCCTTTCACTGAATATCGTCTAAAAGTGTTATGTACACAGGTAAGTGTGATGTGTTTTTAAAAGCAAGAATTCTAGTAACAAGTACTGAGAAACAAAATGTGAAATTGAATACAGAACTAGAATTCTTGCACAACGCTAAACAAACATTGAAAGCTGGATTGTGTCAGTGAGTTGTAGAAGCTGGACGTGTCTAGCTGGAATTTGAAGTAGGTAAGAGTGGTGCAGGACAGTAACAGTACCAGAGCTTTACCGCAGCTGTTACAGAAGAGAATAGTTGGATTATTGACAGTGATGATTCTTAGTATTAATAAGCATGTGAAATAAGAGATTTGTAACAAAGGTCTTTTGAGTTCAATGATAGTGTCTGTCTGGACACAGCTCCAGAAGGACTTGCTTAAAGATTTGGCTTAGGTAGGGGTTGCCTTTCAAAGGTAGGAGTTTTAAATACTTAACAAAAGACAAACAGGTAGTTTGTTTATTCCGTGTATGTAGGTAGTGGTAGGCTTAATAGCTTTTATGTTTTGGAAGACTTAAATAAGACATTTCTGGTTGGTGGAATTCTTAAAACTGAAAATGATTTATTTGATCGTCCTATCTGACTTGGTAATGAACACGGCTCAAAATTTCACCCAGTTTTTGTAATGAAGTGCAAGATGATTTCTATTGGACCTTGAGCATTATAGAGCCACGTGAATGTGTATTCTTGAAAGCTCTTATCTGTGAGGTGTTAGTCGTTACTTTAAGTGTGTAAGAAAATACTTCCATGTAAGTATACGTTAGAAGTGTTATTTTCCTTTTCTTAAAATACTGTCAGTGGCAGGACTACTCCATTAATCTTACAAACTGAGCCAGCAGCTAAGTAGGGATCCAAGTTCAACAGAGTGACAAGTAAATTACCATCTCCTTTGTATTTTGGCTGTTTTAAATTGTGGTGTCATTGACTGATATTGTGAGATGTAACCTGCTATTTGTTATTATACTCACATGGGCATAGTGGCCAGTTTTGATTGTGTGGTCCTCCAAATGAGACAAAGATCCCTCATCTTTGTTTTGCCTTTTGTTTTGTACTTACAATTTTTATTTCACCCTCTTCTGCTGATTCTTCACAGGTTACAATTTGGTTAGTGAAGTCATAGGACCTTCTGATCTACTTCTGTTGTTAGGTGTGTAAAAGCCCTTTTTACTGCCCTTAACCTGCCTCTTTAAAGCAAACTCTTAAAATACTACTTTCCTAAGAGGAGTGAATATCAGCATAAACACAACTATTTATAGCAATTTAATATTGAATTATGAATTTTTAAAAAATACTTAGATCCTCCCCTGTGAGAATGAATAGATGAATAGTTATTATTTCTCTACCACAGTCCTTAGTAGATGCTTTTTATTTTGGGCGTTTTCCAGAAGCTTGTTGTGAAAATCTATGGCATTACAATAAGAAAGAATTTTTTCTTTTCCTTGCTACAATAATACCAATGGACTTTGTATTATCCATTCATGTTTATCAGAAATAATTATGTTTACAATGTTTTTAGAACCTTAGTAGTCTAACTGAAACTGTCTACTCCCTTGTGATATAACTGGAGTCACAAGATAGACATAAAATTTTCAGATGAGTTTTAAACTTAATTTCTTTTTCAGTTTCTTTAGGTGAATCATTTTCTAATAGGTACTTCAAAGATTATTGAATAAGTAATACATAGGGATTGAAACTAATTTTATAGTGTATGTAGTTTGAGAATTTTTAAGTGCATCTTGCATGTTATAATGGATTTCTGTAATTATGTCCTAGGTTCTCCAGGAGAAACAGCATTCAGAGCTACTGACCAGGGATATGACAATGACAAACAGTACAAAAAGGTAATTACTCTCTTGCAAAACTAAAGATGTCTTGACAACAGGTACTTTTTTTTAAGTGCTTCAATAGCTACTTGCAGCTGTCTATTTGAAGCAGCTTGTATAGAATTTATTATTGAAAATTATGAGTATGCATTTTTGGTTTTAATATGTAAGCATGATGATGTACAGTTTGTAAAAAAAGAAATATATGGCAGTCATAACAATCTTTAGGAATTGCTTTCTTCAGAAAATTGGTTTGTAATAAGAATGCAGTTTTAGATATTTTGTGTGCATTTGCAATTTTTCAGGGTGTGTTCTCAGTGCCTCTTTGGCTTATAGCTTTTTACTGAAGTTGGTTTAGGCCTTTATACTTATTTCCAAGCATATCTGCTTGCGCCCTCATTTCTGTTGATGTTTTCAGTTTCTGCCTTGATGAAGAACTTCTGTTTCTTAAAGCAGTCTGTCTTTTTACTTATTTAGATAAAGCATACATCAAATTTTTGTTACTATCTTCCAGAAAAAAGTGCTACTGTAATTTAATAACTGAAAGTTTTAGTCTGTTTTCCTTGAAGTAAAGAAGCTTAAGTTTAACACTTTGTTTTCATGAGTAGTAGATCATATTCCTGTTAAATTCCTGAATTGTAATATTGCGCATTCTTTAAAGGATTTTCATTTTTCCTGCGTATATTTCAAAGGAACCTTTAAAAAAATGGAAGGAAAACAATATATAACAGGGAATTTGTAAATGGTTATGTATTTATTTTTGCAAAAGTGTCTGAACTATAATTGGGGCTCTTACATAAAAGATGTTAGTGTATGCAGGCATGTATACATTTATTTTACATTAATTCTGCATGGCAATGTATAGTGAAACCTGTACAAAGCTCACTTTTTGTTACATTTTTCCCCCCCTCTAGAAGAGTGAATTTCTGCATGAGAATTAAGATAGTTTGTTTTGCTTTGTCAATAAACTGTCTATATACATTGATTTATTCTCTCTTGAATGATTGCTTGGCACAGGTTTCACTCATTAAAACATAAAGTACTGTTGATTTGTGAAGAAGTGGCCATCCTAGTTTGTCTTCATTAACTAAATTAACTGAGATTTTTACCAAATACCAGTAATATCTCTGATACTTATTATTACTATGGGGTTTTTTTGGATGTGGTGGCAACTGCATTTTAATGTTGCCAACAAACTTTGTTTGTGTTATGGACAATATCAAGCCATATTAAATCAGTGTGATTTAGAAAAATTAGTCTGAATTACAAATTTTTGGTACACCAGTTATATCCAGTATCTTATGCGTAGAAAATGTTGACTTACTAATTAATAAGATCAGTTTTCAAACGAGGCACGTATGGATACTAACAAAGCATAATCAGTTTATTAGCAAGCAAAATTACTATTTTCAAGACAATTGATTAGATGGCCTTTTTTCATTCAATGCTTTCTGCTGCCAGCCAACGCTAGTTTAAGAATTGTGATTGTATGGATGCATAAAGTGCTGTGGCATGGTATTAAATGTGTCTGGTGAGCTGATTTTCTTTGTTTCATTGTGAAAAGATGAGTTACTGATAAAAGAATCTAGGGATTTCTCATTGGGAAGAACGTTTTGTAGAACTGTTATTTGGCTTAGTCCTGAGATGAGTCTCTAAAACCTTCTTATAGAATGAGTGAGAAACCAGTAGATTTGCAAGATAACTTTGAGAGAGTGTACCTTGTCCCATACCCCAAATCAGGCTGTGTTACTTCTTGCCAACTAATGTGTTTATCTTGTAATCTTTAATCTAATACAAAAGATACAATTTCTTTTGTAAAGAATTAAAATTACTGGAGTGTTCAGAAAAGTAGTTTAAATAAATGTAGTTTTAAATCTGTTTCTACTTAGATTAAATAAGAAATTTTCCTCTTGGAGAAAGAGTAGAGAAAGTATTTATAATATTTTATATTTATAGTATTTAATATATGTTTTATATTGTATATGTGGAACTAGTTCAGGCTTGCATTTGAAACAGTAGTATTACCTCCTTAGAAAATTATCTTGCACTATTGCCTGTCTCAAAAAAAAAAAAAAAATAGAATTTCAGCTTCCTATTAAAGCAAATAAATTCCAATGCTTAGTCCAATTTTTAAAGAAAACTTGAAGTGGTTATAGCTGTGGTTGAAGAGTGTGTGAAAAATGTGACATAAGTATTGACATGGGACTTGGAAGCCAGATAAATAATTCAAAACCAACCACGCAGTCTTTTCTCTGCCTTTGTTACTTTGATAAGATCTCATGACTTGAAGAACCTGGTGCACTGTTCAGGATTTGGCAGTGCTTAGACTCCCTTCCTCAGCCAGCACAGGGTCACCTTCAGTCAATGTAAGAAGACACATAGTAATTCTACAGCACTTTGCTACTGCTGGAGAGTGAAAAAGAGGTTTTAGCAAGGATTATTGTTTGGGGGTTTTTTAACATTCTCTTTTGATTTGTTCTTTCATGCCAGTTAAGCAATATGCTTTCCGTAATTTTCTGTTTGATAATGAAAATAATAGAATGATTGTAAACAACTTTTTGAAATCCCGTTCATTGATCAATGTTGATTTTGCTAGATAAAATTCTTTAAAACAAGTAGATTCACACTGGAACTATTGATTGGGGGGAACAGTGGTAGTGTTCAATGACAGAGATGTGAACTTCCTTGTTTGTGTCCTGGTTGCTACCAGCCTGTGTGCTTTGTGTTTAGTTCTGTGCTGTTTAAGGTTCTTGATATTTTTTGTGGGTTTTTTTTTTACTTCAAACATATGAAGTAAGAAATAGAAAATAAATTAAATAATGTTATTGACTGATGTATATATAAAGAAGAAAGTGTTATTGAGGAGCCTTTTACATCACTGTATTTTTTACTTTGAATATTTTATTAAATGGGGTAACTGTAGCTGAAAAGGGCTGTTCATACTTTATAGTGAAGAGTCACATGGACCAGCTGTCTTAGAAAAAGTGATTGTACATTAAATAGCAAGGTTTAATGACTTCAAAAATTTGCTGTGCTTCCCATTTAAATGTGAAAAGGCCTTCATGGCAGGTTCTATTTAGTATTTTTTCTTGTATTTTCTTGACCCATAGCATAATGTTTAAAGAGTTTGTGTCAGGTCATATTGAGAGTTTCCTTGTTTGCAAAACAGCAAAATATTGTTATTGTTCCTCTAATACTAAATGTAGCTGTGAGGCTGTCTCTCCTTGATGTTGTATAGAAGTTATATCTTTTACTTTGCCCAAGTTCTTCACACAGCTATAATGCATTTGCTAGTCTGGAAATGCAGAAATTTATTAAATCTTAGTGGTCCAGTAAAATACAAATGTGAAGGATTTTCTATTCATGCAATTTTATACAAATCATTACTTAACAAATGTTTAAATTTGGCCATTTGATTATCTCTCTTTTATCCATTCTCTCCTACATTGTTTATCCTTATGTGTACATGCCTGTGTGTGTATTTCATGAAACAAATGTGTAACTTGATGTTAGATGGTTTGAATTCTTATGGGAAAGTTCTGTTTCAGGGTTTGTTTTTTTGATTCCTGAAGTGCATTTTGAAACCTTTCATTTCACTGATGTTTTTCTTAGAAGGTGCTGTAATACTTTTTTAAAGAGCTTTATTTTAATAGCTCGTTAATACTTTTGCCTGCATTCTCTGAAATAAATTGTATGCAAAGTGCAAGTAGCATCTCCAAACCAGTTTTGAAAACCAGCGTGCCATTACAGGACTATTCAGTGTGTAGGGAGAAGAGAAGCTGCCTCTTGGAAATGCTGAACAAATGAATGAATAAGCATTGAGTTGCAGGTATTTTGATGTGATCAGGAAGGATTATGACAGCATGAATTTAAACTGCAGTGTCACAGAAGTGGAGAGGGGGCTTTTTCTGTCTTTTTGCTCTAGGGACTATTTTGTTTCTCCTAGTGTGAGAAAGTTGAATAGCAGGTATAAACAGTCTGCACTGCCAAGAATAAGAACAAAGTGAGATCTTTTATGGTACTGACAAAGTTGAGTCTGTTAGCTGTTGTGCGCAACTTTTTATCAAATATCTAAAACACTTTATTTAAATACATGCATGGTTAATTTGTGAAAAACTGCTGATACTTAAGAATTTCTGGTATGAATAATTGAAATTAGCTGAAACCTGTGAGAATGTTTTATAGGCAGGATAGCTAATTTTTTTTTTTTAAGGTTTAGATGCTTAATTAAAGTTGAATATAATTATGAAATTTAGCTAAATGTTTATTGTTTAGTTCTACGTGGATTTGCAAAATGCATGGTTTTGCTGATGGTATTCGCTTCCAGCCAGGTGCCAGGAGATCTTACTAATGAAATTTCACTTTTGTTTGATCCGACCCATTCATACCTGGTTTTCATCTGTTTTTGTCATGCCTGTTGTTTTAACTTTGTTCCTCCTTACACCCCAATTTTTTCCTCTCGTTTTTATTATAAACTCGTGGCAGGGTCTGCTTGGTGAACTCATTCTGTTACAACAACAAATCCAGCAGCATGAAGAGGAAGCGCGCAGAGCCGCTGGCCAGTATAACATGAGCTCTTCACAGCAGAAGCGAAAGGTGATGGCTTAAGGGAAACTATGTACTGTATTCACACTAATCAAATACTTCAGCCTCCTGCACTGCAGCTGGAAAATTCTAATTAATTAAATCATGGGCTAAAATCATTATTACGGCCAACTTCACTATAGATGTGTATTCCTGTTTCAGTTTAATGAAGTTGCATTTAAAGTGCTAGATTAGAAGCAGAACAGGTACTTTGTGTCACTCTGAAGTTGTATGTTGCCTGCCTCTATAAAAACTGTTCTTTAAAGTTCATACATTAGAAATGCATTTAAAGAAAGTATGTGAGTAAATGTCAAGACTGTTTTCTCTACTGTTGTTTGCTTGTGGTAGCTCTGTATTGTAAGTGTATAGCTGTTTATAGGCAGTATATCTCTGGGAACATTTTTTCCTGGTTATACTGTTAAAAATCTGAAAATGATAGCAGCTCCTTAGAAACAGTTTTGCACAGATGATTAAACAGTGCTGTTAAATCTCTACTCTGTATTAATGAAAGGTATTCTATTGTCTGTTTTCCTGCTTAAAGCACAGTTTATACTGACATACTGTGATTGTTGAACATCTGCACATCTTAATTTAAGCTCTGATCATTTTATTAATTAATATATGGCTGAGATTAATGGAAAATGCTTCCTAAATTGAGATTATTTTAGTTATTTGGTCTGTTACTACCCATAATTCCTTTGTTCGCTGCATCTGTGCCCCTGAAAAAATCTTTCTGATTACTCAGATTTTTCAGCAGTTTTAGAATTGAGTACTGGACACAGAGCTTAACCTTCTGTACATCTAAAGGTAACTCCCATAAGAAAAGGAATACAGTAAACGTGAATTCAACTCTCAGACATAGTTGCGTAGTTGCAATTGTCTGTGGTTTAGTGCGTAAACAGAGAAAATCACTGTTCTCTGAAACTACAGTAGCATTTTAAATTTAAATATTTTACTCCCTTGCCATCTTGCTGTGTTATTTTTTGTGATTTAGAGTTACAACCCCTGGGACCTCTAAACTAGGTATCTTCGTTTAATTAAAAAAAAGTGAAAGGCAATTTTTCATCACATTTCACTTCTCAAATTTATATAGTTAATTTTCTCTCTGGATTTAAAATAACGCTTATGTATTCTGTCCTCAGTTATTAATTTACTCATTCTCTTCTAGTTGCATATTTCAGTAGAAAAGTAGAGAATATTTAAACCACTGAAGACATCTTTATTTGTTCAGTTACCTTTTTTTTTCTTTTGATAAGAGTAACTCAGTCAGCCTGTAAGAGTTTGAGAGAGCTTAAGTATCGAGTAGTAGCTTAAAAGTTTATAATAAAATACATGAAGATGTAAAAATTACTGTAAAGACAATACAATATTAGAACTATAAAAATGTATCAGCCTCATAAATGCAATTAAGAAGAAAAATGAGCTTGATATTATGCTAGTTTCTGATTGAAAATCTATGTTTTTAGTACTTTCTTGCAACAAATTCCACAATTCCCAATAGCTGTAAGGGCTTTCCTTTTAACCGTTACTCTGTCCTCCAAGACACATACTGTGTTTTCTGAGTGCTGGAAGTCTAACTGCTCTTGCATAAAAAAATTTTTAATTCAGCATTTAAGTGTGCTCTTTGGCATAAATGGCTAGTGACAAAGAATGTGTCTTGTTTATCATGCTGATCTTTTGGTTTGAAGCAAATTGAAAGATGGTAACCCGATTTCTGTGATGTCTTGATATGAGGATATAGTCTGGTTAGGTAATAAACTAAAAACTGTGGTTTCAGAGGCACTGAATTTTCAGAGGCACATGCTTATTTTATACAATATGTAACAAAGATTTTTGGAAAGCAAGGCTATGCAAAATTAGTAACTCTACAAGGAGCTTCTGGTAATCTTGGTAAATATGCATCTGCATCTTTGTGTGCAAATAGAGAACCCCTGATTAAAAATGACCCTACAGTTTTTCTTTTCCCATAGCTTTATAGTAGCAATGGGGAAAGAATGAAGAATCTTGATGTACAAACCATGCTGATATGGGTTAAACAGATACATATGTGTCTGCCTAGGTGTACTTTAATAGCAGAGATCTTTATTTTTTTTCTGAGTATAAATCATAGATGAGTCATATTATGACTCTTAGTAGTTCAGATTGCTATGATAGTTAGTTTTTATTTACAACTTAAATTTTGATCAATATTAGTAATTACATGTTCAAAATACTGTATGTACTAACGTTCAAAGCACCCCTGAAGCAAAAGCTGAAGCATATACCTTCCTTTAGAGCTGTGTATTTTTTAAATAACTTATCCAGTTGTCCTTGTTAGAATTAATCATCTAGTGCTGGATAATTCTTTGCTTCAAATCTTGCAGCAGGTAGCTGTGTGCAGTGTTTTTGCTTAATGTGTTCGACTCAAGTACACTGTACATAGAAGAAAGTGCTCATGGGGTTGGAGGCAATCTGTCCCTTAAGTATGTGCTTCAGAGGTGCATCCAGGCCCCAGAAGTATGTTTGGGAACAGGTTAAGAGCTGAGAGGGGGCAATGTTAACTGCTTTGTAAACTTGGAGCGTGTGGAAACACTTTTTTCCTGATTTTCCTTTATTTTTTTTCTGCTTCTGACTCCACACCACTCTGTTTGCCCTTCTGTTTCTATTTTCCCCTTATGTTTCCAAAATGTTTGAAGTGTGTGTTTTTGTAAATGTTTATTTACATATACCACCTTGTCTGCACACATCAAGTTGTCTGTGTGCTAAACTAACCCTGTTTCTGATGCACTTCTGCTATTGTCAAACTAATTAAAAGAAATTAAAAGGAAGGAAATTTGCAGCACCTCCTCTTTGCAGTTTATGAATAACAAAATGTATATAGATGGAAGTGTCAGTGTGGATTGCTTTCTGTGAAGTGTAGGCACAATCCTGTATATATGAGTTTAATAGCTAAATAATATCAATCACTGTCAATAACTGTGGACTTTTTTCTTGTTTAATCTGTAATAACTGGTCTGAAATTATAGTAACTAAATGGATTTGCGTCTAAATGATGGCTGTCCTGCATGTTAGGTACTTTGCTCTTTCTGATATGAAGCTAACTTGGTTTGTAAATGTCAATGAGCTTTATCATTCTTTCAGTAGTTTAATTTATAGTATAATTTTTTTCTAAATTTAATATTGTCAGTCAACCATTAGATATTGTTGTTTGTAATTATTACATCATGCAAATTTGTATTGCACCATTTATGCTTTTGCCTTTGTGTAATTAAAAAGGGATTGTTTTGGACAACAGCTTATTACTTCTTAATGAACCTATTTTAATAATATTAAATAATAATATTTAATGGCTGTGATCACCTGATCTTATTACATCTATTCCTTGAACTTCAAAATATTTTGTATTATAATATCCTATTTTGGGGGGGTTTATTGTCATTTAAATAATTTCAAAATAACCCTTCAAGATTGTCCTGCCAAACTACACCATACAAAGTTATACGTTCGTGTTTATGATTGTAATTATGAAAACCAAATATGAAATAAGAATCCCCTTGAAGTTTTAGAACTAGTGAATACTTACCTGGAAGTAGTTTCTATATCAAGCAGTTCTTTTAGTTATTGTATCCCATTAAGATCATGGTAATTCAGGAAATGAACGAATGAGGTACTAGAAGTACTAAAATTATGTTCAGGGCAGTGGCCAGAAAACCATGACCACCATATAGACTTTTTCTTTTCCCTGGGCCTGCTTTCCTAGTATTAAGTCTTGAAGGGTTCATTTTTGCATTTGCATGTACTGGAATTCAGACATTTTTTGATGTGAACCTCCTGGTTGCAGATGGAACTTACCATCAGTGTTAAATCTCCAATGCTAATTGAGGAATCTTGCTCTAAAATGCATGTAAAGTCAATTATATTATTTGGAATGAAGCTTTTGGTTTGTGATTTGGTTGCTTGCAGTGGTTAAACTAAACAATGTGTTAGTAGCCGTGATTGTTTCTTTGTAGGTTTCTGACAAAGAGAAGATTGATCAACTTCAGGAAGAACTTTTACGCACTCAGGTAATTTTTCAGAGTTCTTACTGACTTAAGTAGAGATTTATATGTAGCAGACTCAGACATAATAGACAAAAACACCTCAAATAAGATATTTGATAAAAATGCACTGCTTTTGTCAGCCTTTGAGTTTATCAATACAGAGTTGACTGTGTTGGAGCAGACCAAAGGTCAGTCTAGTCTGTCCTGGGCAGTGACAGACAGAATGTAAGAGGAGGAGTGCAAGAATAGGGCAAATGTGTAATCATATTTTCCCAGATGCCTTCAATGTTATCTATTCCTGAAATGCGAAGTTAGCCCAAGGATGTTATGTAAATGCAATGGTGATATTCCATTTTTTATGCTTTCTAACTTTACTCCTAACATTCTATAATCTTTTATAACTTCATTGCTACTGTCTGTGATAGCTTATGTGTTTAAATGGCACTTTTTTTTTTTTCTTAGAAAGAAAGTGACTTTACTTATTAAGGAGTTGCATTTTAATCTTTTAATGTAGTTAACATAATTTCTAGTAAAGAAGCTTTTAAGTGCTTTTACTGTGCAGGTTTCTGTATTTTTGTAAGACTAGCGTGAAGGATAATGTATTTTTCATAGGGAAAACTTCACTTATGTGAGTATACTGTTTTTGTATTTGTACGGCTGTTTTGTAGCTCAAATACCAAAGAATGCTTGAACGATTAGAGAAGGAGAACAAAGAATTAAGAAAATTGGTGCTGCAAAGAGATGACAAGGGAATTCATCAGAGGAAGTTAAAGGTATTTATGCTGTTACTAATAAGCACAGAAATATAATTACACTGTATTTTCCATTATGCTGTTCTAAATTTTACTAATAGGTATAAATTTTTAACATTTGTTATAAGATATCTGGGGTTTTTTTTTTGACAAGATAAGGTTTTTTGCATTCTGTTTCTTTTGAGCTATATAACTTTTGGAAGTTACTTCAATTAAAGAACACAAAGGGGTTACCAGGTCTAACTACATTTTCCTAAGTAAGCAGGAAATGTGTATTTGGTTTTTTGATAAATCCTCATTGTATATGCTGATAAATATCCAGTTCTTATATGCACCATATAGTAAACTTATGCTTCGTTCTGGGTCCTACTGAGGTAGGAAAGTTACCAGGTCAGGTGACATCTTTTAATGGCCCTGTATAAATCAGGGAGATGGAACTAAGTATGGTTTGCTCACCTACCAATATTCTGAGTTTTCTAAAACCAGACTTTTTCTGTCTCTCTGTATCACTTGCTGGTCACTATGGATCTTCCTCTTTTCTCTGAAAACCGAAAGATAAGGAGTTCTTATTTGTACAGAATGAGATTAATAGCTCTATAACTTTATTAATGCTTGTTGTTCATTGAGCTGAAAATGTAAATCGAAGTGTTTGACAGAAGAAACTCAATTCAGCTTCTTAACTTGGAAACTGTGAAGTCTCAGCACCTTTGTTCTCTTATGTTCATAAACATCTCGCTGAGAGCTCTTATGTTCATAAACTTAAGAGAACGATGGTGCTGAGATTTCAGCACTGCTGTTTATGAATTTAAGTGCTCTCAGATGCATCTGCAGCTGTAGGAATGGCTTTACTTGGTATCGTACTTCATAAAATGGAGATCTGTGCTACAGTATAGACAATTTAGATTTCAAACCATCTGGAGAGAATAAATGCATTTTTACAGATGACTTAACAGAATGTACAGATGTAGTGTGAAATCCAATCTTTGTTCTGCTAATCGGCTGTATTTTCTGTCTGTACTTTTTTAGAAATCTTTGATTGATATGTATTCTGAAGTACTTGACATCCTATCTGATTACGATGCTAGTTATAACACTCAAGATCACCTACCTCGAGTAAGTAGATAAAATATTCAAGGTATTTTACTGAAACGACACTCTTATAATTTAATTATATTTATTTTTATTTATTTTATTAGATTTAATTATGTTCCAGAATAATCTAGAGCTAGTGGTAGGCTGTTTTCTTGTAAATCCAGAGATTTTGTGTAAGACATGTTCTCCCATCTTAAATGCACCAAGAATTTTGAGAATAGCCAGTGTAACTATGTGAAGTCTGTCTTGGCTCATAGATAAAAACCTGTCTAGATCCAGATATTACTACTGTGTTCAGCCTTTCATTTTAAATTATTTCAGTGAGGGCACTCCAGCCTTCTTAGCATTGTAAAATGACTGTTGTTTCCTGTTGTGTGCCAGCAGAGGTGAGAAAGTAAGGTGTCTTGGCTAACTGCCTGCAGCTGCTGTTGGAGGGGTGAGCATGAGTAGGGGTTTGACTAGCTTGCCTGTTGGCGTAGAGGTGAGACAGGAAAGCTACCTGCTTGCACAACCTCTGTAGCAGTGGTGGCTTCTACAGGATACCTGTAAGATGGAGGAGTGATAGCAGTGATGTCAGAATTCAGCCTTCTCCAAGCAGAAGCAGCATCTACCCTATGAGTAGTCCTCTGTGTTTCACTTGCTGAAAGGATTTTGTACAAAGAGAAGAACTGCCTGCCACAAGAACAGCAAGTCTTTTCTCCATTGGGCGACCAGGCAGGTTAGGCCCCTAGGGTGCTTTGTGGACTGTGCTGTCTTAAGCACAAGTCAGGTGTTTTGCATGGCTAAAAGCTAGGATTTCTTCAAGGATTTGATATTTAAACCAATGCATTTATTGTCCAACTTAATACAGCTAGTGTTGCTACAGGTTAACATCTTTTAGTCATCTGTTGTCTAAGCTTCTGAAACGTCCTGCTGAAAGCCAATGGCTGTTTACACCTTTCACTTAAGGTGGTGGTGGTTGGAGATCAGAGTGCAGGAAAAACCAGCGTGTTAGAAATGATCGCCCAAGCCCGCATATTCCCTCGAGGGTCTGGGGAGATGATGACACGTTCCCCTGTTAAGGTAAGAAACATCATTATCACTGAATCAGCATTTGCCATATTCTCCCTCTGATTATGCTATTGATTGCAGTATATGTTAACATTGGTTTATAAAATAGCCTCTGAGTGAGTTGTTACAGTCAATGACAAAACTTCTGCAGGTGGATAAATGTTCCCTATATACTATCAGAGTAGTAGCAGGTCCTGCTATAAGTAGTCCTGCACCTGCGCTGAGTAAGCCTTACATGTGTCTGCAGTGGGAAGTGTACATAAGCTTTGTACTTCTCATGGTCCTGTGTTAGATTTACCATACTTTCTCATATAAGGCTTTTACCATTTAGGTAACCCTTAGTGAAGGTCCTCACCATGTGGCTTTGTTCAAAGACAGCTCTCGGGAGTTTGATCTGACCAAGGAAGAGGATGTAAGTATAAAGAAATGACTGAATGTTAATGTGTTTTTTGTTAGTTCTGTAAATAAAAAAGTGTATTTGAGCTGTTAGTCCGTTTAATTAGAGTGAAATATGTTTAGTGGGGCAAGGCGTTATATTAGTTATTATCTTTTAGCGTGGATTTTGCCTGGCACTGAAGTACATAAAGCATAGGATGAGCTCTTATGCGAAGACATTTGTTGAAGTATGGAGGGGTCTGCAGGTGATGTGTCATTTAGCACCCCCTTTACCCTACTTAGTTATTCTACCTGCGTTTGAGATAGTATAGTTTCTAAACTTGGACCTTAATCTCTAAGTAAACTTCTTTATTTATGTAGGTGATCTTTATTCTATCACAATTATAAAGAGTTTTGTATTTGATGTTTTGTTTTTCTCAAACAGCTTGCAGCTTTGAGAAATGAAATAGAAATCAGGATGAGAAATAGTGTGAAGGAAGGGTGCACTGTTAGCACTGAGGTAAGGCTTGCCAAATATTTTGTGGCAAAAACCTAGTATCTTTTGCAGCTAATCTCCTCGTAGGAGACTGGTGAATTCAATTTGTGTATACTTAATATTTTACCCTTTATATAACGCGAAATATTATTTGGACTGTTAAAAATAGATTTGTAGCACAATTACATGCCTCTAAAATTGGATTTCCTATTTAGAATTACTGGCTGTTGCTGGTTTAAAGCACATATGTAAATATGCTTTTATATATGTGTTTGTAGTTATATAAAAAGTAAATGTGTGTATACATCTTTAATTTCAATTTTACTTCACAGACGATCTCCTTAAGTGTGAAAGGTCCTGGTTTGCAGAGAATGGTATTGGTTGATTTACCTGGAGTTATTAGTGTAAGTAGACAATAAGTAAATAAGTTCTTAAGACATGTAAGAGAGCAAATATTAGTGGTAAGAATGTTAGCTGTTTTTTACATCTTCCTGTTTTCTTTTTTCCTTCAAATATATATCACCATATGCATATTAAAGACTGTGACATCAGGTATGGCTCCAGATACGAAGGAAACTATATTTAGCATCAGCAAGGCCTACATGCAGAATCCTAATGCCATCATCCTTTGTATTCAAGGTAATAAGAGTCTAGATGGTTATCGAACAGAGAGGATTTTGTTATTTTTTAATTGTAATCCTTATGTTCCTCTGGGTCTCCCTTGATCATGTTTTTGGGGTTTTTTTTCCATTTGTGGTAGTCTGTATAGTGTACAAAACAGCATGCTGTGGAATGTCTGTTTATAAATAAAGGCACCTTTGGGATCTGTGACAAAGAAAATTTGTTACAAGTGTTTATATCATTATAAATAAGGTGGTAAAATTAAAATTCAGGACTTTCAAAGATGTTTTTAGAGGCAGCAGACAATGAAAGAGTTTCAATATTTTGAGCAACCTACAGAACAAACTTATTTTTTAGTGATACTGGGAACAAAGCAGTTTTTCACTTTGTGTACCCAGGAATTGAATATAAGTGTAATTTTACTGGCTTTCATTTGTATCATGAAACTTATTTGATACCTACTATATATTCAGTAATGTATGTTAGATTACATAGTCCCTAAAGTGTAACTTTGGGTTTGTTTATTTCAGATGGATCCGTGGATGCAGAACGCAGTATTGTCACAGACTTAGTCAGCCAAATGGATCCTCAAGGAAAAAGGACAATTTTTGTGTTGACTAAAGTTGATCTTGCTGAGAAAAACGTGGCTAGCCCAAGCAGGGTGAGTTGAAACTATTTTTCTCATATTATGATGGCTAAAGGCATGCGTGGAAAAATATTTGAGATCCCGTCAGAAATACTGGACCTCACCTACCTGTTCTAGATGTTTTGAGTGCTTATTTCTGTGTTCAGTAGGATTTCTTTCTTTTTTTTTTTGGAGGGTGGCTGTATGTTATTTTAATCTCTCTCAGGCTCTGGTTTTAGTGATCAGCTTTAGTCACAGCTTGCTTACAGCATGCTGTATTACTTGTTTGTTTCATGCTGTTGACCTAAACAAGTTCAATTTCCTGAAAAGGCTTTAGCATTTTCTGTGATAGTGAAACACAAAATAAAGTGAAAGGACCTATATTATGCCTTATTTAATTTATGCCTTTTTACTTTTTTCTTTTAAATATCATTGGAACTCATAGTCCTGTGACAAACTGTTCCTTATAGTAATCTATGTATAGATAACAATTAGATCTATCTAAAACTGTACTGAAGAAAATGTCATTATGCAAAGTTAACCACGGGTTTTTTTAATTTATTTTTTTCATAGATCCAGCAAATAATTGAAGGCAAACTCTTCCCAATGAAAGCTTTGGGTTATTTTGCAGTTGTTACTGGAAAAGGTAAAGAGAGCTCTGGCTCTGCTTATTTTGTCCTAAATAGCAGAGAAAACTGTCTAAATGGAACTGTTGCAGCACTCTTTTCTTTCTCCAGGAAACAGCAGTGAAAGCATTGAGTCTATTAAAGAATATGAAGAGGAATTTTTTCAAAACTCAAAGCTGTTAAAGTATGTTGCTATTTTTTCCTTAAACTAAAATGAGCCTGTTTTGTTAAATGCTAGTATCAATTTTTCTTGTTGAGCTTAAAGAAAAAAAAGAGGCAGGGGGGGATTGCAGTGTGGAAACACCCTTTAAGGCTTAATCTGCTTAATTAAAGTATCTTGTTCAGGCAACCAAGTTAGCCTGGTTTCCTGATGCTTGCTGTAGGTCAATGGAAAGAGGCAGGCATCTTCAGGCAGCGGTTGATTCCATTGCAGTCTGAGCCCCTCTTCAGAGATATCTTGACGTGACAACAACGTTGTGTTCAAAGGGTTAGCTTGTGTGCTCTACTGGAAGTTCTTTAAGCAAAGTTTTGATATCATAGGCTTGCATTTCTCAGGAAGGTAAGCTTTAAGGTTTTGGGACTGCAGAGCCTGCACTGCAACTTCTAGAATAAAAATTTTTGTGCTGGACTTCTGTAGTTTTGATTTTTTTTTTTCCATTGCTTTGGCGATTATCTGCCTTGAATATTTTGGAGAAAGAGACTGAAATTTGAGCTAGGTGCACATTAACATATTGCCACCTACTATAAACAGCAAAACTTTATTTTTGCAAGGAGAAAATGGGGGCTAGAAAGCATGGGTGCACGCAGAATTTCCTCTAGCTGTTTTTCGTTACAGGACGTGTATGCTGAAGGCACACCAGGTAACAACAAAGAACTTAAGTCTTGCTGTGTCAGATTGCTTTTGGAAAATGGTGAGGGAGTCTGTGGAGCAGCAAGCAGATGCTTTTAAAGGTATACATCTTTTCAAAAACAAAGTGAAATAGCAACTTGCTCTTGTTAAATAGTTCTTCCAAATACATATAATACTATTTTGCCAGCATGCTTGGGCCGTTGTTTTATATATTTTATAAGATCACCATTTCTCATGCATTGGTAATTGCCCTAGTTAATCTTTACAAAAACACATAGAAAAAACAAATCATGGTATGAAGGATCCACTTGCTCTGCAAGCCAATGGAGTAAATAAGTATGAAGAAAAAAAATTGGTTTTTTGCAGGCAAAACAGTTCTTTGAGATTTGGATGTTGTTTAGAGTGGCTTGATGTATAAAATACCATCTGATCAGCCAGGGCAGGGCTAGTTTGTACAGAGCTGGTAGTTGAATGGGTCTCTTTCCACTGCATTTTTTTTTTTCAATGCATCAATCCTGCAATTTGCAGACAGAATATCTGAGCATAGACAGCAAAAAATTTTGCTAATTTGCAGAGACACTTAAAGTTCTAGGAGTGTTTGTAATAAGCAATATTTGTGGCAACTTTGGGAGCTGCTAAACTTAAGATAGTTGTGAAACACGTGTAAACAATTTTAAAGTTTAAGGCCTTGTTTCTGTTTTTTTGCAGCCACACGTTTCAATCTTGAGACTGAGTGGAAGAACAATTACCCCCAGTTACGAGAGCTTGATAGGGTAAATTACACTATTGCTTTAAATTGTTTCCTACAAACTATTGAAGATTATGGATTACAGTTTGCCATTTAATCTCATTTGTAAAGGTTTCTTAAGGTTAAAATAACTTACAGACATTTTAAATTGTGAGGACAGCATAAATCCTCCTAGGGAAAGGAAATACTGAGTTCTCTGCTCTGTAAAACATCGTGCTTCAAAATTGTGATATTTTGACACATAACAAGTCCTTCACTGACCTAACTTGCCCACAGGAATTGGTCAGTGTTTCTTTATGATCATGACAGAACTGGCAAAGAAGTTACATTCCCTGGTCTTTGTTACAGAGTAAGAAAACGATTATGATCCCATTCTCTAGTTCTTTTATAGATATCCTGACTATTCAAATGCTATGCCTGGCCAGAGGCATGCAAGAGATGGGTGGGAAGATGTTTGGTAAACCAGGGTAGCTTATGACAAGCCATTCATTGTCCAGAACATGACCAGAAGATATAATTTTAGACTTAAAGGCTGTAAGAAAAAGGTTTTGTTTTTTACTTTTGTATGGAAATATGGTCAAACTATACTTAAGACTGTATTTCGTGTTTTTCCTTTTGCATAGAATGAACTGTTTGAAAAAGCAAAGAATGAGATTCTTGATGAAGTCATAAGTTTGACTCAGGTCACACCAAAGCACTGGTATGGTATTTTTTTTTCCTTTTTAAGTAGTAGAAGTTTGCCTTTAAAAGAGTTTTAGTAAACAGAATTCTCACAATTAAATAAGGAACTGTTTTCTTAGAACAATGGATTATGTCCTTTGTCCATGTGGAACTCTGAGTCGGCAAATACTTGAATAATCCCTCAACAAAAATTACATGTCAGTTTGTGTTTGTTTTGGTTTTATACAGTATAATGAACAATAGGTATTACTCAAAAATGAAAAGGAACTGTCATAACAAAGGTGTTTTCTGATGTTTGAGACATGAATCAGTAATTCCTCTTGATGTTTTGGGATTCTTATTGTGCATATCAAAATTATATATATATAAAAAACCTTGGAAAAATGTTTTTGAATCTCTGTATAAAAGTTAGACATTGAGAGATTCGTGACTGTAAAAAGAGCCGATCTGGATGTTTGAGAACTTCATTCTCAACCAAGTAGTACCATGCTATGCTGTCCAGCTTCTTTGCAAGGCAGATGCAGGGTTGTGAGAGAGAGAGCTTAGCCTAAGTATTTTAACAATGTAGGACCACGGCTTAGTAAAGCCACTGTAGATGCAGACTGAGAGGAGAATAGCCAAGGTAAAGTATTACTTTGATAGCCCATATCACAATTGAAAACCACAAAAAGATTTCTTTAATGCTTTTGCCTTCAGCAACCTGAATTTAACTGTTGGTCATATATTTAAAACTAGGATGAAACATCTGATTCTTAAAGACAAAATAATTCAGGCATATGCATATGTTCAGAGAAAGTGTATTTTAAGTAGTGCATTAGTTTGAAGTTATGTTCTAGTCCAAATGTATGCTTGGAATTTTGGTGTTTGCTGCTGTTCACAGTGGAATGCATGCTGAAGTGACCTGGCTCATGTCAAGTCTGCTTCATTTTACGTTGTGTATTGGGTGGGTGCATAACATGAGTGTTTGTTCGTTTCTTTAGAAAGTTAAAATGTGGTGGTGATTCTAGTTTTATGATACTTAATGAGCTGTAAAGTAAAGCTGGAAATGTAAGTAATGAAAAAATGCTGATGTTAGCCATTATATGCAGCTTAAAAACAGCAGTGTGTTTGATGAATGCAAATGTTTCTATCCTGTTAAAATTTCCATTCCTTCCAATTAAGTTTGATTGGATTAAGCTAATCAAAAGCATATCATTATTGACACAACAGTAAAGAAGGAATGAGATTGCATTTGTTCTTAATCAGAGGAATATCCTTCTCCTACAGTGCATTTATAAGCGGTAAAATCCATAGTAGACTGTTTCTAGCACACCAAATAAGTGAAATTAATTTGCCATGTCCCCAGTTCTTTCAATGGTGATCAAGAATGATCAATAATAGATCTTTGTTTGAACACTATCCAAACCATCCTAGTTCAAATGAAGCTTTTTGAGGAAAACATTTTTAGTTTACTGGTGTCAATATTGCTTTTTATTTATAATGATTTTTTTCAATATATAAATGTTTGAGTTCCTTTTAATTTTGTAAGAATAGTTTTACTAGTCTAAACATGTGAAAGATCTGTTCTAACAGTAGTAAAACTCTTGGCTTTGATCCCTATTTATACTGGTACGTCAGAGGGACAGCTTTGACATTTTCAAATCTCAAAGAAGGGTGCTTTAAACACAAGAGAAATTTTCCATTACGTTGTTCTTGAAACAGGAAGAGGAGTGATACATCAGAAAAGTTCTTCAGTGTTTGTCCACAGGTGGCCCTGTTAGAGTAGCAGCATTATCGAGGAAGAGGCCAAGAGGCCAATGGCGTCTTGGCTTGTATCAGGAACGGCGTGACCAGCAGGTCCAGGGAGGTTATTCTCCCCCTGTACTCGGGACTGGTGAGACCGCACCTCGAGTACTGTGTTCAGTTCTGGGCACCTCACCACAAGAGGGATGTTGTGGCTCTGGAACGAGTCCAGAGAAGAGCAACAAAGCTGGTGAAGGGGCTGGAGAACAGGCCTTATGAGGAGCGGCTGAGAGAGCTGGGGGTGTTTAGCCTGGAGAAGAGGAGGCTGAGAGGAGACCTTATTACTCTCTACAACTACCTGAAGGGAGGTTGTGGAGAGGAGGGTGCTGGCCTCTTCTCCCAAGTGACAGGGGACAGGATGAGAGGGAATGGCCTCAAGCTCCGCTGGGGCAGATTTAGGCTTGAGATTAGGAAAAAGTTCTTCACAGAGAGGGTGGTTAGGCATTGGAACAGTCTGCCCAGGGAGGTGGTTGAGTCACCGTCCCCAGAGGTGTTTAAGGTTAGGGTAGACGAGGTGCTTAGGGGCATGATTTAGGGATTGGTGGGAATGGTTGGACTCGACGATCCGGTGGGTCTCTTCCAGCCTGGTTATTCTGTGATTCTGTGAGGCTTGTGTCCTGAACCTTAGCCCATTTGGAAGAAAAGGGCTTGAGTGAATCTGGGTGTCTGGTACCACTGAGAAAAAGACAGTTTTTATTTTTTAGGTGTTAGCTCTTAGCATTCTACAAAGTCTGTCCTTCATGACCTATTGGTAAACTGATACAGCATGCAGATCTAGCATAAAATTAATGTGCCAGAAGCACAGCCTCTATTGGAGGTTGTGGCAGGAGCAGAAGGAGCGTAACTGCTTCTGTGGGTTTGGGTGGTATGTTACACTGACTCAGCTGAGTTGTCTCATTGCGCCGCAGTTTCCTCTGTGAGTTTATTGTAGTTAAAAAGGTTAGTTACATTGTTTCCATTGTTACTTCTTGAAACTCATTATAAATGGGAAATTTGTACTTAGTTTTTACAGTGACATGAAGTATGTTTGTAAATGAATGTCAGTGTACATTTTGGTAAAAGGTTGGACTTCTCAACTTACTTCATTATTTTTCAAATCTGGGAACAATCAATGAAAATTCCAGATGGAAAACTATGGCATGTTCCAACAAACAAATCTGACTACTAAGCAAATAAAAGCAAGATGATGATTTTTTTAGGACTGTGCACTTTTTAGTCAAATAATTTCAATACTTTACAGTCTGTTCCCTTGTTGCTCCCCCTCCTGCCATGCGTATGCATGTGTAAAACTGCATGATATGATTAAAGGGTGCAAGGAATTGTTGTGCAGTGGGTTGGCAGCCGTAAGAGTTGTAGAGGCCAACTTCTGAAGCGTCTTCACTGCTGAAAACATTGTGTATTTTTGTCCTGAGTTCCAAGCAGATCTTGCTTGAAGCTCTGTCCTGATGGTGGAGAGTATTTTCTGTGTTCTATAGTCTTTCTAACAAATTGTGTTTCTAACAAATTGAATGCATACCTGTTAGACACTTTTGGAAGCTTTCATGTGTGTTACAACTTCCATTATAGGGAGGAGATTCTTCAGAAAACTTTATGGGAAAGGGTATCTACTCATGTGATTGAGAATATCTACCTTCCAGCAGCACAGACTATGAACTCTGGGACATTTAACACCACTGTGGACATCAAACTGAAGCAGTGGACTGACAAGCAACTGCCTAATAAAGCGGTAGAGGTGAGAATTCAGTTCTTAAAAAAAAAAAAAAAAAAAAAATCAGTGCAAAGCCTGTTAAATGAAAGCATAATTTCAGAGAAGTAAAATGATCGTTTGAAGGGCTGACTGCAGTTCTTCTGACCAGCTTGCATGTCAGAAAAGGCTAGTAAGACCTCAGTGTTGATAAGCATATACTGCAGGAACAACTTATTTTGCTTCTGGTGATGTTTCTGTTAAAGACCAAAAAACCCTCCAGTGGGTTAAACAAAGCCTTCAGGCTAGATATATTATTATTTAATAAATGAATGTCATTTTTACAGAATCCCACTTGCTGCAGTACATCAAAGCAAAGTTTAATGTCAAATTTTAGTAAGGGATAAGGAAGCAAAGGAAAAGTCAATGATTTCCTCTTATGCTTGTAAGTCCTTTTTTCAGAAAGTGTGCAAGTGTTCATACTTGCAAGAGTAGTCATGAATGTTTCTTTGCCAGCTTGTGAATGGTATAATGGTACCTTTCAGTAGGTGTTTTTTGCTAACTTTCTAGGTGGCATGGGAGACTTTGCAAGAAGAATTTTCCCGTTTCATGACAGAACAAAAAGGAAAGGAGCATGATGATATCTTTGATAAACTGAAACAAGCTGTCAAAGAAGAAAGCATTAAACGACATAAATGGAATGAGAGAGCAGAGGATAGCTTGGTATAACGTAGTGGGTTTTTTGCATTGTTGACTAAGTGCTGTTGAAATCTTTTTACTAAAGTTGCATATTCAGTAATTTTGTGTTTTTAATGCAGTCATTAAATGATAGGGAGATGTTTCTGTCTCTCCTTTTCTGTATGTTTTAATTCAGTGTTTCTCAATTGCTTTTATTGTTGCCTTTTGTTAACTATTGCCCCAAATAACATCTAAGAATTATTTTGGTTGGTTCATGAAAAAATCCTCCATAATCCACTGGCTGCTCAAAGAGAGCCTTGTGGGAATTGTTTAACATTAGCTCATTTGTTCTCTTAAATATAGCCACGTGAAATAAGTGTTTTGTTTCCATCTTTATAGATTCTGTTATCTGAAGGGATTTTGTATTGTTTGCTGTATTTTTGACATAATATATGCTAGGTTATAGAAGATAGTCAAAATAAGGACAAGTTTTTTGG
Organism: Clamator glandarius; assembly: GCA_033459285.1. NCBI lineage: Eukaryota > Metazoa > Chordata > Aves > Cuculiformes > Cuculidae > Clamator > Clamator glandarius. Next base: position 1,260,974 of record JAUNZM010000332.1, on the reverse strand, counting down.
CAATGCTTTGGAAAGATACCTCTTGACTAAATCCTTTGTGCCCAATACATGCTGGTTTTATAGACACCAAAAAATGAAGTGTGTGCCAGAAATCTTTTCTTTTTTACTAAATCCTGAATGGATGATTTATTGTATACTTAAATGGTGTTCTGTATTGCAGCGAGTAATCCAGCACAATGCCTTAGAAGATCGATCAATATCTGATAAACAGCAGTGGGATGCAGCTATTCATTTTATGGAAGAGACGCTTCAAAGTCGTCTGAAAGACAGTGAGTTGTGTGATGTATTGTACTCTTGTGCTTTTTAATCTAGACCGGTTTTCAAATCTAGCTCACTTGACTGAAGTGCAAGCTTTTGTATCAGCACAACTGAGATAGTGGTCATAGTTTAAAATTGTACTGATATTAATAGAAATGTTTAGCAAAGTACAGCCTGAAAAGCTAGTGCTCTTGCAGTGAGGCAACTAAAGGTAAGTAATAGTGATTTGTAGAGTCAAAAAAATTATAAAGACATATGTAGAAGAATGGGATAAATTCAGGAAAAGTAGTTGGTTCATTTATGGTTATCAAGAAGTAGAATTAGTTTTGATGCAACTTGCATCCATGCAAGATGTTTGTTTGGTTTTGAGTCTTCTTGCTAAATGCATTATTAGGAACCTGGTGGGCTGTCTCAAGGAATGTTATGTTTTTTCCATGAAACATTTACCAGGTGGCAGTCATTTTTAAATTTTAGTAAAAGACATCAACTGTTGCTTTAAGTAAGACATCTTGACTCATTATGGCATATCTTATCTTCATGAGCATAAAGTGTCCATTCTTGATCTTGTACCTAATCCTAAATGATAAATTTGGCTGGTTACATCTGTCTTGAGTGATATAAAATATCGTGTTTCCTTTTTTAGCTGAATCTGTTATTGAAGATATGGTGGGTCCAGACTGGAAAAAAAGGTGGTTATACTGGAAAGGCCGCACCAAAGAACAGGTAGGTAAAAGGGAAAAGAATGTATAAAATAATTTGTAGTTGACTACCCTGAGAAAACTTTTATTATTACTCGATAAACTTTCAAAAATACCAGCCTTCTTCACGCTATGTAGATTGCAAAAAAACCTTTTACTATTCATTGTTTTAAATATGACACTACAGACAATTCCGTATTCTGTTTTCATACTGCAGATACATAGTAATTTGTAAACTGTTTTTCATTCTTCAGCTGAATTACATACACCTTTACTATTATCTCATTGACCGTAATATTAAAGTTCTTCCAAGAGAAGGAAATTGATGAAAACAAGCTGAAACTTGACCATTCTCTTTCCCAACATGCCTTTTCAGCAGAAGTCTTGTGCAGTTTCCTATCATGCTCAGTTTGGATTTAGTTATGTGTAGCATTATCGCTAGCATTCTAGTCACAGTTAAATCTTCTGATTGTTTTCCTCTTACCTCTCTTCTGGTTTGTTCATACCTTTCAGAAATTTCTTTTGAATTTAAGTAGCACTTTCTGTTCAGTGCCCAGAGATTATGGGATTTTTGTGTCACTTTTTCTAGACTTTTCTGAAACTGACTCTTTAAAGAAGTAAGTAGACTTTAAAAGCATACAGGAAAAAGTAATTATTTCAAGGAGTTTTGCAGTCAGCTCTATGCAACCAGGTATAGGAGAAAGGTTGAAGTCACTGCCTATCTTACTTGAATTTAATGAACAGCAACTTTAAAGGTCTAAATCCGTAGAGAATTCTTGCTAGCTATTAAGCAAAAATGACAGTTCTCATCACTATCGTAGGTGATGTGTGAATGTGAACCCTGCTGGTGGATATTCAGGGAGCAAAAAGGAGGCTAATGCCTGTGGTTTTATTTCCGCCCTTCTTTTCCTCTTCTGTATTACTGTGCATAATGAAAAGAAAAAATATGAAAAATTAACAGTGAGTTATCCATTTAAAAACACTGTATTTGAGAGGTCTTTGCACAAATACCCTATTGAGTCACTTACATGTAATAGCTAGTAGTGTCAAAGGTATTTTATATTTGGTCTAGTAAGCTGATAGGCTGTTTATTGAGGTGCTGATGATTTCTGAGTCTAATAATTAATTCTAAGTAATCATTCTTATCCTAGAATATTCGTAATGAAACAAAAAATGAACTTGAGAAATTAATCAAATGCAATGAAGAACATGCAGCTTATCTGGCAAATGATGAAGTGACAACTGTCAGAAAGAACCTTGAAGCAAGAGGTATAACAGTGGACCCATGTCTGGTAAGATGCAGAAGTGTAACAAAACATATGGAAGCCCCCTGTGAACATCTGAATATTCTTTCTAGATAGCATACAAAAGATTCAGTCTAGATACTGGATTTGTAATCCAGATGTTTCCAAATGAATTACTAAATGAATGCTTGCATGCAATTCAGACTTCTGTTGGCGTCAGACAAATACAGTACAACACTTTGGAATCTGTCAGTTTAAGAGGGACATCAGGATCTGCTGAGCAGATTTTTTTGCCTGCATTATGACAGGACTTGTTTGAAATTATTGTTTAGCATTTACGTAGTGGAATCGAGGCCTCTGTAAGCAGGATGCAATAAAAACGTTGTCCATTCCTTCCTGAGTTTTTGGTGTGGTGTGTGCAGTTTGAAGTTCATGAGAAGAGAGGGAAATTTGTAAAAATAGCTGGAAAAAGGCAAGGGTTTTAAAGTGCCCTGAGGGAATGTATTGTACATCTAAAACGTTCTTGGAAATTATTTATCTCTTTGCAGTGTATGGCTTTTAAAAGTAAATAGACCTTTTATCTAATTCAACATAGGAATTTATTTAAATTTATATTTAAACATTAAGTAATAAATGTAGATTTCCTTTAACAGGGATTTATTTTCTGCAGTAATTTTGGCTACCTTTTCCACATTAACACATGTACTTATTCAAGGTACAAAAATTATTTAAATACCTGCTGCCCCTGTTCCATACAGCACTTTTCTTAATGATTAGCAATCAACATTCTCTACATAAGGAGACATTGCAAACCGAGTTTCCTTTCTAGCTAAGTAATTGATTCTCTTAATTTGTTTCTTTTGAAGGATTATATCTATACTCATATTTAATTTTGAAGAACTGAAACATAAGCCTAATCAAGAACAGTTACAAATGCTTCTTTACATAAGACCCATTAAATATTTCTTTATTCTTTTATCTGGCTTAATTGATAATTTAATGGGTGCCACTCAAAATGTATTCTCAGTGTCAATGTGAAGACTGCATCATGCAAGAGAAGAACAGTTTGTCCTGGTTTGTACATTATGATTTAAAAGTTTTTTGGCTGCAGAGAATATTTTTGAGCATTCAGTTATGTTAGAAGCATGGAAGAGTACATTTTTAAATTGGCAATCATCTGTAATGTTTGCCAAATGTAACTAAAACATGAACCGTATCCCAGTTGAAGTGAAATGGTTGAGAAATATTTGAACATTTTGACAACAGTAGTGGAATTTGGACTTGCACTTTAAAATTAAATGTGATCATTAAACTATGTACGATAGTGGGTGTTTGTACTTATTTAGTCAACTTTAAGTACTGTTTTCCTAGATTAAAGACACGTGGCACCAAATTTATAGAAGATATTTCCTGAAAACTGCTTTGAACCACTGCAATCTATGTCGAAGAGGCTTCTATTATTATCAGAGGCATTTTGTGGACTCGGAGGTAAATTGAAGAACAACTATGCACTGGTGTTTTGCCTTACTATTTCTATCTTATTTGAAAAAAAAACAAACCTACAAATACTTTAAAGAAGCCTAAATTTTGGGTTTCATACTTTACATTGAAATAGCTGGTGATGTTAGATATGTTTTACATGAGGTTTGTGACTGATAAAATGCCATTCTTGTGGTAATTTATATTAAAAGTCTAGTAGGTATCAGCCATGACCTAAATATCTGTCAATGCACTATTAAAAGCAGTATTGTACAGCTATGTCTTCATGTTATTGCTTTCTCCCACTTTCCCATTGATACTTATTTACCTCACTGATACGAAAAATGCAGAAAATATTAAGGGAATTTTATGGCATATGTAAGTGTAAGATGAATAAGTGTTTCTAATTAACATGTGGAACGTGATCAAAAGGAAAATAAAAACCAAACAACTATGGAGCTTACAAAAAGATCTTTTAAATTACTTTCCAGTTTTGTAAACTCAAGCTAGTGCAACAAATGATGGTATGCACAAAGTCATACAAAGAAAAGAATATACACTTTTCTCAACACTATATTTTGAATCAAAAAGAAATTACTGGGAAGCTAGAGCTCCTCACTTTCTGTGAAGTTCTTTTTAATGAGGAACAATGATCTTGATAGAGACAGAAATCATTGCTACTGTAGAAATACATTTACCTATAAGAGAGAACATGTATACGTGAGTGCACAGTTGCTGCTAAAAGCATCTAGAGATTCTTGTAAGTGTAGGATGTTTATGGTACATCAGAGGTCTGATGCTAAAACTTCCCTTGTTTCAGCTTGAATGCAACGATATTGTCCTCTTCTGGCGAATACAGCGAATGCTGGCAATTACAGCAAACACACTGAGGCAGCAGCTTACTAACACTGAAGGTAAGGCTCATAGTGAGTTGAGGTGCTTGAAACCAAAAATTCTTTAGAAATTTTCTAGTGTACCTCTAGCTATGTGTTCCTTTTTTGCTTAGCATGGCTGGCTGTTGTGCCCTGGTTAGGTAATTAAAAGATATAAAGTAAATAGTTTGACACTGTTTGCAAAAAAGGATTAGGTGCAAATAGCACATCACGTAATTTAAGATCACAGAATCACAGAATAACCAGGTTGGAAGAGACCCACCGGATCATCGAGTCCAACCATTCCTATCAAACCATGCCCCTCAGCACCTTGTCCACCCATCCCTTAAACACCTCCAGGGAAGGTGACTCAACCATCTCCCTGGGCAGCCTGTTCCAGCACCCAGTGACCATTTCCGTGAAAAATTTTTTCCTAATGTTCCACCTAACCCTCTGGCAGAGCTTGTGGCCATTCCCTCTCGTCCTGTCCCCTGTCAGTGGGAGAAGAGGCCAGCATCCTCCTCTCCACAACCTCTCCTCAGGTAGTTATAGAGAGCAATGAGGTCTCCTCTCAGCCTCCTCCTCCAGGCTAAACACCCCCAGCTCTCTCAGCTGTTCCTCATAAGGCCTGTTCTCCAGCCCCTTCACCAGCTTGGTTGCTCTTCTCTGGACTCACTCCAGAGCCTCAACATCCTTCTTGTAGTGAGGGGCCCAGAACTGAACACAGAATTCAAGGTGCAGTCTCACCAGTGCCGAGTACAGAGGGAGAATAACCTCCCTGGACCTGCTGGTCATGCTGTTTCTGATACAAGCCAGGATGCCGCTGGCCTACTTGGCCACCTGGGCCACTGCTGGCTCATGTTCAGTCGCTGTCAACCAACACCCCCAGGTCCCTCTCCTCCTGGCAGCTTTCTAGACAGACTTCGCCTAGTCTGTAGCTGCTCAGGGTTGTTGTGCCCCAAGTGCAGGACCCGGCATTTGGCCGTGTTAAACCTCATGCCATTGGACTCTGCCCAGCAGTCCAGCCTGTTCAGGTCCCTTTGGAGCCTCCCGACCCTCCAGCAGATCCACACTTCCACCCAGCTTGGTGCCGTCTGCAAACCTGCTAAGGGAGCACTCGATGCCTTCATCCAGGTCATTGATAAAGACATTGAACAGGGCTGGACCCAGTACTGAGCCCTGGGGAGCCCCACTTGTCACTGGCCTCCAGCTGGATTTAGCACTGTTTCCCACCACTCTCTGGGCCCTCAATCCAACCAGTTTTCCAACCAGGAGAGTGTGTGCCTGTCCAGGCCAGAGGCTGAGAGTTTCTGTAGCAGAATGCTGTGAGAAACTGTGTCAAAGGCTTTACTGAGGTCCAGGAAGATGCATCCACAGCCTTTCCCTCATCCAGTAGTCGAGTCACTTTGTCATAGAAGGTGATCAGGTTGGTTTGGCAAGACCTGCCTTTTGTAAACCCGTGTTGACTGGGCCTGATCACCCAGTTCTCTTGCATGTGCTGCATGATAGCACTCAATATCACCTGTTCTATGACTTTCCCTGGCACTGAGGTCAGACTGACAGGCCTGTAGTTCCCTGGATCCTCCCTGTGACCCTTCTGTGATTCTGTGAAAAGAAGAACTAGCAAAGTGAAATGAGTATATAACACACAGCTCTTCCAATGAAGGTGGGGAACTAAACCCCAAAAGATGTTCTCTGTTTTAAAATATTTTCATCTTACATGATGCTAGTTGGCAGTGTCGTCTTCCAGGCAGAAAGAATTTCAATAAATAGTGACTATATTCTTTTTTTTCTCTGATAGATGTGGCTGTAGATTTAAATATTTAAATGTTTGCTATAAAAATACAATTCTAATGGCTTTTTTTTTAAAGCCATGCAAAATGTGCCATGTGATAACTAGACAAGCTTATACAACAGAAGCTTCTTTATAAAGCATCATTTATGTAGCACTTGGTTATTGCCATGGTACAACTAATAATGGCCTTTGATCTGTAAAATAGTTTTGAATATTCTTCTTGAAGAAGACACAAGTAGAAGGTTTGAACTTTGCCATGTGATGCACATTACCCTCCACAGAGGAGAAATTGCTTAACTATAGAAAGTTAGATTCTGTCTTTTCCAACCATATACCTCATTGACATAGCTGGGCTGGAAGTTAGGAAGTTTGATTAGGAGGAACTCTCTCAAAGTACTAAGGGCAAAGATATGAGTGATAAGATGGACATACTGCTGCTTTAAAGAGCTGTTTACTCCCTTTAGTCTTGTACATACAGCAGCATCCCTCTTTGTCATCAGTCCTTCAGTACCGCAATCTGCTGTCATCATTAATTTTTTTCCATCTTTCACCTTTAATTGACTTGGCTGTGATTCATCTGAGGAGGCTGACATTGACAGCTGAAGACTTGACTGTTAGGAAGGAGACAGCAAGGGTGCTTACAATAAAATATTTGTTGGACAGTCAGTCTCAAAAAAGAAACTACAGGATTTAATAGACAGCAAAATAGTCTACAGATATTTTCATCTCCTCCTAAAAGAGTCAGTCAAGAATATTTTATGTCAAGGAGAAAATATCCTTTGACATTTAAACATCTTTCTCAGAGTTTTCTGTCTTAGTGGCCCAAATAAGGAGCTTCTGTTTTAGAATTTTGCCTTTTGTCCAGCCATTAGTCTGGTAACATACAATGTCTGCCACAGACCTTCCCGGAATTTTGTCCTTAGGTCATTACAGGCACAGAAGTCTGCACCACTCACTTCTGAGTGGTTTAGGGGTTTTGGTTTTTTCAGTCAGGCGCTTGGAGAAGAATGTAAAGGAAGTGCTTGAAGATTTTGCTGAGGACAATGAAAAAAAGGTGAAGCTCCTAACTGGCAAGAGGGTCCAGCTTGCAGAGGATCTCAGTAAGTACCTACACCGCAGTGTTTTGGAATGAGCTTGAAATGAAGCAAATTCTGACCACTGTTCTTAAGAATATTTGATGCCATGTGTATTGTTCATGTGATAGCATTTAATATCACAGATGGAATTATTCTTAAATATACTCACATATTACTAATTCAAAGGTAGCCATGGATAGTAAAGTGTGATTAAAACTCCACATACTCTACACTAGATGTAAATTCACTGATGTAAATACTTTGTATTAGTATACTGAAAAATGTAGTTAAACCAGAGTGATGTAAAGGAAAGTTCTTGTTTTTCTAGCTCAGTGTGGTTAATCCACACCTCAGAGACATCTCTAAGCAATTCACTGGGGTTTTTTTGACTGGTCTGAAACAGCTGGTGTGACTGTGTAATTTTTGATAGGGTCATAATTCTCTCTGAACATCCTTGTTGCTTTTGAAACCCTGAATCAAACTACATGTAGCTATTGTTTTAGAATGGGTGGAATGTGTTCTACAAGGTAAGGCTTTTTTCTTTCTTTGAGTATATGTTGAGGTAAAACTAGAGTTAAGCTGTTTAGTGGGGCACAGATTATTAATGAGGAAGCTGTCTCCCTGTATTGGTGAGCAGTGCTGCTTTCTTCCGTACTGGACGTTAACTTTTTTCCTGAGCAAATATATGTCTAGAGTGAAATTTGATTTTCATGATGAGGGTGGTGAGGCACTGGCAGCACAGGTTACCCAGGGAAGTTGTGGATGCCCCCTCCCTGGAAGTGTTTATGTTTGATGGGACCTTGAGCAGCCTGGTCTGGTGGGGGAGTCCCTGTGTGGCAGGAGTGTTGGAACTGGATGGACTTTAAGATCCCTTCCAATTCAAACCTTATGATTCTATGATTTTTATTTATTCATAAATATTCCATGTCAAAACAAAGTAAAGGAACATTAGCATATATGTAATTCTCAAGTTAATGTGTCTTTATTTTGCACTGAAATTGACTTGCAATTTCTGCATTGTCAATTTTGTTTCTCTTCATCAGGAATAACCTCCCATTTCAAAGCAGTAACAGCTGGGGTCTTTATTTTGTAAACTAAGACTAGACCTGTGAGGGCAGCCTGTCTGTGTGTTTATAATCCTATATCTGTGTATTGGAACATATGCTTCAAGTTTGTAGTATGCATTTCATAAATTACTGTGTAGTGAAAACACCGTCACTGCACTATATTTCCTTAAATTGAGGAGGGCACAGATCCCACACACATAATTCTAAGGAAATAATTGTTATTCAGTACAAAATGATGTATGATGACATGTTCTGTTTTATTGTACCTAAGGGAAGATTTTAGAACTAGTGCTGCTTAGCTCTGTAGTCAGATAAGCAATCTTCTTTCTACTTTCTGCGTGCTTTTATTGCTAAGTGGTTATAACTTTTATGGGCAAATGACAGGAAGAAGGAATTTCTTTGCCTTTCCCTTAGCGAACAGAGTGCTTTTCTGAGGTGCAGGGGTTTTTTTATACTCCTGAGACAGACTTTTATAGCACGTAGCCATCTGAGAGTTCAGTGCTCTAAAAGTAATTTCCTTCTTACAGCATTAGTGATGATCAGGACTCTGCTTAAGGAAAAAAAACGCCCTGACTCCCACAGCACACATTCATAAAGTATTTGTATTTTAATTAGGAGTGGAATGAAGTGGAAGGGCTCTCCTGAATCATGGGGTCCAGTCTCTCTTCATTCCAGGCAGCTGTATTTATGTAACCCAGTTTATTCACATATCTTGAGCTCCATCTTTGTCAGTTAACTTGCTGGGGCTCACTATTCTTACTGAAAACATGTTCCAATATGTCGTTCTGCTGGTTACAAACAGTCTAAATTTGTAAATATGAGGCCAAGTTTTGCTTCTCGATTAGAAACTACTTGCAAGTCTAAATTATTTGTATATCTCAGGTTGAGATGCTTCCTCTTGATGCTGATGATGTGGCAACAGTATCTTACTTCTGTTACATCAGTCTTCTAATGCCGAAGCACTAGAAGTGTTTTATTGTTTGTTGAGGATACCAGTTAATATTCAAACTGTTTCTAAGATAGGCGACTCAGTCTCACAATGAGAGTGCATATAAGATTCGCAACTTGTCTGAGTAGGTGTAAAGCCTGACTTTGTTTCCTTCTTCACCTTAAACATTTTGTTGGAAGGCTGATCATTTGTATGTTTGTTTTGTGGTGCCAGCAGCGAATAGTGGAGGTGGTGCAGTAGCAGACCGACCCAAGGACGAGGCTTGGGATATCACCAGAGGGTCTTGTCTGTGGCACTGCGTTCAGTGGAGGAGAGGTGCAGGAGTAGAGGTAGAGGGTGGTGATGCAGCAGTGGGCACTGCCCCTTCCTCCACCTGCCATACTGCTTGGGCCAGACCCTCCCAAAAGACATGTGGCAAGGGTGTCCCAACACATGCTGATGGGTGGGCAGATAGGCCTTATAAAAGAACTCACAAGGAGCCGCACGGGGGGCTCTCACTCCCATGCACTCTCGTGACCACCACTTCAATCCGACCAGCCTGGGCCACGTGGCCTGGAAGAAGCTGCTGCAGCAGCCACGTGTTCATGAGGAGCTGCTGCTGCCCATCAATGTGGTGATTTTTTTTTCCTTTTCCCTTCTCTCTCTTTCTCTCTATCTCTCTTCTGTTACCTTATGGTGTGCATGTTGGATCAGATACGAGTGACCTTGGTTGTGTTCAGGAATCAGATTGTACTCTGAACAGGTTGGGATTTCTTCCTATAACTTTGGGAACTCGCACACCCATATCTTGGCTGTGCACCTGAGTATTTTGGTCTCTGCTGGAGTCAGAATACGTATTGCTTTTGATTTTCACCCTGAGAGTGACCTTGTCAGCCTCTGGATCGCTGCACAGATAAACCACCCCCCCACTCCCTAAAGTCAGGCCTGGGTGTGAATGTGTGGCTCATGGGTCTGAGGCATGACAGTAGGTTTTGTGTTCTACAGCCTTGAATGGTTTTGTAACCCTCTATATGAATGTTCCTTGATTGCCTTTAGGCCCTGAGTCTTGCTGCTTAGCAGTGTTTACTTCTCAGGTTTTATACTAGGTATTTTAGAGTCTAACCAGGTCCTTTAAATGGTTGCTAACAAGTTACATGTTTTATAAGGTTATTTTTTTATTCAAAAAAAGATTTTAAATGTAATGTAAATATACTCCTTATAACAAATATCATCATGATACTTACACAGTGAACATTTATGAAGTTTATAGAAATTAAGAAGCCCTGGGACTAGAGATGATCTGGTTTAAAGAATCATAAGATACAAGAAAGGGGCAGAGCAGAAGATGAGCAGCTAAATTGGAAAAAGTTACTTTAAAAATGTCCTAAAATGCAATCCGTCCATGCAATGTAAAGGGCAGATATAAGTGCTTAAGGAACAGTGTCAGAACAGGTTAAGCATACAGTAGAACTTGCCTTATAAGCACTCTCAGCATCTAACAACCTGTGGTTCCAAGATTTCCTAATCCTGAAGTAATGTCTTTGTGATTAATAGCCATTCCTGTTTTTTTTTTCTTCCTGTGAATTTCTCTAATTGCTTTTTGAACTCATATAAACTTTGGCATCTGCAACATCCTGTGGCAATTAGTTCCAGAGTTTAACTACACATTGTGTGAAAAAGTACTTCCTTTTGTTTGTCTTTGAGCCACCTGCCAGTTCATTTGGTTCTCCTTAGTCCTTGCACTGTGAAAAACATTCCGTAATCTTTTTCTATTCATTTTTTGTGCCATTCATAGACTTTATAGATGTTTAGGCTACCTGCTCTTGCTCTTGTTTTTCCTGGCTTGAAAAGTTCTTATCTATGTAGTTGCTCCTTGCATGGACGTTGTTTCATAGCCTCAGTCAGCCTTGCCACTCTTTCCCCTTTTTTTTTTTTTTTTTTTTTTTTTTTGAGTCCTACTAAACCCTTTTTGAAATGAAATAGCAGAACTGCAGGCAGTGTTCAAAAGGGGTCTGCATTATGGTTTTATACAGTTGTGTTATGATTTCTGGGGTTTAAGCTGGTCCTTTCACAGTAATCCCTTGTAGTCCTTTCCCTTTCTTTGCCTGCTGCAGAGCAATGACCTGGTGTCTACATTGGACTATCTACTATGACTCCAGATTCTTTTGTGAGAAGTAGCAGGCAGTTCAGAGCCCATCAGCCCAGTCATTTTCCATGCCATGCTTTTAAACTGTAGGTGCAATTGAGATATGCTTGTTGTTTTGCCGAGAATGGGGAAACAAGAGGAAATTGTTGTCTGTTAGGTGTCTAACTGGGTACTTCTGGCATATTCAGCAGTTGGTAGGGACCTTGTTTATATTCAAGTTCTTCACCAAAGCTGTATGTCAGTTGAAGAACACACACAGGTCTTCCAGTCTCTTGGATAACCTCATCATCAACAGGAAGAGCTACATTTACTTTCCAGTTGGCACATGCATCTTGATTGTGTTCTTTGCCAAAGGACAAAATATTTTGGTCTGAAACTTGCATTCCACACAGTGTAGTGTAGTGTTTTGCTGTATGCTTAGCTAAATCAGGATCTTACAGAACCTAGGAGATGGTATGTTTAAGAAGTGAATGGGGTAGAGGGAACTATAAGTACAATGGTAAATATTAATATTTAAATAGGAAAATTTCCACTCAAAAATGCCTCTTGGCAGGGCTGCCTTCTGTGTATCGTAGGCTTTAAGACACTGCTTGTGGCTGCAAGGAAAATCTACTACCTAGTGGTAGCAAGTCAATCCCTTCAAAAGTCTGCAACTGTGTTATATACAGTGTGTGTAGCTGCACACAAAGCTTTTCATTTTTTTTAAAAAAAAATATTAATTACCCCTTGTTTCTACAATACTTTAGAAGAGGGATCAGTCAGTGTATCTCCTTTCATTCTAACAATTATCTGTTATAGTATTTACTAGTTCATACTGTCTTCTCATGTTTAGCTTTTTCAAAGTGACTCACTTAACATTCATGCAGGCTGCTCCTGGACTTACTGGTTTTAATAAGTTTTAACTGTGTTTTTAAATGAGTTAGGTTTTTTCCTGCAAAATTTGTTAAAACAGTAGAACTGCTGGCCTTTGAGACTCAGGATCTTTTTTTGAAGGCAATGCTAAAGCAGGTTGATTAGATATAAAAGTTCTTTGAAGCCACACCTGCCTAAGAACTCTATCTTTTTAATTGTTTTTCAGTATTGGGTAATAGACTTTTCTGGAAAAAAAATCATACATAGGTGAAATAATTTTATTTCAAGATAAATAGTATCTTTACTCCTGTTTTAGTTTTAACACAAATGTTAGAGTAGTAATTTCAGCAGAAATACTCTGTAGTTCTTTGCAAAATTGATAGCATGTGTATAAATCTTAACTTTCTGTAGACTACTTTTTTAACATGGCAATTTAATTTAATGTGGAGCTCCCAGTGAAAGGCTTCCCAGAACTACCTAATGGTTTCCAGAATTTCATGCTGCTGGACTTGCTCTTTTTATGTAAAAGGCCAAAGCAAACTTCCTCAATTGTGTGAACTTTGTACAGTGATTACGTTGTCATACAACTTCCCAACACAAGATGGCAATGAATGGCCTTTTTAGGAGGGCTGAGGAGAATGAGCATGCAGCAGTGCCGAGGCCAAGCTTCCTAGTCCTGCTTACTTTTTCTTGCTTTTTGATGCAGGAGGATGGCATCGGCGGTGGACATTGGTTTCTTGGGTGTTAAGTTTTTTCTTCTGGTAGGGAGATGCACTTGCCTAGCTTTGTCCCTCTTGTTTTCCTCTGTTTGTTTGTATGACAAATAATTTATGAAGATTGTAAGGGATGGTCACTTTTTCTCAGCAGCAACTGCATAGAAAGTATTAGTTTAGTAAGCTTTGTTACTAGAAAACTGCTATGAACTGAAAGCTTTAATCATTTTGGAAAAGAAATGGGATCTTCCAATGTCTTATCCCAATCTTAAGCCACATATATGCATATTGCAGTAGCAAAAATGTGCTAGGTAGTGTACATGTACGTTGAATACTTAAGGTGAATCCTAACGTCAGACAATCAGCAGGAGCTTTGCCATTAACTTCACTAGAGATGATATTTCACATGTCCCAAAAATATGCGTGCTCTGTCTTCACTTATTTCTTCTCCTTTTTTCCTTTTAAACAGCTATAATTTGAGTGTTGCAAAGGCATGTTCTATGTGCACAGGATAAACACATGTAAGAACAGTATATGCAAAGCATATTTCCTAGGTCAGCATGCTATTCATCCAATATCCTGTTTCCTCACAAGTTAAAAAAGAAAAAGAAAACCCAGAACTTCATCAAATTATAAGTAAAACCATGTGCATATACACAGGGAGAGATGTTGGCAGGAGGTGGGAAAGGACTTGTGGAATGCCTGTGGAAACTTGATCCCGAAATTACTAGGTTTGAATGTGAAGGGGTCAGCCTCCAAGTTTGTTTGTCAGTAATATTGACACCTGTACAGGTGTTGTGGGCTAGCTTAGACTTTGTTCTGCACAAAAGCATTTTGAAATTTTGGAGTACTGGGCCCTCACATGAAGAAAAGATAGATTAGGGCCATTTTGTTTAAATTGTCATACTTTTTTTTATTAAATATAATAGTTTGCAGAACTTAATTATTTTCTCGTAAAGACAAAAACATAAAAACTCAATAAACTAGTAGAGTACTTTGAAGTTCTGTATCTAAATTCATTGCTTTAACATCACTGTACTTAATTCTTATACTCTCTCTCGTGTTGAATGTAAACCTTTTACAGACTTTGAACATAGATGATTTAGTATCATATATGCATATGCCTGTTGCTTTAATGTAATTAGAAAGCTAATGTTAGCTAAGGTTGGTACTTCCATATGCAAGTTGCTGACTCAGGATCTCAAATTCCTGTGATGTTTTTGGCTATGCTGAGTGGACTCTGTCATGTCTGCTGTATGTAGCAAAGTGATTTAAATCCAAGTGAATCTCCTTTTTGTTATTCATTTATGCAAAGTTGGGAATAAAGTCTGTGAGTGGTACTTTGCAGATAATCAAAATACTTTGCTCTGTGGTTACATTTTCTTTTCTTTAATTGCCTTTAGCTGCAGAATAAAAGTGTTCTGTGAAACTAATCCTAAATTGTGGTCATTATTGTAGTCTAATTAAATTTCAGTCCCTTGAGATGACTATTGTGAAGTAACCTCTCTCCTACGTAACATTGTTGATCACGTGTGCTCCATAAAATCATGTTTTGGATTGGCTTTCTAAAGCCTTTGCTTCCATTTTCTCTTCCATTATGAGCTCTAAATTTTTCAGAAGGTCACAGCATTTCATAGGGTACAAAGCTCAGCTGTAGGGGGAACGATCTTCTCTCAGATAAGCAAATCTTAGGTAATTTTGCCCTAGAACCTAGAGGCAGACAAAACAGCTCAAAAGGCAGTGGTTAGTAATCCTTAAATCAATTGCTAAGGTGTTTGTTCAGAACCAACCTGGGTTTCAATGTTTACAAGAGACCGGAAAAAGCAGTATGATTTGGAAGATATTTGAATGTAGATTAGAGGTATCACCCCTGCTACTTAAAGACATACATGGCAAAGAGGAGAGAATCCTAGAAAATACAAATGGAGGAGTCATTTTAGAATCTGCAGAATTAGTTATGTGCTCTCATTTCTTCACCAATGCTGAAATACGAGTTTTAGAAGCTACAGAAGTAAGAATATGGCCACATCGTAGTTACGAGGCAGTTCACAGAAGTGGCAGCAGTCTTGCTTTGCTCTTTTCAGCTGGTCATAGCAGTCAAGAGCACTTGCTGGTAATCTGATCCTGAGTTGGCAGAATGTTACACCAGGAGATGTTGTGGCCTTCTAGTCAGACAAAAGTAGAGTGGCCATTTCTCTCTGGGAATCACAGGACAGATCTCCAGCTTCTGATAAGCATGTGCAGGGTAGCTGCTGTCTTTGCAGTCCCCTGCTAGAAGCTTCTCCTAGCATGTTAATACGGGCCGCATCTTATCAGAGGCTGACTGTCACTTAGAGCATGTTCATTTCTACCCTAATATCAAATCAGCCAAAGTGCTCTTGTAGGCCTTCTGTCTTATGACTTCAAGCTTGTGCTGGTGTCACCAGCATGCTGGTGGCAGTATGGCTCCTTTGCTCTCTTTGAGCTCTTTAAAGGTCCCAGTGTTCCATGGCACAGGAAGGCTGGGGGCTGCGTGCTCGACATCAGTCTGTGTGGCCATGTCCTCAATTTCCCCTACCTTTTGAACATGAAGTAGTAAACAACAATGCATTCTGTTATTTTCAGTAGATTTGCTAGCTTTCTGGTACTCTGTTAGAATTGGTTTTGCATGATTATAATTTTTTTTTAATTTCATGTAAATAATTTATGAAGTTAACCCAAACAAGTGTGCTTTAACGTGAAAGACACTGATTGAATGTTTAAGTTTTTTTCTTTCTTTTTTTCCTCTGAATTTTGGGGCAGCTGCACAAAACTAATGAATTAAAGCCAGAAGAATGTGTAGGATGGTCTGTGTCAAAGTGCAGATAAGGTAGTTCCTGCTTTGTGTCATGGCAGAAAGTGCTTTAAAAAGCTGTATCTTCTCAGAGAGGGAAGTAATCTTCAAGGGAGAATATACATCACTGGTGAACCTCCTGTGATGGAGTGATGGTTTACTTAAGAATCCCAGATGACCAAGCTGTGTCTGCTGTGATTTCTTAAAGTTATTGATGAAGAGTTAGGCACTGATGTCCGGGTTCTAAAATGGATCCTTACAAAGTTCAGCACATTTGTCACTGACTAAGCGAAGCCTATCACTTAAAGCTGACACTGAAAAATAATGATAAACTGCTACATGAGTAATGACATATTTAGTGCCTGTTAATCTTACCCTAGACGCATGTCTCTTGTACTTCAGGGTCATTCTAGTGTTGTCTGCCACATTTACTTCTTTCCTAAAATTTCCTTAATGATGCAAGAATCAAAACACATATTTGGATGCTAATTTCTTTTTAGTACTAGTTGCTTATATGGGTACCTATTAATCAAAATTTAGATGAGTCTTTAGCATAGAGAGATTACTATTTGTATAATTTAAAATTTTTCACTTAACTGATGTATGTATTTGTTTTGAACTGGTATGGGACTGTTGAGAGTGACATTCATGTTTCTATAAGTTGGAGAAGTCAGTGTAGTGTGTTGCACGTTGTTTAATGTTGTATTGGAGTCTTTGCTTCTAATTTTGAAGCCTATCTAAAACCAAAAGAATCAGAAATATTTTCAGCAAGGAATGATAACCAGCTAAGAAAAAATAATAGAACAACCTGGTTTTCTTTAGGACACGATAACTGAAGTTTCTGACTATCAAAAAAGGAGACTTATTATTATTATGATCTAAAAAAACTTTTTCATCACCATTTAATTTTCCAACATAATTTTGAGACACTTTCACATACATAGTCCTGATAGCATGATATTTTATTATCTGACTAACTACTGTGTATGCTTTATTTTGAGTGGAGAACAAACATATATCACTTATTTCTTATGTAAAGTCTCTTAACAGTTTTATAGCCTTAAGGTTACAGTAGTGTTTACATAAGTAGTTTACCTTTGTAGCTGTTCATGTACTTTCTGCATAAGAAAGTTAAACTTTTTTTTTTTTACGTTACTGAATGAAACATTAGGTAATATTTCTGATTTACCTTTATCCTTTTCATTATTTCCATCCAAAATAATGAGCATTGTCATGTTCTAATTCATTCTAGCTTAAGTTTTGATTTTGAAACTAAATCTTTCTGTTTCTGTAAGCCTGATTCAAGATGTGAGTCAAGGTAACCTTGTTATCCTGCTACTAAGCTCCTTCTGGCTGTCCAGTGCATATCACAGCTAAATTCTGTTGAAAGACTGAGTTATTAGAGCAGTGTTAATTAAAAATCTAAGATAGAGACAGAGGACTGAAAGATGCCCAATTCCTACCTTGCTGTTGCAGACATGGGGACTCTTATAAAGTTCCACCTTGAAATAGATTGTCATTTATATATTAAGCTAATGTTGATGACAATAAAGCTAGTTTGTGACCTCATGTCATGATTTGGTAGTATTTAGTTTCTTGTTTGTTGACAAGCAGGACTGATGTGTAATAGCCCATAGAAACTTATCTTGTGTAAAGTCAATAGTCTACATAGTTGTCAGTTTTGCTTCAGCCCCATGCCTCAGTTCTCATGTGCTGTCAGAGGCAGAGACTTCGTGCATGCCAGCCTGAGACACCCTGGGGACACTCCAAGAAATACAATTGGCTTCTGTTCTGTTTGACTGAGGAGGGGAGAAATGTGTGGCCAAAGCAGTTCCATTAAGCTGCAGAGGTCTCACTTGTGAATCTGGGGCAGCTATAGGTCAAGACATTGAGTAATCTACAATTTCATCAGCACAATGCACAATTACTGTTTCTGGTGCTAAAAAGCATTATTGGTAATGCTAAAATAGTGTTCCAGTGCTCAACAAATGGTAAAAATAGCTGAAGTGTTTTCAGACTAGCTCTCTTCTGGTGCATGGTTATCTTTACTCTGAAGTAAAGATGATGCTGCCTTGAACAGACAACTGATAGTTTTGCTCAGCTGTGATATGTAGGGATTAATAATTAATATGATATTAATACTTGCAACGATAGTGACTTCAATGACATTGGCTGTTTGTAGGGGCAGGTCTGGATAAAATGACCTCTTAAAACTAAGATTTTATAATACTTCTGTAGCAGGCTAAATATTCAATCTGGAGGTGATTTTTCTCATTTTTAGAGGTGGATTCACCTACAACAAGGAAAAGAAAGAAATATCCACTGTATGTATGTCTTTGTAGGAAACAGGCTTCTTGATGTTTCCTTCTGCTAAGGCCATGCAAAAGGAGATTTTTGAATCCAAGTCACTTGCAGGCGGTTGTTGAACTCATCCATGAAATTGATATGTTTATTGACCCTTGGAGATTTTAATAGTGATATTGAAATAATATGTTTAGCACCTTGTCTTGTTCTAGGGTTTAAGGTTACGGAGGGGGATACTGAAATATTATGTTCATCTATTTAATTATGGTAGTATCTCATCTGATGCACTTGGATAGCTAGAGCATGACCCTGTCCTCCTCATTGCTTTTCTGGAACTGATAACTGGAATGTGCAGGTATTCTAGAGATTGAAACACCTTTTATCTCAGGATAACAAAGGGATTTAGGGAAAATAGAAAAGTTGTCAGTGACTCTGATGAATATAACGGTGGTTGTCAAGCTTTGTGTCTGAGAGGAGAAGCCTGCTTTAAAGATCTGTTTACATCATTTTTGCGTCATATTGATCCTATTCCAGTGAGCATAATTTCATAGAATCACCAGGTTGGAAGAGACCCACTGGATCTTCGAGTCCAACCATTCCCACCAATCCCTAAATCATGCCCCTAAGTATCTCATCCACCCTCACCTTAAACACCTCTGGGGACGGTGACTCAACCACCTCCCTGGGCAGACTGTTCCAGTGCCTAACCACCCTCTCCGTGAAGAATTTGTTCCTTATCTCAAGCCTAAACCTCCCCTGGCGGAGCTTGAGGCCATTCCCTCTCGTCCTGTCCCCTGTCACTTGGGAGAAGAGGCCAGCACCCTCCTCTCCACAACCTCCCTTCAGGTAGTTGTAGAGAGTAATAAGGTCTCCCCTCAGGCTAAACACCCCCAGCTCTCTCAGCCGTTCCTCATAAGGCCTGTTCTCCAGCCCCTTCACCAGCTTTGTTGCCCTTCTCTGGACTTGCTCCAGAGCCACAACATCCCTCTTGTGGTGAGGGGCCTAGAACTGAACACAGGATTCGAGGTTCAGTCTCACCAGTGCCGAGTCCAGAGGGAGAAGAATCTCCCTGGACCTGCTGGTCACGCCGTTCCTGATACAAGCCAAGATGCCATTGGCCTTCTTGGCCACCTGGGCCACTGCTGGCTCATGGTCAGTCGGCTGTCAACCAGCACCCCCAGGTCTTTCTCCTCCTGGCAGCTTTCCAGCCAGGCTTCTCCTAGTCTGTACCTCTGCTTAGGGTTGTTGTGCCCCAAGTGCAGGACCCGGCATTTGGCCTTGTTAAACCTCAAGCCGTTGGTCTCAGCCCAGCGGTCCAGCCTGTTCAGATCCCTCTGCAGCCTCCCGACCCTCCAGCAGATCCACACTTCCACCCAGCTCGGTGTCATCTGCAAACTTGCTAAGGGAGCACTCGATGCCTTCATCCAGGTCATTGATAAAGACATTAAACAGGACTGGACCCAGTACTGAGCCCTGGGGAACCCCACTTGTAACTGGCCTCCAGCTGGATTTAACTCCATTTCCCACCACCCTCTGGGCCCTCAATCCAACCAGTTTTTCACCCAGGAGAGTGTGCGCCCGTCCAGGCCAGAGGCCGACAGTCTCCGAAGCAGAATGCTGTGAGAAACTGTGTCAAAGGCTTTACTAAAGTCCAGGAAGATGCATCCACAGCCTTTCCCTCGTCCAAGAGTCTAATTTGAAGTCAGAATTTGTAGAAACAAATCGATTAAACTGGCTACAAATTCAAATCTCATTATAGATTGCAATACATTTTGTAACAGTAAAGGAAAACTGCTAAAATGTCACATCATTTAGCATCTTCATTCAATATAACTGCTAATAACTAAAGAAGATGCGAGTTTTCTGCAAGCTTACATTTTAAAGGCTGTGCATTTTTAATGATTCATTAATTTACTACATGAGCTATTATAAATTCCATTTAAACTTCTCAGAATTTCGCAGTGCTTTTATTACACTAATGAGCTAATTGTTTAAGAATCATTGACATGATTCATTCTCCTTCTCAGCTTTTTTTAAAAAAACTTTTAGCTGTCGAAACTCTTGGCAAAACAATATTTATAGCAGTTTGACAGCAGGATGAGGAACAGCGTTTGTCTTTGTAACAGCTTAAAGAAAAGGTCTTTCCTGCACCCAGCCATGCAGTTACAATCTTGACAATTCTTATGCTGGGAACATACATACAGCAGACAAACAGCACCTCCCATGTGTTTTCTTGACCCTTTGACTGTCCATTCACTTCCCATCTGTTTTGCAGCCTTAAAGGAACAGAGGGCACCCTCTACTTATAAATCTGTCTTTGCAGCTGATGAATGATGTTCTGTCTCTTTAAGGGCAGCCTGGGTGGTTTTGCATTTTTTGGTGGGGGTTTTTTTCTGAGTCTTCAAACTTGTCCTCTTGGCCTCATCCAGAGGAAAATATGGTATGTGAACAAGAGGAAACTGGCAGAATATGTGATGGGTATTTTCAAAGGATTTTCTAAAATTCAGCTGAACCTGACCCTGCAATGATCAGTAACTTATAGTAGCCTCTAGGCTGTGGTTGTGTGAGACATGAGAAAGCATGTTGATGCAGGCTGTGTTACTAGGTGGAAAGTCTGCTTTGTGGGGCATTATTTGGAGTGGCTGTGAGCGTGCTGCCTCATACTATTTCAATAAGAAGTAAAGCTTCTGCATGGCCCTTAGAAAATCCAGGAATGTGATACAAAAGGCTGAACTCTGAAGAGATGACTTTTCCCCCTGCCCCCTCTCAGTTCTCCACCTGAATGTTCACAGGGGGTTGTAGACAACTATGGGGTTTGTCTTACATAGCCCTAAGCTAAAATTCAACTTTCAATAGGAAACTGTGGATCAACATTTCCAGTTTTTAATGGTGTGCTGTTGGATATTCAGATGATATCTGACTAGAGACCGGACTTTCCTTTTCACTAGAGGAAAGATGATGCATTCACAGCAGTAAATTCAACATTTCTGCCTCTGTGGTTAATTAACCATAACATAGAAGTAGCACAGCAAGCAGTGAGAAAGTTTATAGGCAAGGAAGGGATTAAGAAAGGAAGATTTTTTTTTTTTTTTTTTTTAAAGGGACTAAAGTCTAAGCACAATCCAAGGCAAAAGGAGTAACAACCGTGAGCTTTCAAAAATCAGAGCAATGTATACATTAGTTGGAGGTAGAAATCGCTTCAGTGTAAAACAGGAGGACGTAGTGTGACATTAATACTTTATCATAGTTGTTCCTTCAGAATGTAAAATAAAGATGAATCTTTGTCCAGAAAAAAATTACAATTTTTCTTGATGCTGCAACTGAAAATGTATGTTACATGGGCAGACTTGTGAAGAGGGGAAGGGAAAGCTTTTTATTTGCCTAAAACCTTTGCACACTTTTCTCCCTGTTGTGGCACAGACAGACATTAATATCATTTTAAATTCTGTTCTAAACTCTTAGGATTTTACAGGTAAATAAGTATGATTTGAATGTCTCAAAATTCATTTCTCTTCAGAACCATAAGCAAGGCAGGTTTTGTGGACAGAGGCCACATCTTTTATTAAACCAATTAATGCAGTTGTAAAATACTTAGCAAACTTTTTCTTGTTAGTTAGAGCATGGTGGAAATAAATCAGTAACGTGCTTTGCTTTTCTAATTTATTTAAATTTTTTTTGAGATTATTTGACCATACTTCAGGAGATTTGCTTGATAACTTACTTTACATGTTTTTTTTAGCAGTGGTTCCCCAGGTTCTGCACTGTTAATTAGTAGATAAACTCAGCTTTCTAAGGCAGCAATCAGTAAGCAAGCACTCCTTCCAAAACTGAATATTTCAAGGGGCTCCCTTCTGACCAACTTATGATATTAGGAAAAGCAAACTTCAACTGCATCTGTGTTCACAGTGTATCCAAATCCTTATTACAGATCAGTTAGTCTGGTTTTGAGTCTTTTAGATTTAAGATCACAGGATTAATGAAAAGAAAATGAGTGGGTAGCAATATCATTTCATATGGAGATAAGGAGAGACTGAGCTGAGCGTGAATGAGGATCTCAAGACATCTGAATAAAGAATTTTCTCATTCTGTCAGTAAAGTTTTATGGGATATGGAGGGAGGATTATGGGAATATTCATGACCAGATCAAGAGGCGTAAGTAGTTGATGTATGAACCAGCTTATCTTTTAGGTAAACATGGGGTAAATGGGAAGTAGAATAGCCATTCATTGCCCCAGGCCTGTGAATTTTACCATTCTAAAGACGGGAACAAGGATTTAGTTACAGTTATTCTTCATTGATTTAATTTCATTTTTGATGGCTGTTTAACAGGTGCTGGAAGAATTATATATTGTAACTTCAGGTCAGCATTAAAGCTATGAAAGACCACATCGTCTTTCCAGAATCCAGTGTAAGCCGTCGTACATATTTAAACCTCTGCAGTACCTTATAGTAGGAGCATAGAACTTAAACTTTTCCAATACTGGAGCATTGTATGACAGTGCTGGGCTAGTTCAACCTGTTACAAAAACAATTTGCTAGCAATCTGAAGGCTTTTAATCTATAGCTTACTTGTACTTGGAAAATCACAGTATCGCAGAACCTAGAAAGAGCAATAGGTCACCTATGTCTATCGCTTTATATACTAAGTATTCTTATCTGAAACCCAAATGATTTTTTGGGTTTGGTACGTTGATAACCTTCTTCAGAGCAAAACGTACTATAATTTACAAGCACAAGTCACTAATGCTTTGATCCAAATGTCAATCAAAACCCTACAAATGTGGGTACACGGTTTGTGCATTCCACAGAGGAGGGAGCTTCCCCAAACAGAGATGGGTAAAATGTGACTCTTGAATTGTAACAATTAATTCTTGTTCCAAATGCAGTGTCACATGGTGCTGATGAAACTATGGGCAATTATCCCAGAATTGCAGACCCTGCACTTGCACTCATTAGAAGAGTTCTGCCGGAGTACTTATATTTACTCATTTGTTAAGATCAGTGTTGTGTAAATGCATAATTGCCATTAGCCTATTTAAAAAGTAAACCAATTTAGCAGGTCTCTTCTATGGAACAAACTTGTGGGAAAATGTTATAGGTTGGCTGAGGTCCGCTGCTGCAAAAGGTTTTACTACTGCTAAGAGTACAGGGCATAGCATGAATAATTGCAGCTATTTGGCAGTCATTGTAACTGTTCTTTATTAAGAATAACCAGCATGTTTTTTCAAAATATTAAATTACCTTGAGACCTCATAATTATTACAGTTAAGCAATCATTTCAATTTAGTTCAGGTATAAAAACTAATAAAGTGCTTATAATATAGGGGCAATTTCAGTATGTCTGTTCTCTGATCAAACACAGCTGATTCAGTGTATTCGGGTGGAATACGTATTTGCTATCCTGTTTTTTAATGTACCCTAATCAGAAAATTAAAATAGATATTGTTGGCATAGACAGACTGTTTTATTTAAGGGTGAAGGGATAATTACAGATTTTTTTGCTGATGCTATTAATTCTTAGGTCTGGAATATTTTATTAACAAGAGATTGGGAAGGGAAAATATTTACATTTAATACTAATAAATCTGACTGCTTTCCCTGAGTCTAGTGGCTTGATCAAGGTAAAGAATCTACTTGGGGAAAGCATGTAGCAATTAAAAAAATCCACATTAAAAATAAAGATATTGAAAGCATATGAAGAGATCTTCTGGATCGTGAGATCTAATTTCCAGTCATCACTGGCAACTTACACCTATTTTGGAGAATGAGGTCCCAGATTAATATTTTCCAAAGATATGTCCATGCTGTCCAAGATAATAGGACGTTATTTCAAAGGCTAAGTTTGTAAATATACTTTGAACATCAGTGTTGGAGGCCACTAAGTACTCACCTAAATAAATGCCAAATCAATATTTTCATTGCACAGGGGGGGTTGATATTGATGTGCAAACAATAAGTTTTTTTCCTGTTTAAAAAGATTAACTAAAACACTTTGTGCTTAGTAAGGAGAGGTGATCATGGGACTACTTTTATTTCATTGGCATCTTTAAAAGATTCTATCTACTGAACTGAATCAAGGATTGCATCCGACCCCAGTAAAAATCAGCTACTGCTGTTTCTTAACTTCCAAGATACAGCTTTTGTCCTTACACTGACTGTAATCTTTATTTAACATCAAAGTATTAAAAAAAAAAAAAAATCAGCTGAAGTTCAAGAAAGTTCTAAACTTCTTCAGTGTTTTCTTTATAAGCTAGAATGTGGTTCAGCCTCACTGTATGTGTAGATAAGCACAGTTGGGAAGGGGACACTGAAGTGCTGAAAGTACAAGTGGCTTGCCCTTTGTCACCTAACAATTGCATGATAAAGATACAAGTTTTCTTCTTGAAGATTTTTTTGGTCCTCACGCAGACTGTTTTCCATATTTATTTCAAATGTTAATAATTCTCTGCTTTTGTTAGAACAGGAGTACAGGGGTTTGTTTTTCTCACTGTTATGATTACTCTAATACATTTTGAAACTATCTGTGGGATTGTCAGTTTGTTACTGGATGAAACTTTTAGTTCCCTTAGCTTCATTCTGAGAGCATTCTCATTGGAGGTAAAGTATTTTTTTCCCACTCGTGCCTGTGTGTCCTATTAAAGGCTGATTGTTTTCTTTCTGTTTCACTGCTGCTTCAGCTCAGCAAAGCAAGTCTATAACATGGTATTGCTAAAGAGAAGAAACATTAATAAAATATTTTTTTAAAGGAGAAAAGCTCAGACCTTATATCCCATACTAGGAAACATACAGCTTTAATCCAATAGTATATTTAGCTTGAAAACAAAATTATTTGTGTTTATGCTCATCTAACTTATTTATGTCTGTTCTACTGCTCTCCCCCTGTTCCTCTGAGTTTCTGAAGTCTGTGTTTTTCATGGCTATAATCACACACAGAAGGAGCTTCAAATGAGGATGTGGTGAGAGACAAGCAGGAAATCTCACAGGCTTTGGATTCCAGCTATGTTCTAAGTCTTGCTTCATAAGCAATTTAATAAATCAAATAGGTTATATGATGATAAGTATTGTATGGAATTAAGAAAAGAGTGGAAAAATGCCTAAACCCTTATTTTTTTTTTTCAAAATCAATATTGCCTTTTCATTCTTGGTAATTATTTGTAGTTGTGTTCAAGTTTTTGCAGTGAAATAAACTTTTAGCTTTAGTATTTATAAAAGATAAGATTCCACGCACCTCCATCTGGTTACTACTGAAATGCAAGGAAATAAAGTCTGAGTTTTAAACTTTCTTAACATTGTGCATTCCCTTTTGAATAGGTGTCTCGAATAGTGATGTTTGGTTCCCTAAAATTCTCCTTGCTGAAATGACACAAGCTTTCATCTTTTGTTAGAATGCTTAGTAGTGTTTGTGATGCTGCGGAGAATAAGGATGTTTGGTTAAAAGAGAAAAAGATTAGTGGGCATTATTTAAAAGATAACTCCTACTTGTGACAGATCTACAGTAGTTCGACTCTACATGATCTAATGGAAATGTCAGGGATTTTAAGTACAGCATTTCTGGTATTGGGTTGCTTGGGTAAATTTTTGAATTATTAGTATGGCACGTTAGTCATAAAATGTTTGTAGAAGTTCTTCAAATGGGACAGGATTTCATTTCTTCCTAAGTAGAAGGGTGATATTGACAACAGCATTAGGTTTTGTTCATGTTTGCAGGTTTGTTTGTTTTTTCTTTCTGGGCATGCACTCAGTTAAGTATCAGGTATTTGAATGGTGATCTTTTTAATTCCTCCAGAAAAAGTTCGGGAAATCCAGGAAAAACTTGAAGCCTTCATAGAAGCCCTACATCAAGAAAAATAGATTGTTCAAGCAGGTAATTGTTGCTACAATTTTCTCATTGTTTGGTATAAATTTTTGGGATAAAATTATTATCCATCTCCCTTAGATGCACATAAGAAAATTCCTTTTTGTTTTATTCCAGTGCCTGGCTGCTGCTGCTTCTAAAATGCAGAGCTATATTTTCAGATTCTATGCTACAAGCAGATAGGAAACTTAGTGGAAATGCAGTTACTGGCTAGTTATTCAGGTATTGTGTATCACTGTAGGCATAAATAGCTAGACTCAAAATTAAGGGAACGCGTTTTGATTCACTTTGTTTCCTTAAAGACATTGTATTGGTAGAAAAAATATTTGCATGCTATTAACTTACAAATTTCTTTCTTCTACATGAATTCTCAGAAAGATAATCCTAAGTACTGTCATGTATTTGCACGCATCTTAAAATAATCTCCTTTCTGTTTCAACAGAAAATTCACACAAGAACGCAGCCTTTTCCAGATTACCTTGCACCAAGAAGACTGAGTAGAAAAGACTTTTGTGTCTCATTCTCTTTCCTGTCTTTTGGGGAGCATCAAGAAATGTTGCAGGAGAAAGATGTCTCATGGGATTGAGAAGTTCAATTAAAATCCAGCTGCGTTTTTAATTTTTGAAGGTACATGCACATGACGGAAGAATCTGACTTGTGTGTCAATGAGCTTGGGAGCCTGCAGAAGTTGTACATTTAAGGTGTTTTTTTTCTTTTCCTGGAAGGAAAAAAACGCTTATTTTTGGCATTTGTCTTATATGGTAGAGCTGGATCAGATTCATAAAATTATTTTATCTGTTGTAATTTTCTTGCCTGCAAATGATCCTGGGAATTTGACACGAAGTTTTGGTACTTGTACGTACATTAAAATGCCCTTCTAAGTAATACCATTTTAATTTGTTACGCTCTGTGTTGAAGCATTCTCTGATCACTCTAGTACAGATTTAAAAGCATGATATTGAGATCCTGAGAGGAAGTTGTGGATTTTGTTAAATTCCTAAACCCTTGAGAAACATCATCCAAGCAATTCTTGTAATGCTTTCAAGTGAAAGTACAGTCACTGACACCTTAAAAGGTTTGGCTCAGGAAAAAATGTCAACAGCTGCTCCTTTTACCTTTTCTTTCCTAGTATATGTTGTCACTCTTAAATCATAGCCGATTACATTTCATGTCTGGGATTGCACAGACTCTGATTTCCATGTTAACTTCTCCCTTCTCCATAGGTAAAGTAACCTGACTGACTACATGAGAAATGTAGAAGGTTCCTCTGCACAATTCAAACTTGTCCAACCTCCTTAACTAAAAAAGGAAAAATATAATTAATCTCATTTTTGTAATAGCTACTGTAAGACCAAAATTGCTTTTATAAGAATGTTGTGCATAAAGTCCTTCCACACCCGCTTGACTTCTACCATTCAGTATAATAAGCCTTTCTTTTACTGCCTGTCAGTTTTGCCATAGAAATGTCATTTCAAACATTATATAGGCTCTGTATGAGACGTGCTTGGGGGTTAATCACCACCATATTTTTCTGCCCACACTTTGCCACAAATTATTTATATACACTTCTGAATACTTCTATGGAAGAAGGTATTAGGCCTGGAACTGTTTAATTTGTAGGTGTCTGATTATTTATCTGTTTTGAAGTTGCTTGACCTAGTTTGTTTTTCCCTTTTCAAAAGGCTATTGATTTTGATATGTGGCAGTTGAAAGAGAGGAATCTTAACATTTTCCAACAGGTATTGTTTCTGTTTGCTCTCAGAGGAAACAATACAAAGTTTGGTAAGACATTCCCCAAATGTTCAGACGTAAAATATTTAGTCAAGTGAACAAAAAGTTAACATAGAATTATTCAGAAAATGGTGTTGGGATTTTAAATATTTCAAGGTGATCTAACTGAATGTTCAGCAATTTTCTGTTTAAAATTACTTCTTGAAAATGAATGAGAACGGAAAAATGAAAAAAGTGGCTTGTGTCACCATCATTCTCTGACAGTAAGTTTGCACAATACTGAAGGCATAGTCTTTAGGTTGTGTAGCAAGTGAAATAAGTCTGTACCTGGGTTAAATCCCTCCTTGTAAAAAAACCAATCAACCAACAAAAAAACCCACAAACTTTTGCATTTAACTAGCAATCACTGTTTGAAACTTATGTCATGTAAATGTTGCAAAATGTTGCATCTAGTGGCCTAACATTAATCTCTTTAGCATGATGTTTCTACAGTTTTAATTCCAACTTCTCTGTGCTGCTTATCTTAAGACTTAGCATGATGTATTCCATGAAAACTAGGTATTTATTGAATAAAAATGTAACTGAAGGAATAATAAAATGTGTGTTTCAAACACAGTGCTATTGCACCTAATTTGGAAGTCACTTTGGCCTTCTTTTTCTCATTTGTTAAATCGTGAAAAATACTGTTAATGCTATTAAAATGTCTAATTCGGAAGCACTGTATCAGCGCCAAGTTAGCGGTAACTATACTGTTATATTTTACTGTATAAATTAATGATTACCTTACCATTTGTGTAATGCATTTACACAAAGATATCGTATGAAAAAATGTTATGTTAAAAGCTTATCTCTCTAGAAGTTGATGAACTGATATACAAAGTATAAATGAAGACTGGTTAAGGAGTGTTAGTTTGAGGTACATTTAAAATAAACATGCTTACTGGGACAATGGGTTTGAGAATATAGAGCAGTCAGCTTACCAAGCCGTGAATTCAGGAGTGTATCTTTTTCCTTTCTATTTTCTTTTAGATAAAGGAAAATTTTACAATATCAGTTTGCAGCATATTTGCTCCACATAGCTTGAATTGAAGACATGGGCACGTTAGGATCAGTGAAGGATATAACTCTACGTTAATTTGATTTTATAATTAAAGTAACCAGAAATGGTCTTGACAAATAAGCCACAGGTAAATCTATGCTGGATTTTATAGGACTTTATATTAAAGTTAGCACATCACTTAAATTTGTTAAGCATAACTTAACAAAAGCAAAAATGGGCTTAAAAAGTACTATTGAACACTTCAATACCACTTCCATGTAAGGAGTATCTTACTAAATGATTAGCTGTAGTTATGTTATAATATTTAAGAAGGATGTTTACATAGTAAACACAATTATTTGAACTATCTCTAAAATTCATGTGATATTGAAAACTGTTACTTCAAACTTTTGCATAAGTTCAGGATATTTTTCTGTATTACATATACTACCTTCAGATTCTGTGTAAACCAGTTTATTGTAAGGAACAGATTAATCTGTAATTTCTGTGGATTTTTTCTCTGTTTTATTGAGGTTTAGGGGGGGAAATCAGCAAATGCAAAATTAATTATTCCATAAATGGATATTTAATTTTCAAAATGTTCTTTACTGTCATGAGATATGGTAAGATATTTCTGGTTTTGATGGAATGAGATGTTTATGAGCCAAGGTTTAAATATTAATGGCCAGGGCTGTTTCTGTCACTTCACAAAAAAATGTATAAATGGGGTTTTTTCAGACGTCAAGAATCATCCCTTGAGAGGTTACTCATAAGCTCATCCTAAGTTTTCAAACCATGAGAGAAAGAAAAGCTTGGAAAGATGTAAAAGTGTCAGAAGCAGACATAGTTAAGTTAGAGGATGAAAACATCAAGTTCTTAGTTACTGCAGTGTACTGGTATGCTCTCTCTTTTACCATCAAGGATATTCATTAGTGTTTTGACTCTATATTATGAACCTAAACTGAATTATGGTGTATTTCCAAAACTGAAGTTCAGAGAACTTAATTTTCTTATATCTTAACTGTAACTTAGTAACTTTTAACAGTTGTATTTAAGAAGATACAAGAGATTTCATCACATAGTTAAGAAATGCTGAAATATGGGATCTCTAAGTCTGACCCAGGGCCACTTGAGTCAGTTAAGACTCTTTGTTCTTGATGGTATTTGGTCCTGGAGATGTCTGTAAGGGTTTTTCTGTCAGCAAAGGTGGTGCTGTTTCAACTCAGTCTGCAATGATACCTCTGTGTTTTTGCAGAGTTGCAGTGTGATCTATAGAGATGGTAACAAATGTTTATGCTATAGTGCTGGCATGGAAACTCCATGCAGATTTCTATGTACACAGGTCTTGCTTGTGCTTAATTTCAGT
This sequence comes from Clamator glandarius, assembly GCA_033459285.1. Classification (NCBI taxonomy): domain Eukaryota; kingdom Metazoa; phylum Chordata; class Aves; order Cuculiformes; family Cuculidae; genus Clamator; species Clamator glandarius. Next base: position 1,230,739 of record JAUNZM010000332.1, on the reverse strand, counting down.
GATGTAGCACATCAGAAGGTGAAATTATTCAAGCTGTTCTATAAGAAATGCTAAAAATGACAGACATGGTTTTAGTTTTTACTGTAAAAGTGATTCAGGAAATAGTTCTGAAATACTTTTGCAGTGGCTTGTGAAGCAACTCTAGAGCCAGCCTCAAACTGTTCCAGAAATGTTTCTGACATTGACTGTACGTAAGTTTCTGGTGTTGATGCCATGAGTAATTGAGAAAATTGTTCCAGTAGTTCCTCTCGAAGTGATTGTGGCCATAAGGCTGAGAATTGAGTCTAGCAGCTGTAGTAGCATTTCTTATATTAACTCTCTGTCGAGTTCTAGACATGGTTCTAGAGCCAATTCCAGAAGCACCTCTAGATGTTTCTGCAGAAAACTGCTTACTGTACATAGCTGCAAAAGGTTGTGTGTTTCTGTTGAAGAACACTGATAAAAGGCTGTCTTATTTGCTGCTGTTGGAAGTCTGTAGGGCCTAAGAGGGCTTCCAGAGCAGTGTATCCTATCCTTTGTGGTGATGTCATGTTCTGACTTCAAAATGGATTTCTGAACAGCCTTTGATAGCAACAACCCAACAAGATGAGCTTTGTTCCAGTTTTTCACCCAGATGACAATGATCAACTTTTTGCAGGTTAGTCGGAGTGGTGCATTTATTAACACATTGGATTGTACTATTGCTACAAGTTTGAAATAAAAGGGTATTTTATATTAAGTTTTATAACTGAAATAGCTTAAGTGTTGTCTTGTTCTTAACATTTTAGAGACTTTTTTTTTCAGTAAAGAGCTGGATATCACTGCCACAGATGCCACATACTTAGAACCGCAAAGGGCGAGCACACTCTGTTTCTGCTCTACTACTATCAACCTTACCATTTGGAAATGACATGAACTCTACTCTTGACTGAATCTGCACATTCATGTTTCATAAAGGAGCATCTCTTCCAGGCTGCTGGAATACTTGTACAAGAAAAGTCTCCCTAGGTCTTAAAATTATTTCACTACTGAAATCCAAAGCTCAGATCATTTTCAGTTCCATCTCAAGCAAGACTTTCCCTTTGCTAGCCTTGTAAAGTAAGTGTTAAGGTAACAGCATGCCCCATATATTTAAGAACATGTGAGGCAGTATTTGCCTCATCTCCACTGGCCAATTGCCTGTGGCTTTTGATGTTTAGAGATGGAACATACATTGCAACCTTCCTTACAATGAGTCTGTTCTGGTTCATGTGAAAATCAACATCCTTTTTTGTGTTGCTGCCTGACAGGATGCTACAATACTATTAGCATTTGCAAAGAGTTTGCTCTGTCTAATAGTGCAACTCCCAGATCACAGGCTGCTCAGTTTGTGTTTCTCTATTATGTGAAAGACACAAAGAAGCTGAGGGCTGGCAAAGGCCTGTCCAATCTTGTAATGTAGCAAGCATCCCCAGAGCTTCATTCTGCTTTATATCATCCCTTGTTCCCCATCCCACCCCTTTCGCTGAATGGGCTCTGAGGTAGGTAAATGAATTCAGTGGTATGGTAGGCGGATGATTCCTTTCTGACCTGTTCCTGTACCATTTGTTTCTAGGCTTGTTGGAGGGGAAGGGACATATCTGAACCTTTTGTTTCAAATAATTTTCTTGCAGGTTGAGGAGTTAATGCAAGCCTTGTCTGAACTCACCCAAGCAGAAAGTGTTCTGGGTACAAGTTGTGACACGCCTGGTGCCTTGGAATTGCCAGATTAAAGGAGAAAGCAGTGAATTGGAATTCCTTTGCATCGGCATTGCTTAAACACCTGGTCACCTTTTTTTTTTTTTTTTCCAGTGTGCACGTGTTTATATCCTCTCTCATGCCTTGAAACATCTGTCTTAGGAGCAGACAAGAAACAAACAAAAAATGACCTTTGAACTGCCTAGTGTAGTAGTTTTAGTTGGGAAGAAGTTGAGGCTGAGGCAAAAGCAGAGCACAACATACACTAAACAACAGTGCATTGCAAAGGAGTATTTCAGACCTATGTCTAGAACCGCAGAGCACTTCCTAGGTTTGAAGAGACTCATGGTGGTTTGTGGACTCATGTTTGGATCATTTGTTTTTAATGGTAAGGAAAGCAATTGTTTCCAGCATACCAAGACTGAACCTTGGGAATGATGAGACCTTTCATACCGAGCTGCCAGAGCTGTGCATCCTTGAAGATGCTTCTGTAGAAGGAGAACTGGAGGGATGTGACTGGTAGCAAAATGTGAGGTGAGAATACTACCATATCTATCCTCCATACTCAGCTTTCTGTGCTGCCAGTGCAATGACATTTGGATGGTCATTCTTACCTTAGGAACCTATTACTCAAACATTACACAAAATTATTACTCCCTCCAAAACTTAATTGCATATAGCTGTGAGTTTGAAGTATCTCAAGTATAAAATCATAATAAACTACAGCAGGAACCAATCTATATTATTTAATTCTCTGCATTCTTGGAGGTGTCTGCTGAAGAGAAATGTTCTGGGTGACTCAAACTGCCATGGCAGCATACATCTCGAAGAAAAATGGGAGATGCACAAGTATCCCTCTATTAGACTTAGCCCAGGAGAAACCTAATGAAAGGCCTGTTTATCGTGTGGGGTCATCACTTTGTGCCATGTATGCTTTACAGAAGGATTCCACAAGCCAAAGCAGACAAATCTGCAAGAATATCAGGCCTCAGAGTTTTGGTGTGAGAGAGACAGCCATAAAGGGGATGAAAAAGGATGACTATATCCCAGGCAGGCAGGAGTATAGTCTTAAAAAATGTAGGTGTATTCATGATTTTATGTTGGTGATCAGTAGCTTGAATGTATAGACATAAGGGATATTGTCTGTCACACCGCATACACATGTTAACAGTTTTCTGCATACGCTGTAGAATGATAATAATATGTTATGAATTATATAGTATTAAGGTTGAAAAGCAAACTTACACTTCCTGCACAGATTCTATACTTTCACAGGGTTCCAGTACTGATGATGTATGGCTTTGTGTGACCTTGTCTACTTTCCCACAAGCGAGACAAGCATGAATATTAACTGTATAAAACTGTATTAAAATATATAAAGAACTAAAAATTTTAAAAATCATTCACTGATAACCAGGAAGGAAATGCTATCCCTTTTGTTCTTATCGTGTAATACCTCTGTTCTAATGAGTGGATAGACTATTAACTTTTATATTGACTTTCATCTGGCAGCTCTAATCCATTAGATCTTTTTGCAAGGAAGCTTTTTTTAAGATGTTAAATGTTTGTTTCGTGGCCCAAGGTTGGTTGCCATTGGATACCATTGCTATAAGGAAAATAAGAGCTTCCTGTTTAAAAAAGCCTTTTTCCCTCCTGTCAGTTTATGCATAGTTCATCCCTCCATCTGGAGGAGAGTATGATTCCCTTTTCAGTTAAAGAAAATACTTTTCTAGTGTCTAGTACCTGAATTCAATTAGAATTCAACAAGAACTGTAGAAGTACAGGTAGACATAGGTTGCTTCATGAAGGTTTATCTCTGCTTTGCTACATGTTTTTACACACTGTTTAATTTTCTTGCAAGCACAACCTCCTTCCCTGTCCTCCTCTGCCCTATTGCCATGTAAATTATGCTCACACCAGGTGACATTCTCTGGCCTGTGATGTGCTGAGGGTCAGATTAGATGCTTACAGTAGTGCCATCTGGTTTGAAAAATACATGCAGAATAATTCATGCTTCTGCTCACATCCCTTGTCAGGTTTGTTCCAGTTGTCTTGGTTTTAACTACAAGTGTGTAGCACATTTTATAAATATACCTGTATGTCAATATATATACAATGTGTGTGTATGTATGCAATGTTAAAAAGTACCAACAGCCTCAGAAATCATCACTTGCTGCCTGGTCTCCACATAGCTCACAAGAGAATTTGTTTAACTATCTAATCTAGTCTGAAAGACAAATGCTATTAAGTAGATGAGTAACAGAGAAAGAACTTTGGAGAGTGGTTTGTGGCAAGAGGCTGTTTTCATGTGGAAACAAGGGAATATTATACCACTTGCTGAAGCTTAGAGCAATTCCCAGATCCTTGCTGAAATCAAGCTTTGTGATGAACAGACATGTAGCCTGTTGGACCAAGAGACAGGGATTATAAGAATATTCATGACTCCTGAGAATCAGCAGGTGAGACCAAATGCACACATTTGCCTCTCATCCCTTTCCCCAGCTCATCCTTTTGGTAAACAGTACATAAAGGCTGGGTTCCCAGAGTGACTGAACTCAGTTCCTGGTCTCCTTTTTTTTTTTTTCTTTTTCTCTCCCTCCTCTTTTTTCCCTTCCACTCTTTATAAAAAAGATTGCTAGTTTCACTACTTGTCCCAAGCAGAAGCATAGAGTCTCTCCCTTTCTTTTCTAAAGAGCAACTGTGTGGCCAAACCAGAAGTCTTGTGACATTACTTAAAAGCAGAATGGTATCTTAGTATCCAAGGCCTCTTTTAAAGTGTAAAGAAAAGCCTTTCTGAAAGCTTGAATAAGCTAGAGAGGAGTCTGTGACGTATGTGCATTGTTTCAGAAAAGCATGGGTTGAGGCGTCTCCCGACAACTACAGCGATGGAGTGAGATTGAGCAGAGAGAAAGTCAGAAGGGCTAAAGCCCAACGAGAACTTAAATTGGCCAATTCTGTGAAAGATAATAAAAAATTATCCTAGAAATATGTCAACAACAAAAGGAGGGCCAAGGAGAATCTCCATCCTCTACTGGATGCAGGGGGAACAATAGTGACAAAGGATGAAGGTAGAGATGAGGTACTTAATGCCTTCTTTGTCTCAGTCTTTAACAGTAAGGCAAGATGTTCTCTGGGTACTGAACCTCATAAGCCAGAAGATGGGAAGGGGAGCAGAACAAAGCTCCCATGATCCAAGAGGAAATAGTTAGAGACCTGCTTAGCCAATTAGACACACACAAGTCTATGGAGGCAGATGGAATCCACCCAAGGGTATTAAAGGAGCTGGTGGAGATGCTTGCTAAATCCCTTTCCATCATCTACCAGCAGTCCTGGCTGACTGGGGAAGTTCTGCTTGTCTGGAGGCTGGCAGATGCAATGCCCATTTCCAAAAAGTGCTGGAGAGAGGATCCAGGGAGCTACAGGCCTGTCAGTCTGACATCAGTGCTGGGGAAGGACATGGAGTAGGTCATAGTGAGTGCTGTCACACAGCACATACAAGACAACCAGGTGATCAGGCCCAGGCAACATGGGTTTATGAAAGGCAAATCCTGCCAGACTAACCTGATCTTCTGTGACAAGATGACCTGCTTAGTGGATGAAGGAAAGGCTGTGGTTATAGTGGACCTGGACTTCAGTAAAGCTTTTGACACTGTTTCTCGCAGCATTCTGCTTGTGAAACTGGCTGGCACTGGCCTGAATGTGCACCCTCTGCTGGGTTAAAAACAGTCTGGACAGTCAGGGCCAAAGAGTCGTGGTAAATAGAGTCAAATCCAGCTAGAGGCTGGTCACAAGTGGTGTTCCCCAGCGGTCGGTGCTGGGTCCAGTTCTGTTCTTATCTTTATCGATGAGCTGGATGGAGGGATTGAGTGTACCCGTAGTAAGTTTGTGACTGACACTAAGCTGGAAGGAAGCAGGGAGGCTCTGCAAAGGGATCTGAACAAGATGGATCCATGAGCTGAGGCCAATGGGATGAGCTTCATCAAGGCCAAGCGCAGAGTCCCTCACCTGGGACACAACAACCCTGTGCAGTGCTACAGGCTTGGGGAAGAGTGGCTGTAAAGCTGCCTGGCACAGAAGGACCTGGGGGGTGTTGATTGGCAGCTGAGTGAGTCAGCGGTGTGTCCAGGTGGCCAAGAAAGCCAATAACTTCCTGGCCTGTATCAGAAACAGTGTGGCCAGCAGGACCAGGGAAGAAATTCTGCCCCTGCACTAGACATTGATGAGGCTGCACCTTGAACGCTGTTTTCAGTTTTTGGCCCCTCACTATAAGAAGGACATTTTGGTTTTGGAGCATGTCCAGAGAAGGGCAACAAAGCTGTTGAAGGACTGGAGAATATGTTTTATGCGCAGAGCCTGAGGAAACTGGGATTGTTCAGCCTAGAAGAGAGGAGGCTGGGGCGAGACCTTACCACTGTCTACAACTGCCTGAAAGGAGGTTGTAGAGAGATGGGTGTTGGTCTCTTCTCCCAAGTGATAGGTGGATAGGACAAGAGGGAATGGCCTCAAGCTGCATTAGGGGAAGTTTAGATTGCACATTAGGAAAAATTTCTTCACTAAATGGGTTATCAGGAACTAGATGAGGATGCTCAGAGAGGTGATTGAGTGCTTAGGGATGTGATTTAGTAATGGACAGATATGGTTGGACCTCAAAGCTCTTTTGCAACCTAGCGATTCTATGATGAAACCAACAATTGGGCCTCTGCCTTTAATATTCCAGGTATTTGTCATGCCGGTTTCGGTGTGCTTGCTAGTTAGTGAACACCCTGTATGTAGAGTCCATGCAGTTAGGAGCAATCAGAGTATGTGATTGACACAGGACATTGTCAAAGGAGAACAAGCAGCAGGAGATGCTCTGTAAAAGGTAGACTCCTTGGGCAAAATGGGGAGAAAAGTATTTTGCTATCTTTTCCCAAGTGAAGCACAAAGGCACAGTCTATTGCAGATTTCACCAATCGAAATTTTGCAAAATTATCTCACTCTCAGTGCAATGAGAGCAAAGAGGAAATCTCATCAATGCTTGTCCTGCCCTGATTCTGACAGGCTTCACCTGCAGGCATGAAGTTGCATATTCAGTCTGGTGGGGTAGGGATGGTTGTGAGGTCTTTAACTGAAGCCTGGGCATTGTGAGCCCTTTGAGGCCTGGAAAAGTGTCTGTAGGAAGCAGAGAACACACTTGATTTTTGCTTTAACTCAATGTTGTTGCACTCTTTTTTTTTTTTCTCTGCAAATTGTTTGTGTCAGTACTGTTCATTCTGTCCCATGATCTCGCACAAGCCTGTACTACTGGCTTGTCATTCTCTTGTACAGTGATTGCAGCTGCAGATCATTAATAAAGTGATTTGACAGTTGGAGGTGTCGCACAGAAAGTAAAGAAAGGACATTCAGGCTGCTGCCAGTCCAGGGTCTGTGCCACTTACCCAAACTGGATGCAACTAGAGTACTAATCTTCTTTATGTCTGTCCTGGTGTAAGGCAAGGGCAAACCCTTTACAGGTCGATCGGCCTTCCTATCGGGGGTATCCAGCTGAAGCTTTGCTAGCTGCGCTGAGACACAGGTAAGTGACCAAAAGTATGGTCTGGTACAAATATATCACTGTGCCAAAACTTGCTGTAGCCTAAAGCCTGCAGAACATCTGTCAGTGCAGCCACAGCGATCATTCTGCAGTAAGGTGAACATAACATTTTTGTAACATCTTCAGCCTTTCCAGGAAAGATGTTCACAACATTTTAAATCCCCCTTGGAATTTCAGTCTGCAAGAGTTGTAGTGCATTGGACTGAAATTCTCAACATAAGGATGCTTGTTTGTTGTATCCTGGTGACAGAATCTGAACAAGATTTCAACAATGTTCTTGTTAATCTGTAATTCAACAGCACTGAGTTTTGTGGCTGGGATTTGGTCGCCAGCAATTGGAACAACTGCTGTCTGCTCAGTATAGTTTTTCTAGTAACTGATGCATCTAAGTCAACAAACTGACAGTCATTGCGCATTTTACTGCTTGGCAAATATTGAACTAAAGTCTTCAGCACTGTAACACTGTTGACAATTGTGGGATAATGACATTGTCCTCTTTTGTTACTGTGAAGTGCATCTTCGCATCCGATTCTGGCATAACACACTCTGTAAACAACAAGGGATGTTGTGATCTGGAGTCCTGAGTGTTTGCTCTGACAATATAAACTTAGAGCAGGCTCTCTGAAACCAAACATCCTGTCTCTGCCATGGTTACTTCAAACTGACATTGAAACAAGCCACTTTCTGCCTGAAAACACTGCAGGGCAATGGCACGGCTGCTGTTGAAGGAGCTCTTCTCTCTTTTGGAAAGCTATCTCTATCACCCTTCTTTCTTAATCTGCAGGCTTGTGTTGAGGAGTCCAGGTAAGGCTTGAAGAGTCTGAAACTGGAGAATAATACTTGGCAGAAAAAAATGACCATGGATTAGTACACTTAACACTAGTCTCTCTGGAAAGGAAATGCTGTGTCACAAGCCCACTATCAGTTCTTTCTTTTCCGTGACATCATGTTAGAGGAGATAGAATGATTACAAGCCAAAACACAGCTGATAAAATGTTCTATTGCACGCATCTTGTTACCTGAGCAGAGCACTGCTCCTTGCCTCTTCCTTGTCCTCTCCAAAATTAAACCTCCCCTTAACTTCTATGAAGGTCCGGGGCCACTTTAGTTTCAGACTCCTTAGTTTCAATTCATGGTCTTTTCCTTCTGCTTATCTCTGGCTCACTCATTTGCTCATGTGTGTCATCACTCTGGATCTGACTGGAGTAATTCAGCTGTGTGCAATTCAGTGGGGACGTGCCCCAGGAGAACAGTGTCATTAACAAAGATTTTTTTTTTCCATGCTACCTTTGGTCTTTGTTCACTACAGCTTTGTGATTTATTTTATATTTAGGTGAAGAGTGCAGATTAAAGGAGATCTGTCTTTCCTTTTCTTCACATCTCCGCTTTCACCTACAATTTGTTATGCATGTGAAGTGCATGGAATCTTTATATATGCCAGTTTGCAGGCTAAAAATATAGAGAATCTGTTTGAAAAATGTGTAATTATACAGCTACAGATACGATTTTACATATAAAAAATTAATGCAAACACTGTTAAGGAGGTGAATCTGCAAGAAAGAGAACCTTTGCAGACAGTTAGGTGTTGCTTCTATAAACTAGTGCCCACCAGCTTGCAGGACTGCCCCCCTCCACAGATGTATTCAAAAATCAATCCACAGCTATTTAGAAACCTAGTGGACACACAAATAGGCATCACGTATGCTGTTTGTGCCTTTTTGGGTTGAACTAATGGTGCTTCCTTTTCCTTTGTGTCACAAAAAAAACCCCCAAAACAACAGTTTTGTCTTTGAGGTTAATATAGTCATATGCTAAAAAGAAGTCTAAGGTCAAAGAGAAAGAAGCCAGTATGGATTCCACTGCCAGGTGCTGAGATGAGACAAGTCCTATGACCTATTGTTCACATTTTGCAATGTTGCAGACTTGTCTGGGGTAATTCAGAGCTGAAGGGGCTGGGAGATGGGGTTGTAATTGTGTTCCCAGCAAAAGGGAAAGGTGAAGCTCCACGCTTCAGGAAAATACCGTGGTAATTCCTCCTATATTAGTTCAGAGGGGTTTGTTGATTACAAGGCTGGAAGCTTTCGTGGCTGATGTCAAGTGACCACTTTTAGGGATGATTCACCAAGTGTCTATAAGGTTTCTTTTACCAAAAAGGAGCTGCTAGAGTCTCTATTTCCCTTAAACAAAATGTCCTGAACTTCCAGGGAAGAACAAGGCCTTCATTGTGCTGGCCTTGACAGAAATACTAGCCAGAAGGAAGAAATCAGACCAGTTTCTTGCTTTTGCAAAAGCAAGCATGTATTGTCTTTCTTTTTTATTTCTTTTAAAAGTTCAGTCTGTGGCCTCCTCGGGCATTGAATGTACATATATTATAACCTCGGACTACTCATACTGACTAGAATTAGTTCATTATCTCTGGTTCTTTGGAAACTGTCAGCTTCTAATATATTCCTCAAAATAATCTAAAACTGTATCTGAACCCCAAAATGGCCAATTTTTGGTTAAAAATATATTTGAGAACTGGACTTTTCTCTTAATAAACCTGAAGTCCAGTTCCTAAATAAAGAAGCTCTAGAGATTCTCTGCATTTTCACCCTGTATTCAATAGCAACAATGAAATCATCTGGGGTCAGCCAATTAGCATAAGAAATTTTATCATGAACAGTTACATGTTGGTGATACGCTTTCAGCCGCAGATTATCAGGAATTTACAATGAAGAAGAACCAAGCAGTCTTTACTCTAAGTTGCCTCCACCAGCTCCACCTCAGAGAAAAGTGGAAATGTGCATTAAGCCATATTCAGAATGTATTGTAAGCATTCAGCTTGAAACTGTTGGCTGCGCTGGTTGTTACCTACACAGTTAATTTTAGGATATGTAGCAGCTAAAAAATTCCTAACTAGGATCTTTTCTCTATGAAAAATGCTCATTCACGGACCTCAAAAATGTGTGTTTTTCCCAGAAATTGTCAGGTTCCTCAGGCCTGATAATTTTGCAATAAATACTAATATTAAAAATTGCCTTCTGTTTTAAGGAATTACTCCCTGAACAAAGGCTTCAGTGTGACCTGAACTAAGTATTTTCTGGAGTTTACCAACAACAGATCCTAGACATTATCAGAAACACTTCTCAAGCACAGCAAAGTTAAAACACAACTCCTTTCTAATAGCCAGGGAGAAAACAGGTTTCCATTGGGCAGAGGAGCTGCCTTGGGCAGACAGACTTGCAGAGAGAAGAGAATAGGCAGGGTATGCCACACTGCACACTTACACAGGGCTGTTCCGGACCTCAACAAAGCCCTGGAAGAAACTATTATGTTTTAATTGTGCAAACCCACGTGGCTGATGAGAAATACAAGGGTGGATTTTTTGCTTATTAGAATTCTAAACCCAGTGCTTTGGTATGGCCATTTTCTCTGAAAATGCCTCACTGTTCAAGTATGCTGTGTCTGAAATACCCTTTCTCTGAGCTCTTCTGGAAATAGCTTTCCTGTAAATAAGGCTTAATTTAGAGTCAAGAGACAAAAGGATCCCCTCAGAATCATGTCATATTAGATGACAGAGGACTGAGCCAGCGTGCAAAGTTTAAGTCAGAAACCTTTGAAAGGAACTATGGCATAAATTCCCAAGTGTTTGTGGAATTCCTCTTCTTTTCAGTAATTTTGCAAGTATTCGGATTTTCAGGTCCCTCAGAATGACATTCCTGTTAGTTACGTTTCGCTCAGTCATCACTGTGATTTCACAGTGCTGCAAAGTTTTTTGCAGCTATTCTAATGAAGAACAAGGGCAAAATCAACTCAGAAAAGATTGTCCCAGTCAAACACCACACATGCAAAACTGAGGGGTTTAGGTGATAATAAAGAGAAAAGTATTGGCCAGCTAGCTGTGTAACTTTTCAAGCAAACATTTGCAAGATAACACACATAGGTTTAATTTATACTAAGCTGCAAATAGACCTGTTAGGTCTAAGATATACTTGAGTTGACATATTTGCTTGGTCAATAGGAGACAGATTCCAAGGTATAAAACACTGATGATCGTCTTGGTTTATTCTGTCAACAATAATCTTGGATTTTCAAGCTTGCTTGATATTGTTTGAGTGGTGGTCCTCTGACTTAAGTGAAGGTATTTTCTGCTGATTGTTTCCACTGACACTGGAAATAAAAGGAGTTCAGTGGTCCTTGGCATGAAGTATTTGAAGCAGTTCCAGGTTTTGTGCTTTTCCTGGTTTGATTTTTTTTTTTTACAAGGCTGTTTTCTAGTGCAAGATAAATACTTCCTAAAGAAAAGTATTTTTACATCTTCAAGTACTTCCTTATTTTCTTCTAACAGATTGCCTTGGGCAATTTAGAGACATCAGGAAACAAAAATCTATTATCTTATTGTAAGTAGTTTGTTACAACTGTTTGACTTCCTAATGCTTGGTCTGCTTCTAGAAAGGATCACTATGATCAACTTCTAACTTCTGGCTGGACTAAAAGAGACCTGCCATAAAGACACATTGAGGGCTGATTTAGCAATCCTCTGTGATGGATCTTGTCACCAGGTAAGTTTGCTAAGCTTATTACAGTCATTGATAAACTTTACCACCATACTTTGTCTAAGTTTGTGCTGTAGCTTTTGGCACCGAGATCTAATTCTGCCTTTTATCTGCTGAATTAGGAACTGTCTTGAATTGGACATGTTTCCCCAGACTGTTAATTATGACTGAATTTGAAACTTAGAGGTTAGTAATTCTTTTCCCTTCTTGCCTAAGCAAAGGTATTGAAGCTGGGTTTCTAAGCTCCAAACAGAGTACTTTGCGCTGTTGCTTTTCAATGACCAGAGTATTCTGTGCCTGCAGAGACGGTACCCTGCTTAGCTGATGGAAACTAAGAGTAGCTGAATGAGCCAAACATGCAAATGCAGCTCAGCAATCCCGGCTGCTGCCACTTCACTACCTGTCCCCAAACTGTGGAATTGGATCAAGATTTTACATCTGTTGTGGCCATATCTGGCCAGTTGCCATCCCCTACAGCATAGTCCTTGCAGTGGGCCTTCCCAAAGGCTGATTAGGTCTTTGATGAATTAAAAAAAACATTCTTGCTTAGAGCTATTTATTCCCCAGAGATGCCCCCCGGTCACCTGAGGGTGGCAGGCAGGTGCACCTCTTTCATCTTTGACTTTTTCAACCCAGCTTGCGAGGTCTGGCAAAACTTTAGATCACTTTGCATTTCATTTGGCATTAGCACAATTGCAGTAAGAAAGTTTATGCCTGGAAACAGTTGGTCAAGGTCTGAAAGTAGCAAATATTAAAGCCAGGCATGGAGAGCTTTTAAAAAGGACAGGAACTTTTTTTTAAGCTTTTAAAAGAATAGGAATTTCATGGAAATAAAACCAGTCTAGTCCATTAAGTTCCTCTCATGGACTTTTATGAGGACAATTATTAATACTGTTGAAAATTATACTCGTGAAATGTGTTAATGGGAACTGTGCTGGCTGCTGCCAGAACAACTGCAAACTTTACAGCTCATTTGGAGACAGAAATATTCAACAAAGTAGCCTACAAGGTGCAAAGGTTTGGTGGTGCAGGCTTAGACTAACTTAACATATGCCCTCTGCAGCCCTAGTATTGTCCAAAACCTAATGCCCATAAGAAAAGAGAGAAAAATTGGACCCCAAGTGGCAAGGATTGTAAGCCCCTGGAATTCTCCTAATCAGAGATAGTCAGCTATTTTTAGTTCATAATGTTTAGTCAAATAGCAACAATGATTTTTCTTTTTTTTTCCAACTCAGCTGCACGGTATGTTGGAGGGGGTCTTGATGGCCTGTGACCTTGCTTTTATCTGTCGGTCTGTCACCACTGGCCTTCAAAGTGCAGCTTAAAGGATCTGAGGCTTCTGTGGGGCCTTGATGTGATCTGCTTTCCTGGTAAAGTTTTTCATTAACGGGTGCTTTTTAAAGCTGGCTAGAGCTTGCTTTGCTTGCTCTGTGGGATGCTGCTGGCTCTGGGGCTCTCCTGACACCCCCCCTCCCCAGGTTTAATAACCATGTGTGGCCTGTAGTTGCAAGCTTTGTGTGCGTGGTGGATGCTGCTTCTGCGTGGTGGATGCTTCTTCCTGCCCAGTTCTATCTTTTATCATCCTGACTCCAAAATCTCCATCAAAGGCTCCCAAAAGAGCAACTGTTTTTTGAAGTACAGTTGGTTAGATGCAGTGACTGAGCAACACACCCATCCATATGCACTTTGCGTACCTGCCTGCTAACGGTGCTGCCTTCCCCCCAGCCTGGATTCTTATCACTGCAGTGTCAGCCATACGTTTCTTTTCCTCTGAATCTTAAGAGAGAATTGCCCAGCAAAAGAGCAGTCACGCTGTATCAGACCATTGATCTGGGTAGCCCAGTATCCTGTCTCAAATATTTGCCAACAGCACATGCTTCGGTTGGAGTGGAAAACAGGAGAAGTGTGCATAATGCTCCGCTGTGGTCTGCCAGGAACTCGTGATGCAGAAGATTTTTTAACCAGAGCTGTTGTCTATGTATTCAATATAACTTAATGGAGAATTTTTCTACGGATTTGTTGAAAGGCTTTTTTCCAGGGAGGATTTAAACCTCTCTCCTGTCCTTTGTATTCTGGGGACATGTGGCTCACTTACGTGATTCTTCCTTTTGTGGATACCAGGAAACAATTCTTGATGAAGCTAAAATACCTGTCTCAGTCACCAAAGGAAAGCTGTTTGCTTATGCATCCATGTCTAGAGCAAAGGAGTTAGACGCCCCCTGCAAAATGACTGGAAGGGCTGAGTGTGGGAAAAAAACCTGTCATAGCTGTGACTGGGTCTGGGAGACACTGACCTTTGACTGATGGGGCAGATGGGACTGGCTAGTTCCCCACAGTTAGAGGGTTACCACACTGTTCCTACAGTGTGTTCTTGCTAGAAGAGTTTCTCGCTCTGGTTTTGCTGCAGCACAAGATGGACAGCCAGTCCTGTGTATTTTGTCACTCACTAAACACGTGAGCCAGCAGTGATTGATTGTCTGGTGTCCCTGTTTAGCAGGTTCCCCAGGAAATAGGCTTAAGTTTCTTTTCTTAATTTGCATTTGGTGCCAGACAGCTGGGGATCCCATGGACCACTTCTGGAGAAGTCCAAACTGGTTACGGTGTGTCAGCGTGGGGAGATGCAGCCCCTACCAATGAAAGAGTTTGCCAGAGCCCCCTTTTCTGGCAGACCAGACCATGGACACAGAGCAGCTCCTTTCCCCCAGTTTCAGCAGTAGGGTCTGACGAACACCAACTCTAAATCCAAGGGATGGGAAGAACACCGTAGCCAAAATGTTTGGCTTGCTTTAGTGTAAGGGGTGGCCAGAGCAATTACCAGCATGCAACAAGAGGCCTGCTACGTTCATTGGAGTGTGTTTCTTTACTATGTGTCAATACAAACCTAGAGCCATTTTTCAGAGTTTGCCAATGGCTATAATTGAAAAGGCAGGAATTGCCCTCAAGAGATTCCCCACCGCTCTGCATTATTGTCTGCTGGATGGTAGCTCTATAGACCATGTATCATTTTTTTCAAATAACCAGTTAATTACTAAATAAAACAACCCAGCTTTCAAGCTGATTAGCCTAGATTAATGACCAGCAGCATGTTTCACTCTCCTCAACAATTTATCATGGAAAAGAACTATGTCTTTAATGATTTAGGTACCTGGTCTATTGAGGCTTGCTCCAATCTGTACAGCCTCCAATTTGATTTAATTGCTCTTCTTAGTTTGTGACCTGGAAAAAAACAAGTGACAGCTCCCATTAGTGAAGCCCAGCTTGCAACTCGCTTGCAATGTTACAAAGGCTCACTGGGTGTCTTTCTCTGCTGACTTCATTAAGAAGATATATAGAGGTCAAGTGTCACTTTGGCATAGAACAAGTACCACACCATTTATCAGCTGAAACAGGTTAAATAAACCTGTGTATTTTATTTAAGTTTATATTAATCTTTTTTCTGCTAACAGTTTTTAGAAGATGTTTTAGAAGCTCCTTGTTTTGTTTAAGATAATATTGAATTTATAGACTGGACTTAAAGGCATTAATTGCAGTTCGTTTGTTGCCGCTTTGGCACGAAAGCTTTGGCATTGCACTCCTCTACAGTTATTCAATAAAAGATCTTTTGTTATAAGAGCCTATTCAGGGCCCTTGAGTTTGCTTCCTAATTAATATTAGACTTCCTCACAGTTGTGCTCTGGAGTACAAATGCTCACTTCCCAAGGATGTTTCTGCAAAGGCACGCTGAATGTGTCTTTAAGTGCATCCTGAATTACTGACAAATCCCTGAAGTCTTCACTTAGCCACAACTCCCACTTAAGACAATGAACCTATGGGAGTTGTCGCATCATTAACTGAGCTCCAGCAGTTGTCTGGCACTCACTGAACTAAGTCATGATCACTGCCCCAGAGAGTTTACCATCTACGTTAGAGACAAAGACTAAATAAGGCTGAAAAGATAATGAGGCAGTATGAGCTGGACTCCTGGACCCAGCATTGCACTTTGTTCTCGAGGTGTTTGTGATGAGCCCAGGCGACCACTACCATCAGCACTGGTCACTGTAGTGATGTTGAAGTTGGATTTTGGCATGAGCTGTTGCTAATGTGCTCTTTCATTGTGCTTTTCAGCAGAGAGGCCAAAACAGATTAAGTCTCTGCTATGTCCCCTCCTTCCAGGGAGATTTGTGGTTCTCCTGGACTGGGAGCTGTTGGCGGTTGAAGGGAGTTGCTTTGCACTATCTTTTTCTGGGATTTTCCACCTGAGAGTAAGGTACTGTCAGGCTGACACTAAGGTTTTAAATCCCTGAGATTAAACTGCCTGGTGGCAAGGCCGGGAGAAGGCCACAGACACTTGGATAAATGTTTGTGTGGTACCAGGCAGTACCTAGCTGCAGCTCCCTGGTATTGGCTCTGCAAGTCACCACACAAGTTTCATGGGGAAAGCTCTCTTGAGAAGAACAGACATAATCACCGTGTCAGGAACACTGGGTCAGGTCTCAAGAGCACATCCTGCCCATATCAAGGCTGACTCCATGGTGCTAGTTACCCGTGGGGACCAAGAGGAGACACCTGTAGGACTAAGGGGCACTGATGGGCAGGTGAAAAGAAGGGTTTAGAGAGAGCAGGAGCTGTGTTTTGCACCTAAGGAAAGGCAAACGTGGGGAAGCATAAAGTGTTTTCACAGGTAAATTATTATCTTGCTTTGGCTGGGTAAGCAGGCTTAAAAGGCAGCCACATAGCCCAACTCCCACTTCTCTTGTTTGCTATCAAAAGCATTTGGTTGTGACTGACTGACATGCACTTGTAGGGAGCTCACACAAATCCATAATTTCTGTTTCTTCCTTGCCACAGGCAAGTGTTATTGGTAATCCTTTTTGCAAGGAAGCAGCATCTGAGGGAAAGGTGGACTGGATTGATTTGTACCAGTACGAGCATCGTTATCAAGGTCCTGGGATCTGTGCCAGGTGTGTCATAAAGTCTCCTGCCAAGCTTGCTAGCGAGCTCCAAAGGTGCACAGCCCCTTTGATTGACCCTTATAAGCCTTAGTACTGCTGTATCCTTTCAGTGCTCTCGTACATGAACCCGAGCTCCTGCATTACCATTGCTAGAGAGGGGACTCTAATCCCAACAAAAAACATCCCATGCAAAGAAATGCAAAATTATTTCATTTCATACAGTCCTTGCCACTGCTCTAGGGGGAAGGGGTTGAAATGCTGTACTGGGTAACTAAGAAGAATAAGGAAAAAACAGGGCCTGAGTAGCAGGACACCTCCCTGCAGACAGGCTTGAAGTTGCTTTTGTGCCATGGACAGGTACATGCCTGTAGCTCTCTACCCTGTAGCTGAATGGCCCTAAGTATACAATTTAACATAAATGAGCAAGTGAGGGTTGCTGCTTTATTTGCAAAGTGCAAACGTGAAATATGGGCAAAGTGTGATCAGGTTTCCAAGTTTTCCACCAATCTTTATTCCTGCAGTTAGACACCCAAATGTCCCTGTGCTGTGACTCAATGGTGCAGAAAAGCACGGGTCCATTCCCACAGATGGTACCTTGCTCTCAGGGTAGCGGTGCAGGAACCGCTCAAGCAGTTCTGTTCCCCAGGGCTGTGCAGCAGGACAGTGGACCTGGAGGAAGGCTGCTGGTGGCAGTTGCGGAGCGTGGCTGCTTGTGGCTGTGTCTATTGTGGGTCTCTGTCTTCATAACCTTAGAGCAGTCATGAAGCTTCATCCTCCTGACCTTTTCCTTTGCCTGCTCCCTCCTGCTGCTGTTTGATCGTTGTATGAACCCAGATGGGAGTGAATGTGGGCTGGTGTGAAGCTCTTTCCTAATCCCCCGACCATGCACCTGGGTTCCTGTGGTACACTTTGAACATGTGCCTCAGATCTTAATTTTGATAGGTAAGATCTGCTTCTCATCTGTGCAAGCCGCTGTCTTATGCATGCTTTTTGGGTTTACCTTAATCAGCTAAAATCTCCTAATCCTCCTTTTCTGCCTCATATTTCCTGCTGGTTGCAATCCTGAGCCCTGGTGCCCACCAATGGCTCATTTTTGTCACAAGAGAAGGTGGTGTTTGCTTTCAGAAGGAGCATAGCTGCTGCCAGCTGACAGAAGAGACGTGTGACAGAGCTGGTGGTGGTCCCAGCTGCTGGTGTCTGCACGGTCTGGGTGAGGACTGACACGGGGGATACACGAGGGCAAGTCAGCCAGAGTCACCTTTATTGCCAGCAAGCAGCTATCGGTGCTGAGCAGTATAGAACTCTCAAGGGAGAAAGAGGAGAAGGGCAGGTCTCTCCCATTTCAAACCCTCTCCTGTTACTAATGGGGACAGGTCACAGCCACGGGAATAAGGCACGAGGTATTGATTCATTGAGCTTTTTCTTGTAATGCTATAGATCTTCATTAATGTTCTCAGTCTTGCTTTCTGCTGTTCCCAGTGGGGCCACTTAATAACATAAAGAGCTTAATAAGGAGAAGCTGTGGTCAGAGCTGAGGGGAGGGGTCTGGCTTACTACTGCCAAGCGTTGTGCTGTTTATCACAGGCAGCATCAGCCTCTAAATATTTCTAATCATTGGGATAGAGAGCATCACTTTGCAGAGAAGGTTATCCGGTAAATCTGACAGGACAGAAACAGGAGACCAGGAAGGGAGCACGTTTTAGGACTATACTCGTCTCTAAAAGCCTTTGCAAGGTATCTAGAAGGGCCTCTTTGCTGCCTTGAACTGTGAGTTTGCACTGGTGGTGGATATGAGGTTTTATGATCCATGCGGTCAGGTTTTCTGCTGGAGTATTCTTCTGTCTGTTTACTCTCTCTTCTAGGGGAATCCCAGAGCTCCAGACAAGGAGTTTGCTAGTGCTGGGCCCAGTGCTACAGAGCTGGGGAAGCCCAGAGTCCTGGGAAGGGTGGAGGAGCAAGAAGAGGGAGGAATCCAGTATATCTGTGAGAGGAAGGAGCCACGAAGGCAAAGCACCTTTGCATCCCCTCCCTGGGAAACTATCAGGTGCAAAGGTATTACAATTTATCTTTTCTACTTGCTGGATCCATCCTACAGTACACGCTATTTGCAAGCATACTTGAAATAGAAATGTACGAATTTACCTTAGATTTCCCTTTACTTCTCTGAACTGACTTAGCTCCTGCCTTCCCAGGGTTTAAGCATAGTTGCTAAGCATTAACCTTTCCATCAGTATTTCAGCTGGACTAGTTACTTTCCAGCTGGAGCTTGGGCAGGTAGATTATCCCAAAGTAAGTTATGATAGTTCCAGGTCTAGAAGTCTTCAGTGGGGGAAAGTCACTGTGTGAAGCCATAGCTGAGATGCGTGCTTTCTGTGTTTTCTTCTAAGTCTCCACACAAAGACCTATCTAGCAGACCTTATTAAGCCTTTCCCATCATTCAGGATACTTTTGCTAGGATGCTGATGTGCAGATGGACAAACCTGCAGCTAGGGTAGCAGTGGAGTGCTGAGCACTCGGTCATATTAAACACAGCTACAAGTGCAGTCTTTATCTTAGTGCGCACCGATGCTCAGCATTTAGTGCAGAGTAAGTGTTAATGGAAGGTCATCTGAGGCTTCTCTGCAGCATAATTATGGGACTATTTCAAGCTTCCTCCTTTGGTTTTAATGCAGATCAATGTCCTAAATTGTCAAGAATCGTGAAGTGAAAGTGTTGGTGAGGCTGCTGGAAAACCTGCCTTCCAGAACTAGTTCTTCCATACTAAATTTAGAAATTCATCACCTGAGACCCAAACTTTCAAGTCTCTGGAATGCTTTCCAGCACTGAAACCATTACCAGAGGCTAGAGGTTGGATCATGCCACTAGCATAAAAAGCATGCGGATGGAGTTGCTGCTGGATCAGCAATATAGAAATCTTGCATGGAGGCTGCGTGGGCTGATTTACCCAAATGATACTTTCTCATGCTTGTTACCATTAGTTACCCAATCACTGCTCTTAGGCTTACGTCTCTGTATGCACTTACTGAGGCATTTGTTCATCTAGTTTTGGGCATGCTTAAATTCTCATTCATTTCTACCCCACACACAGCAGTTCAGCTGTCTTGATTTTAAAAGTTCAAGGATGTTCAGCTGGATTTGCTTTACTGTATTCTGCAGTATCAAGCTCTAATTTCGATTAGTCCCACTTTCCTCCCACGATTCATGCTCTCTAACAGCTTTCCTTCCTCTTCTCACCTTTATTATCCACAAAATTAATCCACCTTAATTAATTTCAAGAACCGTTTTTGAGGGGAAGAGGTGATTATTGTTTCAACGAGAACTGGAACTCTTACCTATGTTTTTAATCCTAGTTTTCAGTTGCAGCATCCAGATAACCTGCGCATCCTGGGGTTTGCTGCAAGTCTAACAGCACCAGAAAAGCTCTCTCTGCCAGCAAGTTTCCTGCAGCAGCAGATCTACTGTCTTTACAGCCATGTGTGTTGCAGCACCGTGTGCCACAGCTCCACTACACACATCCCTTCTGCATCACGCACCTTCAGATCACCCTCCTGCTCAGATTGCCCTCTCTTGTTGCTTAAATGTTTTTATCACAAGAAACAAAAGTAAGTGGAAGGGGAATTGCTTTTAAAAGCAGGACTAACCCCTAGAATTGGTGGGGCTCCTAAAACAGGGAATCCTTTTGCTGGAATAACCATAATTTTTCCGGGATGGTGTTGCTATAGAGATGGTGTCTGATCTCTCTCTGTTAATATTGCCCTTTTGGAAGGGCCCTGAATAGGCGCTGAGGTAGGTAAATGTATGCGGTGACACCGAGCGGGTGATTTTATTCTGACAAATTCCTACAACGTTTGTTTCCAGGCTTGTCTGAGGGCTGGGACGCAGTGTTGGGCTTTTTGTCCCACATGCTGCCCTCGCAGGGAGGGAGTTAATGGAAGCCTTGTTTGGAGCTGCTGGGGCAGAAATTTTTTTACTGAGGGAGACAAAAGCCGAATGGGCCACCTCAGAGTTTGCTTTGGGAAGGCAGTTTCTTGTGGGCTCTCAAAGCCAACGGGAGATAACGCTTGGCCCGGGAGATTCATGGAGCATTTTCAAGCACCCTCCTCTCCACCTCGCTGGCTTGGGCTGGCACATGTGTCTCCTCCAGCAGGTTTTACTAGGTTTCTCAAGAAGATACTAATTAGAGTTGGTTTTTTTGCAGCCTGGCAAGTCAATAATTGCCATTATTGTGAGATATGGACTGGAGATGCTGTCAGAGTGGGATGGCCATGATAGGGCTGGCAGCAGAAAGCTGCGACAGGAAAGGACACAACAAACCCTTACCTGGCTGTCTGGGTCCCTGTCCCTGATCAGTTGTGGCTGTACCAGCAAATACCACTGGGAGCTGAGCAGAGGCTGAAAAGGCAGCATCTGGGCTGTCGGCACCCGAAGTTGCAAGTCAGCAGCTTGCTTTAGTTTTGTTAGAGCATCTGAGTGTTTGCGAGTTTTCTTGGTACTCGTGTCTTCCAGATTCGCTGCAGCTCCTGGTATTATTTGCTTATGACAAACCATTGGCTGCATTTTGTGGAAATACATTGACGGCAGCCAAGAAACATTGCCCACTGTGATGACTGAGGTGACAGTGAAGGTACCCTGCAATCACATCACATACAGAATCCCCACTGAGCTGCTTCTAACCAGGATCATGCTCAAGGCCCAGTTTCTGCTTCTTGTCATCCTAGGGGCTGGGAATACAGTAACAGCAAGGTGTTCTAGGGCAGCTGAATAATCCTCAAGAGTAAAGGCAAGTTGCTCTGGTGGGGAAGACCTCCAAGATGGGGCTGGGTAAAGCACTTAAACTCAGCCTTGGGCTTGTAGTGCTCAGTGTCTCTTGTTCTGCTGTCTGGGGACAGCAACATTTCAGCGAAAGTGAAATGCATTCAACACAAATTTATCAGAGCACAGGATCTTTAGGACTGAGCAATGTTTTATCACTATAAAATATGGCCTTTTTATTCTAACAATTTATAAGTGAGGAAATAATTTTCAATTAATACATTATTGGATTTCATATGTTTCTGCTCTATAAGTGTCCTAGTTCTTTAGATGTATTTTCTAAGTTTAGGGGGTTATTTTCTAGCTTGCTTGAGAGAGACAGTGCTTTGTGGTGAATGGAATTTGAAGTAACTTTCTTCTAAATTTTCCTACTTGATAATACGGTCAGTTGGAATGCTATTCTGCTGCCTGGGACTGGGTGTCCCTTGTAGTACAAATAACCAGATGTTGGATGTTGGCATTTTTAATGCAATGTATTTGGGTATTACATCAGTTGTGGTACTGATGCAGAGATTATTAATCAAAGGCAGCCCGTGGGCTCTGATCAATAGACGGCTCCAGGCTGCAGGGTTTTCTCTTTTTTTTCTCTTTTTTTTTTTTTGAGAGTATCTTTCTTTTTTTTTTTTTTTTAACTTCTCTGCTTAAGCTTTTCTCCCATGTGAAGCTGCCACTTCAGTGCTGCTTTTTATAGAGATGGGTACCAGTTCTTCAGAGAGATTGGAAGGTAACTAGTTATATTTACACAGGCAATCAGTTTTAGCTCTGTAGGACAGTTAGAATGTTTCAGTGTTGGCTGTTATGTGTGAAATGCTTTGAGGCATGTGAGGAAGAACAATGTTATGGGGGTGTAAAACATGTCTCATTAGGATGCCTGTTGTGTGGGACAAGTAAGACCCTTGCAATTGTTGATACAGATTTAGTAGGAGCAAACAGGAAAACAGAAAAGGGGAATGGCTCTGCTTATATATTTGCAGTGGCTGCTGATACAGAGTGAGGAACAAAGCTGTCTCGAGTGTCAGCTAATCTTTCCCTTGGACTACGCATTTTGTCAGCTGGATAGCAGTCTGGAAAACACTTGTGCCTGTGTTGTGGCGTGTATTCACGTGAGTTGTACCATCGAGCTCAGGGAGGCTTCTCACGTGCAGACGCTTTTGCAGAATGGAGACCCTAATCCAAGGAATTTTATCGGGGTTATTAAGGACTTTCCATGAGCCCTGTGTTAGGTGCCTACCTTAGTGGGCAAGCAGGTTTTCTTCTGCCTTTAGCCCTGCTGATAGCTGAAAGGACTGTTGGTTTACTTGTTCCTTTTGCCTTAATGAAAGGGTTCATTCTCTCTAAATACACGTGCACAACTTCTATTTGCCCTCCTGAGACCAGTGGCCCACACAGGACCACAGGGCTTTGTTTCTGCTTGCACAATGTATGATTCCTTTGTAATGCAAACCTTGCAGAAACAGGGTTACAGCTCCAAACCCAGATCATTTACAACCATATAGCTAAGCAAGAAATGCTGTCAGCCCCTGTAAATAATCCCTGAAGCCACACAGCAATCCAACAAAGTAAGTCTGGCTGGATGACTAGGGAATACTGTGCTTTAGGGATGACACTCACCATTCTACAGTCTGGAAGGTTGTTGTGTTGCTGGTTTTTTTGTTGTTGGTTTGTTTTTTTTTTTTAAAAAAAAGCCTTCTAATATAACACTGCCATTTAAGAGAAATCAGAACTGAAAAGCAGCTGTCAAACTTTAATTTCCTGGCTAATGAATGACCATGAATCCATTCTTTAATGATTCTTGACCCTAGAAACAAAATGTATTAGCACTCTCAGATTTTGCACAGTAGTGCTAAATGGGGCATGTAATGTACTAATTTAGTGCCTCTTTAGCATAATCACAACCTACACGCACAGCTACATTTCCTTGGCAGGGAGCTTTCACAAGACCTGCAAAGAACTTACGTAGGACATTTCACCCTATTATTCATTTCACTGATGCCTGAGAATCGATGCATGTGATTTTTTTTCCCTATCCTGTCCTTCTCCACAAAAAAGCATAAAATCATCAATTGATCCTCATGGGGTGATTAAAATGCCAAGAATTCTGTGCTTTTCTCTGCCTGCAATGGGAAGGCATCTGGTTTTACTGTGTTTAACCTGCTAATCTAAAATCCCACAAAAACGTTGAATTTGGGTGTAAATCCTACTTTCCAGGAGAAATACAGAGTCAAACAGAATAATCTGCACTGGCCAAAGGCTCAATTTAGCATATTACTTTGAAAGAAGCATACAATAAATATTCCTGTTAAAATGAAATTTTATTTTGATAAATACTTTGTTCAAGATCGTCATCCTAAATATATGTTTAGCAACGGCCTGGCCTGACTGACCCATTTAGCAGGAGAGCAGCCTGGGGAGTAACAGTACTCTGCTTAATGACTGTCAGCTTCCTTTTTTTGGCTTCCCTTTTCTCCCTTGTTTGGCGTCTGGGACAGTTATCTTGTAACATCTGTAAGGGTAGAAAGCGTCACTTAAGCATACATTGAAGTACCTTTGGCATGCCTTGTTCAACAGCTGCTTCCATTTTTTTTATGATGTCTTTATTTACTATTATTTCTAATTTTAATCTCTACTCACAGAATTACAGGATGGTTGAGGTCGGAGGTACTTCTGGAGACTGTCTATTCTAACCGCCTGCTCAAGGCAGGGTCAGCTAAAGCTGGTTGCCCAGTACTGTGTCCAGTTGGGTTTTGAATAACTCCAAGGATGGAGACTCTGTAACATCTCTGATCAACCTATTTCTGTGCCTGGCCACTCTTAGAGTAAAAAAGTATTTTCTTATGTTTAAGTGGAACCTGTGCTTCAATTTATGCAGTTGCTTTGTGCTTTCACTGGGCATCACTGAGGAGAGCCTGGCTCTGTTTTCTCTACGTCTTTGATGAGATATTTGTACACAAAGATCACTCGGAGCCTTCCCAAGCTGAACTGTCTCAGCACTATTAGCCTCTGAAAGTTTGTGAAAGTTTGAACAAATCACAGAGAGTAACCTTGACCATGGAAGAACCAACGTTAGGTCTTCCTTTGCACTGTTCTAGCCAGGGTGTTGCTCTCCTTTGTCAATTGTCCTCTGCAAACTTTTGCAGTTGGTGAGCCCCTTTGGAGGGGACATTTCCAATGCACTTTCAGGGCATGTAGGTCCAGATGAAGCCACAAACATCCTGAAGATGTTATTGGAACACCACAACAAGATCCTAATCATAGAATCACCAGGTTGGAAAAGACCCACTGGATCATCAAGTCCAACCATTCCTATCGAATTCCTATCCTTACAGAAGTTTGCCTGGTTTACACGGGTGTATGGGGGTGTCCACAAGGATTTTCTTACAAGATCAGGTCCCCATTTCCACAGTGCAATTAAACGCTAATACAAGAAATAACAAGTAGCTTGTTCTAAATGATATTGGAACCACTGCAAGGCATTCTGCATATCTGTGTGGTCTACAACAGGCAGAGCACTGCACGTGCTGTGCTCTGACATGGGGTTTGTCATGAAATCGATCCTTCCTAAACCTCGTTATCCCTTTGCATATGGGCAGCTCTGTCTGGTTCAGGCAATCTCTGCCTGCAGCCCCACAGGTGATCGATATGGACTGGTGGAGGCATCTCGAGGAGACAGCACAGAAGCAAACATGCCTTGCACTTAAAACAGACTGTCTTTGTGGTTACAGGAGAAGGTGTGAAGCTCCACACCTTTTCCTGTTCCTTGAGTGTTTCTGCACTGCTGGAGATATTCAGCTAATTAACGTGGCCAATCCCTTTCTAAATGTTCTTATTTCCCTGCGTAGGCTGCGCTTTAGAGAGAAAAACTTGGAGCGGTGGCAGGCTCTTTCCAGAAATTCAGGAAAAGGAAATGGGATTGTTAAATAAAATAGACTGTGCTGATCTCAGAGCTGCTAAAGCAGGCTGTACAGGCTGACGGCTCTCATCTCCACCACGAGCAGTGCCACCCACCCAGAGAGGCTCTGTCTGCAGGAAACACCTTGCAGGGCTGGGGTCCAGCCTAGCACCTGGCATGACAAGTGTAAGGTCTGCTCTCAGTTATTCGGGTAAGAACCCAGAGAACAGGCCAGATCGCTGTATTACATTGTATTCTGTTGTGACTGAGTGCTTGAGCAGTGATATAGAACTTACAACTTGCCTCTGGTGAAAAACGGAGTCCTGTTTCCCTCTCAGATAAGCCTCTGACTTCTAGGAGGGTCATCTGCACTCAAGGGACAGCACTGCCCAGTATTCGATTGATATTCATTCTGAGGGCTTGGAGAGTTGCCCCTGATGTGTCTGTCGCTCTTTAACCTGTAATCCCTCCAGACATCCAGGGTGAGGTCTTTGGAGGCAGGAGTGTTTGTGGAGTTTTAAGGAAACAATGCAATTTTAAGGAGAGATTTTCTGTAGGTTGTTAATACCATTCTTAAACTGCAGAAAGCCAGCACTTAATTGGTACATATGAAACTCTTGAGTTGCATTATTAGCAAGAACTTAACAAGCAATCAAGCATTGCAATTGTTGCATCTATATTTAATAACAAATATGGAGAAACAGCATCTCTCTGGAGATAATTGACAAGGAGTAGAAGTTATACTGACTTGACCAGGCAGCCTTTCTTCCTTTATCTCCAATTAATTTTAAGACTCAATTGCACAAACATTTATAGATCTTAAGGTGTTTTTTTAGTGATAGGTACTACATAAATTAGTATTAAAATAAAAATTACCTAGAGCTGCCTTGTGATGTGAACACAAATTATAGCTGACCTTTGTTGTGGAGGTGGAAACTAGCCACTTCTTACTGATGTCTGTCCTGCTCTGAACTGAGTCAAATCTGTCTACTTCAGTTAAAATCCTGCTTTCGTGTATTAATTTTTAAGGTGATGGCTGCGTCATTGTATAATCTGCAAGCCCTGAAATGTGTTTGAGCCTGAGGACTCTCAAAGACACATGGATGTCTGTTCAGCAGAGCTTGGGTGCCTGTTAGTAGGTGAGTAGGGAATACAAAGCTCCCTGCTATGCCTGGAAATGGGGTGGGAGTCTGCAACCTGGTTTCACAGAGCCCCAAACCTTGTGCTTGAGTAATGCCTGGGACTCTCCTCTTGCTTGGAGGCTGATGCTGCCCATCAAGATGTTGGGGAGAAGTCGTGCTGTCAGCTGGATTGTCAGGTGTGTCTTTTGGGGCCACAGACTGTAGAGCCCAAACTCTGAGTTTCTGAGCCAGGATCATAAGAAAATCACAAGCCACAAATTTAGGATGAGAATATTTAGGCACATTCTTCCCCTTGTCCCTCCTTGTTTTGGAGATTTCAGTACCTTTGACAAAAAAGATGCTCTGCCTGGACTCAGGCTTGGCCTCATCACCCTAAATCAAACCTGATTTTCCTACCAGTCCTCTCCATACTACAGCCTCACCCAGCGGATGATGGAACCAGCTTCAGCTGGTGGTGAACAAGTGCACTGAGATGCAGGTGACCAGGAAGACGCACTTGACAGATCCGTAAATCATTGCCTGTCCCCGTGGCTAGTGGCCTGGTTTGCAGGGTGAAGGTGAGAAGGGACAGAACAGCACCGGGATTGTGGAAGAGGTTCCCTGCTAGCAGCACATACAGCCCTGTAAGTACTTGTTATGATGCTGTGCCCAGGGAAAGGTTTGGAGTAGCCAGTGTGGGTACGTGCTGGTATTTTGTGTTGGGAAAAGCAGTGTGTGAATTGGCAGTTCTGCAGTGGGCTGGGCAGCAGGGGCTGAATCCTGTTCTCAGCAGAGATCACTGAGTGCCACTGCATGTATTGATGTATCAGCCCTTGCCCACTGCAATGCTGCACTCCTTTTTATAGAGAACAAGTGTATTCTTTTGTGCGTGTCCTATTTAGTTGAGAAACCTTGGAGTGTTACAGATACCTCCTTGCAGCTATCTAGGAAGGTAGACACAATATCCTAGGATGCTCTGAGATCCCCTGCTGATGCAGCAGATCCCTTAGGAGATGAATTTTAGCGAGACGTGCACATCCTTGCCCTATGCGGGTGCCAGCGACACCCAAACCCGAACCTAAACCCATTGAGCTGTTATTGCGGTCAGCCTGGCTGTTCCCTAGGAGCTACCAGGCTCAGCACTGTCCCAACACCAGCAGGCCAAAGAGGTGGGTGCCCTGCACCCTCTCCTGGGTGGCGGGTCCCACTCGTGCTCTCAGCAGCTCCTGTATTTTTTTTTTGACAACAGAGGGCACCAGCCGCCCTTGCTAACACTGGGCTCTGTCCTGCCTGGCTCCTGGGGACTTGCGGGGCTGCTCAGGGCACTTTCGGATCTGGGGGAGCAGCCCAAACCCATCCTGCCCCTCAGGTTTCAGTAGATGGATGTGTTGGGGCTCACGGCTCGCTCCCACTGAGCCTGCTAACACCTAGCGATGATGGTGCAAAGGGTGGTAGTTTGGATGTAGCTGGTGAAGCTGCGTGCAGGGCACACGCTTGGCTGGCACCAGGGAGAGCTGGCACCCAGGAGGGCACCTGTGAGCCCTTTTGAATCATCAAATGGTCATTCTGCACCTCCAGCCCAGCAGGGCCCAATCCGGCCATCTGCACCCAAGCAGAATCTGCTGAAATGCAGGAATTTGAGGTTAATCTGCAATGAAATGGTGCAGATCAGAGGCTGGGCCTGAGTCTCCTCCGCATTGCACCAGAGAGCCTCACTCACAGCTGTGTGACACACGAGGTTTGCCTACAGCGAAGCCCACAGGGACAGCTCTGAGCTAGCTCCAAGCTGCTCCTCCACTCCAGCGCTCGTGCCAGAAGGGGAAGGCACCCAGGGCAGGCTGGTTGCTTGACCCTGAAATCTCCAGCGTGAGCTGATGAGGCTAGGTGGCTAGCAGTACCAGAGCTGGGCTGTTTAAAGGTAACTTCTTTAAAGTGGGGGGCAGTCTGAGCATACCCACCCCACACAGTGAGAATGGGGCTGCTTCCAGCCTCCTTTGCCCCTGAAGTGCAGACTCTCTCTCCCTCCTCCTACCCACTTGTGTTTATCACGCCTGCAGATGTGTTCAGCTCTAGGATGCCCGTGGAAGGATGCAGAGAAGTTGAAGCTGTATTTGGCACTTTCCTCAAACACAGGTATCTAAGCAGGTAAGTAGCAGGCACTTCCAGTGATAACCCACTGCCTTTGATAACCCACTGCTTTTGATAACCCACTGCTTTTGATGACCGTATTGTACGCAAAATAATCAGGGTGTAGAGCAACAAAATACAGGCAGAAGTACCTCTGATGAATAGCCCCATTAGCGGAACACCCTGATTTACTGCTGCTGTGAAAACAGAAACAGGCAGTAATTTTATTCTTGCTTTCTTCCACACAGTGCTGGGACAGAGTTAATCTCTGCTCTGGTTTGTGGGAGGCTTTTTCTTTGTTTCATCTGAATTTGTGTGAGGAAGATGAAGAGGGGAAAAAACAATGATGGAATGGAAAGGGCTTTGAGCAAATAAACAGTATGTCACACAGTTCTGAAAATGTCACCCGACCTCATGACATTAACAGGGCTACTTGCAAGTGTAAGAGCTCCCCACTCAACTTAATCCCTTGAGTAGGGGTTGAGGAGCTGAGTAGATGGATCCCAGTGGGATCAGGGCAGAGCGCTGTGCATATGAACCATAACCTAGAATCTGTACTGGGGCCCTGGCCTCTTCAGTCCTGCAAACTTGATATATCTTGCTTATTGCAGCAGGAGTATTTGCATACCAGAAGATTTACTCACACGAGCACAGGACATTGGATGCTCTGTTTATTCACAGCCTAGAAACATGAAGGTCCCAAGTTTCTTCCACTGCCAGGGTGCATGTGAAAGCTTTGAGCAAATGCTACATAGATAAGTAAGAGACATATGCTTTATGCCAGGCCAAGAGGTTTTTGTAAAGAGTTTCTGGCTATGCCTGGTAAAACATTCAATAACTTTTCTGCCAGCAGCCAAAAGGCAGTCAAATATTTAAAAGCAGTAATAAAAGTTCCTGTGTGAGTCAGAGTCCTACCGAAATCCTGCTAGCGAATTTCCCCATTGTAGCCTGCAGGACTAGCTGGAAAAAATACCACAGAACTCTGCTGCTATGAAGTATTTTTTAACAAGTCCTTGGAAGTGGCATAGAATGTCCCTGCAAAGCCCCTGAAACCAGATCCCAGACTACGTGCAGCCTAAATGGCAATTCTGGTATTTTTTCTTTATTACTATACCTGCAAATCATATTTTACACCTAGGGAATCACAGAGAGGCTGGTTTCAGTGTGACCTTTAAGTGGCACCTCACTTGCTTATAGAAGAACATTGAGTGTATCTTCCTTTAACCTGGAATCCAGTACACTGGAACATTGTCGGTACCACAGCTAGAGCAAAAGGCTGCCCTGCCATGTGCATGGCCTGGGCTCAAGTCTCCATGCTCCCTTCCTGCCAAGCTCTGCTCTTGTAGAGCTAATGAATCATAGAATCACTAGGTTAGAAAAGACACACAGGATCATCTAGTCCAACCATTCCTATCAATCACTAAACCATGCCCCTCAGCACCTCCTCCACCCGTCCTTTAAACACCTCCAGGGAAGGTGACTCTACCACCTCCCTGGGCAGCCTGTTCCAGTGCTCAATGACCCTTTCCATGAAAATTTTTTTCCTCATGAAGTACCTCTTCTTTTCTTTTCAAAGTCCTCAGGTGATCCCTTTCTGCTTGGAAACTGCAGTGAGACCCAGGCGTTTCTGGAAAGGAATCTCATTAAGATCCATGGCCCAAAAGCTTCTCTGCTAATTCTTCTGGCTGCTAAAGCCCTGTCAGTAACAGAGTGCCCTGGTTTGGCTCTGCTGTGGGCAGCAGTGCTGGGTGTCTGGGGCAGGGCAGGCACAGGTATCTCACAGCAGTTCGCTCTGACGCCAGGTTTGTGGATTTGGCAGATGTAGGCATTCACCCTGCTCTTGATCGCCTGCTTGGGCAGGACATGATGACTTACACCTGCCTGGCAGTTGTGTGCTTGGGTACTCTACCATCTCCATGCTGAAGCAGAGCAAGGCTGGCTGGAAAGCTGCCTGGCAAAGAAAGACCTGAGGGTGTTGGTCAGCAGCCAACTGAACATGACCCAACAGTGTGCCCAGGTGGCCAAGAAAGCCGATTGCATCTTGGTTTGTATCA